>OY856409.1:1504526471-1505726471 GCA_963693085.1 Alisma plantago-aquatica | reverse complement strand
AATTACATAAGGGAGTCAAATGGGAGAATTGGAATGGAGTTAGTGTTGGATCGGAGGGCTCTAGAAGGGGGGTGAATAGAGCTTTAAAACTTGCACAAAATTAGTTAGACCTTCAATTTACTTTGTTACATTATATATATTTCCTGTTTTACATAGCATGTTATTTGTTTTGTTATTTTTCCTTTATATATGGACCTCTCTGTAATTGTCTCAGTAATATATATATATATGAGGGTGCACACGTTGTGCAACCCTAAGCTTTCTGCAATTCCTGACTCTGTCACATGGTATCACAGCAGGCTCTAACCTAGCCGTCCTTGCTTCCCTCCCTCCCTTCTCTCTCCTCCGCCGCCCCCCCAGCCGCTCGGCCCGGCAGCAGGCCGCCCGCCGCCGGCAGCCGGCCGCCCGCCGCCGGTAGCCAGCCGCTCGGCCCGGCAGCAGCAGGCCGCCGCTGCTGGCTTAGCCAGGGCCGTCGCTGCTGGCTTAGCCAGGGCCGTCGCAGCTCCGGCCGGTCGCCTCCAGCGGGCCGCAGGTCTCTCCGTGGGTCTCCGTGGTTCCGTCTTGCCTCCTGGTGTGGTGCACCGCTAGTGCTTGAGCAACCGTAGTTGTTGTTCGCACAGCAGGTGCGCTGCCGGGTGGTCGTTTTCTACGGGAACGCTGAGCCACTGGTAGATCTGGACTAGATCCGTCTTCAGGGGGAGATCGGCGCATTGTTCGTCTAAGGGGTTCCCTTCGGTTCGTGTTTGTTTGTGCCTGTCTGCCCGTGTAGTAGGCTTCGGCCTCCGGGTTCTCTGCTACGCTCTGGCGTAGTGTGTATGTGAGAGGTCCAAGGTGACTTGCTTCTACCTGCTTCTGCCTGCCTGACGGCGTAGTCCGTCTTCTGTCTGTGCCTACCTGTGCCTGTGCCTGCCTTCCTGCATATACTCATGGCGTCTTCTGGGGATGACATGTGGAGAGAGTCGCGCCGTCAGGTCACTACTGTTAAGCTTGACGGGCGCAACTACCAGCTGTGGGTATGTTCCTTTGTGATCTTTGCCAAATCACAAGGGAAGTACTCTCACTTGATTCGGACGGGTCCGCCTCAGCCTGCAGAGGAGGCGGATGCAAAGGACATCAAGGCCTTTGATGACTGGGTTCGTGATGACTCGACAGTCATGACGTGGATTCTCAACAGCTCCGTTGAGAAGATTAGCGTCACTCTTCTTCAGCTGCCTACGGCGAAGCAGATGTGGGATCAGCTCGCCAGTACCTACTCGCATAGTGAAAATCCAAAGAAAGTCTTTGATATTAAAAAGCAACTGGGGCGCCTACAATTTACTGGTTCTGACATTTCAGACTACTTCTCCACCTTCACTGGTCTGTGGGGTGAGTTGGAGATGTATCACCCGCTGTCCACCGATTTAGCTACTATGCAAAAACAGCGGGCGGAGCTTCAGCTGATTCAGTTTCTCAGTGGTTTACCTGAGTCCTATACTGGAGTGGTGGATCAGATCTTGGCGAGTGATCCACTCCCTACCTTGCAGACTGCCTACAAGCGTCTCCAGCGCCTTCCGTCATCGACACCGTCTCCGCCTCCTGAGACTGGAGACTCTACTGCTTTGGCTGTTTGGGGCGGGCGTGGCCGTGGCCGCTCCACTGATGGCCGTCCTCCCCTCGGTGCTGGCCGGGGGCGTGGACCTGGTGCTGGACGAGGAGCTCCTCCTGCTGCCCCGCCTTCTACTGCTGCGCGTCCTCTGCAAGGACAACGCATGTGTACTTTCTGTGGCCGGTCTAACCATATTGAGGAAAAATGCTGGGAAAAGTATGGTAAGCCGGCGTGGGCCAATGCCGCGGTAGATTCTACTGCGTCTGAGGGTGCTACTCAGACACCTGCACCAGAGCCTGCGGGGGCTACCGCAGACTACATCCGGGCTGAGGTGGAGCGTCTTCTCCTTGAGCGTACTGGATCTTCTCCTGCTGCATCTACGAGTGGAGCACATGCTGCCTTTTCTGGTTATGGCACTGCCTTCCTGAGCTCCTCCTCACCTATACCTCTGGTAATACCAAATGGGTGATAGACTCTGGTGCATCTGCACATATTTCTGGAAATATATCTTTATTTAAACATATATCTGCACCTGCCCGACATTCTTCTGTTATGCTTGCTGATGGCTCTAAGTCGTCAGTCCTTGGAGTCGGTGATATTATTTCTCACTTTGGCCTAAAATCTACCTTATATGTGCCCAGATTTCCTCTTAACCTATTATCTGTCAGCAAAATTTTACGGAGTTTAAATTGTAGCCTGACATTTGTTCCTGGTTCATGCGCTTTTCAGGACCTTCACACGAGGATGAAGATTGGTGGGGGGTATGAAGGTGCTGATGGGCTGTTTTACTTGGACCAGTTACCTAGATCAGAGAAAGCTGCTGTGGTATCTGCATTATCTGCTTCTGTTTCTGCTCTCCAGTGGCAGTACAAACTAGGCCATCCCTCTTCAGAGAAGCTGCGTAGTTTAGTTCCTGATATTGGCAGTTGCCTTTTTCAGTGTGATTCGTGTCAACTAGGGAAACAAACTCGCACTGTGTATCCTAGACGTAGTACTGTGAGCAGTAAAACATTTTTGATTTAGTTCACTCTGATGTATGGGGTCCATGCAATGTACCAAGCTTGTCTGGTTACAAGTACTTCATTCTGTTTATTGATGATTTTTCGAGGACTACTTGGCTGTTTCTGTTAAAAAGTAGGTCCGAAGTGCTGTCTACTATTAAATATTTTTTTGCTGAAATAAAGACAGTTTGGCTTTCCTATTAAAACTTTTCGCACTGATAATGCTTTAGAATTTGTTAAGCACGATGTGGCTGTTTTTTGTAAATCTGTGGGTACTCTTCACCAAACTTCGTGTGCTTATACCCCACAACAAAATGGTGTTGCTGAGCGAAAGAATAGGCACTTATTAGAAGTTACCAGGACAATAATGATGCATTCTCATGTGCCCCGCTCTTATTGGCCTGAAGCTATCTTGACTGCATGTTTTCTGATTAATAGGATGCCATCGTCTGTTATTGGGAATAAAATTCCCTTCTAGGTTTTGCACCCTGACATCTCCCTGTTTCCTGTGCCTCCTAGAATTTTTGGGTGTACCTGTTTTGTTCGGTTGCTTGGACCTACTTCTGATAAGCTATCTCCTCGAGCTGCTAAATGCATTTTTTGGGGCTATTCTCGCACTCAAAAGGGTTACAGATGTTATAATCCCAGCACTCGGAAGTGGTTTACCAGTAGTGACGTTGTCTTCTTTGAGGATACACCGTATTATTCTTCAGCAGGAGATAGTTTGCAGACAGATATTCTGGCTCCTCCTTTACCTGTTATTTCTGACTGTATGCCTGACCGCACTGATACTGAGATTACTGCAAAGCAAGACCCTCCTCTTGTTGTTTATCATCGCAGGAATAAAGCACCTTCCACACATGTACCCCTCCAAGACAACCAATCTTCTCCTCCAGAAGGTTCTACTGCTCCTGAGGTAAACTCTGATCTTGACATACCTATTGCTCTCCGTAAGGGTACTCGTTCTTGCACTTCTCATAGCATTGCTCAGTGTGTGTCTACTGCTCATCTAAATACTCATTCCAACAATTTTGTATCTGCCTTATCTGCTGTGGCTGTACCTAAGAATGTTCAAGAAGCTTTGCAAAATACAGCTTGGACATCTGCTATGAAGGATGAGATGCTTGCTCTTACTGACAGAGACACTTGGGAGCTGGTGGATCCACCTCCTCAGTGTAAGCCTGTAGGCTGCAGGTGGGTTTATGCAGTCAAATATCAACCTGATGGTACGGTTGAGAGGTTGAAGGCAAGGCTTGTTGCGAAGGGATATACTCAGACTTATGGCATTGATTATTTTGAGACTTTTTCTCCTGTTGCTCGCCTTAACTCTGTCAGGATTCTTTTATCTGTTGCCGTGAATCTAAACTGGCCTCTCATGCAGCTTGATGTGAAAAATGCTTTTCTGTATGGTGACTTGCAGGAGGAGGTGTATATGGAGCAACCTCCTGGGTTTGTTGCTCAGGGGGATTCTCACAAAGTATGCAGGCTTAAGAAGTATATCTATGGGCTCAAGCAGAGTCCTCGTGCCTGGTTTGATAAGTTGAGCAGGATCATGATTGATTTTGACTTTCTGAGGTCACAAGTTGACCATTCTGTATTCACAAAAATGACTTCTGCTGGTATCATTGTTCTGATTGTATATATTGATGACATTATTATTTCTGGCAGCGACACTCTTGGTATTCAGGCTACCAAAGATCATTTGGGCAAGCATTTTGCTACCAAAGATCTAGGCAGACTCCGGTACTTTCTTAGCATAGAAGTCTCTAGAAATTCTAATGCCTTGGTTCTTTCGCAGAGAAAATATGTTCTTGATATCCTGCAGGAGACTGGTATGCTTGGTGCGAGACCTGCAGATACTCCTCTTGATCCCAATGTCAATTGGGATGATGATTCTTCTGCTATGTTTACTGATCATAAAAAATTCAGGAGGCTGATTGGTAAATTGATCTATTTAACTGTTACTCGTCCTGATATTGCTACTGCAGTGGGTCTTCTTAGCAGATACCTCGACAAACCCAGACAATGCCATTGGGATGCTGCATGCCAAGTCTTGAGATACTTAAAAAAATCTCCTGGCAAGGGACTTCATTATAAAAAAAATGGGCACTGTGTTCTTGAAGGATATTCTGATTCTGATTATGCAGGCAGCAAAGTTGATAGAAAATCTACTTCTGGCTACTGTACCTTTGTAGGGGGTAATCTTGTCACTTGGAGGAGCAAGAAATAGAATGTAGTGGCCAGATCTAGTGCTGAGGCTGAGTACAGGGCCATGGCCCATACTGCTTGTGAGTTGCTGTGGGTGCGTTCTCTTCTGAAAGAATTTGGGATTGAGTCTTCATCGGCCATTCCTATGCATTGTGATAACAGAGCTGCCATCTTCATTGCAAATAATCCTGTATATCATGAGCGCACCGAACATATTGAAGTTGATTGCCACTTTATTAGAGAATCTATTCTTGCTGGCAAGATATGCACTCCATTCACAAGATCTGAAGACCAAGTTGCTGATATCTTCACCAAGCTCTTGGCTAAGAAACAGTTCTGCATGCTGCTGGACAAGTTGGGCATGATTGACATCTATGCTCCAACTTGAGGGGGAGTGTTACATTATATATATTTCCTGTTTTACATAGCATGTTATTTGTTTTGTTATTTTTCCTTTATATATGGACCTCTCTGTAATTGTCTCAGTAATATATATATGAGGGTGCACACGTTGTGCAACCCTAAGCTTTCTGCAATTCCTGACTCTGTCACATACTTCAACTAGGCATAATTGCAAATAGTGAATTTGATGGGAATCTAAACATGCATAAAGGATGAGAGAAACTGAAGAAACAAATTGAACAAGCTGTTTTAGAGTGGTTCCACTCTCCAAACTAGGAGAGAGTTAGTCCACTACCTAGAAAGATCAAGCTCTAGGATTTCTTAACCATGTCTAATCTTTATATTCACTTATAAGAGCTAAAAACATATGACCTTCCTTTTCCGGGACAAGGATACCCAACATCCCTTTAAGGTCAAGGGAGCCAACAACCATACAACCAAGGTCTTACCTATCCAAGAGCTAGTCTTCTACCTCACCAAGGTCTTACCCACTCTTGCAAGCAGCCGTATGCCTTCACGAAGGAGATCCCCTTCTTGCATCGAGTCTTTTTCCTTGAAGAATTTACCCACTCAGCTCCTTGGATCTTCCGCCTTGTCCTCCTACTTCACTCGGAGAAGCTTGATGCACCTTCTTCCACAACTTGAAGAAGCTTGCACCTTCTGCTTCACTTGTAGAAGTTTCATCAACTTGAACTTGAAGAAAGGGGTTGGGAAAGGAGAAGCTTTGAGAGCTTTACATGCATACAATGAAGTAGCTCTCTCACACAGATCCTATCTCACTGATAATGACGGATTGAAGTGTAATCAAGAGAGAGAAAGGGGCTCAAGTGAACTGGATGCACTCAACTATAGCAAGGAGCTTGAATAGCGTGAAGGAGCAACCTTAGAATGAACTCTAAGATGTCCTATTTATAGCTGAGGGTGTCCACTAGAGTGTAAGAACACTTATGAATATTTTCTAGCCGTTTGGAGGGTTGCAACAGATATAATTTTGAGTTTCACAACACTCCAATAGTTAGATTCACTTTTCCTACGTTTTTCGTACAATGCATTCGACTGAGTTTCAACAAAGATAACTTGATCGATCACACTATGCGACAAAGCCAATTTAAACCATTGGTCGAGTTTGTCCTGGTGGAAACTTGATCGATCCACTTAAATCAGTTTTGCTTGCAGAGGGATCGGTCGAGTTCTGTGATGTGCAACTCGACCGAACTAAAATCATCTTCAAAATCCATGAAGGATCAGCCGAGATTGTAACTCGACCGATGAACAACCTGTAATGAATTTTACAAAATGACTTTTTTAAGTGATAAAACGTTCAAATTAAGTGTCCCTGATTTTTGCCCATCTTAGTTACAAGTCATATCATCAATACAAATGATTACAAAAATTACCTAAGGTGATCTAGAGTGTTTTCCACAAATGCGCATTTGAAATGCTTTTGACTTGAACTAGGACAAGCTAGGGCTTGATCAATTTGGTTCTTTTCATATACCTAATGCCTGAAATCATTCTTAAACAACCATATTAGATACATATGAATGGAATGGTTAAGTCATTATTAAAATATGGACAATGTATAACACTTAGGTCAACATCCTCCCCTTTTTGACAATGACAAACCATTCTTCAACATATTGAAAAATATATGAAAATTAAACCTTTACCTTTGAGAAAGGATGTGAGAGTTAAACCTTTTACTTTGTGAATTGCAAGGGGATACATGAGTGAACAATGTGAATTGCTCCCCCTTAATTCATGCTTACCTAAGCCTGCATGGTTAGTCTTTCCACAAGTAACCATAGCACATATACAAACTATATGGTCCTCTAGGAAGTCACATGATAAGTAGATAATTGACAAGAAAAAGATCCATATAAGCAATAGAAACAATATGGTTGAGATCACTTCTCCCCCTTTGTCATCGCAAAAAGGCAGGGAGGTAGAAGAGCTAAAAAACACATGTCTTCTCCACAGACACAAGCTAAAACAATCAACCACATACAACACACACCAAACAGAGACGAAGAATAGAGAAACAAGCAATCTAAAGTCATAATCAAAATATGGGATAACATACCACAAACTTATAAAATATAGTCAACCTAAGAGTTATGGTACATAGGATCAAGATTACAACACGAAGCATGTTCTCACAAAATGAGCCACAAATCAACGATAAAACAAGATGATAAAATAGTATGCCTCAGATACAGTGTCCAAATGTCTTAGTACAAAACAGTCTAAAAAGATAGATATGATCAACACCTAAAGACTAAAGAACTAAAGCATCTAAGCTATATCTATGCTATCTATGTCAACGGGATCATCATCAACATAATCATCGGCCTCATGCTCGTAGTCCTCATCACCATGTGAAAGTACAACAAAGACAACAACATCACCATGATCTCCAGAGGAACTAACAAAGCCGTCATCAGAACCATCCTCGGATCCATCGTCCTCGGTGCCCTCATCATCATCAACCTTATCCTCATCAGCAGCCTAGTCAGGCATCTCCTCATCAATAGGAGGACCGAAACTACGACTGGTCCATCTGGCATTCTGCTCTGCCCATGACATGCCAAGAGCTTGTAAGTCATTTGCTTGCTCAAAGGAGGGAGCAGAGGTCCCAAAACTTGCAAGCAAGGTGGCAGTAGGGCCAGCAGGCAGGGCCAGCGAAGGAAGCACACCAAGGGCAGGTCTACCATCAACAACATGGGTGGCAGCGGAAGAAGCAGGTGGAGGGGCTGGGTAGAAGTGACTATATGCATAAGAGGCATAGTTACTGCCTGGGTATGGTTGGTAGGAGAGGTAGGGATGGCTACATGACATGTTCATGGTAGACATGATCTGCCAGAGGTCCTGGTGGAGGTGATCCTGAACCTGAAGGTTGTACGCCTGCTGGTGTATCATATAACCCAAAGGGGTTTCATTTGACACCGAAAAAGAGGCGTGGTCAGGTGGGGGTGGTGTTGGAGGTGGAGGTAGAGGTGGATGCTCCAGGTGTGGTAGGAGAGGTAGGAAGGAAGGTCTTCTTAATCGTGGTCTCACTGTTACAAACACCTTTTCGACTTGATTTGTAATGAAAATTGTGGAAAAGGGACTTTTGAGTGGCAAAAGCAAAAAGACCACAGATCAAGGCAGGGTAGGGGGTGGGTACCACGGGTTTTTTCCCGGAGTCAAAGCAGGTCATGTGGGGTAGAATGTATCCAGACCACTTGTCTCCTTTGTTCTTCAAAAGACAGTACATAATCACAACAATGTTCTCTGTAATTTCCTTTTGGTTCGTCTTTGGATGAACATTACAGTTAACAACCAATGCGATCAGGCGGTTTTTGAGAGCCAAGGAAGAGGATGACAAGGTTGATTTCTTCCTATATGAGACATTAGGCTTCTTCGAAAACTTGTGAATATCAGGGAGAGAGTTCAAAGCTTTTGTAGAAGGCCTCGGGGTTGAGCAGGTCATAATAATCAGGATAATCTGCCCTCCATGTGTCAGTAACCTCAGTCCCATTAAAATAACATTCAAGGAATCTTCAAAGATGGTAAATTTTGTACCGGCAATCATGGAGGTTAGAATAACCTAAGTATTAGGAGGTGGCACTATTGTGTCGTAGTTCCATTTGAGATTTGCATAGAACTCATGGACCGCCTTAATGCTAGTTATGGAATTTTGGAAGCACATGCATTCTACGCACAAAGCACCTAGGTGATGGGATGAAACAACTCTGCAACTTCTTTGATAACCGTCGTGGTGGTGAGACGAGGCTCAAACAAAGCTCTGAACGGGAAAGGGTTCCTAGGAAGGAGCTCTTTATAGCGATTTAGCGATTCATAGGAGACAAAGGTCTCATCAAAGGATAGGAGGCGAGGATTAGATGGAGACATTGGTGCTCCACCTGGGACAACTCTCTTCCTACGATTGGATGCCATGGAGATGGATTGAGAAGCAATAGCAACCAAAAAAGGGAGAGATCCTCAACAACAGACAGTCTAGCCACCTAGGAGGGTGTAGGAAGAGCCAAAGAAAGGCTAAACGAGGCAAGGGAGAGGGTGTGCGAACCTAGGGTTGGAGGTCAAGAAGGCTGGAGGTTGAGATCGGTCGACTTTTCTCTAGTTGAGAGGGAGAAAAGTCGGACGATAACCCTTTTAAGTTTGGCCCAGCCCGTCGGTCGGTCGAGTTTTGAGATTTAGAAACTCGGCCTATCGACCTTTTCACAAGACCTCGACCATGGGTCGGTCGAGTTTGGAATCTGATCGATCAACAGTTTGTCCAAAAAGATGAAATTTTAATTCCTAACCTCTAGGGTGCTGATTGAATTTATTTCTTTAGCCTATTATGCATTTTAGACATATTAAAGCACATTTCACTCATCAAAAGTTACTATTTTACGATAAATCATTCGTTTGCGAAAAATACCCAAAACAAGCGAAACAAGGCATGAAAACACGATACTATAGCGCATAGCAAGCAAGAGATGATTAGTTTTAAGCAAGAAACATATAGGTAAGATAACAACTAGCTAGAAGGTATGTCGATATCATCAAGAGCAGTTATAAGCGGTTTTGATCTAATGAAAGCAAACTGCTCTCTAGCGAGAGGTTTAGTGAAAATGTTCGCAAGCCGATTCTCCGTATCCACATGCGTGATATAAATATCCTTCTTGGCAATGTGGTCACGAAGAAAGTGATGACAAACCTCTATATATTTATCTCTACTATGCAATATAGGATTGTAAGACAAGTTAATTGCACTACTATTATCACAATAGATAGGAGAAGCATCAAAACGAATGCTAAAGTCTTTTAGTAATTGCTTCATCCATAGGACTTGCGCACAACAACTCCCAGCTGCAATGTATTCAGCCTCGGTAGTTGAAAGAGTCACAGTGCTTTGTTTCTTAGAGAACCAAGAAACTAGGCACGATCCTAGGAAGAAACAAGTGCCACTTGTGCACTTTCTATCAATCAAACAACCTGCGTAGTCAACATCACTGTAAGCAGTAAGAGTAAAGTCCCTTGACTTGGGATATTATAGTCTAAAATTTTGAGTTTTGGCTAGATACTGCAAAATCCTCTTAACCGCTATAAGATCTGATTTCCTAGGACTTGATTGAAAGCGAGCACACAAGGCAATACTAAACATTATATCAGGTATAAAGACAATTAAATAAAGTAAACTTCCAATCATACCTCTATATAGCTTCTCATCTACCTTTTCTCCTTCATCTCTGTCAAGTTTGGTGGTGTTTGACATGTGGGTGTCAATGGTTTGGTGTTCTCCATCCCAAAGCGCTTAAGTAGTTCACTGGTGTACTTGCCTTGGTTGATGAAGTTCCCATTTTTCGTTTGCTTGATTTGAAAGCCAAGGAAGAATGTAAGCTCCCCCATCATGCTCATCTCGAACTCGCTCTGCATAAGAGCACTAAACTCCTTACAAAGATCAAGGTCAGTTTTGCCAAAGATAATATCATCAACGTAAATCTGAATGATTAAGAAATTGCTAGAAGTGTGCTTTCGAAACATGGTAGAATCGAATTTGCCCATGATATAGGCATTGTCTAGCAAAAAAATCTTTATTTTCTCATACCAAGCTCGAGGTGCTTGTTTGAGACCGTAGAGAGTTTTTTGTAACAAATAAACATGGTTAGGCAAATTATCATGTTCAAAGCCGGGAGGGTGAGCAACATATACTTCTTCCTCAAATGTACTATATAAAAACACACTTTTAACATCCATTTAATAAAGCAGAAAATTCTTATAACTAGCAAAAATAAGCAACATTCTAATTGACTCAAGTCTAGGTACATGTGCATATGTTTCACCAAAATCTATACCTTCTTGCTGATTGTAGCCCTGAGCAACTAACGTTGTTTTGTTTCTTACCACTTTTCCGCTTTCATCAAGCTTGTTGCGGTCAATGAAAGAGATACCGACAATATCGTCGGTATATCGATATCGACGACGTCGGTCATCGATTTACACAAACCTGCTGCTGGGATTGCAAATATCGGTAAACTGATAGACTTACCGGTAAAACCGCCCGATATCGGCGAATATCGGGGGTGCCGCTGCAAAAAGCCCCACTTAAGGGCGGTATGCCGCCTCGACATACCGGTATTTGCGAACCTATTGCTGCTGCTGTTGTTTGAGTGGAGAGACTTGGAGATTTTGGGAGATTTCTTTCCTTGGAGCTCAAATCAGCCCTAATCAAGGTATGTTTTCTTAATTTCTTTCATTTCTCATCATTTCCAACCCCTCCCCTCTCTATTTCCTTCTATTTTCACCATAGAAGTTCTCCAAAATTCTCTAAATATACCCAAATCCTAGATCTACTCCAAAAAACTTAGGATTAATGCTTTTTAACAATAGATCTATGATTATATTATGTAGATCTACTAATGTATCAGTAGATCTACTACTATTAATTAATGTTATCATATAATTTCACTAATTAATATTAAATTCGTAATAATACAATAAGCACTATTAATAATAGGCATCTAACTTAGGTTTAGTAGAAGAAGTTGTACCAAATACTAATATGAACAAATACAAACAAAAATATAGTTAAAATATTTATATTTTCGAATTTTCATTTATTAAAAATGCTGAAAATAAAAAAATTACATTTTTTTTTGTTTTTTGTACAGATTTATGTGTGTTAGTGTTATACAAGATGGAATGAGTAATTTGTAACACATCACTTGCCTTAATACTAGATAAATATCAGATTTATATATTTTAAAATAATTTCAGACTTTTATTTTTTTATTTAACCTTTTTGTATTAAAAAACTTAAAAAACATTGTGTTTGATTCTATAAATACATTTTAACATTTATAAATTTAAAGTATTGTGTTTGATTCTATAATACATCAAATAGATTAATTTCTTGCAACTTAATGGGTTTGATTTCATACACCTAATTTTTTTTGTCTTTGTCTTTTCCAGTGTTGACTTTTGACTTTTGACTTTTGACTTTTGAGAAGATGTCTTCAAGCGATGGTGAGGGTGCTGGGGCCGGTAATGTTGGAGCAAAGGATGTGGATTTTGCATGGAATCACTGCATGCCTCTTGACGGGAACAAGGGAAAGATAATTTGCAATTACTGCAAGAAGACAATTGGTGGAGGGGGATTACTAGATTTAAACGTCACATTACTGGTGGTAACAAAAATGTGGCAATGTGCCAAAGGTGTGCCCAAAGTGTTAGGGATGATTTCAAGAAACTTATGGGTGCAAAGAAACAAAAACAACAAAAGATGAAAGAGGTTGACACAGCTTACACATATACATTATTTGATGTTAGGCCCACAGGTTCTTCTGCTGAATCTGATGATGATATTGGATATCCTCCTGAATGTGATACAACTTATTCACGTCGTATGTATAGACGTGCTATCAGAGAATCTCGCATAAGTGAGTGGGAAAGAGAGGAGGCAGCTCGGATTACAAGGAGGTATGGGCCATTTGGTGCAGGTGGAGGCAGTGAGACTGCACGCATTCCTGTTGTTCATCTAGATGACGATGAAGACTGAGCTGGTCATGGTAAAAGGAAGAAAGGAGGCATTGATACACTTTTCCGTTTTGCTAGTGTGAGATTGAGGAATGTTGATGAGCCAGGGGTTAGGAAGCCAAAGGCTAGGCAAAAAAGCCTTAAAACAATGTTCACTAGTGCAAAAGATAAAGTTGGCAAGGCAGTGGGCAAGTTCTTCTTTGCTCATGGTATACCTACACATGTTGCAACTGAACCCTATTTGCAGCATATGGGTAGATGTGATAGGGGAGTCTGGTAAGGGCATCAAGGCCCCCAATTCATATGAATTAATGAACAAGTATCTTCCACTAGAGAAGAAGGATCTACAAGCATGGATTTCAGACCAAAAACATGTGGTCTGAATATGGCGTCACACTTGTATGTGATGGGTGGACTAGTGGAAATAGAAGACAAATTATCAACTTTCTTGCACATCGTCATGGATCTACAATTTTTGTAGACTCTGTTAATGCTTCAGGTGAGGTCAGGAACCATAGATACATAAAGAGACTAATGAAGACATACATGAAGCAAGTTGGTGTGGAGAATGTGGTGCAGATAGTTACTGATAATGCTTCTGCCTTCAAGAAGGCGAGAGTTTAATGAAGAAATATCCAGTCTATTGGATACCATGTGCTGCCCACTACACATATCTCATTCTTAAGGACACGGGCTCAATTGATTTGATCAAATCTATTGTCATTGATGGTAGGTTGATCACGGGATTCATCTACAACCATTCTTTTCTGCTAAATGCACTGAGGTGACCTGAGTATTGTGGTGGTGATCTAATTAGAATAAGGGCAACTAGATTTGCAACAAGTTTTCTTGCCTTACAATCGTTAAAGTCCAAAAAGGATGGACTTAGGAGGCTCTTCAATGGAGTGAAGTGGACCTCCATGAAGGAGCACAACACCCCGGTTGGCAGAAGAATTGAGGAGTTGATTGCCAACCGACCTTTTTGGGATAAGGTTACTAGAATGCTACAAATAATAGAACCCATTGTCAAAGTGTTGAGGCTGGTAGTTGGTGACAAAACCGCAACAACGCCTTTCCTATATGATGCAATGACCTCAATGGTGGACAATATCAAAGAAGCAGCTCCTAGGTCCAATGAGCAATACATAAAAATTTATGAGAACCGTTGGACAAATATCCTTTTGCATCCATTGCATAAAGCAGGTATATATTTCAATTATATTCTAACTTCTAAGTTATTGGTCTAACTCATAGTCTACAAATAAAATGACATTCTTATTTTCTTATTTACATTTGTGACAACTTACTATTCGATTCTGAGGTTCCAATACTCACGAACACTAGGCTTGAATGCACCTCTAACGAATGCAGTGAGAGATATCAATAACAAGTTCATTACCTCTCTAGAAGAGCGATTGCTAGTACTAGAAGAGGTATATAACTATATAACTTTCATTCTTAATTTCTCATTAGTCTTTCCTTTGATTTCATCATCTCAATATCGTATCTATTATTTTTGCAATTGCGCCAGTTTCGTGAAAGCACTGGATGCTTTGGCCATCCAAATGCGGTTGCTGACTGCGAGGCAGGTGATCCTTGTGAGTGGTGAGTTTGGAATGGAACATGTGCCCCCTATTTAAGAAAAGTGGCTATTCACATCCTTGCTCAAACAACATCTGCAGGGGGTTGTGAAAGAAATTGGAGCACTTTCAATTTGACACACTCGAAGAGAAGGAACATGCTTGGTGCAAACAGGTTGAGGGATCTTGTCTACGTTCACTACAACATGTGGTTGAGGGCTAGAGCAATACGAGATGCCAACTACAAGGAAGTGGATTTTGCTGTTGTCCATTATCCCATTGACACTGCATATACTTTTAACACTGAAAGACGTAGAGGACTGGAGGATGATTCAGAAAATCCTTTAGAGATAGGTCGTCATGTTCTTGATAATTTAGATGGACGTCCAGATCCATATGTAGAAGAGCAATCTGATGCAAATAATGGTGATGATATTATTATTGATACCCTGCCGGGAAGACTTGATCCTGAAGCTGTACATGTTAATATTGATATGGAAATCAATAGAGAAGTGGAAGAACAATTAGGTAGCTCAGATTCTTCTTCTTCTACATCTGGTTCCAAATCTAAGTCTGATGATGGTGGCAATAATGGTGATAATCGCAACCAACGCTCTCCAGAATATCCTCCAGCCGTTGATCCTCAAAATGATGACCGACCTTATGTTAAGTCATGTTACTAGGGCTGCACCTCCACCAGAACATGAATATCCCATGGCTGTTAAAACATTTCAAAGGAAAAAGATTCAAACTGGGAAAGATTACAACGGTGCACCTCCACCACAACCACAATACCTGAGTCAAAGTGATTATTATTCTGATCTTGCTGATTCAAAGGATACCATGAGCATATCTGACTCTCAATCTCATCATTCATTTGAAGATATGTTATTTAGGCAGACACTTCCATGCCCATCTCAGTCCCAACATGGATATTTTGGATATCAAGTTGAACCACCACCAAGATTACAATTAGAAGTAGGCATGGGATATCATGAAGCATACTCTGTCCGTAGTCCTTATGGGTGCTTTTGGGTGAACACCGAAGCATACTCTGGTGATAAAGGTCAAACATGGAGTGCTGGGCATACTACAATTTATCCTATTCTCAGTGTACCATTACAATTTCCTTTTCTTCAATCTCAAGCTCCTCGAGCATGGGCACCTCCTCCTGCTTCTACTCAACCTCCATTCATTTCAGCAACCAAGGAAAAATATTTCAAAGATTTGGAAGAACATTTTCCAAAGTTTGGGATGATACAGTTTGCCAATCCTAAAGTGTATGAGGAGCATGTTGTTTCATACAACAAGTCTTACAGAAGTTACATGACATGGGAGCAATATGTGGCCCATATCAACAACATAATGTATAGAGAACCAACGCGTCACTCAACATACAACTGATGTGAGTTAGTAATTTACTACGTTGTTATATGTTTGTTGTAAATTGAATATTATTGCATAAGTGTCTAAACATGAGTTTATGGATTGTGCTAGTAAAATTTCAGATCTTAATTCTTGCATTTTGTCATCGAAATCCTTCATCGAAATCTTCAAAAAACAGGACAGATTCTTTACCTCCCACATGATTGACCCCCCACATACCCAAAGTAGAATTTTATTGCATAAAACATTGCCTCTAGGTGTTGAGACTGCTCCTGTAAAATTTCATTATTTAATTCATTCGTTTTGGCGTCGATATGGCCATGATTGCATCTGTCAATGTTTCCGACGGTATACCGGTAAAAATCTATATCCAATCTATCGAAACGACATCGATATCGGTCATTAAATTCCTTGATTGTGGTAGACCCATTTGGTGACAATGATCTTTCTGTCACTTAGTCTTGGCACGAGTCGACACTTAGTTCTTCTCGAACTATTTCAACTCTTCTTGCATGGCTAGGATACATTCATCATCCTTGAGAGCTTCTGACATCTTTTGGTTCAAGCTGAGAGATGAAGGCGATGTCTGCTTGTTCTTTGTTGTAGGCAACCCACGTCTTCACCCTTTTAAAAGGATTTCCTATGATGAGTTCTTTAGGATGATGCTTTGCAAAGCAGGGGGATGGATCCTTCTTCTCGTCTTCTTCATTACCTAACACCTCTTTTCCTTTATCAACAATGTTGAGTTCTTTTAAAAGAGGAATCACCTCATCTGCAACATCATCATTTGCAATATTTTTGAAAATAGATGGGTTAGTCTCAACAAATCTAACATTGATAGATTCTTCTACTTTACACAATTCAATGTAAAATACTCTATAACCCTTGCTAATAGTGTTATAGTCAAGAAAGAAAGCCTTGTAGGACTTCAAATTAAACTTGTCGTGGGAATCCTTGGTGTTCAAAACAAAACAAGGACAACCAGAAACATGAAAGAAATCAATGGAAGACTTTCTACCACGCCATAACTCATAGGATGTTTTCTTTAAAGATGGACGAGTAAAAACCCAATTTTGCACAAAACATGAATTCATGAAGTATTAACGGTTTTGACCTAAAACTTCTTTGGAGTGTCGTACTCTAGAAACATAGTCCTGGCCATTTCTTGTAATGACCTATACTTTCTCTCTACAACTCCATGTTGTTGAGGCGTTCAAGGTGAAGAAAAGTTATGTGCATACCCAGATTCCTCACAAAATCGTTCAAACATATCATTTTCAAATTTCCTCCATGATTACTGCGGATAGAAACGATCTGGCAAGAAGCTTCGTTTTCAACTCGTTTGCAAAAAGTCGAGAAAACATCGAGAGTATCACTTTTTGAAACAAGAAAGAAGGTCCAAGTATATTGAGAAAAATCATGGACAATCACAAGACAATACTTGCTACCACGAAGCGATTGCATACGCATCGGTCCAAATAGATCAATGTGAAGAAGTTCAAGAACTCTTTTGGTGCTAAGGACTCCGTTGGATTTGAAGGACTTGATTTGCTTTCCTTGGGAACAAGGTTGACATTCCTCATCTTTTTCGAAATCCAAGTTAGGAAGTCCCTTGACTAAATCCTTTTTTCTTAACTTCATTTGATGCATGTTTACATGACCAAGCTTATGGTGCCATAAAGAAATATCATTCGAATTGACACCAAGACATCTACTAACAATAGGCTTAATAGAGTCAAACACAATAATATATAGATTACCATTTCTACTTTCCTTATGTATAACATTGTAGGAGAGGGAATCTAGAAGCAATCATTCAAGTGAGGTAAAAAGAACAAGATAACTATTATCACAAAGTTGACTAACACTTATTAAATCGTGATGTAGGGCATCCACTAGAAGTACATTCTTGGTGCAAAGTAAATCACGTACATCACCCTCACCTATCACCTTACCCTTGTTGTCACTAAATGTAAGCGACCCTCCTTTCTTCTTTGTGAATTGGTTGAAGTGGATGATTTCACCTATCATGTGCTTTGAGCAACCACTATCTACAAATTTTCCTTTTACCTGCATGAAAGGAAGATGTCGGTTCCCAACTCAACTCTGGGATCCGATGTTAGCTTGGGGACCCATTTCATCTTTGGGTTGGTCCCCTTCTGATGTAGGATAGGCCCCACCTTTACGCACTTATGAGCGTAGGCGTTGCCGTGTCATTAGTTAGGCTTTATTGGCATGCTTTATTTTATTATGTCTTTTCTCTTCTTATGGGTTTTTGTAAAGTCATGTGGTTTTAGTCCCACATTGGCTATCGTGTGTTTAGTCTTTTTTTTAGAAGCTTATATAAGGCTCTATGGGCATCCATGTAGAGACAGTTTATGAATGAGAATTATCATTTTAGTCATTTCCTAGTTTATTTTTAAATAGTCATAGTTTTACATTAAGTGGTATCGGAGCCTAACCCTAAAAGCATTAGGGTTAGGTCCTGCCCAACCGTCATCCTCCATCCTCCAGCCGTCACCCTCCACCTTCATCAAACCCGCCGCCACCGCCGCTGCTACCAAACCCTGCCCGCTGCCTTCTCTGCCTGCCGCCGCCGTCCGTTGCTGCTTCTTCTGTCACCCCTGCTACGGCTGCCGCCCCTACTACGGCTGTCACCCCTGCTACGGCTGCCGTTTCTACTGTCGCCTCTGCTACGACTGCCGCCGCCGCCCACTGCTGCTGTTGCCTCCGCCGCCGTCACCGGCTGCTGCTACCGCCTTCGTCCACCGCCGCTGCTGTTGCCGCCGGCTGCTGCTGACATACCGCCGCTGCTGCTGTTGTCTGTGACAATCGACCGCCCATGCCACTAATAAGCAACCCTGGAATTTTTTTCGGTGCTCTCGCCCCCGAACCCCCAAGCAAGAGGCTGCTGGCCCCCTGCAACCCCCAGCCAACTCACCATCGAGTTGGATCGACAGAACTGTGGCCAGATCGACGTCCTCCACAAAGACAACAACCTCTTCTACACAAAGTAAAGGGTATTCGATATCTACAATTCGGGCGAGGTCTTTCCATTGTTATTGTACCTTGTTCTTCTTCTGCATTTCTAGTACATTTGCAAAAGGGTCCATAGGGAGTTTTGATTCCTCCACCGCAAAATTGCCAAGTCCTATTTTTGTGAGAGGTTTTTCTTTGTTCAGCGCACTATTTACTTTCATATATCTGTCCGCATTTTTTTCTTGAAGTTTTTTTTCGCGTTGTACATCTCAGAAAACTAAGTTTTCCTTTGGCACAATAATTTTTGGCTGTTTCGTTGCAATTCATTATGTCGGGTCATAGGTTTCATAGCCCTGTGTTGGAACCCACTCCGAAAGCAGCCTCTGCGTCTTCCCAAACCTCCTTTAACGTAGATACTCTTGGTCAAACACTCAATTCCATCATGACTGAGCTTCGCACAATCCGCCAAACACATACCCTCCAGGCCGGTCAGAATCCCGCACCTTATTTGGGATGTGGCATGCCACCAAATATAGGGAATGCACCTCGATCCCCATTAGTTCTTACTCCCCTGCAAATCTGTGCACCACAACCCCAAGAGATCCCCGACTACCAAAATTTAGGGGCCACTGACCCTTTCGCTGAACATGACCCTTACTCCCTACATGCCTATGAGGAAAACCACCACTACTACCCACCGTATTATCAACCTTCCAATTATACGCCTCAACCCGCTGCTCCACACACAAACCTTACACGGAGATACCCCCCTCAAAGCAATGCCCTTGACCCCCAATTTGTTCATGCAAATCATTATCCACATCCTCAATGACCAATGGCTCCGCCTTATCATACCATCTACCCTCCTGCGCCACGTCGTTGTCCCCCTGGACATGATGCTTTTCACGCCCCCCCCCCCCCCACGTGGCCCAGCCTTTCCCCAAAATCCTTACGGTAACTACCACCCAGGACACCCACCTCAGGATGATATCACCCGCCGAGTTAAGGTAGATACACCTACTTTTGATGGAAAACTTGACCCTAAGGCTTTTCTCGATTGGATTGCCAATTTGGAAGATTATTTCGACTGGTATAACATGACAAATGCTCAACGAATTAGGTTTGCCAAAATGAAACTCGAAGGGTCTGCCAAGAGGTATTGGCAAGACGTCCAACGTGACATGGAGCGTAGTGGTCAACCTCCTATTCTATTTTGGGATGAGATGAAAACCAAGCTACGTGAACGCTATGTACCCTCCCAATACCGAAGACAACTTCTTTCCGACTGGATGACCCTTAGCCAAGGGACATCTTCTGTTCAGGAGTATATGGAACGGTTTGAAGAGGCTAAAAACCGTTGTGCTCACAATGACTCAGACTGGCAATTAGCTGCTCGCTTTGTGCATCGTCTACACCCCGATATTAAGCGAGAAATGTCATTGCAACAATATGACTCCTTAGACGATGCTTTTCACCACGCCCAACAGGTCGAGAGTTACCTACAACCCGCTTCTCGTGGTCCTTCATTTTCTCGTTTTGGCCAACGTACTTGATCAACCAGCAATCCGATCACCACCTCGTCTCGTTCGGCCTATCCTCCGCCCCAACCATCTCCCCAGGGTTCTTCACTCCCTTCAGCTAGTAAATGTAAGGAGATAATGTCCACTCCAATCCAACCTCCTCCAAGAGGTCGTGAATGCTTTCATTGTCATAGTACGACTCAATTGCCCAATGCCCTCGTCGTGCTCTTTTTGTGTCCTCAGACTCTCCTGATACCACCCCAGAGGATGACATTGAGTATGAAGATGTTCTTCCAGCCTCTGAATCGTCAGATGATGATGTCGATTATGAGGATGATCCTTCTTATCTTCAAGTCATGCGTGTTCTTGCTGCTCCTCCAGAAGGGGATGAATGGAAACGTACCACCCCCTTACAAACCTTTTTCAAACACGCTGATAAAAGTTGTAAACTCCTCATTAATGGGGGTAGTTCTCAAAATATCATTTCACACCTTGGATTGAAGCGCATGGGGTTGCGCCCTGAACCACATCCACAACCACACAAAGTCCATTGGGTGAACCAGATTAGTTTGCCCATCACCCAACGTTATCTTGTACCCATCACTCTAGGTGCTTATTCAGACCACATTTGGTGCGATGTGTTGCTCATGGATGTTGGCCATGTCATTTTGGGACGTCCTTGGATATATGATTTAGATGCCCACAATGAGGGACGCTCCAATGTTTATACTTTTAAGCACAAAGGCAAACACATCCTATTAGCACCTACTCGTTTCATTTCCCCTATCAAAAAGAGTCCACCGCCTGATCCCCAATCCTCCAAATCCCAACACTCTCTACACCTTGTCACTCGACGAGAGCTTGAGGAAGCCAGTCGAGAATCTGGATGCATGTATGTGCTATACATCAAAGAATTTACTCCCATGTCTAATTGTCAACCCCCACCGGAACTTGCCTCCCTTCTCGACGAGTTTAAGGACATGACACCCACCGACCTTCCGGATGAGCTCCCTCCTATGCGTGATATTCAACACGAGATTGATTTGATTCCCGGGTCTTCGATCCCTAACCGACCTCATTACCGTGTGAACCCGACCGAGCATGCTGAATTGAAACGTCAAGTTGATGCCCTCCTTCTCAAAGGATTCATTAGTGAGAGCAAGAGCCCTTGTCCGGTTCCTGCACTACTTGCTCCCAAGAAGGATGGTAGTTGGTGTATGTGTTTAGATTGTCGACCCATCAATAAGATCACTATCAAATATCGATTTCCTATTCCACGCCTTGACGCCATGCTTGATCCATTGACGGGATCCTGCTATTTCTCCAAGATTGACCTTCGTAGCGGTTACCACCAGATCCGTGTTAAGCAGTCTCATGAATGGAAGACTGCCTTCAAAACTCCAGATGGTTTATATGAGTGGCTAGTCATGCCTTTTGGCCTTTCGAACGCACCCAACACCTTCATGCGCGTCATGAACCATGTGTTACGACCATTCATTGGAAATTTTTTAGTGGTATACTTTGATGATATTCTGATTTTTAGTAAGACCAAGGACGAACACCTAACTCATCTCCGACTCATCTTTGACACACTTCATACTGAGAAATTGTACACCAATCTAATGAAGTGCTCGTTCCTTCAAGTTAAAGTCCTATTCCTTGGCTATTTTGTATCCGCTACCGGCATTGAGGCTGACCCAGCCAAATTCAAGGCCATCACTGATTGGCCTCAACCCACTTCGATTTCTGAGCTTCGCAGCTTTCACGGGATGGGTACTTTTTATCGTCGATTTGTTCGAGGATTTAGCACCATTATGGCTCCTCTCACTGAGTTAATGAAGTGCGAAAAATTAGAGTGGACACCATCAGCCAAACGTGCTTTTGAGGCAGACAAAACTAAGTTGACCGAAGCTCCGGTTCTGCGCCTTCCTGATTTTCCCCTCCCTTTTGAAGTATCTTGTGACGCTTCTGGTGTTGGCATTGGAGGCGTTCTGAGTCAAGAAGGGCACCCTGTTGCCTTTTTCAGTGAGAAACTCAATGAGGCAAAGCATAAATATTCCATGTATGATAAAGAATTCTATGCTGTTGTGCAATCCCTACGTCATTGGAGGCACTGCCTTCTCCATCAAGAGTTCATCCTTTGGTTTGACCATCAAGCCCTTCGATTTCTAAACTCC
Source organism: Alisma plantago-aquatica (assembly GCA_963693085.1). Taxonomy (NCBI): domain Eukaryota; kingdom Viridiplantae; phylum Streptophyta; class Magnoliopsida; order Alismatales; family Alismataceae; genus Alisma; species Alisma plantago-aquatica. The sequence continues at coordinate 1,505,704,109 of OY856409.1, read as the reverse complement.
CAAAAGAACTTAAATGTGCGTCACGCCAAGTGGTGTGAATTTCTTCATGAGTACACTTTTGTCCTCAAGCATCGCTCAGGTGTTGAGAACAAGGCTGCAGATACTCTCAATCGTTGCTTGACCACCCTATAGTCTCTGAGCGTTGAAGTTGTGGGCTTCGACTGACTGAAAGAACAATGTCCCACCTGTCCTGATTTCGCGACTATTCATTCTGAACTTCTCAGTAGCACACCCGACCATGCTTCTGATTTTAGTCTACGTGATGGATTTCTTTTTCGTGGTATGCAGTTGTGTATCCCTTCTACTTCAGTTCGAGATTTTCTCGTTTGAGAATTACATGCTGGTGGCCTCGCTGGCCATTTCGGTAGGGATAAGAACACCACTCTAGTGACAGACAGACTTTATTGGCCTTACGTCGTGATGTAGATCGCATCGTGTCTCAGTGTCGTACTTGTCAATTGGCCAAAACCAAATGACAAATTACGAGTCTTTACACTCCTCTCCCTATTCTGCATGAGCCTCGGAAGGACCTAAGTATGGATTTTATTTTAGGTCTTCCCTGCACTTCCCGTGGCCACGACTCTGTGTTCGTCGTTGTTGATCGTTTTTCGAGGATGGCCCACTTCATTGCCTGGAGTAAGACTTCTGATGCCTCTCGTATCGCCCACCTTTTCTTCAATGAGGTAGTCAAACTACATGGACTTCCTTCCTCCATAGTCTCCGACCGTGATATAAAGTTTGTTAGCTACTTTTGGAAGACTTTGTGGAAAATCTTTGGTACCAACCTCAAATTCTCTTCTGCCTTTCACCCGCAAACTGATGGTCAAACTGAGGTGGTTAACAAGAGCTTGGTAACCTTCTACGATGTCTTGTTGGTGAGCGCCTAGGCAACTGGGACTTATTGCTACCTACTGCTGAATTTGCTTACAACAGTTCTGTAAATCGATCCACAGGAAAGAGTCCTTTTGAAGTTGTTAATGGATACAAACCCCGCCAGCCTATAGATCTTGTACTTATGACCACTAATGACCGCACTTCCTACACTGCTGAGACCTTTGCCCAACACATTCATGATTTGCATGCCGAGATTCGCCAGAAACTTACTGTCTTTTGAAAACTATAAGCTTTTTGCAGATGCACAAGAATATCATGTGGGAGATTATGTGTTAGTACGTGTGTGCCTTGAATGCTACCCCAAAAATTCTTTCAAGAAGCTTCATGCCAGAGCGTCAGGACCTTTCCAAATACTTAGTCGACTGGGACCCAATGCCGATGTACTGGATTTGCCAGCAGATTGGGACATTAGTGCAATATTCAATGTAGAGGATCTTTCTCCTTATCGTGGTACATTCGAGCCCCTCCACCATCAGCATCAGCTTCTTCAGACCGTCACCGTGCTTCACCGCCGTCAGCAGCATTACCGCCTCTACCTTGCCTTCCTCAGCAGCCGCTCGAGCACATCGACACCGTCTTGGACGATCAGACCGTCCTCACCAGCCAGGGCATTTTACACCGTTTTTTGGTTTGTTGGAGAGGTCGTTCATCAACAGACGCCACATGGATCACCGAGGAGGAGTTTCGCCGCGTTGATGCAGATCTTTTGGAGCTCTACCTCAGTACTGACTCGACGGAGTCGAGTCTTTTATAGTCGAGGGCAGTTGATGTAGGACAGACCCCACCTTTACACACTTATGAGCGTAGGCGTCGCCGTGTCATTAGTTAGGCTTTATTGACATGTTTTATTTTATTATGTCTTTTCTCTTCTTATGGGTTTTTGTAAAGTCATGTGGTTTAGTCCCACATTGCCTATCGTGTGTTTAGTCTTTTTTTTAGAAGTCTATATAAAGGCTCTATGGGCATCCATGTAGAGATAGTTTATGAATGAGAATTATCATTTTAGTCATTGCCTAGTTTATTTTTAAATGGCTGTAGTTTTACATTACCTTCTCTCTATAAGGACAATAAGTAGAGTAATGATCATCACTCTTGCAATGAACACAAACCATAATATTCTTAAGAGTCAGAGAACTCTCCATGGAAGATAGGAGACCCCTTGCTCTTTTTCTTATCCTTTCCCTTGCTCTTTGGAGCTCCCTCTACATATTTCAAACCACTAGTACCACTATGTTTGGTAGAGTGATCTTGAACTTTATTGATGGATTTCTTCCCTTTGAGGAATGCCTGCAAGGAAGCTCTTAGTTTGTGATTATCATCACTAAGAGTAATGATAGTAGAAGATAAACTAGCAAGATCATCTTAAGCATGAAGTAAGTCCGCCTCCAAACACAGGGCTTTAGTAAGATAAGAATCTTTCTCTAAAGTAAGACTAGTAACTTCATGACTAGGCAATAAAGGTCTAGAAGAGAGATCATTAACTTGATCAAACAATCTAGCATTTTCAGTTCTAAGCAACACAAGCTTATCAAGATAGATTCTATTCTTATCTTTAGTAGCATCACAAGCAAACTTAAGATATTCATTTTTAGTTTTAAGTAAAGCAAGCGTATCTACTAGGGCTTGGTTTTCTTCCTTAATACTATTGGTGTTCTTGAGGTAGATACCATTCTCTACTTGAACTCCATTGTATTGGAGCTCAAGGTCAAGAAACTGCCCTTGCAAGGAATCAATGCTATCAAGATGCAACTTCTCATTTTGATTAATAATATCTATTTTTGCATACAAATCATCAATGATCTTTCCTAGCCTTTTCTTTTTAGACTTGCAATCGGCATACGATGAACGAGAAGCATTTACATATCAATAAGAATTTTTTTGGATACCACTTGTTGGATCAGAGGGCTCTAGAGGGGGGGGTGAATAGAGCTTCAAAACTTGCAGAAAAATAGTTAGACTTTCAATTTACTTTAACTAGGCATAATTGCAAATAGTGAATTTGATGGCAATCTAAAAATGCATAGCAAGGATGAGAAAAATTGAAGCAACCTGTTTTAGAGTGGTTCCACTCTCCAAAGTAGGAGAGAGTCAGTCCACTACCTAGAGAGGTCAAGCTCTAGGATTTCTTAACCATGTCTACTCTTTATATTCACTTATAAGAGTTACAACATATGACCTTTTTCCGGGACAGGGATACCCAGCTTCTCTTTAAGGTCAAGGGAGCCAACAACCTTACAACCAAGGTCTTACCTATCCAAGAGTTAGTCTTCTACCTCACCAAGGTCTTATCTACTCTTGCAAGCGGCTGGATGCCTTCACCTAGGAGATTCCCTTCTTGCACCGAGTCTTTTACCTTGAAGGATTTACCCACTCAGCTCCTTGGATCTTCCGCCTTATCCTCTTCCTTCACTCGGAGAAGCTTGATGCACCTTCTTCAACATCTTGAAGAAGCTTGCACCTTCTCCTTCACTTTGAGAAGCTTTCATCAACTTGAACTTGAAGAAAGGTGTTAGGAAAGGAAAAGCTTTGGGAGCTTTACATGCATAGAATGAAGTAGCTCTCTCACACTGATCCTATCTCACTGTTAATGACGAATTGAAGTGTAATCAAAAGAGAGAAAGGGGCTCAAGTAGACTAGATGCACTCAACTATAGCAAGGAGCTTGAATAGCATGAAGGAGCAACCTTGGAATAAACTCCAAGACGTCCTATTTATAGCTGAGTGTGTCCACTAGAGTGTCGGAACACTTATGAACGTTTTCTAGCCATTTGGAGGGTTGCAACGGATATAATTTTGAGTTTTGCAACACTCTAACAGTTAGATTCACTTTTTCAGCATTTTTCGTACAGTGCATGCGGTCAAGTTTCAATAAAGATAACTCGATCGATCACACTATGCGACAAAGCCAATTTAAACTATTGGTCGAGTTTGTCCTGGTGGAAACTCGACCGATCCACTTAAATCAATTTTAGCTTGCAGAGGGATCGGTTGAGTTCTGTGATGTGCAACTCGACCGAACCAAAATCATCCTCAAAATCCATTAAGGATTGGTCGAGATTGTAACTCGACCGATGAACAACCTGTAATGAATTCAAAATGACTTTTAAGTGATTAAACGTTCAAATTAAATGTCCCTAATTTTTTCTCATCTTAGTTACAAGTCATATCATCAATACAAATGATTACAAAAATTATCTAAGGTGATTTGGAGTGTTTTCCACAAATGCGCATTTGCATTGGTTTTGACTTGAATTAGGACAAAGCTAGGGCTTGATCGATTTGATCCTTTTCATGTACCTAATGTCTGAAATCAATCTTAAATTATTATATTAGATACATATGAATGAAATAATTAAGTCATTATCAAAATATGAACAATGTATAACACTTAGGTGAACAGTTAGGCATGCACCAAAATCTTCCTTACAAAGATTCCATTATGCATAAGATGTTTAGATCTAGCAGTTCATATTTTAAAAATAACAAATATGGTACTTAAAGCTTTACAAATGCTCTCAACTATATCCATTGTCATTTGGCCTAGTATGACTTGTCTAACAGTGACAAAGCTAGCAAATTGACATAGGGGGTATATAGTTTGACACCACTGATATTAAATATAAAGAAAATGATAGTTGCTAAATGTCATTGATTCAAGCATAGGGCAATGTATTATCCGACCTTCGAAAGAAAGGTAATGTATTATCAATCAACGAAAGGAAGTTAAAATTAAAAAAGAGTACAAACGAATGACAAAAAAAACTTCATGGGGTATACTACAAAGTTTCTACATGTTTTCACGGTTAATTTTGTCAGCATCTCATTGGCAAAGACATCTTTTCCAAGAGATGACATGGAGCCATTCACCAAGTGGTCATTCAATCAGCTATGTCTTTAATTAGTTGTATTCATTATAGAAATAAGTTTTGGTTGTGCTCATTGTAGCTATTAAAAAGAAAGATATATATATTAGCTTGTCCCTACTTGAGGATTTATTATTTTCTGATATAAATACTCTTCTAACTCCCCTCATTCCTATAATTCTAGACATATCTTCATTGTAAGCATATCTTATCAACTAATTAATTGCTTGGCTTTCTTGTTGACGAATTTCAAGCTGTTCTTTTAGTTCAACTGGTCAAATAATGCAATATTACTTTTATATCTTTAATTGTTACTTAGACATTTCATTCTGCATTGATTATTCGAATAAATAATTTTATGAGTCGTCACTTCCCTATTTTCTTAAAGAATCAATCATTTGTCAAGACAACACCTTTAATTATAGATATATCATATAATATTTTTATAAGAAATTTCTTCATTTTTTTCTTGGAAGTATTATTTTATAATGGGCTGTATGTCAAGAACTCGATTTCATAATAGGAATTGGAAATATGAACATCGATTGATGTATATAATTAATTGACCAAACTCATAGTCTATTAACTAATAAAGAAAGAAAATATAGATATAAATCGGACACATTTGTGGCTAGAGGATGAATATTATCTCTTGTGGCTTGTACTTAATATAAAACTGTTTTCAAGACGATGAAAATGCCCACAATTTAAGGCATTGTTTGATGTTTGAAATGATCATGATTGACTTTCTCCGTCAAGTTTATCTCTAAATAATACCTACCAATGTGAAAAACCTTAACGAAATTGAGTTATCTGTCTACTTTTGTGTTAAAAGCAACATCAGCCATGACCTCAATTCAGCGGCTGTATAAACGATAGCAATAAAGCAAGGAAATAATGGTTCACAATCATGCAAAAGCAGGATCTAGATGCTGTGGTGAAATAGAATACATTGTAGTTAAGATTTCTCCCTTCCCCTCGATTCGACAATTCTGTTCAAGTTGAGATTTAAAGAGGGGGGAGGGGAAGTGCGCCTATTGGACCCCCCTCCCCTCGATTCGCCAGTGCTGTCCAAGTCAAATTGAGATTTAAAGAGGGTGGAGGGGAAGTGCCCCTATTTGACCCCCCTCCCCTCGATTCACCAGTGCTGTCCAAGTCGGGATTATCCAGGAGTTTCCACTAAAGTCTGATATATATTGTCGACATGGATGAAAGACCGAATATGGGCGCGCGGGGGGGGGGGGGCATTTCATTGACACACGTTACACACAGAGCAACTGGTGAAAATTGTTCTTTTAGTTTAACATTGTCACCACTCAACTTACAAAGATAGGTGAAATTTTGCCTGTTGTCAATGACATTTTCTAATATGGTTGGATCTCTCAGAACCAGAAATGAGGAGAGCGGTTGAATAAATGACAACGTTGGCTTGAGTCGGTACGCTACCTCATCCAAAGGTCGAATGTGGGTTGGATGTAATAATTTATAAACTAGATACATAAGTAGTTCTTACCCTTTAAGACATTTGAGTCCAAATTAGATGCCCTCCATATCAAAGGTGACATTAGATGAATGCCTAATGAGCCAAGATTCCCTATCAATAATTGGAAACCAGTTCCATACATTATCAAACAATGACCGCAGACTCAATTTCTAACAACTCATCTTCCGAATCCTTTCTATCATATACTTTATGGTGACATTATAACAATTTTTTATCCATATGGATAACAGCATAAGTGTCTGTTTCTTTGCTTCTATCTCTTTTATTCAGCTCTCTGGCTATACGCATGAAAAGCCAGTTGGTAACTTGGTATAGGGTGATCTATTCAAATCTGAGGTCTTTATTTCCTGGTATAGGTTTTTGAATGCTTAATGATTCTTGAATGGATTTTTTTTATAATCAAAATCCAACCTTGATGCTCGTCCAAAGTCTAACTGTCCAAGCAACATGATAATTATGAATTCGTCAGTAACTTATCTTCTCTTCTTCACTTGCATTTTATTTCTATATATTGGGATGCTACTTTGAGACTGAGTCAACCTTACCAAGTTTGTGTATTATTACCTAACTCATATTATCTGGTGGCCAAACACAATTTTATATCTTGCCTTTTCTTGTATGGATAACTAAAAAGCAACTAGTTCACCTATTAAAGCATTTTACATGTTATTCCCCCTTTGTATGGGCCAGGTTATTCCCCCACTAATGATGTATCAGAGCTAAGTTCCTTCCCTCCAGATGTGACCTTCATTGTGGACGGGAGAGCAGTTGAAGCTCATAGAGTAATCCTAAGTGCACGGTCATCCTTCTTCAAGCATAAGTTTGAGACAGAATGGATGAACCGCTCTGAAGTAAGATTTGCAAGAGGGAAGTTATCATTTCCGGCACTTTACAGTCTATTACATTTCTTCTATTCTGACAGACTTGAGGTTGCAGTTGATGACATGGAAGATCTAGTACGACTGTGCAAAGCCTGCAAATGCAAGGAGTTACAAGATATCCTTCAGAAAGAATTAAGGCTCCAACAGAATGCTGAGTACAAATCTTTAAGGGAGGTAGATAACTCCCAGAAAAGGTTCATATTACAGGGTTCATCCCTTCCTGAGCAAGATCGTCTTCCTTCTGCCATGCGCCAGATACTACAAACTTCTCTTGCAAATTCCAAGGAAGAAAGCGATACCTCAGATATGAATGACATACGAGATGCTAAATCCAGTAATGATCTTGCTGATGTTTGCATAAGAGTTGATAAATCTGTTTTTCATTGTCATCAAGTTGTCTTGGCTTCACGATCAGAATATTTCAAAGCAAGGTTATCTCGCATGGAAGATTTCCAAGAAGGGAAAGCTGGTTTTCCAAACCAGTCACTTCCAATACTTGAGGAACATGATTTAGATGCAGATACATTTGAAAAGATGATGGAATATATGTAAGACGTAATACTGGTTTTCTGAATGTTGTCAATTTGTTTCACTAATCTAGCATTTTTTTTTTTGCTTAACAAATCCAGGTATACAGATGGTCTCGAGGACTTAGACCCTGATCAGGTATTAATAAGAAGAAAAAAGTTGTTTTTTATAGGTTTCCTATTCAATGGTTAACTTTCAGCTTTTTTCACCACTGAATCTGTTGTGAATATAGGCTGAAGAAATTTTTGATGCAGCGTCAAGATACTTGTTGTTTTCACTTAAGCGTGCAGTTGCTGATGTACTTTTGCCTCATCTTGAAGTAGCCACACCTGCAGATCTTTGTCACTGGCTTATACTGTCAGACATGTAATCCTTCTCCCTAATGTTATGCCCGGCAGATTAACTGTCATGTTTTATTTGGTGCTTCCATATTTATTACTCATTTTGTAAGAAAAAAATACAAGATACTACTATAATGCAGAAGAAAATACTTTGGAAAACCAACTGATGACTCAGGCAAACACTTGGTAACCTGAAAGATTAGGTCGGCTTAGGGCCTATGGCCTTGGACCAAGGCACCTAGGCATTGGAAGGGTGGTGAGAAGCCAGTAGCCTAGGTGGTGGCAGACTGGGTGGACTAGGTAGTTGCCCCACTTAGGCTTTCCCAACTAAAGGTCAATGTAGGTCAACTAAGGTCTAATTCAAGGAATATAAGATTTGTTTTAGGCCTAATTAAGTTTAATCTTGGCCTGATTTAATTTCCTCCAGTTATTTAGGTATGATTTAGTTCAGCTCAAGTTAAATTGAGTATCAATTTTCCAACCGTTGAGCAATTTATGTATTGGTGAAACATATACATTGTAAGCATATATGGTGTTTTAAAGTAAACAACATATTTGAACTCAAAAGATATAAAGAAACGTAAATGAGCTACATGAAATATTACTTAAGAAATAAAAGTACACCTTGTCTAGAACCTTTTTCATTTAGAAGTAAGCCAGAATTTTGATAATAACCATTCTTATATTCTGGAACTCAGAAGTAAGCCAGAATTACACCTGAAAGTGAACCATTTGCATATAATATGACGGGCAATATAACACGGTGGGTTCCAAACATGTGAAATATCAGGATCTATCTGTGTGCTAGCCTGTGCTACTGTCAAAGTTACTTGGAGTGCTTTCGCCATGCAATCATGAAATGCTTACAGTTTGCATTGGATTTTTCTGCTTTAGCTTTTTTTTTTCCTTTCGAAATTTTAAATATTTCAGCAACTATCTGAAAACTCTTGGCGTGGTTCTAGGTTACGGTCAGATTTTTGTTAGATTGAAGTTTTGGTCATGGAGCTGTTTAGTATGAAAGCCTTCCTTTCTAAAATCATTTTAATTTCTGTCTGCAGGTATGGAGTCATCAAGATCCGAGAATATTGTTTAGACACCATGGCTTGCAACTTTGAGGCGTTTGCCGATACACGTGAGTTCAGAGCCATGCTATTGACCTTGCCACCACCATCTGGAGACACCTCCCTAAGGACCACTCTTCCTAGTGCTCCTGGTTCTGGTGGTAACGTGGACCAGGGAAACATTCTTGATGACCTGCGTGAAAAATGGTTAGAAGCGGAAGCTGCTGAGTTGGACAAGCGAGATGAAAGTGCTGCACTTTTTGACAAGAGGTTGGAGATGTTGATGCTTGTAGCCGAGCAAGAAAAAAGAGATGCTCTAGATAATGCTGCTTGAGCTTTATCCTCAATTGTTGATCATATAAGGATAATACCTAAATGTAATGTTTTAATGTTAATTGTTCGTTTGGTTGGATGTATTGAGGCTCAGTTTGCCAATTTGGGACTCCCTCCAAGCCCTAACTTGCTAGATTGGGAATCCTGTATCATTCCAAAACTATGTCAAAGTGGGTCTGGCAGTGAGCGAAGAATTGCCAGGGGCTGCGGTTTAAATTACATTTGAGTTTAGCAAAAGGGATAAGAAAGGCATAAGCCACTAACAAGTTTTTGACTTCGGAGCCAGCCATGGCCATCTGATTAAAAGAACGGGACCAAAGGTGAGAAATGCTAGTGGTGCGCTTGTTTTTTCTGCCCATCCGGCGGTCAAGTTGCTCTTTACCGCCACACCCATAGTTACACGCTCTTCGCTATGTAACTACAGAAAATCTATCCGTCTCTAGCGAGACTATTGGTGATATCAAATTAACATTTTTATTATTTATTGATTTTAAAACTAAATGAACAACCATATATAAATGGTATGACGCGCACCAGATGTCATGTATGTGCAGATATACATTCTCCTGCGTGCATGTATAGATTGCATCTAGGGATGAACATTTGGTTAATCCGATCGATTGTGATTAATTTGCTTAAGTTAAATAGTTAATTTGTAGTTTGAGATTTTAACCGTTAATCTAACTGAATTAGTGTCATTAGTGTCAGTTAGTTTGATTATGGTGAATTAGTTAATGGTTAATTTGGTCGGTCAGTTTGGTACCTAATAACACTCTTTGAATACTATTATATGAAAATACTATAAAATTTTGAACCATTGTTATGTTATAGTAGTACTTCATATAAATATAGCGCTATATAGTTCATCAAAATTTGATTACTATATAAATGTAAAGGGTTTTTGAAATAAAAGTACAACTATATATGTAGGATTTTTTTAATAAATTGTGCCTATTCGGTTAATTTAGTTAACTAAATAGAAAATATTTTTAATTGAAAAATTAATCTTTTAACTAATTAATTGAAATAAATTAATTGAATTAACAAAATTGTCTAAACAAATTAACCATTTGATTTTAACCGTTTGGTTAATTGGTTATTAACTGCACTCTAGTCACACCTAATTGCATCTAGCCAAATACATAAATTATGCCACCTATTTACCTTATTTCTTTTGCGGTAGGGCAAAAACAAACCCAAAAATATTAAAAAAAATTATAATTACTGTCAACCATAAAGAATAGCTTCAGGGAAAGGTACCATACATCCCCGAGGGCTAATATGTTTTATTCTTGAGTAGGTAGTCACAATCAAATCGATGGATTCGTGTAGAATCTGTTTAAAGCGACTTGCGCACAAAAATATGCACGCATTGACGACTATAGCTTACATATTTTGGATTATGTACAACCGAACAATGCATTTGTAAAATGAAATCAAGAATTCCCTTACACGTCCAATTTCCATGGACACGAGATACTTGTTTGTTCCGTAATAAGTAGTTAGCCTTTGTTCATTGACCATAAAAAGGGATTCGGATTGTTTGAACGACATGTATAGCTGTTTACCTATTGTGATTCCGAGTAGCATTACCATCCTTGACGTTTTTGCTTTTCGGATCACAATTTCTAGCTAAAGTGCATTGAGTAGAACAAGCCCTAAACACTTTTCTAATGTCCATACTGGGCCTTTTTCAGTGCAATATCTGGAAGTTGTGTTTACTAAAGCAAAAAAGAATGCCATGAAAAATGATTGTATTCGCCCTACACCATCTTATTACTACAAACTAACTACACAAATAAATTGAATCACATTTCTAATCGCACGTTTGATATAAAAGAATAGTGTGTGAAAATGATGATGACATTTCCATTCTTACTAAGTTTCGCATTGGTTGTATATAATAGATTGTTTCTTTACTGCAACTGCCTTTTCTCTCTCTAGTTTCTCTAGCCTTCTCTCTAGTGATGGTTTCCGTGGATGGGCTTCTTCCTTATTGATAAGCCTCCTCCTGCATTAGCGACACGACGAAGGTATGTATGTTTCAGGAATAAGACCTGGTTTCAAAATCCTAACTGTACATGTGGTCCACTATCTCCAACAAATAGAGATGAGGTGCCATGTAACATGAAAGAAAAAAAAAACACAAGGGAGAAAAGAGCCCAAAAAAATAGGAGAGATAAACTTATTTTGTTTATAACTCCAAACTAAAGTAAATTTATTGATGAAATAAAAATTATTAGAATCCTTATAAAAATACAATCCAACAAGACCGGTGTTGTTATATTTGTTCTAAATTAATATAAATATAAAAATGAGTATTGTATATTGGAGTAGTACTCATCTTTGACATAGCAAACTAATTGAAAAATAAGTATTGCATGTCTTTGTTCTTGGAATAATACTCATTTTAGTATAGTACTCTTTTTGATGTCATTATAAAACAAGTGTGAGAGTGAATATTGACATATAATTGATAGTACTCATTCTTTATATTTTATAATAAGTATTGTCCCTGTAAAAAATGTACAATATGAATTTCAAAAAATTATGGCATGAAAATGAGTAGCATACCAAAAACGATATAATACTCACTTTTGTGTTACTATGTTACTCTAAAATGAGTACTTCCCCCAACGCAATATTGATTTTAGAACAACAATACTTTTAATGAGATTGTATACATTCTTCAATATTTTTTATGAGAATAAACAAATTGAGGAAGCGTAGGGTTACACAATGTGTGTACCTTCATATATATATATATATATATACATACACACACACACACACACACACACACACATATATATATATATATATATATATATATATATATATATATAGATATATATATTAGTGGAACAATTACATGTAGGTCCAAATAGAAAAGTAAAATAACAAAACAGTAAATAAAGACATATATTAACACTCCCCCTCAAGTTGGAGCATAGATATCAATCATGCCCAACTTGTTCACAAGCGAGTTGAAATGTTTCTTGGCCAGCAGCTTTGTAAACATATCAGCAACCTGATCTTCTGAGCGAGTGAAAGGAGTGCAGATATTGCCAAATAAGACAGTCTCTCGAATGAAATGACAATCAACTTCAATATGCTTTGTGCGCTCATGATATACATGATTATTAGTAATGAAGATAGCAACTTTATTGTCACAATGCATAGGGATAGCAGCAGAAGATTCAACCCCAAAGTCTTTCAGAAGAGAGTATACCCATAGGAGCTCACAAGCAGTGTGGGCCATTGCCATGTATTCAGCTTCATCACTAGATCTAGCAATAACATTTTACTTTTTACTTCTCCAAGTGACCAGATTACCTCCAACATAAGTACAGTAGCCTAAAGTAGTTTTTATGTCAATCTTACTTCCAGCATAATCAGAATCAGAGTAGCCTTCCAGAGAACAATGTCCATGCTTTCTATAGTAGAGGCCTTTGCCAGGTGATTTCTTAAGATATCTCAAAATATTACAGAGAGCATCCCAGTGACACTGTCTAGGCTTATCCAGGTACCTGCTAAGAAGACCAACCGCAGTAGAAATATCAGCTCTAGTAACAGTCAGATAAATCATCTTACCAATCAGTCTCCTATATTTTTTACTGTCGGGAAACATAGGAGAATCATCATCATCCCAATTGATATTGGGATGTAGAGGAGTATCAACATGACGTGCACCAAGCATCCCAGTCTCATGTAACATGTCTAGAACATACTTCCTCTGAGATAAAATAAGTGCATTAGAAGTCCTAGATACCTCAATGCCCAGAAAATATCGTAGTCTTCCCAGATCTTTAATAGCAAAATGTTTGCACAAGTGTGCTTTCGTGGCCTAAATCTCAGAATGATCGCTGCCAGATAGAACAATATCATCAACAAAAACAATCAGAATGACAATACCAGAAGAAGTCTTTTTTGTAAAGACAGAATGATCAACCTTGACCTCAGAAAACCAAAAGAAGTCAGGATTTTACTCAACTTATTAAACCATGCTCGAGGACTCTGCTTGAGTCTATAAATAGATTTTTTTAACCTGCAAAATTTATGTGACTCCCCCTGAGCAACAAACCCAGGAGGTTGCTCCATATATACCTCTTCTTGAAGATCCCCATACAGGAAGACATTTTTAACATCCAGTTGAATAAGAGGCAAATCAAGGTTAATAGAAACAAAAAGAAGAATTCTGACAGAGTTAAGTCTGGTGTTGACGTTGCATGGTAGCCAAGTCAGTAGACAAGGGATGGTAAGCCTCCAATTCTCCCCAAAGTCCCTTGAAGGCAGAAAAATAGTCAGTAAGATCAGATCCCGAGAAGTGTAGACGACTGAGTTGCTTGTTGATATCAAAGACTTTCTTCGGATTCTGGCTATGAGAGTAAGTACTAGCAAGCTGACCCCACATCTACTTTGTTGTAGGTAGATATAATAAGGTGACACTGATTTTTGTCTCACTGCCATTCAGAATTCAGGTCATGATAGTAGAATCATCTTTGACCCAGTCATCATATACTTTGACATCCTTGGAGTCGCCATGAGTTGCAGGTAGTCCAGTTCCCGTGTGGGTTACCTGATTCATATGTTGGGGTTGTGGATCAGATCCTTTCCAGTGATCCATTACCTACTCTATAGAGTGCCTTTCAGCGTCTACAACGACTGCCGTCCTCCTCCTCTGAGTCGCCTTCTGATACTGGCGATACCACTACTCTTGCCGCTATGTCTGGCCGTGGTCGTGGCTATTCTCATGAAAGTTGTCCCCCTCTTGGTGTAGGGAGGGGGAGGAGTTCTTCTGGACGTGGAGCACCTTCTGGTCCTCCCAATGTTACTCGCCCTCAGACTGGTCAATGGTTCTGTAGCTTCTGTGGCCGATCTAATCATATTGAAGAAAAATGCTGGGAGAAATATGGAAAGCCTGCCTGGGCTAATGCAGCTTCTGATGCCCATGCTACCACTGAGGTACTGTCACAGCCTACTGCTACTGATGCATCCAGTTCTACTACTACTGACTTCATCCGTGCTGAAGTGGGGCGTCTACTGCTTGAGCGTACTGGGTCATCCTCTGGAGATGCTTCTGGAGCTCATGCTGCTACATATTCTAGTTGTGATTTTGCCTTCATCAATGCCCCTCGCCTAGTACTGGTAATAAAAAATGGGTGATTGATTCAGGTGCATCGTCTCATATATCTGAAAATCGGTCTTTGTTTAAAACCTTATCTAAACCGGTTTCTAATTCTTCTGTTATGCTTGAGGATGGCTCCAAGACTGTTGTAGCTGGGATTGGAGACAATCTCTCAATTTTTGTTAAAATCTGCTCTATATGTGCCTCGATTTCCACTGAACTTATTATTTGTTAGCAAAATTGTGCGTAGTTTGAACTGCAATCTCACATTCATTCCTGATACTTGTACTTTTCAGGACCTTCGCACGAGGATGAAGATTGGTGGGGGGGGGCATGAAGGACCTGATGGCCTATATTATCTGGATGAAATGAAAAAGACTGAAAACTTGGCGCTGGCTTCAACTCTATCTTCATCTGTTTCAACTTTGCAGTGGCACTACAAACTTGGACATCCATCTTCTGAAAAATTAAATCATGTTATCTCTGGTGTAGGAACGCATAATTTTCAGTGCGAGTCGTGTCAGTTAGGGAAACAGTCTAGAACTGTCTTTCCTAAATGGTCCCAGTTTAGTAGTAAAAATATTTTTGATCTTGTTCATTCAAATGTATGGGGTCCGTGTCATGCGCCAAGTTTGTCTGACAATGAATACTTTATTCTATTTATTGATGATTTCTCTCGCGCCACCTGGTTTTTTATGTTGAAAAATCAGTCCCAAGTGCTATCTACAATAAAATTCTTTTTTGTTGAAATAAAAACCCAATATTTTGTGCCTATTAAAATTCTGAGAACCGATAATGCTTTGGAGTTTGTTCAGAAAGAAGTTGAATTGTTTTGTCGATCTGTGGGTACTATTCATCAAGCATCTTGTGCTTATACACCTCAACAAAATGAAGTTACAGAAAGGAAAAATAGGCATTTACTTGAGGTTGCTAGAACTATAATGTTGCATTCTAATGTACCTAGACATTTTTGGCCAGAAGCTATCCTGACTGCTTGTTTTCTGATTAATAGAATGTCGTCGTCTGTTATTGGTAATAAGATTCCAGTTCAGGTTCTCCAACCTGATGTAACCCTATTTTCTGTACCTCCACAGATATTTAGCTCTACTTGTTTTGTACGATTACTTGGACCAAACTATGATAAATGATCTCCTAGAGTAGAAAAATGTATTTTTCTGGGTTATTCTCGTACTAAAAAAGGGTACCGGTTCTATAGTCCTACTGGGAAAAAATGGTTCATAAGTAGTGATGTAGTCTTTTTTGAGGATACACATTTTTATTCTGCTAAAGGAGATACACTGGATTCTGATATAATCACATCACCATTGCTTGTCACGAGTGATTGTACCTCTAACACTTCACCTGCTGAAACTACTACTCCTCCACTTATTGTGTATAAATGCAGGAACATGTCCCAAAGTACTCAAGATCCCCCCATGTAGCACCAATCTTCTTCTCAAGAAGGTCCCACTCATGCTGAGGTACACTCTGACTTAGATCTTCCTAGCTCTCAGAAAGGGCACTCGTTCCTGTACTTCACATAATATTTCTAATCATGTTTCTACTGCACATCTGAGCATTCATGCTAGTAATTTTGTGGCTGCTCTATCTGCTATTTTTGTTCCTAAGATTGTCCATGACGCCTTACAAAGCTGCTGGCCAAGAAACATTTTAACTCGCTTGTGGCAAGTTGGGCATGATCGATATCTATGCTCATTTTAATACAAAAGTAAGTGTTGTATATTTTTTTGAATAGTACTCATGTTTTGCGCGCGCGCGCACGCACACACACACACACACACAGATATATATATATATATCCCATCTTTAATACCCACACAGGTAACTACCCGCCCCCCATTTTGGTTACTTTTTTTCAAGTTGGTTACTTTTGACATGTAGAGGGTTACTTTACCTTACAAACTGTTGAGTTTCATGCATAGATAGTTACGTTTGTAGCAACAGATTTCAAAATACGATTACATATATATATATATATATATATATATCTACTATATATTTTGTACGGGATTACTTTTTTAGTCGTATAGTTACTTTTTGATCAATATAGTTACTTTTTTTGATAGAAGAATTACTTTTCTGGTCAGAACAGTTAGTTTTTTGGCTGTCGGGTAGCGAAATCCAGACTACCTGCGCGGGTATTATAAAAATGGCCATATATATGTATATATATATTCTCATTTTAATACAAAAGTAAGTGTTGTATATTTTTTTGAACAGTACTCATGTTTTGTATGCGCGCACACACACACATAAATATATATATATATATATATATATATATATATATATATATAGAGAGAGAGAGAGAGAGAGAGAGAGAGAGAGAGAGAGAGTCAGGCTAGAATACACTTGAGTGTACAGATCACGCCGTACATCCCAATGGTGTTTGTCTATCTAGACTATGTTTTTTCAAAATCTAATCCATTGATCTTCATGGTTACAATAATAATAGGTCACATACAAAATTTGAACTCATTTGGATGAGTGTAAGTCACTCATTCAAGGATAACAAAATCAACGCACAAAACTAATTTGAAATACATGATTTTTGCCTCCTTTAGATGCATGACATATAAGTGTCCAAATGAGCTAAAATTTATTATATAGTATGTTCTTATGATAATTAAGAAGATCAACGGTTTAGATTTTTCAAAAATTTATTGCATCTTCAAAAATGACTGAGGTGTACAGTGCCTCTGGTATACTAGCCTGGCACACACACTCTCTCTCTCTATATATATATATATACACACACATGTACATAACAATACTTATTTTCATATTTATCTATATTACTTTTTAGTGAGATTGTGCACATTTTTTAATAATATTATTAAAAAAAGTATTGTATATATTTTTTGTGAATAGTACTCATTTTTGCATATATATATATATATATATATATATATATATATATATATATATATATATATATATATATATATATATATATATATATATATATATATAACAATAGTCATGTATGTATTGTTCTTATATTTGATTGTTTTTCAAATATATGCCAACATTAGTCTTATATAAATTTATTTTCTGTAAGGAATCCAACGATTATTTTGTAAAAAGATCATTACGGTTTAAAAGTTATAAGCAAAATAATTTTCGTTCTTTTTTTTACCGTACTTTTTTTTTCCACTGCTCTCTCTCATGTCTTTATTGCTTAGTGTGATCCACTAAAAACAATGTGTTTTTATTGAGTCCAGTTATTTGGGAGTGTAAATCAGGTTTGAAACCACGTAAATGTGGAATTACGACTAGCATTTTCCATGTTTCAATACCAATCTATTCCTAATCTTTTCTCTCCCTTTCTCTCTTGTCCTTCTCCTTTTGCATTGATTGTACCTATTCTCAATTCTTACTCTCAGCACGTCTCATCTCATAAAGCAATAGCCAGTGGCGGAGCCACACTTGGGCCAGGTGAGGCCTGTGCCTCACCCAACCCAAGTCCAAATGATGTATTATTCTATGTTCAAACCATTTTCCAGTATGGATATGTGCTACTGCAAAGACTTTTTCTACATCTGAATATCTGATTAACAACTTCTATATATCCAGTAAATGAAAGAGACAGGCTGCCACATAGATTCTACGTACATGAGAACTAAAAAAGAGAAGAATTACCTCATAAACAACGATGCACTGCAGATCTTTATAAGATATTGTTTTCAATTTATTTGTACACACCATTGTGAGACTGTAGATGTTGTCAACCTGTAGCGGTAGATAACGAAGTTTGCAACATATAATCAAAGGAAAAGTTGTCTATTATGGATGGTGCCAATGTAAGATAACAACAATGAGCAAGTTTGACATATGTTGTTAGTAATAGGGATTGAATAATAATTTTCATAAATCACCACCATGTCTACATTATTACGTCAAAGTAAATCAAAGTGTAATGTTGCACATGTTAATGACTTTTGTTGTCAGCAATGATATACCGACATGCTTATTGTTTAGTACAAGTAAACATATATTTTTTTATTCTTTACTCCAATTAGAACACGTCTACTTGAGTTAATTAAACTTCAATTTGGTTTTTGTGTCAAATAATAAGTCCCACTAACAATTTTTTTTGTCATTTACAATTGTGCCCCACCCAAGTTGAATTTCTGGCTCCGCCACTTGCCATAACATACAAGGAGACTGCTCGTCTCTCAGTAAAGATGGCAGTCACGCCACAAATTAGTTTGTGTGACTTGTTAGCCTCACGCCACATAGATTTTGGTGTTTCCCGAGTCTGATTATCTCAATATTCCCAATTATCGTTGTAAATAAAGTCATTGACTCCGCTGATATGGAAACCTCACTATATACGGATTCAGCGCATGTCCTTTCTAGCAAATTTCACGACACTCAAACATAAATACCAGTCCTCATCCAACTATGTTCTGAGACCATTTACGCATTGAGCGAGCGCACCGATAAACGCTCGGTCCGGTGACAGATTTTCCTCTCACCAAAATGGCTGTGCCATATCCCGATGTGAGACATGATAAGGGCAGTGGTAGAGTTAGAAAATTTATCTTGGGTGGTGATATGTTCTGAGATAGCTTCTAAAATGTACATGCACGGTCTCAAAGGTAAATTAGACTTATAAATTTATAACTTGACACATTTCTAAAATGTACATGCACGGTCTCAAAGGTAAATTAGACTTTTAAATTTATAACTTGACACATTTAAGGACCCCCACAATTCAATACGGGTTGAAATACACATATAAAGGGACGTGGATACATATAAGACACTTAAGATCTCGTTGTTAAGTTAGTTAAGCCAATCTGATAGTTGATGTATGTAAATAACTAGAACTAGTCTAGCAAAATGGTACGAAACAAACCAAAATAAAATCAAGAAAATAGGGTCTATGGAATCCTATTAATCAGGGGAGTTCCCTGCTATGCAATCTCAAAATGGGCAGTCTATGCCCCCGTTCTCGGGCGTTGACAACCCTCGAACACCCTAGCAAGCAACTAACATCCAAACGTAGCACATATGATAACTGCTCCTGTGGGGGTCATCCCACCCGCTCTCGCGCAGCGTGACTAAAACACCATCAATGATCTGAAACATCTCTCGAGGATAACAGATCAACAACCATGAATATCTTGGATACCCTCTCAGCTCGAGAACATTCAGAGATGTTATGAATCATACTCCCTGGACCTTCTCCTTTCAAATTCAATCCAAACTACCTCCTCCCATTCATTTCTACAACTAATCTCTCGATCTAGGTAGAAATAGAGGTTCAAGCAAGAAAGAGATCAACCAAATCAGCAATCATAACCGAAAAGAGGAGATAAAATAGAAAACACACTAGATTTGAAATAAAACTACTTGCTTAAGGTAAAAGTACATAAATATGTCCAAAAAGAGCTACATAGCCAAGAAGGATCCCAACTAGCCATGGACAAGCATAGTTGACACCCAACAAAGATGAAAGAATATCATTTGTATAGAAACAAAAGAGAAAAGTAGAAGAAAGAGGTCAAAGAAGAGATTTATCTCGTAAATGAGAGGTGACTTTTGCTCCTTAGCCTCCGGAAGGATCGGATCTCATCATTGAGTCGTCCTCCTTGATCTTCTGGACTCTTTGACCTCTTTTCTCTTTGATTCCGCCCTAAACAACAATTTGGATGTGTGTATGAAGGTGAAAGTGATTGGGAATGGCTGGAAATGAGTGGATGGTGGTGGAAAATGATCGTGAGCGGAGGCCAACCAAAGGGTGGACGTAGGGTGTGCTCTTCAGCTCTCTTGGAACTTGGAGCTCTCCCATGAAGCTCTGGAAAAGGATGGTAGCTAGAAATCAGACCAAAAGTTAGAACCCTCATCTGGGTAGTAGGGGATGGGTATTTATAAGAGTGGCGGAGTTTCGATGGTCGTTGATGTCATATGTCACTAACCATGTGGTGGTCGCTGATGTCATCGGTCGATGAGCATGGATCTTGGCGGTCGTTGATATCAATGGTCGATGATGAGGTGGTTTTAGCGACCGTCAAGGATGACCAACGGTTGATGAGGAGGTGGTTTTAGCGGTCACCAAGGATGACCAGCGGTCGATGAGGGTGAAAATCCTCGGTGGTCCTGAGATCTTTAGTGGTTGCCGACTTTCTAGAGTCCCATCGGTCGCTGAACTACTAGATCCTCAATGGTCGTTGTTGATGCTCCTTAGGAAACCCGGGGGGGTATTGCTATAGGTCAACGAGTCAGCGTCGATGAAACTTGACCTTTGAGGATGATCGCTGATGAAGGGGCTGATCATCAAAATTAAGATTCAAAATATCAACAGTTTCTTGGGCTTGCTAGTCGATTAGCGAGATCACCGTCTCCTAAGCTGGTGTACATAACACGACGCTTAATGTGGTAAAATTTGGGGAATCAATATCTTCTTGAGTTTGATGTCTACAAGTCCCAAAATTGACTACTTGAGCAACTCCATCTTTAAAAAGATATAAGTTATAGAAAGATAAGAATCTAGAATTATTTCAGACATATTAATATTACAACGGTACAAAATTATAGATATATACTTAACATAAATGTCTACATTTAAGTGTTATATGAGGGAACCACATTACTTAGAATATCAAAACCATTATCAAGTAGGGTACTAAACTCACTCATATCATATTTTTTTTACCCTACTAAAGAAATCAACATGGAGCAAGAGAGGAAGGATGGAACAAGTGTCCTCCCTTACCTCCATATAGCTTCGTCGCTGACATGGATGGCTCTGCATCCAAATTGCAAACCAATTTCACAATTGTAAGTATGCTAACGAGTACTTTGTTTTGATATGGGTTGGAAACAACTTCTGGAGTCAATCATCGCCACTGACGGTTGGACTCTCCTCATGACTGCGACGACGGTCAACAAGCTAAGTATGATCATGTAAAGCGAAGAAGGTTACCACCAATCTCCACCTCCTCTATGGAGAGTGATGTTCTCCATTCGTTCTTCCACCATTCTTTAGAGACCAGGACTAAAACATTTATGTAAAGGAAAAAAATTTCAAAGTTATTTTTCTTACGCTATAAATAGTGGGAAAAACACTCATAGCTTACTTCCCTTCGATATTATCTAAAAAAATATACCATGACTACAAAACCATCTAGGCCGGATATCATTGCCATGATGCAAAATATACTGGCAATGGCATATGCTTATCTGGCTTCAATTTCATCGGCGGATAAGCAGATGATTGAATAGATGATAGCGGACAAAGTCCTGGTGGATACCACAATGAAATAACCAGTGATTATCAACAAAAGCTCGGAGAAAGGCAAGAACACCATGCATGATATGTCCATCAACTCGATCACTTCATGTACCACTTGTTTTAAAAAAGACTAACTATGCACGTGTATTTATAATTTTATATATGCGATTCAAAACCTAATAATAACAAAGAATGGGATAAAGCAAATAGAAAAAATGGGCACATAAACAAACCGTTTGTTACATTGTAGAGAAAAGGGACATAGACATTTTGGCTACAAAAAACCAAACATTTCTTTGGTTGGGGCCACTTTTGTGTTTGTTTGACATAAAAGGACAATAATAAACCAACATAAAAAAACAAATAGTTTATGATCGATATCCAATTATTTTTTCAGAGGATGAGCCAATGACATAGTACACCACAAAATCCTAGGGTTGAGCTTTGGGTCGGTCCAACCCAACCTGACCCATGGAACCCAAACCACGATTTTCCACGGGTTAGTTAGGGCCTTGACTTTAGGCCCGTAATTTAATATGGGCTAGGTTAGGGACTAGGTAAATGTGAACTCGAGGACCCAAAGACCCGACCATATATATATATAATTTCATATTTATCATATATTATATGGTATGGTTGTTTATTATAGTTATATGCTACAAGAAAAGGTGAAAGTGCCTATACATAACTTCTAATTGTTGTATTGGCAAGGTCAAAATTCAATGGACAATGAGCCTCTTCAATTTCTTTCAACTCATTCATTATTCTATATTTATTTCATACGATGTTCTATGAATTATTTATCCCAATTCATTTGTTGTTTTCTTTTTGATCAACCTTGACATTTTTGCAAACTTACTATTTGTAAACTATTTGAATAATTTTTCCAAATATTTATACACTGTAGTGATTTAGCTTATTGATATTTTTTCAATGGTCATATACATAAATATTGATTGTAATTTTTAAAAGACATACATTTAATGAATGATTATTCACATAAATTATTTGGACTTTTCATTAGACAGTTTACATTAATTTTACACTAGGTCTGTGACTTTATACTTTCTCCTTTTTACTCAATCACACAACTTAGCTAGACTTTCTGTTTTTTAATGGTGGGTAAAGAATTTTATGACTTGAATAATCTTAATAATATGTTAAGACACAAAGTCATGCCCATATGTAACTCGCTATTGTGGTTTTGTCAAGATAAAAATTCAATGAGAAATTACCCTCTTAAATCACTTTGATGTCCAATGGTCATTATGAATTAACTTAACAACACAATCATCCCATTATTCACTCAAAATTTTTAACCTTCATGAAAAAACATTTAAGTTCAAGTACACTCAAGTAATGTGTATGTATTTTTTGCAATACAAACATTCCAATATATATTGATTTTAGTAAAAGAGATTTAAAACATGAGTATTCTACTAATTTTATTATGCAAAAATATACCAACACGAGTTGGAGTCAAATCTGGCTCTCAACTCGAGTATATAACACAGGCTGGGTTCGAGCCTATAAAGTGTGAAAATTGTCAGGACATGACTCGGCTCGCAACCTGCTAGTAAAATCTGGGTCCAAGTCGGGATTTAGTAAACCCACAACAACCCTAATTGATGCTCAATCCTACAAAAGCCTATTTCTACCAAAAAAGTTAACAAAATAATCAGATGAATTGATTCTCAATATTAGACATGATGCAAGAAAAAGAGGTTTCTAGAGATATATGACAACATATAGGAGATGTTATATGTGATAGTAAAACAAAAAACCATCATGCCTCCTCTTACTACATTAATAAGGATTGGAGAGTTAAAGTCTCATTAGTCGTGTCCACATCTTTTTGATTAGTCTTGGCGTGCAGAGCATACAACTTCCCTCAATTTTTCTCATCACTATTCCAAGAAATTGCTCATACTTGGTGAGATAAAACCTCTAGCTTAAGGCATACATGATTTGATCATATACCACTAAAAAAGGGTAGTCAAGATCCTCCGGATTCTTTAAGAGATTCTTTGCATTACACTCCATCTAGGACTACAAAAATCCCTAAACCATAACTTCTCCTTATTTGAGTTGTAGAAAACCATTACCTTCTTGGAGAATACATCTTTACATCATGTGTCTGATGAGATCAATATTGACATACTAGTAACATCCATGTATCTTACTAGGGTCATGTTATCCCATAACATTCCTATCATATTTGCAAAAGTATCAAAGGACATAGATCAAAAGTTTTGAAGTCACTACCATCTCTTAATGGTTGTATCCTTAACCAGACATAAAAATATTGTCAAGAACTCAACTTCTACATGCTCTACTAGAATATATAGTCATAGAGTGCCTTGTTGGACTCACTATCATTGTAGTGGGTGATATTGGATTTGTAGCTGGTTAGAATTTGAAATGGAGCCTGAACAGGGGTGCATTACTTGCTCGTGAAGGAGTTATCAAATAGATGGCCATCACTAGTCTACCTCCACACTTTTATGACATTGATGTCTTAAAAGTTATTACTTCCACATTGGGTTCTCATCTCCATATTGGACATCCTATAACTACTAAACTAGATGAATTTTTTTTCTCCAAATGTCTATATCCAATTTGACCAACATTCCCTACAAGTTAAGGGTTTGTACAAGTCAACACATCTACACTACTCATGATACTACTAAAGAACTACCAATCCATTTGGAGAACTAAATGAACACAATATAATATGCTTCCTATGAGACATGAATCCCCTAAACCTACCAAAAATGATGGACCTTGATAGACTCAACATGAGTGTGTGCCACCTTCCAAAGTCCAAGTATGGGTCTAAAGAGACCCCAATACTAGCATGTTTAAGAAAATACTTGCTTCAACAACCCCAACATTAAACACAATAGATCCACTTCTAACCAGAAAGAAGCATTAGATGTCATTTGGTCTCAATAATATGCACACATCGACCATGATTTCAACTTCGCCTTATGTGATATCTCCAGTACAAATAATGACACTCTCAATAGAGCCATTGAAAAGTTGGCCTTAGGTGCATTGATAGCCTTGGATGTGAAATCCAACATGAAATTTGAAGAAATAGATAGCAAATAAATGAGTGTAAGTCATGATGTGTCTGGAGGTGTCAAGCACACTGATAAAATGAATATACAACTCATGGCCAACATTCTAGATACATTTACTAATACACTAACAAATAAACAACTAGATGGCCATCAACCTTTATCACAAGGACATGTATATATTGATATCTTAGGAAGATTGCTTTTGGTTTATAATTTATCAAAAAATATTGGTTTCTCTTTTGCTGATTATCATGATGTGATTGAGGATTTCAGTGAATTGGATAATGATCTGGATGAGCTAACATACAACCAACTTCTTTAACTTTGAATTAATTGCATTCATATTTAGTGAACAAATGCATTCATTGGACATCAGATAATTTAATGTTCTTTTTCAAGATCATACCTATTATTGTATATTTACCTATGATAACAAATTATTATTACCACTTAAGACGTTGTGGTGGGGTTTTTGCTAATTAGTGTAAATAAATTATGAATTTAAATGGGCCAAAAATATAAGTAGTCACGACCCAATAAATAAAATCAGATCTGTCACCTAGGAGACTTACATTGGTTGAGTTTCAATAAATCACAAATTGGGCACAAAAACCCTATAATGGTCTTAGTGACATTATTTTGGTGGGATGGATGACACTAGCATCATATGCCATGACAACCAAATTATGACATATTGTATCACATTGCACATGTTCTTAACTTTAGATAACCTTGAGTGGTCTTACACATGTTTATATGTGGAAATGAGTCATAATAAAATATATTTCACTTTGAGATAAGTGACTTAGATACAAAATACAAGTTGATACCTTGATTGTCATGGGGTAACTTCAATTGCACCAGGTTTGTGATTGAGAGGTAAATCTAAATAGGCACTCAACAACACCATCAACATCATATGTAACAAATAAATGACTTCATCAATGATTCTAATCTCATTGATTTTAATGCTAGAAACTCCATTTAACTCAGTCTAGAGGCCCCTCTTGTGTCACTTTAGACTTTTTTGTGAGTACACCTACTTGGGGAGATAACATACTTACTCCATAATACTAGCATGACCCAAAATCATATTGACCACTTTCCCAACTTGTTGAACACATGTACTAACCATGAGGTCCTAAACCATTTTATTTTGAAAGATCTTGGTGTAGAAACAATCATTTACCAATATCATTTCCCCACACCATCTTATAGATTCTAGAAAATATAATAATATAAAGAGATTTGAAAAACTCTGATCCAACTGAATAAGAACTTGTTTTTCGGTACTTGTAAGAAAATAGAAAATTTCTATTATATAATATGGAATATGATGATCCCTAGATAACCTTTCATATGTCACTTAAAAAGTAGTGTTCAACAATTATTACTTGATAAATAGACTCTATGAAAACAAAGATTATAGGACAAATCAATAAAGTAGTGTGATCAAACAATAAAGTAGTGTGATCAAACTAGGAAATCTTTTAGTAGAATTTATCATGGTCATAAGATGCATACTTACATTCACTCCCTTACCATAGATGAAATGACATCACACATGATTTTATATGGTATATTGAAAACATTTTCAACCAAAAGAGATCTTACTCTAGATATTTCCTTTTTAAACATAATTTCCCTTTTTAGGCCACAATTGAAAAACCCTAACTACTAACTATTCCTTTATCCTTGATGGAATTAAAGAACGCTTTTCTAGCCTTGTTTTGAGCAATTATCATGTTGGGATGGTATTGACATAACTTTTTATCAACATAGTTGAAATATCATAAAAAGTCTTCCTTTTAATGTTTTTGACGATATCTACAAAGGGTTGTCAAGTGCTAAGAACTTTCAATAAAGTACATACATCCTTTATCAAATAAATTGATAACCCATTGAAAATAAATCTAAAATTTTTTCTACTATGGATTTTGGTTTGAGGATGAAACCTCATACAGACAAAACCATGAATGTGGTAAAACTACTTTCCTTTAGGAGATGTGTATGCAAGATGCCTTCATAATACTAATCAGATGATTTACTCATGCCAACTTAAATACACTCCTAGTTTATCGCTTGAAATCAATTTTAGTAAAGCATTTGACAATATAAATTAGAAATCACTTATCCTTTTTTATGAGGGGCTATAAATTTTCAGACACCTAGACCTATTGGATACATAAACAAATATTCAATAGCTATTTTTTAGCATTGATAAAAGGTCACCATTTGATTATTTGAAAAGATAAAATGGTCTTCATCAAGTTTATCCTCTATCACCCTGTGTGATTGTTATAGTTTCATCTATTTTGACCTCCATGTTTAGCCTTGAGATTACTAATCATATCCTAACCAAAATACATGAGCTAAATAATAGACATATCATACAAGAAAACAACACAATCTTTTTCATCAAACAAAGTAGTGATGTCAAATTTTTTTGAGAATTATAAATATCTTTCAACACCTATATGAATTAGAATCAACTTCCAAAAATCTTCTATTACAAGCATGCATTTGTTTCAACTATCTATCACTTAGCAGATATTGTTGTATGTCTCCTATTTTCTTTCTAGGGTTGCCTATATCACCTACGAGGCTTCCTTTACAAGTTTAGTAGCCTATCACTATAAAAATGCCTACTATGTTGGACTTTAGGAATATAAAAGGCCTTTATATATCCCATAATAGAAGCTTTCTGGGTGGACATTCCGTCATACCTTCATCAGCTGTTTGTTTTGCCTTAAAAGTTTGAGAACAACATTGAAAAAATGGTAAAGAAATTTCCATGGGGAGATATAGTCGATGTCAAAAAATCATCTTGCTAAATGGGAATCCTTATTTCATCCACGACACTATCCATAGACTTCAATATGATCTATTATAGAAAGAGGTATTGCTCAATTATGTCTACACTCACATTACATGTGTACATAAGTATTGATTAATTATGGAAATATATCCATATAATTGGTTACAATATTCTCAAAGGAATACAACAAAAATAACCTTCTTAGGCCCAAATCAAGAATATATAGGTGCTCACTTTTTGGTAACATTTCCTTAAAGGACAATGCCTCATTGAATATCTCATCACCATTCCTCCTTCAACCTAGCTAAAAAATAAATTTATGGCTTGATCCATTGTCTTGAGTTGGTCAGCTAAACCAATATAATTCAAACACACAAATACCGTTTGATATAAAATATATTTCTTTGGATGATGATTGCAAAATGCTTTCATCTGGAAAAAACAACATTATCAAATGCATATTCGGTTCATTGTGTTTGAAGGATAAAATTCCTTGTATGATTTCAACCCTACTCAACCATGTTACAAGTCAAATATTCAAGGCCCATTAGGTGATCTCTTATAAGGCTAAAAAAATATGTTCCTTTTCAGACACACCTAACATAAATTACAATATGAAAAATTGTTTTGTAATATCGGTTGTTCAACTAAGATGTGCATCCTTCTTAGTCTAATTGGACACAAAAAGCTTATTTTAAGAGATAATTGGCATATACATGGATGACATGGACCCTTTTGTATGCTTTCTTTTGTAAAACTACACTGATGATGTGACACATACTTTTGATAACTAGATTTCTTAATATGTATTTATTCACATTTTTATAATAATAACATTGATACAAGAAATGCTTTCTATGATAGTTCATTTTATTTTATGACATCTTTCAACCGTTGTATTAGATCGTGTGATCTGATGGGGGGTTCTTTATATAATAGGTGACATGTATGTTGCAATATATGTATTATATATAGCAGATAATGCATGTTACATTTCACTGAACACACTTGTTGTAGTAGGGGTATTTTATACAACATGTTGAGAAAAAAGGAAATTACAACTTGTAACGGCCTCACTTTCCAGCAACCTCCAATTAAGGAAGGCCAAAAATATGAGATCCATTACCATATATACATGATCGAGGTATATCAAAAAACCAAAAATAATTAATGAATTTCACTAAATCAAAATGAGTTTGGTACAATATAAAATCTCCAACATGGTTTATAATATATGGATTTATAAAATTTGCAACATGAAGTAAACCTTCTACTATCTATATCCTCCAACATTACATTAAATTCTTTGTTTTGGTGTCTTCTTCTTTGTGTGTCCATCTTTCATCATTAATTGCAGGATGTCAGTAGATTCACCTGAAACACCATGAATCCAAAACATGGTCAGTATAACAGGTTATATTGGTATGTGGGGGAAACAAAAGTTTGCATCTAGTTGTAACAACATAATCACAATAATTATTGTGCACAAAATCAAAATTAACATTTTAATCATGACTACTCAACCATGTTCTATCCAACATTTATGAAACCTCTCTAGGGTATTGTCCCTACAATGGACATAGGCCACCTTCTTGGTGCCATATCAGTATTCCCCTATTCAGGAGGATGACCTGTGATGTCTTCCCTGATTCAGGCGGATGACCTTTGATGTCCTGGTGGATGACCTTTAATGGCTTCCCCTATTCAAGCGAATGACCTTTGGTGATACTCTTACCCATGGGATTAATCATCATTTTCCTTATATATCATATATCCAAAGGAGGCTTAGGATTTGAGCTAGTCATGTCTATATAATGTGATATTCATAGTGACTTTATAGATTACATGAAGTAAATAAACAAGCAAGCATGTTTTAGAAATCCATGCGAGAAAACTTTGAGAAAGCCATAGGAAACTAAAGTGGTTAGTCTTAGGAGTAGACACATACCTATCTCATAAGTAACTTGATGTCCAAGCAAGCAATCAACAAGAGCAACCAATGAAGAAAATATCTTGAAACTAAATCATAATACCCATGGATTACTATTTTATCCAAAATCTACCTTCAATACTGACTTAGCATCCAAGTTAGGGTTTTGAGGTCAACTTAGGGTATCGTTAGGGTTTTGCTTTCCAAACCTCAATGATCACTTTTCATGCCTTTTTGGTTTACAAACCTTAATCTTAACATTATATGTACTTTTGATCTTAAGGAAACCCTAGAAACCCTAACTCATCAATTAGTGAGTTTTTAATCTCAAACTAGATCCAAGTTGTCCTTTTTATCCAAAAAGACTAATATTTGATTATTAAGATCATTTGAACACATTAAGATCATTAAAACTTAGAAATAAGGGTTGTTATACATTAATCACATTAAAGATGGTAACTTTAAGTACTTTTTGAACTAAAGGCAGATTTAGGTCTTGATTATATTTTTATTGTGTTCTTTGTATTTTTCTGAGTAAGATTCATATATAACATGTAATTTTTGGCCAAAGAATGAATTTTTAATCGATGTTGCAAGGTAGAACTATTTTTCTAATTTATTGGCTAGAGAAGAGAAGAAATACCTATTTTGGGAAAAAGGTCGTTCATTAGATCTTTGGTCATTATTGACCAGCATTTAGATCTCACAGCTCCGAGTCATCCCATCCACTCAATCTACCTCCAGTCATCAAGAAGTTCCAATTGTTTGATCTAATCTTGGTCAAAGTAGAACCAAGATCCAAGGATGGTCCAAGAGCCCATGTGTGGCAGCAATCCTCAATGGAGGGCTCATCAGTGAAGTAGAGAATGTGAGAGGGAGAGAGAATCCTGGACTGGGGTCGTGCCCCTCATGTTCTTGGACCTGAGGCAAAGTCGATGGAGGTATATTTATAGAGTGTAGGGGTACAATCTAGGGTTTTATGAATGGTGTGAAAAAAGGGCAGCGGTGAGAATCACTTCTTGACCCACAAGTCACAATTTCACCTCCTATCACTGTGTTTCCACTTCGGTTTTGCAAGGCGTATACAATGGTGCACTTATTTTTCAATGAGGTGGAGTCTAGAGGGAGGATTGAGGAGTTTATCGATCGGTTGAACAATACTTCTTTCCCGATCACATTAAAGGTAGATGACAACTTACGCATCACCCGATCTCAATCCAATGGCCACTGGGACGCGCCCTGTATTCCTATTAGGATAGAAAATGTGACATTTACTAACACTTCCACTTTAGGAGTTTTGTAAAATCCACATCTCTTGCTGTTAATCTTTTTAATCCCAAATTCTAAGGTAAAGTCCATAATGACTTTATCTAAATGTGGGCAAGGTTTGAGACCAAAACTAAAAAAGAAAAGGGTTTTTTCTTCATATGCAATTCTTCCTCTTATTCATGCATTTAAGGAATCAAAACTAATCCTTTTCTCTTTCTTTATTTTCTATTTTCTTTATTTTGATTATTCTTCTTATTAGAAACCATGTGAAACTGAAATCCAATTACTAGTGGTCATTCATTACACTTTCTAGAGGATTCTACACTATTCACAAGCACATCAATTATTATTCATTATCTTTTGTCTTTTCCTTATTATCAAGTTTTCTTCCATTCTTTTTCCCATATATCCATTATTGGACTAACAAAACAGTAGAATCCACAAAATTCACAATAAAGAGGAATTTGCAAGAGAGAACCATACTTCTAAAATAATGCACACAAATTTTCAGTATGTCCTTTTTGTTCAAATAATTGTATTTCAATTTTATGATTACATGTGAAAAACCAAGTTATAACATCCTTCCCCTCTTATAGAAACTTTGGCCTTAAAATTCGACTAATCATACAAACAAATCAGAATGAGACTTTTCCATGTCACTATTCAGCTCTCATGTGGCTTCATTCTCTTCATGGTGCTTCCAAAGAACCTTTACCATCTCTATCTTTTTATTCCTGAGCTCTCTCACCTTAGTATCCAATACCCTCATAGGTGACACAGGGTATGTCAGTCTCCCTTAGAGTGCAATAGGCTCAATGCTCAACACATGGCTAGGATTATTCACATAGTGCTTCAGACGGGACACATGGAACACATCATGCATCATACTATATTGTAGAGGTAAGGCTAAGTGATGAGCGGCTTCATCAATCTGGTCTAGAATCTCAAATGACTCAACATATTCAGGGACTCAAGTTTCCTCTATTATTAGCTATAGCTAGGAGGGGTCAGGATTTTAGAAACACATAGCCACCTATAATTGAGTACAAATCTATCCACTTTGCATCAACATATGACCTCTATCGATCTTGGGCTCTTTTTATCTCCTGCTCGATCTAAGCGACCTTGTCAGCATATAATTGTAGTTCCTTTAACCTCAGCAAAGTCCTCTCACCAACATCATCCCAATATAGCGGTGACTGATGCAACCTCCCATTAAGAGCTTCATACGGAGGCATCCCAAAACTGGCTTGGTAGCTATTATCATAGACAAACTCAGCTAAGGGCAAGTACTACTCCCATGATCCACCCCTATCGATCACACATACTCTCAACATGCCTTCTAAAGTCATTGTTCTTTCTGACTGTCCATCAATATGGGGGTGATAGGCTATACTAAATTTCAACCTTGTATTGAGTTCCTGATGTACTTGCTTCCATAACTTCAAAGTGAACTTAGGGTCCCGAGCAGAGAAGTTGAACTCAAAACACCATACAGTCAAAATTTTCTCGAACATATAGTTCATCTAGGTCTGAAACCCTGGAAGAAATCTTTAAGGTGAGGAAAAGTGTTGACTTAGTTAGGCGGTCCACCACAACCCATATTGTATCATGACCTTTTTTTGTCTGGGGGAGACCCACTACGAAAACCATAGTGTTCTAGTCTCATTTTCTCTCAGGAACCTCAATTTCTTGTAGTAACCCATCAGGTTGTTGGTGTTCAGCCTTCACTACCTGGTCATATGAGACAACTGGCTACCTATTTTGTTATGTCTCTCTTCATTCTAGGCCACTAGAAATATCATTATAAGTCCTTAAACATATTCATGATACCAGGGTGCATAGTAAACTTAGACTAATGAACTTCTATGTTCTTAAGGGTGAATCTTCGGGAATCCCAAATACAACTTTCATATTGGATTCCACCATTGACACCCATCGAGGTATGTGTTTGAGGTTTCTTCATTACGCCCTTCATCTCAACCTACTATGGGTCATCTAACTGGGTTGTTACAAGCTTAGTAAACAAGTCAATCTTGATTTACCTTTATTTGGGACCTCAACTCTTGCATCCATTATTTTGATCACTAGATTCAACCTTATACCTATAGAGTTCAAATTCCCACTTGATAAATATATCCTCATTGGAAATTGTAATTTAGAGATTACCTTGTTCATCTAGGTTTCCAAACCATTCATTCAATATTCTCTTCTAAGAGTATCATAATACCTCAAATTCTTGGTTATCCAAAAAAAGTTTCAACTGAAGTGTTTATTCTTCATATCATTTCCATTTCTACTATGGCATGTGGCTATCTCCTCTCTCACACTCATAACAAGATGAAATAAGCATTTTGCTACAGTCCAAATACAAAACTCATCCCATTCCAAGAGTAGATATGGTGCATCACACATTGCTATTTTAATTCCATATTTAGGTTGAATCTCTCTCAACCATACATGCTCCTCATTTCACAATATTCTTATATTTCTTGAAGTAAAGATCCTCCCTCACTCTAGGGTTTGTGCAATTTCATTATCAATTGACTTCTTATATCTTTTCCCATTAGCCTTAGTCATCTCCTCAAATTGTCTAGGGTGTCGATACTTTTGGAGTGATATCTCATCCTTATGCATCTAGAGAGTGCCTCTCACATTTACCCTTTGGGCCACTTGAACTCATAAAGGTGGCCAACCTCCTAACCCATGGGTCTGGGCAAGCTTAGTTATTACCTCCCGACCATATGGTCTTGTGCATTTAGAGATCAATCAACTCCCACTCCCATCAGTCTCATCCCTTCTTGTCCTTATGATTGACTTAGGGTTCTATTGAGATGTCATAACTTTATTTTATTTCAACCCACATTGGCATCCCACATGCCTTACTCGACGTACCTGCATGCATGAGTGAACTCCTTATATTTTTTTCCTCTCTCCATCGTTTAAGGTTAGGATTTAAGGTTAGGGTTAGGAACCATACCCCAACACCTTTAGGGTTTTCTAAACACTCTAAAATTATGTCAATAACATCATGTTTACATGCATTCTATTATTTGGTAGAGGATGTCTTAATCCCTAATATCCATAACTGTAGTACTCAGAATGGGATAAAGGGAAGTCACATGTACCTAGGGTTTAGTATGTGAAGAAGGTAGAGAAGTTACAGGAGTAGAAGAGAAATCCTAGAGTATTTTATTTTGGGCAAAATCATCCAACTATAGCCAGATAGGATGGAAAGGCCCGGGAGGCTTGTAAGCCAACTAGTGGCGTGAGAAAAAAAATTCCAACCCTCGCGTTGTGGTCCCTTCTAGACACCAATGTCTTTAGAAAATGCCCTAATAATTCCCTCATATTTATACAAATTACTTAAAATTATAAACTATTAAATATTATTTTAAAAATATGGGGCTCTGATACCACATGTAATGACCTCACTTTTAGCAATCCCCAATTAAGGAAGGCTATTAAGATGAGAGCCATTACCTAAAATTATCTCAAGGATCCATATTTTAAATAAATGATAATCCATAGCAAATAATTTCCATTCATTCAAATATGTTGTCTAAAAGATGTTCCTCTAAAACTTACATAACTTTCGTTTACCAGAGTTGTACACATAAGAAGAAGTGTCATCTATCTAATCTTCCTTACAAGTTAACTTTAATGTCTTCAAGTTATTTCATTTGTCCATCATATATTGATATCATCTTATCTAGCATGTACCTAAAATACCGTGAAACCAAAACAGAGATTAGTATAACAAGTTATATTATGTACGTGAGGTGCATGCAAAAGTGTGCAAGTAAACTGACAACATATATTCCATCAAATACTTGCAAATAAGAACTAGAATTTTGTTCACTTAATCTCATCTTTATGTGATATTCATATTGGCATTATAATTGAACAAAACTAAATAAACATCCAACATTTTAGTTGTTCAACCTTGAGAAACACTCAGAAAACACCGACAAATTAATGTGGGTATTCATAGGTGTAACCACATACCTTTTGTAGAACCATGTAGATCTTGCAGTCATACATTAAGCATATTTTCCAATCAAGCAAGCAAATCAAGAAACCACATTTAATCTACATGTATGTAAATCCTAAAGTGTTACCATCATATTAAAAATAGTAATCATGATTTATCCTAGGATTTAGGTTTACTTAGTATCCTAATTCCTAGGTCCATTGGTCTAATGGCTCAAGAACCCTAATTCATATAAGTGATCATGATTCAATAACATGGTAGTTTTGATAATCATGATTACACCTAAAATGAGTTAGGGTTCTTGAGTCATTAAACCAATGAACAAGGGAATTAGGATACTGATTAAACCTAAACATAGGTTAAATCATGATTAGTATTTTGAATATGATGTTAACACTTTAGGATTTACATACAATACATATTAAATGTTGGTTGCTTGATTTACTTGCTTGATTGGATAATATGCTCAAAGTATGACTACAAGATCTGCATGGTTCTACAAAAGGTATGTGGTTATGCCTATGAATACTCGCATTAGTTTGCCAGTGTTTTTCGGGTGTTTCTTGAGGATTGAACAACTAAAGAATTGGATGTTTATTTAGTTCTATTTAAATATAACACCACTATGATTATCACATAAATATGAGATTAAGTGAACAAAATTTTAGTTCTTATTTGCAAATAATTGATGGAATATATGTTGTTAGTTTACTTGTACACTTTTACATGCACCCCACATACACAATATAACTTGTTATACTTATCCGTATTTTGGTTTCATAGTGTTTTAGGTACATGCTAGATAAGATGATATCAATATATGATGGACAAATGAAATAACTTTAAGAAATTAAAGTTAACTTGTAAGGAGGATTAGATAGATGATACTTCTTCTCATATGTACAACTTTGGTAAATGAAAGTTATGTAAGTTCTAGAGGAACATCTTGTAAACAACATATTTTAATGAATGGAAATTATTTGCTATGGATTATTATTTGTTTAAAATATGGATCCTTGGGAAAATTTTAGGAAATGGTTCTCATATTAATGGCCTTCCTTGATTGGGGATTGCTGAAAGTGAGGTCATTAAACAACTAGACACAAGTTATAAACTTGGGACCACATGAAAGTAAAACACAGATCAAACCGCTTATCTAATTTCATTTTGTGTCCACATGCATTCTTTGTTATACATATACAACAAATCATGTATACACTTTTTGAGGAAAAAAGTGAAATATATCTAGACGCTAGAGATCATAGATGTTTAGAGAACAAATTAAACATCAGACAAAAACATGTATAATGAT
Organism: Alisma plantago-aquatica; assembly: GCA_963693085.1. Taxonomy (NCBI): domain Eukaryota; kingdom Viridiplantae; phylum Streptophyta; class Magnoliopsida; order Alismatales; family Alismataceae; genus Alisma; species Alisma plantago-aquatica. The sequence goes on along the minus strand of OY856409.1, from coordinate 1,505,667,903 downwards.
TACTTTAATCATTCTTCTTGGTCTCATGTCTTTGATTGGGTGATGCCGCTTCTACCCTCAAGGTTAAGCCATTTCCTAGAGCCTTGACCACCCCATAGGATGTTGATCTGACTCCTACAATATTAATTAACTTTGTTGATGACGATGTTGACAAGATGGTGTGTTGGCTCCCTGAACACCACACAATTAATGGAGGTTTTAGTTTATGTTGAATGTTTTGTGTTGTGCTTCTCTGTTGATGTGGGCAGTTTTTATCGGGACTCTACCCCACTTTTTTTTATACTAAAAACACATTGTCTAGATAGTGTTTTGTTATCTCTAGGAGATCCCACCCCCTTCGCGTATGTATTTTGCCCATCTCTCTTCACATATATTCTTTTGTGTTCCCTATGGTGCCCTCAATGAATATTTGTGAAGCAAATTTTGTTATAATTTATGCAATTACATTATCTATTTTAACACTTCAATATATAATGGAACTGCTTATTGGAAAGTTTGGTTATTTGTTTTAAAATTGTCAATGTGTATGGGAAAGAATAGGGCTTCTACTCTGAGAGGCAATAGATGGGACAACAACAACACACAAAGAAGTATGAAATGTCAAGACACTCTACATGATCATGGGTAGGGATTTTCAAGAAAAATGGAAAGGGAATCAACACTTCATGGAGAATAGACCTAATGGGATGTGTAGTAATACATTGAACTACTTGAAAAGTGAACTAGTTGAAAACACAGTGAGATGGGAATATTGCATAGGGTTCACATTATTGTGCTCAACATGCATCTATCAATGGAGAGGCTCATCTAGTCAAATATGACTGATACAATGATCTACATAGATTTTAAATCAAGGCCAAGGATTCTTTCTTGTGAGATTTTTTAAATACTCAAATTGGGAGGATGTCTTGGAGGGGGAGTTTGGCTTGTAAAGAAAAATCTGATTATGCTCTTATAGTGGAAGCCTAGATATTCCTCACCATGTTTAAAATTCTAGACATGCTAATTTGAAGTGGAAGACTAGAGACATTAATGTACTCTAAACATTAGCATTTGAGAATGCATTCAGATGGGAAAATTTCCCACTGGAATACATTATTGGGCTCAAGGTGCATTTGACTATCTAGAGAATCATCTAGTTGGAGTTGGCTGCTACAATGATCTATAGAGATTCTAAATCATGACTAAGGATCCTATCTTGTGAGATTCTTTGAATACTCTGATCTTTAGGAGTCTTGGAGGGTAAGTTTGGTTAGTAAAGAGAAAGATGATTACACTCTTGAACTTGAAACCTAGAGATGTCCTCATCAACTTCAAACTTCTAGACATGCTAATTTGCATCAAAATTTATGACCTCCTTCTTGAATTGTGTGAGAAGAAGATGTTTGACATGTTGGGTGCATTCCTCGAAACTCCTTTACGAACTGAAAAACATAAGCATGACATAGTAAGACTTTGTATATGGGTCCCTATAAGGTCATATAGAATTCATCATATATCCAAGTTGATATTCTCTCCTTACATTCAAGTAATATTGAGTGGAATCATGAGATCACAGTGTTTAACAATTAAAAACCTAACTTGATTCAATACAATTGTCACTTCATTTATTTAATTATATTAAATATTGTATGTAGATGAAGAATATAATATGTATGTGAGTATATTACTAACTAATTCAAAAGTAGGCCTAAATCTTATCTTGGTTATACTTTTTGTATTAATCAATTTGGCTTAACCCATGCATAATGACAAGGCTACAAAATTTAACATATCATATGATCACAGTTAGTACTTAGAAAAAGGGTTCAATTATCAATCAAAACATATTACAAACATATGATCATTAAAGGGTATTGATTTCCACTTTGCTAATCCAATGATTAGGATATTAATTCGTATATTACATGTATAACTCGATGAGTAATGTTGTGATTACTATGTACTTAATTTCTTATCACCTTATTCAATTACTATTAGGTGGAGGAAGGGCTTCCATTTTTAAGGTTAATATCCTTAATGAGTTCAATTTGGCTTCCACAGTAGGGTCACTAACATAATCACTTTAGCATACATTATGATATAAGGTTAAGATTTATTGTAAATGATTTTTTATTTTACCAATTAAATTATTTTTTTTACCAATTTTTGAAATACCTATATATGTCCACAATCTTATATAAAGGTAAATAAATTATCAAATTTATCTAATTTATTCAAATAGAGTTTGTCGAGGACCATCTATCAAATTTTATGATTCATTATTGTTCTTAAGTAGATACAATTATTTGGCATTAAATTGAAAATATTATCCTACAATTACTTAATGCATTTGGTATCAATGTCTATTTTAATTAAAAATGTGGGTTTCCATTCACTTGTATTTCATTAAAGACAATACTTTCAATATATTGTAAATAATATTGAATTCAATTTTTATAAACAATACTAATATGAACTTCATGCAATTGCTACATTTGATAATATTTAAACTACAATCCATATAATACATCATGAAGTCATTAACTCATCTCATGAATAAAAAACTTTAAGTTGAAATCCCAAAAATCACTTGATTAGGTTGAAAGTGAGTTTTGAGTTTCATTGATCTTAGGTATACTGCAGCTAAGATAATCACATATACAATAAACAAACAAATGTAATGCCAAAATAAGTGTGGTCATTGATTTCAAATGTTTGTCTCATCACACGATTGAAGAGATCCTGAAGAGTGGGAAAGAAAGTATAAGGATTAATATTATGGTGTATATTACCTTGCCTAGACTAGAAGGAATCAAAGTAGAGCGTCTCTCATTGTCTTCAAAAGGAGGATAATAGGAAAGATAAACTCCAAATTCCATTCATTGGTGGTCGTGCATGCCTTTAACTTTAGGGGTAGGAATGGGATTTGTTGAAAATTGGGTAGTTTTATAGGTAAGGTAGTTCATCCATAGTTTCAGTGGTTGAAGACAATGTTTAACAATAAATGAGGGGTCTTATTTATATATCTAGGATGTCATTAAAGGTCTGATAATGTCTTATTTGTGATTCTCAATATACTTCAAGGACATACACAACCATGCAAATGATATACACCTACTGAGCACCTCAAGAGTCAATGATCAATTGGAAAACTCATTCAAAGTTGTTGTGTAGAGTACTTAGTGTTTGGCTTGTACGATATGGCATCTATATGTTCCTATACAAGTGTTCCCAAATGAATATTATGATCATGTTTGAAAAAGGTGTTTTATTGTAATAACATTTGACGCCTTCCAACATGAGAACACATAAGCCTTGCATCCTATGTAAGGCCCCTGACCTAGCTTAGTGCTTGAGTATACTTGTTTTTCTTAATGAGATGCTTAACCTTAATCTAATCCTTTGATATGATTTGTTAATATATGACAAGCTTATGATTTTAGTTTGGTCCTGCTTGGATGATGTTTGAGCTATGTATCCTTATTTTGGACCAAGTTGCAATTTACCCAAGTTGAGGGGTTATCTTTGTAATATGTTGAGTGTTCCCTTAGTGCTTTAGCATCATGAGAGAGAGGGAAAGTGATGTTATGGGGCGTCTTATTGGACCTTGGTTGATGAGGTGGCATCATATGGTGGTGTTTGGGTATCTAGGGTTTTGACTTGGATAAAGTGTATCGACCTTGAGATCATGTAGGGTGTGTTGCAACCCTAAAACCCCACTTGGAGGTGTGTTGTGACCACAACACTTGCCTTAGTTGATAATTGTTTCGACCATGGAGGTCTTGGTGTGGTTTGGCTGAGATGGTTGGCCTTCTTGTGGTGTGTTTCAACCCTGTTGGTTTGGTGACCTTTTGTAGTGGTCGAGACAAGGTGCCTTGATGTTTGTTTCAACCTCTAGGGTGGTGGCAACCTATGTGATCGAAATTCCACCTAGGTTTTATCACCATAGGTTGCATGCATATGTTTAGTGGTTGCATGGTTGTTTTCTTGATGGATAAGTGTTCCTTTGGTGTCCTCTTGTATCGACACTTCACACCTACCTTACTTCCCTCCTCTTTTGAGTATATTACCCCTTTCTCCTTCATGAAAGTGATCTTTTTCGGCCCTCTTTCTTCATTGCTCCCTTGTGTCCATCCTTTGAGCTTGGTGGAGTGAAGAAGGGTTGATCTAGGTGCTTTGGAGGTTGATCAACGTTGCATGTGGTGCTTTGGAGCTTAATCACCTTCCTTGTGGTGATTCTTGTTGGTTTCTTTTCTTGGTAAGTGGTTCTACCTTCTTGATCACATTTTTCCTTTGGAACCCAACCTTCCTTCTTGTCTTTTCTTAGTCGTAGACTTTAGAGCATCCATGATGGTCATCTTGAGAGAAACTCCTCATCACAATGGTTCAGAGACTATTTTGACATGATGGTACCCAAGTGAGAGGAAGTTTTCTTCTCTTTCTCCTTTATCCTTTGGTTCGGCCTAGGGTTGTTACCCTCTTTCTTGAGCTATCTTTTGACCATGGTTTTCTTCTCTTTGGAGGTGACTGGTGGCCGAAGTGCTGATCCAACTTAGAGTATCTTCTTCTCTCTTGGAACCTTTGATCTTGGAGCTCAGATATCTACATAAGGCGGGTTATATAACACTTCTCCTTCTCTATTATTGCACTTTTCTTACATGCATATTGTTGTTTACTACTCTAAAACACAATCTTACATGTTAGATGATATTATCATAATCTAAGGTTTAAATCTATATGATAATCCTATGTGATGTGTTTCTTATTCTAAACCCTATTTTTTGGTACCCGGTTTTGAGATAGTTATGAGACAGATGATTTTCTCTTTCCTTTGATCAAGGTTTTATATTAACATGCATTAGGTCTGAGTACCTTAGTGCAACATGGGGTTTTGGTTCTGTTTTGCATGTGTTGAACGTGAGTATCACCTCTCTTAACAAGGTTCTTTTATGGAGATTTCTATGATACATGTTTTAGGGTTTTAGTGACAATCTATGTGTGGAGTTGTTTCCTTTGATTTTCTACGACTTTCCCTTGGCGATAACCTTATGTTTTGATTGTGGTTTATCTCTAGCTTTAGGATGGCTATTTTCCCTTGTGGTAGTTTGACCTTAATGGTCACTACACCCTTAATTTAGTCTTGGTCGAAACACATGTTTATGCATGGTTGAGACATATGTTTTTGTTCATGGTCGAGACACATGGTTTGCTAGTGGTCGGGACACATGTTTGAGGGTTGGTCGATACACTCACATGAGTCCATGGTCGCAACATAGGTGGGACATTGTAAGGTAGTTACACATGTACATGTAAATGTTGGTTGATACCTAATGCCGTTTAGATAGTTAATTAATCAAGATTATGATGATGTCCTAATCCTAGGGTTCTCCAACATAGTGGGAATTGATGTACCTAAAGTCTCTTGGTGATTATTGTTTTAGAAACCCTAATCATCTTTTGAGAAACCCTAGCCCTAATTCTATGGTTTGTTATACATGTTGAGTTTACTTGGATGAATGGCATGTGATTATACTTTCTCTCTCCTACTTGTGTAATCCTAACCTTACAGGTGGAATGTATGTCATAGCTATGTGAATCCTATGGTGATCACTATGTGGTACATGGTGATGGCTATAAGCCTTGATGAGATGTGTTGAGATCATGATGATGTGATAGCCTTATGACGTGGCAAAGGCTTAAATCCTAGTGAGAGGTGTTATCCTCTGATGATGTGATGAGGGATCTATATCTCATAACAGTGCAATTGTGATGGCCTTGTACGGCTGTGTGATTTTGGTGGTGGCCTTGTGAATGGAAGCGCTACAAGTATCATGTGATGATGTGACAAGTTCACACCTTATATATTTTATATCTTATGGAGTTGTACTATTCCCTTATCTTTGTAGAGTTTGTTAGGGTTTATACTTTGTAACTTGATTGATGCTAAAAGACACACAATTGGCCTAACTAATCAAGTGAAACCCTAATCATGTAGGTTCCCTGTGCCATAGATCCATTCTAGTGTCAGTTCTATTGCTAGATGGGGTAACGAGTCATTCCAACGGGAAACTCAGAGTGCATATTTTTGAATATGTGGGGGGGGTGCAAGTTGAGTATCTCCTTGTGTCCATAATGACAGGTTGTGTGACACAGTCATGCATAAGCTGTTCTCCTTGTGATATATGATAGGCAACATGTTGACTGCAGTTGATGCCTCTTTCTAAGAACGACCATGCATGAGCCTATTCTTCTAGCTCCGTGACTTGTGCCAAGGAAGATTAGGTGTTTTGTAGGGATGGCCATGTGTGAGCCTATCTTTCAGCTTGACTATATGTTAGTATTTGCAGTTGACTGATATGTCTCTGTGGTGTTTCTCTTATACTGACCAAGAGTTGTTCTGATTTCAACTTAGCAGTGGTTGGTTGGATTTGAGTGGTACGACTCAAATCCTCAACGCATAATAAAAGATGTAATATAGTTGTGTAGTATATTTTTCTTAGGGTCAAATACGAATAACATTGGATGACCCCTTTGCCTTATCTTTGTACTGATTTCTAGAATTATAATGTGGTAAGAGAAGTCAATTGTTATACATGTGGTTCATATTCCTTATCAAAGTAATAATTGTTCTAGTGTTCAGTAGTAACTGCCTAGTTTGCTTAATCTATGTTATAAGTTTAATACATATCATTTAGCTGAATCTGATCAACCTAATAAGTATGTTATCCATACACTTTAATCTACATGCAATTTGATAGATGTTAGCGGAGAGTTATATCTCTCACTGGGAGTTTGGTCTCACCATGTGGGTTTCCACATCTTTTAGGTGGTCAAGCACGAAAAGGTAGAGATCGTGTTGTTGAGGCTGAGCAGCAAGAGGCGCAGTAGCTGAGAAAAGGTTAGATAAGCTGCTTGTGTTTTGTTGTAGAGTCCTATATGTCGTCCATGTACTCTCAGGTCCTTGGGGTGTGTTGTAGACATTGTATATCGAGACAATGTTTTGACTATATAATTTTGTTGTACAAATATGGCATGTATGTATGTGAACATGTTTCATATGTATAATTTGTTGCTAATGAGTCAGTAAATAGTGCTATGTAATAATCTTTTGATAGGTGTTATATATATACAAGTGGCTTTGATGGACTCTGATGTGATATCATTCCCCTTGAGGCGGATATGTGATAATGGTTTTAATTTAGTTTTCTGGTAACCTAGTTGATTAGTATTAGTTCCACGTTTTGTTTTGAGTAATCTCGTTTCGTGGTGCGTCAAGGCGTCACACCCTCAATGGTGTGATTTCTTATAATTTTTTGGTAACTTTGACTTAGCTAGATTTGTTGAAGATATATTTGCTTCATGCTACACAAGTGCAAATGTAGTGTGCTTACATTGACATACAACTTTTAGGATTCATTGTTTGGATAAATGGATGTATTTGGGATGTTAATGTGGAGTTGGATTTTGACACTAGGATTTAAGATCCAATATGATCAATTTGTCAATTTGATCTTTATTCTTTTGCACTTTTTATTTTGTCCACTTTAACTAATTTGGTCCTAGATGGAGTGTGTTTTGACAAGAGATCTATTTTGGCTTGATCCTTTCTCATATCAAGGAATTCTTGTTGTGTTGATTGTGTTGCCTTTATCACATTGGAGATTATGATTTTCTTTGGGAAGAAATTTTATCGTCTAGTGTGATCAGAAGCAACTAAAATAATAGGCGCGTCCGAACATATATTTAACAAAAAACATTCTATTGGTCTAGTGAGTACGTAATCTTGCCCTAATCTCGATTTCTCGAGATGATAAATGAGCAATACTTGTGGCTTTTAATATATCCCATTCTAATAGGACCTTAAGTCCATTAGGCTAGACTCATGTAACTTAGGTGGGGACCTTACTTTAGTGAATGAATTTTCTTTGACTATACTTGTTCATACACTAAATTTGATGGTTTCATATTTAGTTGAGGGTTCATCAACTGATAAGAAATAGATTAGTATTTTAGGTATGAATATTCAAATAGCATGTATTCCTTATATTCGTACGGACCAAAAGAGAGGTGTCAACACAAGGCAAACATTTCAATAAATGTATATCAATGGGTCATTGATGTAAATGATAATGGGTTATATATATTTAAAATCTTGTCTAAGGTCGTATCTCTGTGATTGCAAACACTAATTGCATGTTTAATTTAAAAGTGACACAATGAAATCAATCCCCAATTGCATAGCAAAGTTGCATTATATGTGAGGTTGCCTCCGCATGGGGTAATTGTAAGGCATCACTATATCAAACATTTAAGATGAGATGGAAATTTTCTTTAGGAACTTATTGCAAGGAAACTACATAGGATATATATTACAATATAGTTTGTTTGAATGTCATAAATATGCAGTTGAAACATGCCAAGAGTTTGCAATAGCAGAACTTCTACAGGGGATGAAAATAGTAAAAGATGGGAGTTATTTTTCAACTAGTACAAGAATTTTATATCTTAAAAGAAATTTTGACTATCCCAAAGATATTATCATTTTATGCCCACCCCCACTAAGTGCTACATTGGATTGGGTTTGGCTGACATTAGTATTCATCATTTTATGGTCTTGCCATTTTACCACTTGACTATACCTCTTTCTGCCTACTCACTATAGGTCACTTTTAGTAAGATGTTACATATCATTTGTAAACCATCAACAAGTTATGACATATGTTGTACTATTAATATATCTTTGTTGATTTTTTACATTCCAAGTGGTATATTAGGAATGAACATGCCAGGGGTTGTAAAATCTACTCTTGCAACTCTTCCTTTTCCAAGTGAACCTTATAAAGCATCATCATAGTGGTAGCAATCAGAGTTAGCTAAACAAATTCCCTTGTTCTTATTCTATTATAAAGTTTGTAATAGACAAGTTGGACATCGCTTAAATGTGAGAAATTACAAATCTATGGATTTATGTATGATTCGTTCCTAACCAAAGTTTTGTGTCCTTTTATCCCTGTAATAGACATGAACCACACATATTTGTGAGTATTCACCAACCAACTGAAGTCTAATATGGTCCAAAATCTAACCATATTGCTTGTGTTATCACTTCCTAAAATATCATGTTTTCTTGAAAAAGTAACACATATTACTGAAATTGGAAGAGTTACACAATGGGGCCCAAGCTCTTTACTGGATAAAGAATTATCTCAATTTATTTTATAGGTAACATATGTGTCTCAACTTTAAGTAGGATTTATTAAACATTGAACACCACATAACAAATACATCTACACCTAGGTCCTACTTGGGTGCCACATTATTATGCAAGTCTCACACGAACATGTGTGCCCCATTTGGATGCCACATTACTAGAAGCATCAGTCCAAGGTGGTCTAATATAACGGCATCCAATATGGTGCCAACAAGTTAGGGTAGATTTTGATAGGAAGTGTGTAAATCCACAAGGTTGGCATGAGGGAGCCATACCAACATGTGGGGTTACGTGAATAGGGGTGCCTCATTTTGATGTCACACTAGTGCATGTACTCTTCCATACACACAACTCGAGGCATAAGACCATGGTGGCCTAATGTTATTACATCTCTTAATTGTGTCAACAAGCTATGATAGATATTGATAGGAAATATCTGCAGTGGATCCCCGAATGGGAAGGCAAATGAGTTTCAATAATCTGGTGTAAACAAAAAGGTTGGTCCCTGGTATACGATGTAGCTAAAATGATGGCGTCCACATGTCTTAGAATTTACTCCAGTGATAGTAGCCACTTATTGGTAGAGGCCTTATGATGCTCATCATAGTTTAAGGGAGCTTGAGTAAAATATCAAGTACTCATTTGTCCAATTTGCAACAGCTGCCAAGTGCGAAATTGATTACAATTTTGGTGAGTGTCGGTGCAACTCTCAGATATCACTACAAACACATGCTGACTTCAAAGCTAAGTAAAAAGAAGCTTCTGCCTTATATTCTATGCCTACTACGTTTACTTTCTCAAACAAAACATGTTGGGGCAAAGACTTGGAAGTAAAGCATGTGATTGTATTTGTACCCAATTTGAAAATGCACGACAGCTGCCCACAGCCACAACAAACCAAGCAACCACGCAGCCGCCAACCAAGACAGGAAGCTTCTATAGAATCCTAGATAACATTGGAACCGTACGATCTAAGCATGTTACCGCCATTGACGTCAACCAATTGAATGAAGAAGCAAGCAGCAGATCTCAACAAAATAAGGGATGCAACCAATATTTAACTAATGACTAGTGAGTAGAGTAATTGGGTCTGTCTCATATATAAGGTAAAACATGGTCCAAGTAAATTGATACAAAAAAATTGGCAAAAAGATATGAATCAAATAATGTCAACTCTCGGCATAGTTGTCATCACCCTCCAATTATCCCCTCTCAAGAACACAACTGACCCCAAGAGAAAGTAATCAATGGCAGTGAAACAGTATCCACAGACGTGTAGATGTCAGCCAGCTTTCTCATAACATGACCATCATTGCCCCGAAGGCAGCAAGAACCAAGTTAGCAGCAGCATGGAACCCAATCTGAACCGGTGCAGACCCACTTGACGAAGACTCTGATCCTTTCGGGGATCCTGCAGCAGCAGCAGAGCCTGAGGGCGTATCCGCAGGGTTAGCGGCTTCAATGGGTGCGGGTGCTGGAGCGGGAGCCGGTGGCGGCGCCTGACCGAAGATAGCAGTGGGGAGGAGCACGCGCTGGACCTGGTAGACAGCCACGGGCCGGGTCGATATCACGCTGCTACTGATCTTCGGATCGGACCATCCCGAATCCGCCCTGATGAGCCCAGATGCGTAGGTGAAGTTAAGGGTGTACTGCCCGCCGGCGAAGGTGCTGACTGGGTTGGACAGGCTGAGGTTGGAGAATTCGGCGAGGCTGTAGTACTTAGGGAGCGCGTGGTAGAGCATGACGGACTTGAGCTGGTCGGCGGTGAGGTTGGACAGGGATGGCTTCTTCAGGTTGGAGAAGGCGTCGTTGATGGGGGCGAAGATGGTGATGCCCTGGCCGTCGGTGTTGTTGGCCTTGTTCTGGAACGTGTCGATGACGCGGGTCTGGACGAGGTAGTTGAGGAATGTGTCAAAAGGGCCGGCCACGGAGAGGAGCTGCGTCAGGTTGACCAGTTGCGGGGCAGGGGCTGGTGCTGGGGCAAAGGAGGGCGGTGCTGCGGTGGTCCTTTGCGAAGTTGCTGGGGAAGGGATCAAGATGGTGAAGGAGAAAACAATGCAGAGCAGGAGAGCTGATTTTGGGGCCATTTTCCTTTCGCCTCTTTCCCTGCTGAGGTGATTTCCTGCCGAGCCCTGATGCAGAAGGGATTTAGAGCACACGGTAAGCAGAAAGGCTGATCCCAGATTGAAACATTCATCAAAATGGTAACTTGCCAATAGTAAATCATTTTCACAACATCTGAAAAAATCATCTGGTACAGTAAGTCAGCGCATACATTACAGTTGAGTAGTGTTTGTACAAACAGGAATCTAACTAGATCCACACATCGCGAGAGGGGGAACTCGATCCTCCAAGCAAAGGAAAAATGGAATTATGGAAGTGAGTGAAGGGATGGGGAGAAAAAGACAAAAAAAACACAGCTTTCGTTCGATCACAAACACATCGCGTAAAAACCGTCTGAGAATTACCCACTGTCTATTATATCCTGGTGAAAAGCTAGCAAGATGGCCAACAACAGTGCCACATCAACAAATAAACAAGAAATTGACAAAGCCCTATAGGCAAAATAATGGGCATCGCTTTCATCTCATTTCCCCCTTAGGGAGATCATGGGCATCCTCGATAGTAAAAACCGAGAACACTCGAAGGAGCTCAGTTAAAAAGGAAGCATCTTTGTGGCATTGTTTATAGGCCAAACAGAGGCACTGGGATATCAAACCTGAGATCTAGAAGATCCAAGACATATTCTACATACCCAACAAGCCAACTGGGGAAACGGTACAAAACACTGGAATTCATCAAATGGGTGAACAAATGCAAGAAAGAAAGGACATTTGTAAGATCCATCTAAAAAACAATACTTTACAACCTACAAAAAGGAAAACGACCTAGCAAATGCAATGCCATGTAGAACAAAGCAAAATAAAAAGAACCAGATCGCTTTACAAGGTACAGAGCAATGAACTGTTCGTAGTTCATACTTTGGCTGGGAGAGGACCTCGAAGGGGAACCGCACCTCGGTCAGTAGGAGGCACAGGAAACGCGGGGAGGGGAGGAGGAGAAGGGTGTGAATATATGGAGGGAGGGGAGGGGCGGAGGGGTTGCTCAGGCTCCGAAGAAGCTTGTGGCTGCTGTGTGGTGGGGGGAATGTGGGTGGCAGCTGGTGGAAGGAGGGAGTAGGTATTACTGCTTATTCAATATCTGTTGTGGGTGACGCCGTGACGGTGTGAAACCCGAGGCCAGTTTCAGGGTTTGTGCGAGCAGCAAGGTTGGGAAGGAGGTGCGCTCTGCTTAACTTTCTGTCCTGGTTTTTTCTAGTCATTTTGAAATGGGAGTTGGTGTGTTGTAACACTCCCTGCAAGTGAAGGAAAGAGATCGACGAGCGATCATTATGGCGAAACTCCGTGCGCAAAAAGACTACGTTTTGTTTCAAAGCTGTTAGGTTAGGTGGCGTTTTTAATTCAGCAAACTGGTGGAGAATTGGGTTTTCTTATATGATGCCTACAACAAGAGAGGGTATTAAACAAGCAAGAGCCCAATGAATGAACTTTAACCAAAACAGGGCCATCAGGCTGAATCTGCAGTTCTTACCCTCAACCATGGCAAGTAAGGAACGAGTACGAAAGTTGGGCATGTGCCTGGCCTGCCCCTAATAATCAATTTGTCACAAGAGTTGAGTTTGTTGGCATTAATGGAACAGCCGTCACGGTAGGAGCTTCATGGACGTTGGTATCTTACATTGAGTTTTTCTTACAAGAAGTCGAAAAGGTAGGGTCCATTTAGTGATGTCCAAAGGTGATCTTTAAGGTTAGTGTAGTGAGTGCTTATGCCCATATAACTTGGGTGTCTTTATTGTTTGTGACAATTTCAAGAGAAATTTCTTCATAATTAAGAGACAACATAGAAGAGGAAAAATGATCTTTATTGTGTGTTACAATTATATTCATCTTTATATCCTTCTCAGGAGAATTTCTTTCTATTATGTAAAGCAAGTCTTGATCACGATAGTCAATTAAATTTCATTGACAAAGTAGAGCCGTTGGAATTGGAGATTTATGTCATTTAGTCCACAATCATATTACTTAACTTTCTTACTTAGATTCTTATTAACAACTCGTTTTTAATCAAAAACTTGATTCAATACCATTTTTTGGTTTCTATTAATCGCCTTTAGTGCTTGACATATATACTCTCATCGTTTCACTATAAGATATTAAAAAACATGTACATTTACCTTTAAATCATACATCTCACAAGAGAAACATTACTCAAAGTTAAACTCTAGTTTCGTAGTATTTTTCTGAAATACATTGATCCAGATTGCCTATTGAATATCATTCCCTTTTTCCAAATCACATTTCAAGTAAGAAACATTAATTTGTATACCTCGACTCTGATGTGGTTTTCTACTTTAATGTATTTTTATTTAATAACATATTTGTGATAAGGGCATAATGATCGAACATAAGGTTTGTGGAAACAAAAATAATTAAGTTGAAAACCACTAGAGCAGTTAACAGAGTATGTACGATGTTTCATTTTCTCATTTCACCATATGAATCATTCTCAGTGGGCCATTTGCACCAATTAACTTTACACTCTCAATCTTATAATCAAATTAGGATTTGGCACATGAAAATATTGAAATCACTTTCAGAATAATCTCAGTCACTACCTTTTCTCATCATTGATCTCATTTCACGCTTGCACCATATAGTTTTGACATTTTTCTATCTCAACATGAAAATCATTTCTAGCAGCTCAAGTTCCCCTAAATAAGATTACCATATGGCCAAATTCTCAGTTCACTAGAATTTCACTAAATGTAGGCAATTTCATGCTTAATTCAGTCATGCTGATAAGGATCAAATACCATGCTTAGATTAGCTAGATACTTTTCTATATTCCAAGTTAAGATTAAACCTATAAAATACATCATCTAGCGTATGTTATAATGATACTAAGCATAAAATTTAATACACAACATCAAGAGAACCATTTAACCTTTTCATAAATCTCAGTAATTTTGTAAATGCATAATACAAATTTCATTTTCAAGTTGTATGAACGAAGGATGAAATATAGTTTTCTTCTACATCAATTTCACTTCGTTCATTCTTCTTCACTTGTGTATTTAAATTGACTTCTTCTATAAAATCCTCAAAATTTGCAAATTTAGAATAACATATTGACATTCAAGTTTGTTCAATTAAAATGATTTTGTAATAATGAGCTCAATGGTGTGGCTCTAGATGAATTTGGTTAATGATTATGAGATTAAGACTTGATTGAGTCAATCTACTCAACTGAGTAATGTTTGGCTTATATTACTAAGATTAGGCTTCAATTTGATATAATTAGGCTAATTTGACCTTCCATGTAAAGTTAAGAATATCATGAAGCCCTTGAAATATTATATGACTTGGATTGGAATCGTGGTAATTATAGTGCAAGTAACACTAATATTGAGCCTATTTTGCTAATGTATGAAAATCAAATTTCAATCAAGATATTTATGCCAATTCAAGTCTTAAACTTGAGATTAGAATTGGTTGAGGCTTTTGGAATCATTAGATGTTCCTAGGTAGGGCCATGGCTTGTAATGTCGAATTAAGCCTATTTTGGACCTTGTGGGTTTACAAATAGGTCCTTGAAGTGTAACTTAAGAATTCAAGTAACTCAAGATCATGCCAGATACTAAGAATAAGTTTTAATGAAAGATAAAGGTAGTTATGGAACAAGAGGAACCACAAACTATTGTGGTATCTCAAATCCCTATCTTAACACAAGAACCTCAAAGGTCTAGTAGGGCATGTCTTGAGATAGAGATCATATGGATTTACCTTGACCCAACAAGACAACATATTGATCATTGATAATGATGAGACAACAACCTACAATGAGGCTATTGAAGGACCATATTATGAGAAATGGCTTGAAGCCATGAGATTTGAGATGGACTCCATGTATACCAACTAGGTATGGATCTTAGTGGATCCACCTAAAGGGGTAAAACCCATAGGGTACAAATGGATTTTCAATAAGAAGTTTGGCATAGATGGTAATGTACAAAGCACAAAGGTAGATTGGTTGCAAAAGGTTTCAAACAAGTTCAAGGTCATGACTATGAAAAAACTTGTTCACCAATTACCATGGTTAAATCCATCAGTATCATGTTTATTATGGTGGCTTATCATGACTATGAGATTAGACAAATGGACTTTGAAACTACTTTCCTTGATGGGAATATTCCATAGGATGTGTAAATGGCACAACCTAAAGGTTTTATCACTCCACGTGAAGCCAATATATTTGTAAGCTACAAAGGTCAATATATGGATTGAAGAAAACATCTCAGATCGATAATCTTTATTTTGATGAGACAATCAAATAGTTTGGCTTTATCCAAAATTAAGATGAATCTTGTGTTTACAAGAAGGTCACTGGGAGCATAATTGCATTTCTCATATTGTATGCAGATGACACAATATTGATGATCAATGACATCCCCAATCTACAATTGCTTAAGACTTGGTTGGGCATTACCTTCTCCATGAAGGACTTAGGTGAAGCATCTTATATTATAGGAATAAAGATCTATAGAGATTGATATAGAAGGCTTCTTGACCTAATTCAAAGTACATACATTGACAAAGTGCTAAGAGGTTTAGCATGTAGGATTCTAGGAGAGGAAACTTGTGCATATTACATGGAATAAGTCTCTCTAAATACCAATGTCCCAACTATTTGGAAGAGTGAGAATGTCTAAGTAAGATTATATACACCTCAGCTATTGTATCTATCATGTCTGTAGTGATATGTATGAACCCAAATGTTTCATATGCTTTGAGCATGGTGTACTAGTCGGATCTAAAAATGGTCACTAGATAGCAATAAAGAACATCCGTAAGTGCCTTGTAATAACTAAGGATCAATTACTAATTTATGGTGTGAGAAAGAGTTATCTATAGATGGGTTTCCTGATGCAAGCTTTGAAACTGACACAGACGATTATCTATCACAAGCATGCTTTGTATTTTTCCTAAATGGTTAATCTATAAGATGGAAGAGTTAGCAAGAGATAATGACTGGTTCTACAATAGAGACTGGGTATGTTGCCACATCAAATGTACCCAAGGAAGGAGTATGGGTCAAAAAGTTCATTAGTGAACTTGGGGTGGTTACAACCATTGAAGACACATTAGTACTATACTGTGACAACAATGGAGCTATGCATAAGATATGGAACTAGATCACATTAACATTCCAATCACATAGTTAGACGTTACCATCTCATATGAGATATAGTATAATGAGGAGATATTAAGATTTAAATATTACCAATTGGTAACTATGTTTTGATCCTTTGACTAAAGCACTTTAACAGCATAAGCATGATGGTCATGTTAGATCGATCGTAGTTAGGTTTATGAGTGATTGGCTCTAGTGCAAGTGGGACATTGTTAGTTATATGCCATGAGAGCTATAATATGATGCTTGTAAAAGGAATATTTTGTATTTGATTTAATTATTAATAAAAGGCAATTCCACTTATTATGTTTGTTTTAGTATTGAGATAATGAATAAACCTAATAACATCCTAAGAGTGTTTTGACTCGATGACAAATTAATTGGTTTGAGGATCTGAACATGAGATAATATGTATAATAAGAGTATTCATTCTTGTTATGTCCCTAGTTGGTTATTGTGGATATTATAGGGCAACAATAATATAGAAGACTAGCATGTATGGTAAGTAATGGCTATGCCTTTAGTCATGATGTTGGATATCAACTCAGATACATGGGTACTTGTTAAAGAACAAGTTGTACTGGATAGATCCACCTTGAGATTGACACATGGAGGTCATGTAGTGATATACCAAAGTCATATTTCAATGTGATAGTGGTGATTGTTACCTTTAGACCTAAAATCACTACAGAATCACATGTTCTTTTATGTGCTTTGACCACTAGCCCAACATGCTCTGTATTAAGGGTCACCAAAAATGTATTGATCGGGTGCACTGTGAGACATGGGGTTGACTGTGAGCAATGTAGATTAAATTTTTTCCTTCTTTTGAGAGTGATATCCCGACCACTTGATTAGCAAGACAATGAAATGCATGGCATGTGACTCAACATATGATATGAAGCTCACAATATCTTGAATAGTTTGCATTAGCTCATGTAACATAGATTGAATGTTAAGAGGATGACATTCCATGCCTTACTTCCAAATTTTGATATCTATGACAAAGGGATTATATGATCATGGAAACATTAATCACTTTACAAGTTGTAGTTGTTTTCCAACCCATTCATTACTTGGTAGGCAATGATGTGAGGCTACACACGAATATTATCTTATGAGGTTTAGAACATCACTACCAATGTAATTAGGAACCTATTGGGTCACATGCATAAGGATGTGTAAGGGAACTAAAGTTTGCAATCAAACAAAACATTGGAATGGTTTTGAATCATAAGCATGTTGTGTTACAACCCCAATTTTGGGTTCTTTTGGTGAGAAATGCAATTTCTCTTAATATAGATATATAAAGAAATAATGGTGTGGTTTGATTTGAATGATTGAATTTCATTTACAATAGCCTTGTTAGTTGCTTTGTGGGCCTTATTGGCTATTGGGCCCAATAACAAGAAAAAGAAAATAAAAGAGAAAAAGAAATTCAGTTAATAAAAGAATATATATTAAGAAAGGGAGAAGAGAAAAAGGTAGAAGCCTCTAGAAGGCTAGGTAATATCCTCCAAAGGTGGATTTCGTGCCTTTAGGATTCCTTGGGTTCCAAGGAGTCCAAGTTGCAAAGATAATGCAACAAGAAAGAGAAAAATCAATTAAATATTGATTTATTAAGAAGGAAATATGAGATAACAATGATATTACAAGAAATATGTGGATATATGGATAATGGACCCATCTTGGATAAGATTTCGTGTCTACATGGTTTCTAATGAAAAAAGGAATCAAAACCAAGAAAATAAAAGATTAAGAAAGAGGAAATACCAATTAAATTGGTTTTATTAAAGAATAACTTGCTTATGAAGGAAATACCCTCTTCCTTTGGAATTTGTACTACTACAGAAATGGCTTATAAAGTCACTTTTCAAGGTGTCGATTGTATAAATAAACCGACACCTAAACTCTACAGTGTCGGTTGATAACATAAACTGACATCCAATCTATGAAGGGCGTCCAGACACGGTTACCGCTTTTATTAAGTGTCGATTACTTAATAAAAAACCGACACCTAAAATTAACCGCCAAATCCAAAATTTCCAGTGAAAAAAATTACCTCCAAAATTTGACATATGGCGTCAGCTGATAAATAAAAAACCGACGACTAAAGGTTATTTGCAAGACAGAAATTGGGCACATTTTGGGCGTCGGTTTTACTACAACGACCGACGCTTATGAGTTTTCCCGCGCTATCCGCGGGAAATTTTTCACACCCTTTAAGCGTTAGTTTGAAGTAGAAACCGACGACTATGGTCATAAATCGAGAATGATTTTTTTAATCGACATATGAATATAGACGTCGGTTTTTTTGTAGCTTAAAACCGACGACTATAATCAAGTATTGGTGTCGGTTGTTGTTCAGAACCGACACTGTTAGTGTTAGTTGTCGGTTTTTTGAATAACCGACACCTATGGTACAGTTAATAGCCCCGCAAACAGAACTTTTCCCCATTGTTCTCTGTTTCATTGCGACTCTAGCTGCTAGGTCTGGCGATTCTGCTCCCTGTCATCGCCACCATCGTTGCCTCGGCCGCCGTTGCTCCCCCGCGCCACCACCACTCGCCGCCGGCGCCCTCACCGCCGCTCCTGCTGCTCTCCCTTCTGCCGGCGCTCCTCGCCGACGCTTCTCCTCTCCTTGCCGCCGCCCCCGCCGGTGGCTGCTGTGCTCTCCTCGCCGCCTTCGTCGCCGCTCGTCTTCTCTCCTCGCCGCCGGTGCCGACTGCCAGCTGCTGCTAGGTCTTGCTCCGACCGCTGCTCTCCTCTGCCCTCAAGGTTTGCCCGCCCTGCCTTCTTCCTTCTTCCTCTGCTCTGGCGGCTGCTTGGGCGGTGCCAAGGCACGCCCAAGCAGCTGCTGGGCATTTATATATATATTTTTAAGTTATTTACTTATTTGTGTTTAGGGTTTAGGTATTGATTTGGTTAGAACATTCTATTGCAAAATTGAAATGATTATTGATGATAATCTACAATGTAGTCAGATTACTATACTGAAAGGTAGTTACTAATGTTATAGCCTAGAGTTATCCTGATTTCTTGAGAATTATGCATCATGCCATGTACACACAATCACAAACTGGGTTTTCTTAGGATCCATTTGCAATGGTTTTGGTCCAACATTTTGGTAGATATTGAGTATATTGAGAATGGTTTCATTTACAATGGTGGTTTCATTGTTGAGTATATTGAGAATCCTAATCACCCTTCTTGCTTAATGATGAACTGTAATGCACACATGTGACATGCTTGGAATGTAAATGATGAACTTTTCCCTAAATTGCCAATCATGCTTTTAAAGACATCAATAATCACCCTAACTTGAAGAACTAGGATTTTAGGTATAAGAATGACAACGCATTATTTGTTGGCCTAGAAACCCGTCCAAGATTTACTCATTAGGAGTAAATCTTGGATAGTCCCCGGTTTGGGATTGTTCTTGAACACCTAATCTCGCTTAGGATGTAAGTGTATAATGTGTATTGGGTTTTCAAGAAAATTTCGGCAGCATTTCTCCGTTTGTTCTCTAAGTACATATGTACTTGGAGAACAGCGGGGAAATGCTGCCGAAATTTTCTTGAAAACCCAATACACATTATACACTTACTAGTGAGATTAGGTGTTCAAGAATGGGATAGGTGGTACACATTTATTATATATAATAATGACATCACATGTATTTGTTAACCCTAGACCCTAATCTTGTTGTAATATATACTTGTTTTCTCTTTGATCATAGAATGGATAGAACATGGATGTCCATTCGCAATCGCTGCACCCCAGAGTTTATTTTTGGTCTTGACCAGTTTCTTAGATTTGCCGAGGAACATAGGAAACAACCTGGAGATAGGTTCTACTGTCCATGTAGGCATTGCAGTAACAACTTGAAAGTCAACACTGGTGACGAAATCAAAAGTCATGTCATGTGCAACGGGATTATACAAGGCTATACAGAATGGCACTGGCATGGAGAGATTTCAAACCTAAAACCAGTGGATGTCGATAGCAGTGCTTGTGTGGAAGAAGAAATTGCCTACGATGACGTAGATGTGAATGAACCAATTCCAGTAGACATCGTTGATGCGATGCTGAATAGTTGTGGGGTAGAGCACACCGATCCACCTCCCATTTTTAGAAACATTGTGCATGATGCTGAGATACTGTTATACATAGGTTGTACTAAGTTTACAAAGCTTAGCACTGTGTTGAGATTGTATAAGCTGAAAGCTAACAATAGATGGAGCGACAAAAGCTTCACGTCATTGTTGTCTTTGTTGAAAGAAATGCTTCCTGAAGGAAACGAGCTGCCAATCTCAACATACCAGGTAAAGAAATTGTTGTGCCCAATGGGAATGGATGCCAAGAAGATACACACATGCCCAAATGATTGTGTATTATTTTAAAAGGACTATGTGGATTTGAAAGATTGTCCAAAATGTGGTGTGTCACGGTATAAATTGACGACTTTGGGGGAGTCCAAAACTAGTTCTCCTGCCAAGGTGATGTGGTATCTACCTATAATATCACGGTTTCAACGCTTGTTTTCCAATTCGATAGATGCGAAGAATTTGAGGTGGCATGCAGATGTTAAGAAAAATAATGATGGGATCCTACGACATGCGTCTGATTCCCCACAGTGGAAGAAGATTGATCTATTATACCCTGAATTTGGTGAAGAAGTCAGGAATCTAAGACTTGGGCTTTGTACAGACGGGATGAATCCATACGGGACATTGAGCAGCCAACATAGCACTTGGCCAGTCATGCTTGTTATATACAATCCTCCTCCCTGGATGTGTATGAAAAATAAGTACGTAATGCTGTCGTTGTTGATATCGGGCCCTAAACAACCTGGAAATGACATTGATGTTTATCTTGAACCTCTGATTGATGACTTAAAGAAACTCTGGGGTGAAGGTGTGATGACCTATGATGCTTCACGAAGAGAGACATTTCATTTGCATGCTATGTTGTTTTGTACTATTAATGACTTTCCAGCATATGGGAATTTGTCTGGATATAGTGTCAAAGGAGCTAAAGAGTGTCCTATATGTGAAGAGAACACTGATTCAACAAGACTAAAACATGGCGGTAAGACTGTATATCTCGGTCATCGAAGGTTTCTTCCAAAATTCCATCCGTATTGTAGGAAGCGCAAAGCATTCAATGGATTGAATGAGGAACGGAGTGCACCTAAACCTATACCAGGGGAGGTTGTTTATGAAAGAGTAAAAGACTTTGTCAATGAATTTGGTAAGAGATCACAATGTACTATGGCCACACGGAGTGACAAATCTTTATTCAAGAAGAAGTCAATATTTTGGGATCTTCCTTATTGGAGTTCTTTGACAGTCAGGCATTGTATCGATGTCATGCACGTTGAGAAAAATGTCTGTGATAGTGTCATTGGTACTTTGTTGAATATACCAGGTAAGACTAAAGATGGGATAAAATCCAGACTGGACCTACGTGAAATGGGAATAAGGTCAGAATTAACAGAATTTCGTGAAATGGGAAATCAGAGAACATACTTACCTCCCTCTTGTTACACATTGTCTAGAAAGGAGAAGAAAGCTTTTTGTGAATGTTTGGTAAATGTTAAGGTGCCACATGGTTACTCATCCAACATTCATAGATTGGTATCAATGAAAGATCTGAAGTTGATAGGTCTTAAATCTCATGATTGTCACACTCTAATGCAACAAATATTGCCTATGGCAATTAGATCTATATTGCTGAAGCATGTAAGGTTTGCAATCACCAGACTTTGTTTCTTTTTCAACAGTCTGTGCAGCAAAGTTATTGACCCTGATACTCTCGATAAATTGCAAAGAGAAGTGGTTGTTACCCTATGTCAGCTTGAGATGTATTTTCCTCCGTCATTCTTTGATATCATGGTACATCTTGTTGTCCACTTGACTACGGAAGTGAAAATGTTGGGACCAGTTTTCTTGCATTGGATGTATCCCTTTGAACGATACATGAGCATTTTTAAAAGTGATGTTCGAAACCGTTATCGGCCTGAAGGGAGTATTATCGAGGGTTATGTGGCGAGAGAGGTTATGGATTTTTGCAATGACTTTCTCAATGGTAATGACACTCCTGATAATGACAAGAATATTGACGAGCAATTTGGCAAATGAATTTTGGGGTCACTTGTGAAAGTAATCAGCCGTGAGCAGTTGGAACAAGGTCACTTGTATATTTTACACAACATGGACGAAGTGAACGTTTATATCGAGGAACATACCAATTTCATCAAGAGACAATATCCTCGAGCCAATACAATGTGGCTTGCTAGAGAGCATAACAAGTCATTTATTAAGTGGTTTTAAAATAAAGTCTTACATCAACTATCTCAAACACCAGATGATATTACTAAAACTATCAAATGCCTCGCCTTTAAACCAAAATTGACTGTTATGTCTTATGAAGGGTATGACATTAATGGATTCACATATTACACAAAGCGCCAAGATGATAAGAGTGTCATCCAAAACAGTGGGGTCACCCTTCAAGCATCGACTATGTTTTTTGTAAGTGCAAAGGATAAGAGTCCACGTGAAGCTAAAATGTCATATTACGGTGTCATTGAAGACATATGGGAGTTTGACTACATAGATTTCAGAATTCCGCTCTTCAAATGTAATTGGGTTGATAACACCAAAGGAGTTATAGTGGATGAATTGGGTTTCACTTTAGTGAACTTTGAAAAGATTGGTGAGAAGGATGAACCATTCATATTGGCATCACATGTGAAACAAGTATTTTATATCGATGATCCTGCAAATGATAAATGGTCAGTTGTTCTTCATGGTAAAAGACAGTTCATTGAAGATCCTATAGATGAAGAACAATACTATGATAAGTATGATGACTCCAGTCCATTCACAGTTGGGTTGCCAACACCAGCAAATATTGAAGCTAATGATGACTTGTATGTGCGCGGAGATCACAATGAAGGATTGTTGATTGATAAAAAATCACAATATTAGAGGCATGTTTATACAATGTTTTTTTATATGTTTTATTTTTCTGAATGTGAACTTTACAATGTGAATGTGAACTTTACTATGTGAATTACTTTATAATGTGAACTTTACAATGTGAATTACTTTACAATGTGAATGTGAACTTTATAATGTGAGCTTTACAATTTGAATTACTTTACAATGTGAACTTTACAATGTGAATGTGAATTTTCAGATGGCTGAGCATTCTCCTGATGACCGTGCTGATGATTACCGTGAGGGTGAGGACATCAATGTGCCGCCTCACAATGTAAGTTTTAAAAATATATCATATATTTATATCTATATGTCCATTTATAGTTATATCTTGTAAATGTGTTTATTTTGTCAAATTTTAGGTTGATGATGCACATGTACCATCTGAAGCACTTGAGGCACTTGATCAGCAACACCAAAAAGTTGACAGGAGAAGGGGCATCACTATGATGAAGAAGTTAATAGCGCAAAAGGGCAATGGACCCAAACTTGTTGTGGATTTTGATAATGCAGGAAATGCATCTGGTGTGAATCGCAATTCATTTGTTTCATATCTTGGGTATGTTACTCGTAGCCATTGTGGTTGTAAGATAGATTCTTGGCATAAAGTTTCTAAGGAGAAGAAAGACGTAATATGGAAGGATTTATGCGTGAGTTATTATTAATTTGCAATTCTATTTTGTAGATTACTAATTTTTTGGATACTAGTTAATAGCAATTATAATTTGCAGAGTATATTTGAATTGGATGAAAAGCTACATCATAAATGCGTGATGCAACGCTATGGGAGAGTCCTAAGGAACTATAGGACAAATCTCACCCGAGAATACATAAAAGAAGCTGACAAGAGGAAGAAGACAACCACTGAACAGTGGAACTTCCTGGAAAAAGAAGAATGGGACGCGTTTGTTGCTTCAAGACAAACGGATGAATTCAAGGTATTAGGCGTTAGTCCCAATCTCATTAATATATGTTGTATTCACCTATTCAAGATTAACATTTACTGTTACTAACCAAATCATTAATGTGCATACTAACTAGGCCCTCAGTGAGGCACAAAGATCAAGGCGTGCACTGAATGTGCATGACCACACAATGGGTCCAAAGGGGTATGCAGGCATTCACCAAAGACTACAGTCTGAGGCTACTGCTCAGTCTGTTGCTACTTAGGAGTCCTCCACCATAGGTAGCACACCTCTACCTCGCCATGATATCTGGATAGCTGGGAGGCAAAATAAGAAGGGAGAAATAAGGAAGCCCGCAACTGCTGAGGCGGCTGCAAAAATGGTAAAATACAACTCTTACAGCAATCGTTTGAATATTGATTATTTGTGGTGTTTACTTAATTACAAATTTTTGTTTTGGTGATTAGCGAGAGCTGCACGAGCTGAGGAAACAAGGCAAGTTCATCCCTGAGGGCACAAGGGATGAATTGACAGTTACTATGGGTAACCCAGAGCATCCTGGATGTGTTAGGGATGCAGGCGCTGGTGTGGGCATCAAAGCTTTTTTTGGGCCATCCCAGCGCAAACATGTCCCAAAAGTGGGACTTTCACAAGAAGAGGTAACATATTTTTTCCTTGTAGATGTCACTGTAAAAGAGAATTCAATAATTAGAATTTGACGTTTCTTTTATCCAAGTATAGGTAGATAAGCTATTTGATAGGAAACTTGAAGAAGCAATGAAAAAGTGGCAGGCATCTTAGACTGCCACTTACCAGACAGTACCTATCGTGTCTCCTATTGCAGGCTCTACTCCTACTATAGAGGCTGGGAGTAATCTTGTAGACCCACCACCTAGCAAATCCGCTGTAAGTATTTTTATGATATAGTAACTAGTTTTTTAATTCAAGATGATATGTTTTCAAGATGATATGTATATATGTATATAACATTCTTTACACAAAAATTTGTAGGGGTTGAAGCCATGCCGTCTAAAAGTTAATGAATATGTCGTTGCAGAGGCGTCGGCTTACCCATCCCTACAAGGGGAAATGTTTCACGGGTCTCCATTACCAGCTGGTTGGATTCGTGTGAGCCCGGTACATATATTCCCCAAGTGGATGGATCTTCCATTGCCATATGCCCACCCAGATTGTGAAACGCTTGGTGAGGCAGAATGCAGAGTGATATTGTGGCTAAAAGCGGATGTCATCTTTACTGAAATTGTATGGTAAATTTACATTACGCTAAATTGTTAGTGTGTGTATATGATGTCAGTTGATCTGAAATTATATATATATATATATATATATATATATATATATACATGTTAAAAAGAAGACACCCACAACATCTAGGCCTCCACTTCCACCTCCTGCATTACCCAGTTGGGTTCCACAGGACCTAACTGTCCCGTTAGGTCCTAACTGTAGGGGTATGACAATATGGTTAGGTGAACATGATATAAATTGCCCTATAATTGTTTCTATAGATTCAGATGTTGCAGGTCAATCATACGAAAGCAAACTATTTATACAAGATATTTTGGAGTTGTTTCGATATGATTGGCTAAATACATCTGTGATAGAGCTATGGATAAGGTGAGATCTTCTTTATAAATCCATATACCTTGTGTAGTATCTGGTGATCTGGTTTCTTATTTATTAATGCATGCGTAATTAATACATATTTTGCAGCTACTTAGACAAGATATGTGTAGATTTTGCATTCGAACATGTAGGCTTTTTGATTCCATCTTTGATTAGTCTAGTAGCTAAAGACCCTCCGTCAGTTCAACAATACTGTTGTGAGGCTTTTTCAATTTTTTCTCAAAATAAGAAGACGATGATAATGGCTCCATTCAATGTAGAGTAAGTTTACTTTGCTTATTAAAATTTGGACTTAAGAAAATTACATTTTTATTGTGGATTTTGAGTTATTAATTTTTAACTTTTTTACCTCTAGTTGTATGCATTGGGAGTTACTGGTTATTGTCCCCGAGACGTTCACTGTCTATTATCTAGATCCTAAGGGGAGTAAATTGAATACAAAATATGGACACATAATGAAAATGACATTATTCCGGTGAGAAATATTTCATTTTCATATCCGTTAACATATGTTATTACATTACTATTTAATTATGCAATGTACTGTGTTACATTAACATGTAGGGGTTTTGATGAGTTCAAAAAGGCTGGAGGAAAGGTCCCCACGAAAAAGAACCAGCCAATAATTTGGAAGAACGTGAAAGTAAGTTCCCGACTGCAATATATGTATATATTATTTATGTGAACAATGCTTAATTAGTTGTATTTTTTAATATTTTGTATGTTTGAATTTATAGTGTGCTACACAAGACAATGGATGGGCATGTGGATACTATGTGATGCGATTTATGCACATGATTATCAAATATGCCGCAATGGACATCGATTGTATTGCTGAGGTATTATATAGTCTCATTAGATAATATGAAATATATCAATCTTATTTATAGCTCATTAATTATATATATACATCATTCTCTTTACAAGTGTTTAAAACTGACCACACTACAGGAACAACCTTACCATATGTACATGCTCCCTATATGATGGGAGAATTAAATGAAGTAAGAGAAGAATGGGCAACATCCATACAAGTAGTGGGGGATTTAAGATATAATTGGGATGTTGATAGCGAATGATATTTTGGAAATGAATTTCTAAATTATAATATATGTGTAAATGTTTCTACATGTCTGGATGTTTCTACATGTGTCTGAGTGAAAATGAATGAAACTGTTGGTTGCTATATGAATATTTCTATATGCGTGAATGTGAAAATGAATGGAACTACAGATTGCTAGCTACATGAATGTTTCTAAATATGTGAAAATCAAATGGAACTGCAGGTTGCATTGCTAAATGTGTGAATATCTTTGTTGTTAATTTTGCAGGTTTGTGGCCTGTTGTTGGCTGATATCAATAGATGTCGTAAAACCTGCAGTTCATAACTGAACTGAATGTTTCTCATCCTGTGACCAGCCATACAGCATGTCTGCAGACTGATATGAAAAAAAACAAAAAAATAGGCGTCGGTTATTTGTATAAAACCGACGCCACATCGTTATTGTGTCAGTTTCTAATAGTAACCGATGTCTATTTCCTTAACACCACGGCCGTGTTGGCCAGCATGGCAGTGTTGGTAATGATATGACGTCAGTTTATTATATAATAACTGACGCCTATAGTGCCCAAGATGACACCCTTTCTGTGGCGTGAAGGTATATGGCGTCGGTTGTTATCTAATAACTGACGTCTATTTACTTAACACCATGGCCGTGCTGGTCAGCACGGCCGTGGCAGCGGACTAGACACCACGGCCGTGCTGGTCAGCACAGCCGTGTTGGGAGTGAGATATATGGCTGGCCAGCACTGGCCATACAGTGTCAGTTTTATATCAATAACCGACGCCTATTTCTTGTGGCGCGAAGGCATATGGCGTCAGTTTATTATCTAATAACCGACGCTGATAGTGCCCAAGATGGCGCCCTTCTGTGGTGCGAAGGCATATGGCGTCAGTTTCTTATCTAATAACCGACGCCTATAGTGCCCTGCTGGCGTGTTTTCGGTGGCGCGCGAAGGGTTATGGCATCAGTTTTTGAACCGACGCGTAACGGCTGGGCTTTTAGCGTCGCCCACATAGGTATCGCTTAGAAACTGACACTAAAGGCCTTAAATAACCGACACTAAAGGTCGGTTATGTACTAGTGTTGGGTTTCAAATTTAATACACAAGAAGATAATGCCAAGACAGAGTTTCCTTTAAAATTTGATTGGAAAAGATTAAACGAGGAGAGATATATATTTTACAAGTTCCTTTTAATAATACACATTTTCCTTGTTTTGTTAGAAAATGGAAACAAGGGAGCGATGACAGCCATCAGATTCCCCATGTGGTCCAGGGGACCACAGATCCGACAGTGGTTGTGCATCGTCCACCTTGATTCACAGAAGGAAAGGGAGAGGGGAGATTGGGATTTCAAATCCTTTTTTTTCTCACGTTTTATGCGATAGGCTAAGGAGAGAACAATCCCATTGTCTTCGGGAGTCTGTTCCGAATCTTCTCGACCCAATTTATGGGTTGTTTCATTGACAAACAAAGAAGTCCCCAAATCACTGGACATAGGTGGTCGACCCTATATATAGGGGGATGATCCGCAGTAATAGCACATCTCGTAAACATTTTTGTGAGACCAGACGAAGACAACAATCGTGCCCTTACCTCCAATTGATGTTCCGGTCGGGACCTACACCTCCGCCTGGAAGCAGATGTCGCCGGCGGTACATGGAGTAGCCCCGACGGTAGGAGAAGCACCCATGGCCAATCGAGGTGCTTGTCGAGTTTGTGAGGTTGAGGTGGAGCTTTTGGTGGCTTAGGTTCACGTGTAGGAGCGGAAGAGAGTAGAGTCAACCGACGAGTTGACCGACTGCTTGCGTAGGAGAAGGAGGCCGAGGTTGAAGAAGGCGAGTTGGTGAATTACCAAACTGCCCTGACATTCCTTCAGTCCAGGTAAGGGCTTTCTCACCCTTTTTCTTCGTATGATCGTGAGTTAAAGTGTGTGGATTGTGGGCCGTTGGATCCCGCGTGGTCCAGTGGACCATGGATCTAGCGTTAGATGTTTTTCTAAAAATAACAAATAATTCAAGGAAATGAATTACTTTGCAAAAATCATAACTATTGCTAGGAAGCTCTGATGAATAAAGTTAATATATGAAAGTTGCTTAGAAAAATATGAGTAACACAATAAAAATAGTTTGAGAACCTGATTTCGTTCCTAATGGCAAAAGTATGCTAAGTTAATGAAAAGTTCTTTGAAATTAGGTTAGAAACCCTAATTGATATTAATGGTTGAGTCTATGTTGATTAATTGGTTAAATTGAGTAATAATAACCGATTGAATGATAAATGTAGACTTGAACTTGATCTGGATGAATAATTGCATGTTTTAGGGTTTTAAACCAAGTATGAATGATAATGCATCTAGAAACCCTAATTTAGGGTAAAAGAGGAGAAGATCATGTTTAATTTGAAAATATGGAAATATGTTGTTAAATGATGATCCTAAGCCTGTTAGAAGAGATAGAATATGATCCTTAGGGTTTTTGACTAATTTTGCTTACTTAGGGTTTGTAGTAATATAAGTGAAAGCAAAACCCTAATTACAAGTGAAACCCTAAAAAGGAGTAGAAACTCTAGGAAGCAAGTTAGGTTGGATATATCTGGATGACACGAGTAATAAGAAGAAATTGTATGTTTATTTCAGGATCTTGTTGTGTGTGCTTGCTTGCCTATTTGGATTTTTTGCTTGATTGGAATATTTCTGTCTCAAATCCGCAGAACAGGTATGTGGTTATTTATGAGTAACCGATTTAGTTTCACAGAGTTTTCTCGAATGATTGATCGAATTGGATGCAACCTAATTGTTGGATGTTCATTTATGCAAATCTTTAAAGTCACTATGATTATCACAATTAATTATAAATGTGCATTCTCACACCTACACTCCACCTTGATGTATGATGCGTGATCAAGTCCTAGAGGGAAGATCAATTAGGTCAAGCCCAAGAGGGAATACCGTTGGGCACTATGAGAGGTGACCCCAGGCACCAAGCTCAGGATGGAGAAGGTGGCCTTATGTTTCTTGCATGACTATTGAGCACTATGAGAGGTGACCCCAGGCACCAAGCTCAGGATGGAGAAGGTGGCCTTATGTCTAGTGCAAAGGAAAAACCCTAGAGAGGGTATTCCAGGGTTAGGGTAAAAGCGGTGGAGAATGTCACATTGAAAATGTAATTTGGATTGTTAAATAACTTAATTGTGATATTTAGGGTTTTAGTAATATTTGTGAAATTTTAGTTGTCCCCACATACCGGCGTATTCATTTATGCTGACCGACGTTTTGTTTGTCAGCGTTTTAGGTACAATATGAAAAGGACAAATAGTAAAGTGATACATTGTGAATATATGAATTAAAGTACAAGGAGGATTTGTTAGAATAGACTCTAGTTGTGGATAGAAGTCTAGAATTCCAAGTTTTTAAAAAGGTATGCAAAGTTTTATTTTATTCTAGCTTTTCAGTATAGTTTCGGTAGAATTTAGTAATTATTATTGATTATTTATCGAACCATTGATCCGGAAAATTGGGATAACGGATCTGACCTTTTGGTCTCCCTTAATTGGGGGTTACCGGGAGGCAGGGTCATTACATTTGGTATCAAAGCCTTGGTTCGTCATCTAATCCTTAGTAATTATTAAATTTTACAAACTTTGTAGAACCCAAGGGAGTTATTAGAGGATTTTTAAAGACTGGGGTGTCTAGAAAAGGATCATGGTCTGGGGGTTGGCAATATTTTCCTCCGCCCCGCTAGTCGTTCACGAGGACTCCCGGACACAGTGTGACTGCATGGCCAATGTCTGAGGTTCTGACTCAAAATAAGATACCTTTATGACTCTCTCATCTATTTTCTTCCCTTCTCAACCCTAATTCAATTAAGATTCTAAGGTTTAGGGTTTTCTCTCTTCCTCACCCTCTTAAGGTTAGGGTATGTATGATAAGATTAAGGAATCCTCCACCAAATTAATGAAAAGTATGTAAATAAGATGTCATGGACATAAGTTTAATAGTTTATGCATAAACTGAAGATTAATTGCATGCTTAGGTTGCATGACATGTATTGTTGTGCCCTCATGAGAGACCCGAGGTTAGACCTTCTTGTCAGGAGGATGAGTAGAGAGGTAGCCTTGGAGGCAGAGGTCTCCAAGAAGAGGTAGAGACATGGCGCATCCTTTGAGGATGATGCTAACCCTAACCCTAAGTGGTTGATAGAGAGAGATTACATGATGAGATAAATAACATGGTTGACCATATAGGTGGGTTGACATGCATGTTGGCTTTGAGTACCCGTGAGAAGCATTAGCTCTGTGAGGTGTTTTGACCTAGTGCCTTTTTAGGCGACCCAGCCTTGGAAGGGTCGTGCCTGTTAGGGTGAAGGATAGCTCCTTCATGGAAGAGGTTAGTGATGATCATATAGAAACCCTTATGGGCTTATATGAACATAGAAGAGGATGCACCTATGTAGGAGAGCACATCAATAGTGTTGGTAGTAGGTTGAGACCTAGGCCATAAGGGCATGCTAGATAGCTTATGAGATATCATGCCGAGCTTTGCATAACCTTGATCGAACATAGGTTTGGATCATACGTTTCACCCATGTAGGGTATGCATGAAAGATTGATCCACCTTCTTGGAGAAGAACCTTCAGTGGTAAGGTCGGTTGTAGGGTTAGCTCTAGAGAGAGAGCGAGACCCGAGAAATAAGGTTGTAAGCTTAGACTCAGGGATATAAGGAACCATGAGAAGTCGGGTATGTTTTGACCTAGAATGGACGACCTAAGTGGATGGTTGTGGGTGCCTCGTGCATGATCCTTGGAGGTTTGTGGTATCTTTGTTGACTTTAGAGAAACCAAACCCTAGAAGAAGGACGAGGCTGCTGGAACCAATGTACAGATGTTATAGGTGCCTACCTTTTAGGTATAGGAAGAGAGTTCTTTAGACCGAGGAGGTATAGTAACAAGTTTTGAGGCACCATACCTAGTTGGTTTTCCTTGAGGAGGGCTCGACTCCGAGGTGTTGTTCATGTGGGAGGATAGTAGAAAGTGCATGCTATACCTCGTACATGTTTGGTTTGTTGTTAAAAGCTAAGCATGCAGTTGGACAACTCTTGCATAAGAAGTGAACCTAGGGTTCCTAGACCTAAGAGGGGAAGTAGTAGTACCTGGTGCACCTGATGCTCATGATGAGGTTTGAGTTCCTATAGATTCGAGCATGTCACCCCTCATGTTCAGAGGAAAATGAAACCCCTTGGACTAAGGTACATGTTTGATGAACCCCTCACATATAGGTTGGTGATATATGCATGTCTGATCTTGGTCCAATGTTGAGGAATGTGAAGAAGTATGACATACCAAGGAGACCTAGCATGGTTTAGTAGGTGGTATTCTTGTTAGCTACGTGCCTTAGTAGCTTGATAAAGCTAAACATGCTCATGTTGATGCAAACCCTAGACGTAGGGACATTTCTGACCTTTGTTGCTATCAGGAGATAGTTTTCTCCCATCCTGGGGAGTGACCCTTCAGTAGGTTGAGTACTGGCTTTGGTTTAGGTTTGAGGTAACCTAAACAGAGTTCTCATAGGAGCTTGATGAGATAAGTGGAGAACACATGGTATGAGAACAAACCTATAGACCCTTGTGTGACCATATCTAAGGGGCATGAAGATATGTTTCCATGGAGGTAACCTTATGGGGCCTGACCAAGTTAGGTAGGTCACCATAATCCCTATGAAAGGATGTAAGTTTGACCATGAGTGTCTATAGATATGATGAAGTTTTAAGTAAAGATTCAAGAATGAGATGTGCTATGATGGAATCCTAAGTCAATACTAAGGTCGTGAAGGGATAAGACCGATGGAAGTAGGAGTTGTCTATTCCCTGGATGCACGAGACCATAGGGTCGGGAGGTAACAACTATCTTTGCCCAAGGACCATGTGTTAGGAGGTTGGCCACCTTCATGAGTTCATGGGGCCTAAGGGGTAAATGTGATAGGCACTCCCTAGATGCATAAGGGTCAGATCACTCCAAAAGTGTCATCACCCTAGAGACCTTGAGGTAACGACTAAGGATTGCACATAAAAGAGATATGTTAAGATACAAAGGTGATGGGAAAAGTCTTCCCATGGTTGTAGACCCATAATCGATATGTTCATGTTGTGGAGACGTGATGCACGTTTCAACCTAGATTGGAAGGTGTATTGGCGATGTGGGATGCACCATCTCTACTCTTAGAACGGGAAGAACTTTGTGTTTGGACGGCCACCAAATGCTTATTTCCTCTCATTATGGGGGTGAGAGATAGGGCAGTATGCATGCCATACACTAAGGATAAAGACGGTGTGAGTTGAGACATTGATATGATGTTTTAGGATAAATATAGTAGCGTACCTTTTGGAAAGTATGTTGCATGACTGATTTTTGAATGCGAAGAGAACTTAGGTAATCATCTTTTAAGGACGTTCTTATCATGAGCTGTATGGAATTTATGAGTTATATAAGTTTGAGTTTGATGAGCTCAGAGTTTTCTTGACTCTATTAGGCCTAAATCCGAGATGAGGATGATGAGTGGGGTACATGAAGGTGTATCTTCACCGTCACCTAGCACATATAGACGTAAGGTGGTAATGGATGCTCTAGTTGAGATGCAGCTATCTTATTTAGCCCGTGGAGAGGCTAGAAGAGGTTGTTAGGTGATCTCTAAGTTCAAAGAGGAGACCTTTATGGCTAATTCTCAGATACAACTAGACTCGTTGGTCGAGTTAGTGGTTGCTTGGTTAGCCATCCTAGGGCTTGATGCGATAGAAGGATGGTTGTAGAACCTCATATGCACTTCTCTGGAAAAGAAGGTGATGAAACCCACGACTAGAGTGTTTTAGGGTTTCTGAGGAACCAACCTTAAGGAATCATGACATACAAGAGATCATGATTTTAAGTTCACCATACACTGTGGTACTATTAAGATAGTAATTTGCAGTAGTACTTTGGATGCCTAAGATGAAGAAGTGTACGAAGTTGCATGTGGCTTGTCCCATGCATGCCAGGAGGTGAAGGACGAACACCAGTAACCCAATGAGTTGATATAGAGGATAAAGAGTCCCCAAGAGGGAATGGGAGTTGATCACCATGGATGTTGTGGTGAGTCTCCCATGGACCGAGGAAGGTCAAGATGCAATATGGGTTATGGTAGATCGCCTTACCTAGATGACATAATCTAAGAGAAAGAGAGAGTATTGTTAGGGGATAGATCCAGTTGAACTACATATAAGAAAGAGAGATGGTTCAACTAAACCATGATGTGAGTTCAAAGGTTCTTGAGCATGACCTAAAGATTCACTTCCATGCGGTGGAAGTAGGTGCACGAAGAACTCAATGCTAGTACAGCTTATCACCCTTAATTGATGGTTAGTATGATCTAGACTAGAGGGTCTGACGAGAGCGTGTGTGCTCATTCAGGGTGATACATGGAGACAGTTCTTGTCCTATGAAAGTTGTGATGATAGCCACCATAGCCATTATCGGGATGTAAGAAGCTCTGTAAGGGAGGCTGTGTCGATCACCGCTTCATGAAGATGATGTCGATGGAAAGACCTTGGGAAGGTCAGAGAGACCACAATGTGTGCAAATGAAGTCACTTTGATTGTGCGATGGCTGAGAGAGCCCCAGAGCGACATGAGTCGTGAGCTGATGTGAAGCAGACTGACATGCAGTTCAATGTGGGAGAATATGTGATATGAAAATCTGGCCCCTCTGAGTTATAGCTGGGAAAGCTGAGTCCCCGATACATAGATCCATTTGAGATGGATTGGTGGAGATGCTTATGTTTAGCCTTACCCCTCAGGATAACGTGATGTATGGTGTGTTCCATGAGTTCGATCTAGAGCACTATGTGAGGTACCCAAGCCATGTGCCGAGCCATGAACCTATTAAGCTTCAAGATAGGCTGAAATGTCCCGAGTCACCTACAAGGGTACAAGATACAAAGGTGAGAGAGAACTCAAATGTAAGAATATAAGATGATGAAGGTTCTTGGGAAGCACCATGGAGAGGGTGAAGCCACATGGGCACCATGATGGACATGAGAAAATCTTATCCTGTTTGTTTGTATGCTTGGTGGAATTTTGAGGGCAAAATTCCTATAAGAGGGGAAGGATGTTACAACCCCAATGTTGAGTTCTTTTGGTGAGAAATGTAATTTCTCTTAATATAGATATATGAAGAAATAATGGTGTGATTTGATTTGAATGAATTAATTTCGTTTACAATAGCCTTGTTAGTTGCTTTATGGGCCTTATTGGCTATTGGGCCCAATAACAAGAAAAAGAAAATAAAAGAGAAAAAGAAATTCAGTTAATAAAAGAATATATATTAAGAAAGGGAGAAGAGAAAAAAGTAGAAGCCTCTAGAAGGCTAGGTAATATACTCTAAAGGTGGATTTCGTGCCTTTAGGGTTCCAAGGAGTCCAAGTTGCAAAGATAATGCAACAAGAAAGAGAAAAGATCAATCAAATATTGCTTTATAAAGAAGGAAATATGAGATAACAATGATATTACAAGAAATATGTGGATATATGGATAATGGACCCATCTTGGATAGGATTTTGTGTCCACATGGTTTCTAATGGAAAAAGGAATCAAAACCAAGAAAATAAAAGATTAAGAAAGAGGAAATACCAATTAAATTGGTTTTATTAAAGAATAACTTGCTCATGAAGGAAATACCCTCTACCTTTAGAATTTGGGTTTCAAATTTAATACACAAGAAGATAACACCAAGACAAAGTTTCCTTTAAAATTTGAGTGGAAAATATTAAACGAGGAGAGATATATATATTTTACAAATTTCCTTTGAATAATACATATTTTCCTTGTTTTGGTAGAAAATGGAAACAAGGGAGCGATGACAGCCATCAGATTCCCCACGTGGTCTAGGGGACCACAGATCTGACGGTGGTTGTGCATCATACACCTTGATTCACAAAAGGAAAGGGAGAGGGGAGATCGGGATTTCAAATCCTTTTTTCTCACGTTTTATGCGATAGGCTGAGGAGAGAACAATCCCATTGTCTTCGAGAGTCTGTTCCGAATCTTCTCGACCCAATTTATGGGTTGTTTCATTGACAAACAAAGAAGTCCCCAAATCACTGGACATAGGTGGTTGACCCTATATATAGGGGGATGATCCACGGTACCAACACATCTCGCAAATATTTTTGCGAGACCGGACGATGCCAACAATTGTGCCCGTACCTCCAATTGAAGTTCCGGCCGTGACTAGCACCTCCGCCTGGAAGTAGAGGTCTCCGGTGGTACACGGAGTAGACCCGATGGTAGGAGAAGCACCCACGCCAAATCTAGGGGCTCGTCGAGTTTGTGAGGTCGAGATGGAACTTTTGGTGGCTTAGGTTCACGTGCAGGAGCGGCAGAGAGCAGAGTCAACCGACGAGTTGACCGGCTGCTCGCGCAGGAGAAGGAGCCCGAGGTTGAAGAAGGCGTGTTGGTGAATTACCAAATTGCCCCGACCTTCCTTCAGTCTAGGTAAGGGCTTTCTCGCCCTTTTTCTTTGTGTGATCGTGAGTTAAAGCGTGCGGATCGTGGGCCGTTGGATCCCGTGTGGTCTAGTGGACCACGGATCTAGCGACGAATGTTTTTCTAAAAATAACAAATAATTCAAGGAAATGAATTACTTTGCAAAAATCATAACTATTGCTAGGAAGCTCTGATGAATAAATTTAATATATGAAAGTTTCTTAGAAAAATATGACCAACACAATAAAAATAGTTTGAGAACCTGATTTCATTCCTAATGGAAAAAGTATGCTAAGTTAATGAAAAGTGCTTTGAAATTAGGTTAGAAACCCTAATTGAAATTAATAGTTGAGTCTATGATGCTTAATTGGTTAAATTGAGTAATAGTAACCTATTGAATGATAAAGGTAGACTTGAACCTGATCTGGATGAATAATTGCATGTTTTAGGGTTTAAAACCAAGTATGAATGATAATGCATGTAGAAACCCTAATTTAGGGTAAAAGAGGAGATCATATTTAATTAGACAATATGGAAATATGTTGTTAAATGATGATCCTAAGCCTATTAGAAGAGATAGAATATGATCCTTAGGGTTTATGACTAATTTTTCTTACTTAGGGTTTGTAGTAATATAAGTGAAAGCAAAACCCTAATTACAAGTGAAACCCTATAAAGGAGTAGAAACTCTAGGAAGCAAGTTAGGTTGGATAGATCTTGATGACATGAGTAATAAGAAGAAATTGTATGTTTATTTTAAGATCTTGTTGTGTGTGATTTCTTGCCTATTTGGATTTCTTGCTTGATTGGAATATTTCTATCTCGAATCAGTAGAACATGTATGTGGTTATTTATGAGTAACCAATTTAGTTTCATGGAGTTTTCTCGAATGATTGATCGAATTGGATGCAACCTAATTATTGGATGTTCATTTATGCAAATATTTAAAGTCACTATGATTATCAAAATTAATTATAAATGTGCATTCTCACACCTACATGCCACCCTAATGTATGATGTGTGACCAAGTCCTGGAGGGAAGGTCAATTAGGTCAAGCCCAAGAGGGATGACCGTTGGGCATTATGAGAGGTGACCCCAGGCACCGAGCTCATGATGGAGAAGGTGGCCTTATGTTTCTTGCATGACTATTGGGCACTATGAGAGGTGACCCCAGACACCAAGATCAAGATGGAGAAGGTGGCTTTATGTCTAGTACAAAAGAAAAACCCTAGAGAGGGTATTCCAGGGTTAGGGCAAAAGCGGTGGAGAATGTCACATTGAAAACGTAATTTGGATTGTTAAATAACTTAATTGTGATATTTAGGTTGTTAGCAATATTTGTGAAATTTTGGTTGTCCCCACATACTAGCATATTCATTTATGCTGACCGACGTTTTGTTTGTCGGTGTTTTAGGTACAATATGAAAAGGACAAACAGTAAAGTGATACATTGTGAATATATGAATTGATGTATAAGGAGGATTAGTTAGAATAGACTCCAGTTGTGGATAGAAGTCTAGAATTCCAAGTTTTTAAAAAGGTATGCAAAGTTTTATTTTATTCCATCTTTTCAATGTAGTTTTGGTAGAATTTAGTAATTATTATTGATTATTTGTCAAACCATTGATCCGAAAAATTGGGATAACGACTCTGACCTTTTGGTCTCCCTTAATTGGGGGTTACCGGGAGGCGGGGTCATTACATGTTGATTTCTCATTCAATCTGATAATTAGAATGCCTAGTCGGTTGATTAGATTTATGGGTCAATGGATCAATTGATTGTTAGATGGTCGACTAAAGTTTCCACATGTCTGGTCTGGTCAATCGATCAAAATTCAACAAGAAAGGCCTCAAATTTGAAAGTAATTCTGATTTGGATCTAAACTGACCCAGTTGGCTTTTTGGGTAACCTAGTGAACTCTTCAATACCAGCATAACAACTCTTCCACTAATTTACATCAAAAAATAAACTCATTTATCCATCTAACTAAAATATCTCCAAAATTATTATTTTTGGCACATATGAATTTTATAATTATTCAAACGATCTCCAAAAATTATGAAATCTTGACCATAGATATAATAAATGATTATAAGCTACATGAAAAATTCTAGAATCATTTGGATGCACCAAAACCTCAAAGGCATATATATGAAATTATAAACACTAAAAATTGAGTTTGTCAAACCTAAACATGAGGAACATGATTCTATAATTAATTTTCCCTTTTGGAGTTATTTAACATGTTAATATTTTATATTTTGGGCTTAAAATTACATCCTCTCTTCTAAATTATGCTAGAGTATTTAAAATTGTCCAAATTAGATGAACATTTACATATAGGCTGAACTTGGTATGTGAATTTCAAATTTAAAGTTTTTTTTTCTCTTTTTGTGACTTTTAACAATTTATTTAATATTTTTGGCTCTTATCCTATTTTCTTTTCTAAATAGAATTAAGAGAGTTATTATTATGCAAATATG
The DNA here is from genome assembly GCA_963693085.1 of Alisma plantago-aquatica. Taxonomy (NCBI): domain Eukaryota; kingdom Viridiplantae; phylum Streptophyta; class Magnoliopsida; order Alismatales; family Alismataceae; genus Alisma; species Alisma plantago-aquatica. The sequence goes on along the minus strand of OY856409.1, from coordinate 1,505,628,842 downwards.
GTGAAACTTTGACAACCAAGCTAATTGGCACCCAAGATAACGTTTCAACCGCTATATTTCAATTTTGAGATTTCTTTTTATGTGTTATGGAACCATTAGGCATTTTGACACATCATTATATTTATCAAAACATTATATCAACACTTACTTAATTAAGTCATACTAATGTCATATTGTGTGTATACATATATATATATATATATATATATGATTATGCATGAAATTCTACACTTTACTCATTTTATTCGTCATGTCAATTAATTTCTTATTTATTTAAATTATATGACAATTTTAATATTTATGGACATAAATTACAAAGTGTTATTCCAAGGCAAAGTATTTATTTTTATTCAGCCATTATGTTCGTAAAGAATATATATGTAATATATATCGTGATTTTATTTACATATTTCTGCATCATTAAATTATTGTGTAAACATATTCTACATTTAATCCTTGTTTGGTGACATCTAAATAACAAACTTCTCTAGCTTTGTAATCATGGGATATGGTAGGATTCTAAGTTCTGGTTTGTTACACTAAGGCTCTTCCAATATGTAAATCCTTATATGCATTGAATATTCTCTTAGAAAAGTTTATCTCTATACTCTTGTTCTTAATGCTTCACTTGCATGATTAGCTACCACCTTGTGTTTTTTATTTTGAATACCTCGAGAGTAGGATTAACCTATATCTAAGAGTTATGGAGTTTTATGAATGCATGAGAATGTTGGAATAATTAAAGCCAATGATCATATGGTTTGACCTATGATTGTTTTGCCATCTGGAGAGAGAGAAAACCTTATAATTTAAATCTTTCCTAAGCTTGAGAGAGGAGGGAATAGACAATTTTGATGATTGCTTATAAACTTGATGAGGGTATACAATGAGTGTGAATATTGCATGTTGGTGAGATACCCTAAATGGTGAAACCCAAACCAAGTTTCCCATCCATACTTGTTACCACATTTTTGACTTTCTTGTTCTTTTGTTTACTCTTTCCTTAGTTTTACTTGATTATTTGTTGAAGTACCATCATTCCACAAGGAACACAATATTTTATCTCATCTCTTGATTGGTGTAACTAAGTTAAGGCTCTCAATTCTTAACACATACCACCCTTGTCTCTGGGATCAACCACAATTTACTACATCAAGCCTCGTATTCTCATTGCGGCGGCCCAAGTGTCGAGATATAAATTTAAAAGTCTAGTTACTCTAGATCCACTCCTTTTTTGGACGTGTGATTTAGGTCGGTCAACTTTTTGGCATCATTTTGGGGACAAGGCAACCAATACTGTTAATACTCGAATCTACTTAGCATACACTCATGCCTCAAGTCTAGTACCTCAGATCACATGTACAGTTTCTAACTCGACTGTGCAACTTATTTTAGGAAGTTTGAGTGAACTGGTTCTAGACCACTACCAATCATAAGGATCATGCCTCATTACAGGGCATCTGTGTGACACCTCATCACACTAAATGAGATTACTCAAAACACAAAACACAATGAACTAATAATTAATCACATAGTCAAAAATGAAGAATAATTAAAACCAATTCCAACAATGTAAATAAACTCTAGAACATTTACAAAAGGTCCATCATTCCATTCTCATATACTGTAAAAAGTATTTACATATGGCTCCAAAGACCTCAGTTACATCCTGCATGCAAAATATATTTCACATGTACATGCCATATATTTACAAACATTGGCATACTACCAAAATTTCATGTAGATACAAGTATTTCATCCAGAAAACACATCCCATACCCGGACCTGAGAGTATAGGTATGACACTAGGACTCTACTACTAACATCTACACCTAACCAACCTTCTGAATCTATTGATCACCAGGTTGGTTCTCTTCCACAGTACGACCTCGACCTCGTTGCTCACGACCACCTAAAAAATGTGGTGACCCACGGGTGAGACCCAGTCCCAGCGAGAGATATAACTCTCTCCAACAGATATTGATTATAACATATTAATTAACAATAAATACATTGATCATTTAGGGTATTGAATAAGCAATATGAATAGATTGAACAGTTTAAGCATACTAAGCCGTTAAGAAAATAAGTTGTATCATCAAGTAGAATTGTACAATTTTCATAAGTCTGCATCATGTAAGAATGATGTAGTATAAAGATAAGACAAGGGCTAATCAACCAACATGATACATATTAAACCATAGAAATTATGCTACACATATGGTATTACTTCTTTTATTACATTGCCCTAAGGGATTTGAGAAATACCACTCAAATCCCAACTGACCACTACTAAGTCGAAATCAGTGCCATACAAGATCTAGGAAGAGTCAGACTCCTAAGATCTTCTCTGCCCCCAGTCAGTACGGGTCCGCCATAGTGACACATAAGGTCAAGCTGCTAACACCCTAGTCCATCCTTGGTACAGGTCACGACACTAGTGAAAGGAGGCATGTATGCATACCATATAAGGTACAACCACATTTGTCCTCCAATCTCATCATATATATATATAATCACCGAGACATGACCGCAACCATTCTCAAACTGAGGGCTAGGTATGACCACTGTCATCCTCCTTAACACTTGAATTCAGGATGACAAGAACCCCACATACTCATCAGTATGCGCTCTGAGTATCCCTTAGGAATACTCATTTCACTATCTGGCAATTTCTGACACTTAGATAGATCTATGGCACATGACACTACATGATTAGAGTTTCACTTAATTCGTTATGCCAATTGAGTGAATTAAGGCTAAATCATACAAATGGACATTCAAACCCTAGTTATTTTCTAACAAGAGTATATGTATAACAACTTCAAAAGATATAAAACATTTGAGATATAAATCTTAATCACATTACCCCATGCTATCATTCATTGCAAATTAATGGTCCACACTTATCATCATACTTTTACAAGATACCAATATCTTATCACAAGTTCTAGGGTTTTAACCTTTATTGGAACATGAAGAGGATTTAACCTCAATCATGGCTTCAAACATGCCCAAAGGTCGTTAAGACCATCACATTATTCATAGTAAGGTTATCATCATCTTCCATGCCTTAAACAAGGCTCAAAAGATCATTAGCACATATGTGTCCATAGATACTATCATGGCAAGGCACTATGATATTCAAATAGTACTACATTGTAGTTTAAACACAAGAAGAGTGTAATTAATTATCACATTAATCATTCAAGAGGTATTATTATAACCAATCAACATCATATAATTACACTAAGGTTAGGTATAACAAGCTAGATCACATGGGAGTTACACATCCACTTATTATAGCAATTTATCAAATATAACTATACGACGACAAAGGTAAGACTACAAATTAATGATATTGAACCATTGAATTATCTTCACTAGGACCCACATATAATACCATGTGATTTAATCTAATCCATTGGATGTTGAAGCATCCAATATTATTCATTGGATCGGGTTCATTGTTCAAGGTTATCAATTGAAGTATAAGTCTAATGATTAAATCAATTGAACCAAGGAACCATTGGTTTAAGGTTTAGTCAAATCTACAGTTACATTCCTAATTCATCATATATGGTGATGACCTGATCCACCATTAATTGTGATCATTAGGTCACCATTGGTTGCTAGATCAGTAATACATTCAGTTAACACCATCAAATATTAAGCCAATATCATCATTGATTGATAACATCATTAGAATACTTAGTGGATGATAATTAAATGTCTAATTGAGTCAAAACCTGACCTAAGGGGGTGAACATAGGTTGTCACCATAAATTTGACACCCTTGATCAAGAACATCAGTTGCCAAAATAGCAACACCATTGTCTATTGAATGGTATGACCATCGGTGGTGTGATAGGGAATGAAATAGCTTGAAAACCCTAATTTGAACCATCAACTATTTTGTGCTTAGCACCATAGGTTGATGCTATCAACCTGTCCCAGATCAAGTTACACCTTAGAAAGGTCATACACATGTTTACAAGTTCATATAGAACTGGAACAAAATAGGGAACACCACAAAAAATTGTAATTCTAAACAAGCATGGTTTCTCTATACTTAAATCAACACATTAATGCATAAACATGAACTAACAAGCTTCTAGTAAGCAATATAAGTAAAGAATGTTATATAACTCGCCTCTATAGAGTAGGTCAGATCCCAAATAGAAAGAATCTCGAGCAAATAGGGCAAGAAAACTTTGGATTCAGATCTGAACTTGGCCAAATAGGTACTTCTCTCCACAAAGAAGCAAAATCCTAGAAAAAGAAACAAGAAGGATAGATTTTTGAGTTGTAGAGCCACATTCACCATGGAGAACCAGGGTTCCGACCTGGAGGAAGGTCTAAGGAAGGAGAAGAGCAAGAAAAATGGAGAAGGAAGGAAGAAAACAACTTGCCTTGGTCAAATTCCCTAGAAGATGACCTTGGAAAGGTAGGGCTAGATGGAGCTCTAGGAGACCTTCTTCTCAAAAAAGGGGTTGTCTTCTACCTTAGATCACTTGGTTCCACAGAAAAACAGAGTGGATTCGTTTCTCCAGGTTAGAGGAAAGAGAAAGCAAGCATAGTTTCGAATTTGGGCAAAGAAGAGGTAAATATAGCCCATGGATAAGGATAGAAGCAAGCATGAGATGTAAAAGTAGCTTCCCCATGTGTCTATGGCCTTAAATTATTAAGAATATAGAAGCACACACATAAGAAGATCCCCCAACATCACTATTGACCTGATTAGCTTTCCTTTTTCAAAATTCCCAGACAATCACATAATTCATTAGTTGATAGCTACTAAAAGTAGCTCATCCATGAAGGGGTAAACCCTAAAATACCCTTGATGAAAACACCTTCAAACCATGGCTCAACTAGGAGCCCCATGGATCAAAAATATAAAGAATGATAATATAACATCTAAGGAACATAATTTATGTGACAAATTGCAAAGAAAACCCCTCAATTGAGTAAATTGCAGAAAAGACCAAAATGTACAGAAAATTGCATAACTTGCTCAAACAGTGTCCAAATTGGACCAAATTTGAAACTTAAGCTTGTATTATGATTTAAAAACATATTAGAAGATTTTATTAGGGTTATAAGCATTAAATTATGTAAATAATCTCATTGAAATCATTAAGCAAGTTCAGGGGCCTTACAATCCAATAACCTGGGGGTGGAAGACCTTCATGAGGAATGTGATTTTGATCGCGATGAGGAGCACCTTCATGAAGAGGATGGTGAAGAATAAGGACATCACCATGATGAGGAAGAATATATATTGATCCCACATTTTGGAGGAGAAATAGTGGAACATGAGAAACAACAATGATGATGATGAAGATGAAGGAGACCCTTCTCTTCATGAGTTTGTTGCCACCATGATCAATGGGTCTAGATACCCCGTCATCCTTACTCAATTAAATGCTCTGAGATTTTAGCTAAAGATTGCAATTATTAGCACGATTCTGAACAAAAACTTTGGAGGAAACTCCCAAGAAGAAAACCCCTATCATCACCTTGATGACTTTAAGAACCAATGTTTTCAGAACTGAACCGATGGTCAGACCGGTACTGACTCAGACCAAATTGAGATGGGTTCAACCAGAGTGGTTGAACCGGAAATTATGTCAACATGACATAAAAAGAATTTGAACTGGAAAAACCGAACCGGTCACCATGATAAGAAGCAATTAACGGTCGAATCGGTCAAACCGATTGAACTGGGCATATTATATATTTATATATGTATATATATGTTTATATATATTGTTTGTAAATATGTACATATATATATTTGAATATATATACATTGTATATATATGTATATATGTGTGTATATATATATATATGTATGTATGTATACATATATATTGTTGTGTAGATGTATACATTCATACATACATATATATATTATATCAATATATATATATATGTATTTGAATATATATACATTGTATATATATGTATACATATAAATTATTATGTAGATGTACACAAACACACACACACACACACACACATATATATACATATATATATATATATATATATATATATATATATATATATATATCTGTGTGTGTGTGAATATATACAAATATACATATATTTGTACATATATATATATGCATTCTACCTTATATGCATATTTTCTATATAAATACACATAGACATACTTATGTATATACATATAAATACATATATGTAAATTCCTATATGTATTCTACCTTATGTTTTTTTCTTCTCTTTGAACCATTGGTTCAATCCGGTTTGGTCCAATCGGCTGGTTGGATCGATTGGACCGTATTTCTAACCAGTTGGACCAGAAAAAGACACATAATCGATTTTTTAGGCTTCCGATAAGGTCAACTACCGATTCACTGATCTGACCGGTCAGACCAGCCGGTCCAGTTTGGTTTTCAAAACACTGTTAAGAACATCTGTGACACTGTCAAGATGAATAGGGTACCACATGAAATAATTTACTACAAAGGATTCAACTTCTCTCTAAAGGACAAAACTCTATCTTGGTACCTTACTCTTCCTGATAAGACCATAAATGGATGGGAACGTATGGCAGATGCATTTGTCACCTAGTTCTGTCTGGTGGAGAAGACCCTCAGGAACATGCATAAGATCACCGACTTCATGCAGAAGCTTGGAGAAAACATGTATGAAGCATGGGAAAGATTTCAAGAATACCGTAGGGATTGCCCTCACCACAACTATGACAAAGGATTTCTAGTCACAACTTTTTACAATGGTCTCACATCTACTGAGAGGAACTCACTGAATGCAACTGTAGGAAGCGATTTCCTAGGTAAGAGCCAGAAGAAGACCATGAAAACAATCGATAATATGGCTACCATACAAGCAGGTTTGGAGTATGAAAGGGGAAAAACAAAGAAGGTATCATTCAAAGGGACAACTACTGAGTCTAAATTAGTATAAGCTAAAACTAGTCAAATTCAAAAGATTGCCTCAGATGTGAAACAACTAAAAGATTCTAGAAGCAAAGGAAAGAATAAAGTAGACTAAATGTTTTACATGTAGAGAAGGATTTCATGGCATGGATAATTGTATCCACACCCAACCGGAGGTGGAAGACCATGAAGATGATACTGAGAATCTTTCTTATGTTAAATTCAAGAGGCCAGACCACCCTAGTTTCTACTATAAAAACAAAGACATTGTTAAAAATGATCACCAACTAAATGACCCATGTAAGGCCTCTGACCTAGCTTAATGCTAAATTGTGCTTACTTTGTATAATGAGATAAACTTCATTTTAATATTTTGGAATACTTTAATATCATGTGATAGTCCTTTGGTTTCAATTTGGTTCAATTTGATTGAGGTTTGAACCATCTTTTCTATATAAGTGTTTGTTTTGGAGTAGTTTGCAATTTTCCCATAATTGAGGGTTAACATGCAAAATGTCACATGAAGAGTGTGCTCCTTGTACCTTGGCACCATGAGAGAGTAGATGGTGACATGGGGCACCTTGTTTTATTGATGTTTGAAGATGGAACACTTCATGGTGTTCTAGGGTTACCATGTGTTAGTGGTCTAAGGTTTGGGTGTAGCAATCATTACCTCACACTTGGGTGAGTGTAGCGACCACAAAGCCATCACTAAGGGTTTTGGAATCATTGTAGACAACCTAAAGGTCGAAACAAAACCTTAACCTTTAGTTTTTCGACCCTTGCTTTGTCAAAACTAGGGTTTTGGGTCGAAACAAGATGTGCTTGAAGGTGTTGGGATCTATATGCTACACTTTCTCGATAAATATGCAATTTTCATAATTTTGCATGTGGAAGAGGATAAGACTATGGGGTTGAAGGACAAGTGTCCTTGGGCGATCTAGAATGGTGACACATCACAAACCACTTTCTCTCTCTCCCTTGGGGTATATATCCTTTTCCCTTCATGTGTGAGAGACTTTTTGACTTCCTATTCTTCCTCCCTTGAATGTGAAATTACCTTGGAGCTTCACGATCAAGGAGGAGCATATATTGAAGCTAGGGTGGCCGATCCATCTTGCATGTGGTGAATTTGGTGCTAGATCATCTTCTTGGTCGTGGTTTCTTAGAGAATCTATTCTCTTGGTAAGCGATTTGAACCTTAGATCTGGTTTCCCCTTCCTTCATCACCTTCTTCTTCCTTCATCTTGACCATGAGGGTTGTGCATGGTCCATGGTGATTTCTTTTGGAGATTTCTTCTTTTATTGGGTCGAAAATCATTTGTAACCTAGGGTTTCTTCATCTTCTACCTTGGTTCAAAGTTAGGGTTTGGGTTTTCTTTTCCCTGGACTTTTCCTTAACCTTGGTGTTCCTCTCTTTTGAAGGAAATCTGATGGTCAAAGGTTTGGATCTAGATGAGGCTTCCTTTTCTTCTTTGGATCTTAAGACCTAGAAGGCTTGGATCATCAACTATAGGCGGATTATATAACTCCTTCCTCTTCTATTATGTGCAACTCCAACATGATTATATGTTGTTCGCATCTTGCTGTTCTGAATCCTAAAATACGTTCTTTTAATGGAGGAAATAATGATATTTAAAGTTGTACTATGTTGTATCTTAAAAATGATGTATACTTATTGTAAACCCTAAAATCCTTGTACCTGATTTGAGAAATAAATGATGATCTTCGTTCATTCATTCATAGAACCATTTTAATATGTTTTGTGTGTTCATACTTGTATAACAAGGAGTTTTGAACTTGCTTATATGCTTATAAATCTCATTTTACTTCTCCTAATCATAACTCCAATTGTGAACCTCTATAATCATGACTTAGGGTTTGAAGAGCACCCTTGAATAAGTTCTTTTGATCTTGGATGTTTGGTGTTCCCTATTTTCTACCCGGGTGCTATGACCTATTTGGTAGCAGGCTAGACACCACATAGGCCGCAACACCTAAGATGATGTGTGGTTGTGACCATGCACGTTAAGGGTTCTAAACATTTAGGATTTTGAAGGTAGAGACCATATAAAAATGTTACGGCCAATACCTTTTATGTTTAGGGTCAAAACACATGTGAAGATGATGGTTTAAACCATGAACCTTGTTATGGTCGATACACTATATGTGGTTGAGGTTGAAACACTATCACTTTGTGGGTTGAGACCATGTATGGTTAAGGTTGAAATATCTTGAAGTGTGGAGGTAGAAACACTTTGGTTTGGAGGTCGAGACACTCATGTCTCATGAGGCTCACACACCTAGGTCGCTACACCATAAGGTGTTAGGGTTGAAACATAGGGTTGCGGCCATGACACTTTGAGGGTGTCTAGGTCGTAACACATGTAAGGATGAGGGTCAATACATATATACTCATATATGTGTATATGATTGATACATAGCATAATGTATATCAGATAATGTGACTATAAAGGGTTAATCATTAACCATGATGCTTGACTCTAAAACTCTCCAATAATGTGGGAGATGATTGAATTAGGGTTTTAGGGGAATGGTGATATGAAACCCTAACTGATTACATATAAACCCTAACCCTAATATATTCTTATATGATGTATGTGGTTGCCTTACTTGGAAATTACTATTTGATAATAGAGTGTTCTCTTTCCTGTGTATGAAACCCTAACCTTGCAGGCAAAATGAATATGCATAGCTAAGAGAATGCTATGGTGAAACTTGTACAATACATGGTGGTGGTTATAAGCATACATCATGGTTGAGATATATTGAGATATTATTTGCACAAGCCTTATGCAATGTGAATCTTATGACATGTTGAGTGCCTTAAGCACAGTTTGAGGTGAAATCCTCTAGAGATATAATTGAGGGGTTGATGCCCCATAGTGATGTGACACTTGTTTCGTGAATGTTTGAGACACCTATGTGATGGATGATCGAGATACCTATGTGATGGATGGTCGAGACACATACATGAACATATAGTTAACATATGTGCATGAGTGAGTAAGTAATGATCCATGTATAGTGTTGTGGGAATGATTTTCTGGTTAAACCTTAATCCTTAATCACGGTCCCTAACCCTAACATGCTCCAACAAAGTGGGAAGTGACTCAATTAGGGATTAGTGCTATAATCATGATGTAAACTCTATTTGTCTATGTGAGTAAGACATAACCCTAATTCTAGAGTATGTTATACTAAATCATGCATGGATGAATAGTGTATGATGATAATTTCTCTCCCGTTCAACTTAACCTCAGCAGATGGGTCACCAAAGAGGAAGTTGATAATGTAATCAAAGGACTTAAAGATGATAAAGCCCCAGGACCTGACGGCTTTAACCCGCACTTCTTCAAAAAATGTTGGGATATCATAGGTATTGATGTTACCAAGGCTGTCCTCAATTTCTTTGAGAATGGACAGATGCTCAGAGAATGCAACAAAACCTTCATCACACTCATTCCAAAAATCCAAAATGCAGTCAATACCAAAGATTTTCGGCCAATTTCCCTTTGCAACACAACCTACAAAATCATTACCAAAATTATGGCTAACAGGCTCCAGCTGATTATGAGTGATATCATTGGCATGAATCAAGTAGCCTTTGTTAAAGGTAGATCCATTGGCGATGCAATCCTTCTAGCAAATGAAGTCCTCAGCAACTTCTCTAATACTCAAGGCCCTAAGCTCATGTGTGTAAAAGCTGACTTGTCAAAAGCCTATGACACCGTAAGAAGAGACTACATCATTTTCATCATGAGGAAAATGGGCTTCCCCCAATGCTGGCTTATATGGGTTAATGAAATCTTTTGCTCTGCCACCTTCTAAGTTCTCATTAATGGATCACCCTCCACTCCCTTCGAAGCTAGAAATGGCGTCAGACAGGGTGACCCCCTCGCACCATACCTATTCGTGTTTGCTATGCAGGGATTCTCTACTGTCATCCAAGACTTGGTAGCAAAAAAACAATTTGACCCGATCAAGATTGACGAAGCAAATCAGCTATCCCACATCATCTTCGCAGACGATCTATTGCTTTTCTCCAAAGCTGACGAAAAAAATGCTAAAGGAGTAAAAAATGCATTGGAAAAGTTCCAATACATCTCAGGATTAAAGCTCAAAAATGAAAAAACCCAGTTATTCCTTAGTAAAGGCTACCAAAATGACAACATCAGTTCCACTCTTCAGATTGGCGTCACACAATTGCCAGTACGGTATTTGGGACTCCCCCTCTTCACCGGCAGACTAACCAAAAGCATGTGCTTACCAATCATTGATAAAGTAAAAAAAAAGCTAGACTCATGGAAAGGGAGACTACTATCATGCGCGGGAAGAATCGAGCTTGTCATATCCACACTATCCTCCTATCATATTTTTTGGTTAGCTGTGTTCCCTCTCCCCAAGTCTGTTATAGTCGAACTTGAGAAGCTAATGCACAATTTCATTTGGAACGATGACAAAGAAAAAAAGCATATCCATATTGTCTCGTGGACCGCAATCTGTAGGTCGAGAATTGAAGGCGGTTTGGGCATTAGACACATAGAAGATTGGACGGACGCAGGTATACTTAAAAATCTATGGGACCTGGAAAATGACAAGAACACCCTATGGGTCAAGTGGATGCACGACAAATACTTGAAAAATGAATCCATCTGGGCTGTTGGTGAACGATCTAACACCTCTTGGTTGTGGAAGAAAATTCTAAAGAAAAGAGGCGTGCTGCTGAAAAAAATTAAACTTAACGTGGGCAATGGCAATAAGCTTAGACTTTGGTGTGAACCTTGGTTACCGGGAGGAGAAAGGCTTATAGATCTTGTCGACAATCAACTCATTCATCGCATTGGTGGAGGTGTTAACTGCCCGCTTAATGCTGTGATTGGAAACGACGCATGGAGCTGTCCCAGAGTACGTGGCTGCCATGAATTAGCTTGCATTCTGTCACAGCTACCCCAGCCCATGGGGGGCAATGATTACCTCTCCTATGAAGGTGCCCGTAAGTTCAAGTTAAAAGACATATGGAACACATCAAGATAATCCTACCCCGTGGTTCCTTGGGGTAAGTGGATATGGAACAGTTGCATTCCTAGAAGAGTTTCTCTAGTTCTCTGGAAAGCATTCCTAAACAGGCTACCAACCATTGATACGTTGAAAAAGTTTGGATCCTGCTGGGTGTCGAGATGCTCGCTTTGCAAAGCGGAGGAAAACAATATGCATCACATCTTCTTCTCATGCAATTTCACCTCTGAAATCTAGAAAACAATCAGCTGCAATTTCAGTCCTTCAAAAGTCCCATCCCGCATAGAAGATCTAAACCAACTAAAGGAAAAAGAAAGAGTCGCTGTTGCGATAATAATATATCATACTTGGACAGAAAGAAACAGAAGAATATTCCTGGGCATAAAGAAAACTCCTATAGATATTTGGAATAGCAACACTATAGATTTTACGACTGTATAGTCTTGTACAGTTCTTTTCTCTTTTCTTTTCCTCTTTGTTTCTTATTCTTTTTACTTGTTACACCTGTAACAGGACGATACTCATTTTTGGAAAAGGTAGCAATAAAGAAAGGCACTCTGGGTTCAACAAAAAAAAAGATAATTTCTCTCCCCTAATTGCATGGTTCTAACTTGCAGGGTGATTGAGTGTCATAGCTTGTGTATGCTGTGAAGATGATTAAATGATAATAGACCAAGGCCATGAGCCTTCATGAGGTGCACTAGAATTGTAAATATGTGAATGTGCACACATTGATATAAGATATAGTGCGTAACCTTAATACACTCCAACTTGTGATGAAGCTAAATATTGGTCAACAAACAATGCCATAAAACACTATGTGGTTAAGCATGAACCCCAACCCTGATTGAGGGTACATCTGATGCATTGTTTATATTTTTTAAAGTGTTTACTATGATAAGAAAATCATGAGAATTCTCTCTCTATTTTTATAATGTTGATTTTGTAGGAAAGATGATGATCATAGCTAATGATTGCTATGCTGTATATGTGACGTGGTACACGTGTTGTTTGTTGACTCAAAGTCTAAATTGACTAAACCCTTGTTTTTATGATGACTAATCCATTATAATCATTTATGTATAATGTATCTACTTGAGTGATTTTAGATTAGTTATAGACACACTCCAAATGTCCTAACTTGTACATCTCAACTTGGTGAAAAGACAAGTCAAAGTCAATACTAGTACACATTTTTAGAATATGAAGTAAATCCATTAGAATCATGTTGTAAATCACTTGCAATGATTATATGACTTGTAATTAAGCTTAGAAAAAATCAGGAGCACTTAGATTGAATATTTAAGCACTCAAAGACCATCTTCTAAAATTCACATAAGGTTGTTCATCGGTCGAGTTGCAAAGTCGACCAAACCTGATTGGATCTTGAAAATGACTTTTGATCGGTCGAGTTTTCATTTCACAGACATCGACCGATCCCTCTGCAGACCAAAACTGATTTATGTGAATTGGTCAAGTTACACCAGGAAAAACTCCACTGATGGCTTAAATTGGTCTTGTTGCATAGTGGGATCGATTAGTTACCTTTATAAAAATTCGACTGATTGCCATGTATCGAAAAGTGCAGAAAACTGTTTCTAGCCATTGTGGAGTTGCACCAATTGAAAATATATCCATTACAAGCCAAAAAATGGCTAGTTTTCATTCTTAAGTGTTCCCAAAGGCTAAGAGGCATCCCCAACTATAAATTGTACCCCTTGGGCTTCATTCCAAGGTTGAGAATTCAATGCAAAATTCTATATGAGGTTCCTATTCTATAGTTGAGTGTATTTTACATCCTCTTCTCTCTCTCTAAGCTTAATCACTTGTTACATTCATTAGAGTGAGTAGGAAATCTGTAAGAGAGCTAGTCCAACATGTATATCTTGTGTAGCTATCACTTCCACCACCTCCCTATCTCTCATTTCAACCATGAAGATGAAGGTTCTCTCTCTTGGTTAAGAGAGGTGAAAAAGAATAAGGGAAGGAGTCCCTTGATGAAGATCAAGGATGAAGACTTGGAGCAAGAGTGGGTAAGACCTTGGTGAAGGCAGAAGACTCCTTTCTCAAGTGGGTAAGTCCTTGGTGGAAGCTTCTTCGAGTGAAGGTGAAGTCAAAGGTTGAATATCCAAGGAGAGTGGGTAATTACTTGAAGGTTGAAGACTTGTACAAGAGTAGGTAAGTCCTTGGAAGAAGGCAGAAGATTCTTTGCAAAGTGGTTGAAGATTCTTTGTATTTGATAGGTAAGTCCTTTGCTGGGTCATGTATTGTAAGTCTTATGAATGAATATAAGATTGCAATGGTTAAGAAATCTGAGAGGTTCACCTCTCTAGGTAGTGGACTGACATACTCAAAGTTTGGAATGTGAAACTACTATACATAACTTGTCTCTTGGTTCTTGTTCAATCTCTCACTCCCTTGCTATGAATGTCTTAGTTGAACTCAAATTTCCCATTTAGCAACCTTATCTTGTCATATAACTTGAAGGTATAATGAATTTTGTTTAAGTGCATTCAACTCCATTCACCCCCCTCTAGAGCATCCAATCACCCATTTAGAATCCAACACTTGGTATCAGAGCAGGTTTCTCCAAGCATACTTTAACAAGTAGGAGAAAATGGGTGACTACCAAGGAGGGAGATACTTGATCAACCTTCTAATCTTTGATGGGAATAACTTTCTCAATAGGAAAAGAAGGCTACAATTATACATTCAAGGATCAAGTTTTGAGCTATGGCAAATGGTGGGCCATCCATACAAGCTATCGGTGATAAAGATAGAAGAATGGGATGAATATACCATGAATAAATCCACCTTGAATGCAAGAGCAATCAACATCCTCTATGCCACCATGAATCCCACCGAGTTCAACCACTTTTCTCTTGTGAAACGACCCATGAGGTATGGAGAAAGCTATGCTTCACTTAAGAGGGGACATCTCAAGTGAAGGAAAGCAAAGTCTACATGCTCAAAGGGCTGCTTCAGAACTTCAAGATGGGAAAGGAGGAGAAGTTAGCCAACATGTACTCAAGACTCAACACTATTGTAAATGGCCTTACTGTCCTAGGTCATCCTATGAGTAGAGAAGAGATCAACTCTAAGATCCTTAGAACTCTCCCCAAGAGATGGGAACCCAAGGTGACTTCCATTAAAGATGTAAGATCTCTTGATGACATCTACATTGAAGAGCTAATTAGAAATCTACAAGCCCATAAAGTGACACTTGACAAAAGAGAATAAGTTGAAAGACAAGAGGAGAAAGAGCTAAAGAGAATGAAGAAGGCTGAAATCAAGGGTCAAATTGAAGCTATTATGGGACAAGCCTATCCATCCTCTCATGTTGAAGAAGATGCTGTGTACTCCAAGGGTAGATTCTATAACATCAAGAATTCCTCCTCCATTCAGTGTCTCAAGTGTGGAAAGAAGAGTCACTTCAAGATATATTGTCTACAAGGCAAAAAAGACCCATAATTAAAAGAAAAGAGAAGAGAAGTACATGAAGAAGGAGAAATGGCACTCAAGCTCAAGTGACTCCTCCAACTCAAGCTCAAGTGAAGATACAAGTGGAGGATCAAACTCAAGCTCTAGTGTTGAAGGAGAATGCCATTTTGCTATTATGGCTTCTAAAAAAAGTGAAGACTCAAATGAGGTAAATATAAATTCTTTAGATAAAGAACCTTTAATTGCTATCATTAATGCTACTCGTGCCTCTCTTAAGTCTTCTAAAAAGAAAAGCTTTCTAGAATTGTTGATAAATGCATGTAGAATTAGATGATCTCCAACATGCTAATACTTGCTTGATTAATGATAAAAATGCTTGTCTTAGCCAAGTAGACTCTCTTAAACTTGAAAATGATAGTTTGCTTGATAAGATTAGATTTTTAGAAGCTCAACATATGATGAGTAGTTCTAATGAAGAGCATACCTTTATTGTTGATTGTCTCATGCATGATATTGATGTTCTTAATTCTGAAAACAATGACAAAGATTTTGTTTTGCAAGGATTAGAATTTGAAAATGGTCTTTATATTTCTAATATTTCTTTGCTTGAAACAGAAAATGCCTCCTTGCTTGCTAAAACCAATGTGCTTGAATCTTGTTCTAGTTCTACGAGTAGAAAGAATAATGTTGCTGCTCTTCATATTGATAGAGATTCTTATTTAACCAAAGCTCTTTGCCAAGAAAATGATCTTTTGCACGCTAGAGATAAAATAAATCATTTGTATTCTACTATTACTTCTCTTATGAATGATAATCATAGTTTGAGATCTTCTTTGCAAAGGTTCTTAGTTGGTAAAAATAATCTTAATGATATCCTACACTATACTACTAAACAAATTGGTAGACATGGTTTAGGGTATGATGGTCATCAAAGTTTCAACAAAGATAAAGGACCTCCAATATTCCATGGAGAATCCTCTAGTTCTAAGACTATGGGCACACACAACTATTGCAATGATGTTGGTCATTATTCTACTTGTTGCCCGTTTAGGAAAGCACCCAAGAGCACTAGGACTTGGGTTGCTAATCTAACCCATTCAGACCCAAAAACATGATTGAGGACCATTTCATCTTTCTTCTTGTAGGTATCTTGCTAATGGATTGACATGAGCTATGGATTTGCAAATTGACTTCTCAATCCACTTGAAAGGAGGAAGGTGAAATGTGTAGAGGGTGACAACAAGTGGAAAAGCAATGTTAAGCACAAAGGTAATGTTATTCTTGCTCATATCCAATCATAGTGTGTTTTGCCAAGATCGTGTGCACTATACATATGGTTTTTGAGTCAAAAGTGTTTTTTTGTGTTTCTCTTCACACTCTTGCTCAAAAATTGTTTCTAATGCTTTCATGGGGAATTACTAACTTGCTCATACATGGTTGGATATGGCTTATATTTTTATCATGTCTCTAGATATGTTTTCATATATATATATATATATGCTTGTTGACAGCAGCTCTGTCGTTCGAGTTTGTCCTGATAGAAACTCGACCGACCGAAACCAATGGGTGTTTCCAATAGCTGTCATCGGTCGAGTTGTCAATACACAAAACTCAGCCGACAACACTGTGTGCAGAATATACATTTGGCTTATTGAATGAGAACTTCCCTCTCAACTAGATTTTCTCAACCAATAGTCTTATTCTTTGGCACTCCCATTTGGTACCTTTATATATGCATATTGCCATGTTCTAAATTGTCTATCTTGCTTACAACTCTATCTCTCTAATTGCTCTAAATTGGTATATCTATATCTTGCAATTACTTGCTTTGAGTTGTTTTGCAGGTTTTGATGATGATATCTTTAGATCTCTTGGTTGTGTCTTAAATTGCTTCCACTATGCTCAAAGTTGTTGCATATATATAGTTGTATATCTTGTTTGGATACAACCTTGAGGTTCTTAGTGGTGATCATCTTTTGGTAATGATGCATACTTGTTAGTGAGTTATATCCTTTCATGCTTCTAAAATTGCACATCTCTTTGTTTGGATATATCTCTACATCTACTCATAGATTGCTTTATCCTATGTATCTTTTGGTGTCTCTTGCTATGATCTAGATCCTACTAGTAGTCCTAACTTGTGATTTTCATCTACTAGTAGTTCATATACATGTAGTTCTAGCTTTGTTCATCAAGTGATATTTAACTATATGCTATGCTTGTATCTTGTTTCATACTTGTTTCTTAAATTGCATATCTACTATCTTGAGTTGCTTACATAACTTTGTGATACATGACACATAGAGTTACATTGTATGTAGAAATTGGAGCATCTTTGGATTTCATGCAGATTTTGCTCCAATTTTAGTTTTTAGTATAATACTAGTGTTTTTTATGCGAAAACGACCTTCTGAGCAAGGCTCGTTGCATCACCATGAGCCCATACACTTTTTGGGAAAATTCCATCATCTTAAGGGTCAAATTTGTGATTTATTATTTTTCGATAGCACTTTATCTTGCTTTATGGGTTATTCAAGTACATGCTTTAACTTGATTTTATTCTATGCTTTGACAAGCCCCTAGTTGTGCTCTTCTGCTGTCCTTATATAACTTTTTGTTATCTCCTTTTCTTTTAACAAGTGGTGCTTCTTATTTCTTCATACCCCTACTTTTTGAAATGACAAAGGGGGAGAAAGGTATGTCTTCTTTTGACAAAAGAGGGAGAAGGCATATCTTACTTGAAGAGGAGAAGCATGTCCATATAAAGGGGATAAGGTAAAGGGGAGAAGACATATATGTGTAGAGCATAATACATGTTAGGAAAGCTAACCATTCAGGAGAAATTACATAAATTGAGGGGGAGTACGAGGACTCCACTAGCATTAATTGATGGGGAGCATATGAACTCAATTCTATTGAAACCCATATGTTTATCTAAAGGCATGACTTAACTTAAATGCTTTCAATTCATTTATGGAATGGTTTGTCATCTTCAAAAAGGGGGAGAATGTTGACTCAATGTCTAAATTGACTAAACCCTGGTTTTGATGATGACTAAACCATTCCAATCATTTGTGTCTAATGTCTCTACTTGAGTGACTTCGGATTAGGTATAGACACACTCAAAATGCCCTAACTTGTGCATCTCAATTTGGAGAAAAGACAAGTCAAAGTCAATACAAGTGCACATTTTTGAAATGATGTAAATCCATTGGAATCATGTTGTAAATCATTTGTAATGATTGTATGATTTGTGTTTAAGCTTAGAAAAAATAAAGATCCCTTAGATCAAATATTTAAACACTCAAAAGCCATTTTCTAAAATTCACATCAGGCTATTCACCAGTCGAGTTGCAAACTCGACCGATCCTGATTGGATCTTGAAAATGACTTTTGATCGATCGAGTTTTTATTTCATAGAACTCGACCGATCCCTCTGCATACCGAAACTGATTTATGTGGATCGGTCGAGTTACACCAGGACAAACTCGACTGATGGCTTAAATTGGTCTTGTCGCAAAGTGGGATCGGTCGATTTACCTTTATAGAAACTCGATCGATTGCACTATACCGAAAAGTGCAAAAAAGTGTTTCTAGCCGTTGTGGAGTTGCAATAAAAAAACATATGTTCCAAGCCACGAAATGGCTAGTTTTTGTTCTTAAGTGTTCCCAAAGGCTAAGAGGCATCCCCAACTATAAATAGGACCCCTTGGGCTTCATTCCAAGGTTGATCATTCAATGCAAAACTCTATATGAGGTTCCTAGTCTATAGTTGAGTGTATCCTACAGCCTCCTCTCTCTCTAAGTTTAATCACTTGCTACATTTGTTAGAGTGAGTAGGAAATCTATAAGAGAGCTAGTCCAACATGTATATCTTGTGAGGCTATCAGTTCCATCACCTCCCTATCTCTCATTTCAACCATGAAGATGAAGGTTCTCTCTCTTGGCTAAGAGAGGTGAAAAAGAACAAGGGAAGGAGTCCCTTAGTGAAGATCAAGGCTGAAGACTTGGAGCAAGAGTGGGTAAGACCTTGGTGAAGGTAGAAGACTCATTTCTCAAGTGGGTAAGTCCTTGGTAGAAGCTTCTCTGAGTGAAGGTGAAGTCAAAGGCTGAAGATCCAAGAAGAGTGGGTAATTCCTTGAAGGTTGAAGACTTGTGCAAGAGTAGGTAAGTCCTTAGAAGAAGGCTGAAAACTCTTTGCAAAGTGGGTACGTCTTTGGTAAGGTTGAAGACTCTTTGTATTGGATAGGTAAGTCCTTTGGTGGGTCATGTATTGTAAGTCTTATGAATGAATATAAGATTGCAATGGTTAAGAAATCCTAGAGGTTGATCTCTCTAGGTAGTGGAATGACATACCTAGTTTGGAGTGTGGAACCACTCTACATAGCTTGTCTCTTGGTACTTGTTCAATCTCTCTATCCCTTGCTATGAATGTTTTAGTTGTACTCAAATTTCCTATTTATCAGCCTTATCTTGTCATATAACTTGATGGTCTAATGAATGTTGTTTAAGTGCATTCAACTTCATTCACCCCCCTAGAGCATCCAATCACCCATCTAGGATCCAACAATTGGTATCAGAGCAGGTTTCTCCAAGTATACTTCAACAAGTAGGAGAAGATGGGTAACTACCAAGGAGGGAGATACTTGATCAACCTTCTAATCTTTGATGGGAGTAACTTTTTCTATTAGAAAAGAAGGCTACAGTTGTACTTCTAAGGATCAAGTCCTGAGTTATGGCAAATGGTGGACCATCCATACGAGCTATCAATGACAAATATAGAATAATGAGATGAATCTACCATGAAGAAAGCCACCTTGAATGCAAGAGCAATCAACATCCTCTATGCCACCATGAACCCCACCGAGTTCAACTAGATTTCCTCTTGTGAAACGGCCTATGAGGTATGGAGAAAGCTATGCATCACTTATGAGGGGACAACTCAAGTGAAGGAAAGCAAAGTCTACATGCTCAAAGGGCTGTTTGAGAACTTCAAGATTAGAAAGGAGGAGAAGTTAGCCAACATGTACTCAAGATTCAACAATATTATAAATGGCCTTGCCATCCTAGGTCTTCCTATGAGTAGAGAAGAGATCAACTCTAAGATCCTTAGAATTCTCTCCAAGAGATGGGAATCCAAGGTGACTTCCATTGAAGAAGTAAGGTCACTTGATGATATCCCCATTGAAGAGCTCATTAGAAATCTACAAGCCCATGAAGTCACACTTGACAAAAGAGAAGAAGTTGAAAGACAAGAGGAGAAAGAGATAAAGAGAATGAAGAAGGCTGAAATCAAGGGTCAAATTGAAGCTATTATGGGACAAGCCTCTCCATCTTCTCATGTTGAAGAAGATGCCATGTATTCCAAGGGTAGATTTTACAACGGCAATAATTCCTCCCCCATACGGTACCTCAAGTGTGGAAAGAAGGGTCACTTCAAGATATATTGTCTACAAGGAAACAAGACCCACCATTACAAGGAAAGAGAAGATAAGTACATGAAGAAGGAAAAATGGCACTCAAGCTCAAGTGACTCCTCCAACTCAAGCTCAAGTGAAGATTCAAGTGGAGGATCAAGCTCAAGCTCTAGTGTTGAAGGAGAATGCCATTTTGCTCTTATGGCTTCTACAAAAAGTGAAGACTCAAATGAGGTAAATTTAAACTCTTTAGATAAAGAACTGTTAATTACTATCATTAATGCTACTCGTACCTCTCTGAAGTCTTCTAAAAAGAAAAGGAAAAGCTTGCTAGAATTGTTGATTAAATGCATGTAGAATTAGATGATATCGAACATGCTAATACTTTCTTGCTTAATGATAAAAATGCTTGTCTTAGCCAAGTAGACTCTCATAAAATTGAAAATGATAGTTTGCTTGATAAGATTAGATTTCTAGAAGCTCAACCTCTCATGAGTAGTTCTAATGAAAAGCATACCTTAATTGTTGATTCTCTCATGCATGGTATTGATGTTCTTAAATTTGAAAACAACGACAAAGATTATGTTTTGCAAGGATTATAATCTGAAAATGGTGTTTATCTTTCTAAGATTTCTTTGCTTGATACAGAAAATGCCTCCTTACTTGCTAAAATCAATGTTTTTGAATCTTTTTCTAGTTCTACTAGTAGAGAGAAAAATGTTGCTACTCTTCATATTGATAGAGATTCTTATTTAACCAAAGCTCTTTGCCTAGAAAATGATCTTTTGCATGCTAGAGATAAAATAAGTCATTTGTCTTCTAATATTACTTCTCTTATGCATGAGAATCATAGTTTGAGATGTTCTTTGCAATGATTCATAGTTGGTAAAAAGAATCTTAATGAAATCCTAAACCATACTACTAAACAAATTGGTAGACGTGGTTTAGGGTATGATGGTAGTCAAAGGAACAACAAAGGTAAAGGACTTCCAATATTTCATGGAGAATCCTCTAGTTCCAAGACTATGGGCACATGGAACTATTGCAATGATGTTGGTCATTATTCTACTTGTTTCCCGTTTAGGAAAGCTTCCAAGAGCACTAGGACTTGGGTTGCTAAGCTAACCCCTCTGGACCCAAAAACATGATTGGGGACCATTTTATCTTTCTTCTTGTAGGTATCTTGCTAATGGATTGACATGAGCTATGGATTTGCAAATTGACTTCTCAATCCACATGAAAGAAGGAAGGTGAGATGTTTAGAGGGTGACAACAACTGGAAAAGCAATGGTAAGCACAAAGGTAATGTTATTCTTTCTCATATCCAATCATAGTGTGTTTTGCCAAGATAATGTGCTCTATACATATGGTTTTTGAGTCAAAAGTAATTTTTTATGTTTCTCTTCACACTCTTGCTAAAAAACTATTTCTAAAGATTTCATGATGCATTATTAACTTCCTTACACATGGCTGGATATGGATTATATTTTTATCATGCCTCTAGATATTTTTTTTCTTATATATGTGCTACTTGACAACAACTTTGTCGGTCGAGTTTGTCCTGATGGAAACTCAACCAACCGATACCAATGGGTGTTGCCAACAGCTGTCGTCGGTCGAGTTGTCAATACACAGAACTCGACCGACAACATTGTGCACATAATATACATTTGGCTTATTGAATGATAATTTACCTCTCAACTAGATTTTCTCAACCAATAGCCTTATTCTTTGGCACTCCCATTTGGTACCTTTATATATATATATTGCCATGTTCTAAATTGTCCATCTTTCTTACAACTCTATCTCTCTAATTTCTCTAGATTGGTATATCTATATCTTGTAATTCCTTACTTTGAGTTGTTTTGTAGGTTTTGATGATGATCTCTTTTGATCTCTTGGTTGTGTCTTAAATTGCTTTCTCTATGCTCAAACTTGCTGCATATATATAGTTGTATTTCTTGTTTGGATACAAAATTGAGGTTCTTAGTGGTGATCATCTCTTGGTAATGTTGCATACTTGTTAGTGAGTTATATCCTTTCATACTTCTAAAATTTCATATCTCTTTTTTGGATATATCTCTACATCTACTCATAGCTTGCTTTATCCTAATGTATCTTTTGGTATTTCTTACTATGATCTAGATCCTACTAGTAGTCCTAACTTGTGATAACATCTACTAGTAGTTCATATACATGTAGTTCTAGCCTTGTTCATCAAGTGATATTTAACTATATGCTATGCTTGTATCTTATTTCATACTTGCTCAAACTTGTTTCTTAAATTGCATATCTACTATCTTGAGATGCTTACATAACTTTGTGATACAGGACATATAGAGCTACATTGTATGTATAAATTTGAGCATCTTTGGATTTCATACAATAGTTTTAGTTTTTAGTGCAAGACTAGTATTTTTTATGCAGAAACGACCTTCTGAGCAAGGCTCATTGCACCACCATGAACCCAGACACGTTTTGGGCAAATTATGTCATCTTGAGGGTCAAAATTGAGTTTTATTATTTTTCTGCAACACCTTATCTTGCTTTATGGGTTGTTCAAGTACATTCTTTAACTTTCTTTTATTCTATGCTTGGACAAGTCCCTAGTTGTTCTCTTCTATTCTCCTTATATAACTTTTTGTTATCTCCTTTTCTTTTAACAAGTGGCACTTCTTATTTTTTCATACCCCCACTTTTTGAAATGACAAAGGGGGAGAAAGGTATGTCTTCTTTTGACAAAAGAGGGAGAAGACATATCTTACTTGAAGAGGAGAAGCATGTCCATATAAAGGGGATAAGGTAAAGGGGAGAAAACATATATGTGTAGAACATATATGAGTAGAAGACATATTATTCTATACATGTTATAAAAGCTAACGATGAAGGAGAAATAGCATCAATTGAGGGGGAGTACGAGAACTCTACTAACATCAATTGAGGGGGAGCATATGAACCCAATTCTATTGAATCCCCTAGGTTTCTCCAAAGGTATGACTTTATTTAAATGCTTTCAATACATTTATGGAATGGTTTGTCATCTTCAAAATGGGGGAGAATGTTGACTCAATGTCTAAATTGACTAAACCCTTGTTTTGATGATGACTAAGCCATTCTAATCATTTGTGTCTAACATCTCTACTTGAGTGATTTCAGATTAGGTATAGACACACTCCAAATGCCCTAACTTGCGCATCTCAACTTGGAGAAAAGACAAGTCAAAGTCAATACAGGTGCACATGTTTGGAATATGATGTAAATCCATTAGAATCATATTGAAATCACTTGTAATGTTTGTATGACTTGTAATAAAGATTAGAAAAAATTAGGAGCACTTAGATTGAATATTTAAGCACTCAAAAGCCATTTTCCAAAATTCACATCAAGCTGTTCATCGATCGAGTTGCAAACTCGACCGATCCTGATTGGATCTTGAAAATGACTTTTGATCGGTCGAGTTTCCATTTCACAAGACTCGACAGATCCCTATGCAGACCAAAACTAATTTATGTGGATCAGTCGTGTTACACCAGGAAAAACTCGACCGATGGCTTAAATTGGTCTTGTCGCATAGTGGGATCGGTCGAGTTACCTTTATAGAAACTCGACCGATTGCACTGTATGGAAAAGTGCAGAAAAGTGTTTCTAGCCATTGTGGAGTTGCAACAATCGAAAATATGTCCATTTCAAGGCACAAAATGACTAGAATTTGTTCTTAAGTATTCCTAAAGGCTAAGAGGCATCCCCAGCTATAAATAGGACCCCATGGGCTTCATTCCAAGGTTTAGCATTCAAAGAAAAACTCTATATGAGGTTCCTATTCTATAGTTGAGTGTATCCTACAACCTCCTCTCTCTCTCTCTAAGCTTAATCACTTGATACATTCGTTAGAGTGAGTAGGAAATATGTAAGAGAGCTAGTCCTACATGTATATCTTGTGAGGCTCTCACTTCCACCACCTCCCTATCTCTCATTTCAACCATGAAGATGAAGGTTCTCTCTCTTAGCTAAGAGAGGTGACAAAGAACAAGGGAAGGAGTCCCTTGGTGAAGATCAAGAATGAAGACTTAGAGTAAGAGTGGGTAAGACCTTGGTGAAGGCAGAAGACTCCTTGATCAAGTAAGTAAGTCCTTGGTGGAAGCTTCTGTGAGTGAATGTGAAGTCAAAGGATGAAGATCCAAGAAGAGTGGGTAATTCCTTGAAGACTGAAGACTTGTGCAAGAGTAGTTAAGTACTTGGAAGAAGGTGGAAGACTCTTTGCAAAGTGGGTAAGTCCTTGGTAAGGTTGAAGACTGTTTGTATTAAATAGGTAAGTCCTTTAGTGGGTCATGTATTGTAAGTCTTATGAGTGAATATAACATTGCAATGGTTAAGAAATCCTAGAGGTTGACCTCTCTAGGTAGTGGAATGACATACTCCTAGTTTGGAGTGTTGAACCACTCTACATAGCTTGTCTCTTGGTGCTTGTTCAATCTCTCTCTCCCTTGCTACGAATGTTTTAGTTGCACTTAAATTTCCTATTTAGCAACCTTATCTTGTTATATAACTTGAAGGTCTAAAGAATTTTGTTTAAGTGCATTCAGCTCCATTCACCTCCCCCTCTAGAGTATCCAATCACCCATCTAGGATCCAACAATTGGTATCAGAGTAGGTTTCTCCAAGAATAATTCAACAAGTAGGAGAAGATGGGTGACTACCAAGGTGGGAGATACTTGACCAGCCTTCCAATCTTTGATTGGAGTAACTTTCTCTATTGGAAAAGAAGGCTACAATTCTATATCCAAGGATCAAGTCTTGAACTATGGAAAATGGTTGACCATCCATACAAGATACTGGTGACAAAGATAGAAAAATGTGATAAATCTACCATGAAGAAAGCCACCTTGAATGTAAGAGAAATCAACATCCTCTATGCCATCATGAACCCCATCAAGTTCAACTAGATTTCCTCATGTTGAACGACCCATGAGGTATGGAGAAAGCTATGCATCACTTATGAGGGGACAACTCAAGTGAAGGAAAACAAAGTCTACATGCTCAAAGGGCTACTTGAGAACTTCAAGATGGGAAAGGAGGATAAGTTAGCCAATATGTGCTCAAGACTCAATACTATTGTAAATGGCCTTGCCATCTAAAGTCATCCTATGAGTAGAGGAGAGATCAACTCTAAGATCCTTATAACTCTCCCCAAGATATGGGAACCCAAGGTGACTTCCATTGAAGAAGTAAGGTCTCTTGATGATATCCCCATTGAAGAGCTCATTGGAAATCTACAAGCCCATGGAGTGACACTTGACAAAAGAGAAGAAGTTGAAAGACAAGAGAAGAAAGAGCTAAAGAGAATGAAGAAGGCTGAAAGGCTGAAATCAAGGGTCAAATTGAAGCTATTATGGGACAAGCCTCTCCATCCTCTCATGTTAAAGAATATGTCATGTACTCTAAGGGTAGATTCTATAATGGCAAGAATTACTCCTCCATCCGGTGCCTCAAGTGTGGAAAGAAGGGTCACTTCAAGATATATTGTCTACAAGGCAAGAAGACCCATCATTACAAGGAAAGAGAAGAGAAGTACATGAAGAAGGAGAAATGACACTCAAGTTCAAGTGACTCCTCCAAATCAAGATCAAGTGAAGATTCAAATGGAGGATCAAGCTTAAGGTCTAGTGTAGAAGGAGAATGCCATTTTGATCTTATGGCTTATACAAAAAGTGAAGACTCAAATGAGGTAAATCTAAACTCTTTATATAAAGAACCTTTAATTTCTATCATTATGCTACTCGTGCCTCTCTTAAGTCTTCTAAAAATAAAAGGAAAAAGCTTGCTAGAATTGTTGATAAAATGCATGTAGAATTATATGATCTCGAACATGCTAATAATTGCTTGCTTAATGATAAAAATTCTTGTCTTAGACAAGTAGACTCTCTTAAACTTGAAAATGATAGTTTTCTTGAAAATATTAGATTTCTAGAAGCTCAATATCTCATGAGTAGTTCTAATGAAGAGAATACCTTAATTGTTGATTATCTCATACATGATATTGATGTTCTTAAATCTGAAAATAATGACAAAGATTTTGTTTTGCAAGGATTATAATCTAAAAATTGTGTTTATCTTTCTAAGATTTCTTTGCTTGAAACAGAAAAGGCCTTACTTGCTAAAATTAATTTTCTAGAATCTTGTTCTAGTTCTACTAGTAGAGAGAGTAATGCTGCTACTCTTCATATTGATAGAGATTCTTATTTAACCAAAGTTCTTTGCCTAGAAAATGATCTTTTGCATGCTAGAGATAAAATAAACCAGTTGTCTTCTACTATTACTTCTCTTATGCATGATAATCACAGTTTGAGATCTTCTTTGCAAAGATTCTTAGTTGGTAAAAAAATCTTAATGATATCCTACACCATACTACTAAACAAATTAGTAGACATGGTTTAGGGTATGATGGTAATCAAAGGAACAATAAAGGTAAAGGACCTCCAATATTCCATGGAGAATCCTCTAGTTCCAAGACTATGGGAACATGCAACGTTTGCAATGATTTTGGTCATTATTCTACTTGTTTTCCATTTAGGAAAGCACCCAAGAGCACTAGGACTTGGGTTGCTAAGCTAACCCCTCGGGACCCAAAAACATGATTAGGGACCATTTCATCTTTATTCTTGTAGGTATCTTTCTAATGGATTGACATGAGCTACAGATTTCCAAATTGACTTCTCAATCCACATGAAAGTAGGAAGGTGAGATGTGTAGAGGGTGACAACAAGTGGAAAAGCAATGGTAAACACAAAGGTGATGTTATTCTTGCTCATATCCAATCATAGTGTGTTTTTCCAAGAGAGTGTGCACTATACATATGGTTTTTGAGTCAAACGTTGTTTTTTTGTGTTTCTCTTCACACTCTTACTCAAAAAATATTTCTAATGCTTTCATGGTGCATTACTAACTTGCTTACACATGGTTGTATATGGATTATATTTTTATCATGCCTCTAGATATGTTTTTCATATATACATGCTTCTTGACAACATCTCTGTCGGTCGAGTTTGTCCTGAAAGAAACTCGACCGAACGACACCAATGGGATTTTACAACAGCTGTCATCGGTCAAGTTGTTAATACACACAACTCGACCAACAACACTATGCGTAGAATATAAGTTTGGCTTATTGAATGAGAATTTCCTTCTCAACTAGATTTTCTCAACCAATAGCCTTATTCTTTGGTACTCCCATTTGGTACCTTTATATATGCATATCACCATGTTCTAAATTGTCTATCTTGCTTACAAATATGTCTCTCTAATTGCTCTAAATTGGTATATCTATATCTTGCAATTACTTTCTTTGAATAGTTTTGCTGGTTTTGATGATGATCTCTTTGGATCTCTTGGTTGTGTCTTAAATTGCTTCCGCTATGCTCAAATTTGCTACATATATATAGTTGTATATCTTGTTTGGATACAACCTTGAGGTTTTTAGTGGTGATCATATTTTGGTAATGATGCATATTAGGTAGTGAGTTATATCCTTTCATGCTTCTAAAATTGCATATCTCTTTGTTTGGATATATCTCTACATCTACTCATTGCTTGCTTTATCGTATGTATCTTTTGGTATCTCTTGCTATGATAGATCCTACTAGTAGTTTTAACTTGTGATATCATCTACTAGTAGTTTATATACATGTAGTTCTAGCTTTGTTCATCAAGTAATATTTAACTATATGCTATGCTTGTATCTTGTTTCATACTTGGTCAAACTTATTTCTTAAATTGCATATCTACTATCTTGAGCTGCTTACATAACTTTGTGATACATGACACATAGAGCTACATTGTATGTAGAAATTGAAGCATCTTTGGATTTTATGCAGATTTTGCTCCAGTTTTAGTTTTTAGTGCAAGACTAGTGTTTTTATATAGAAATGAACTTCTGAGCAAGGCTCATTGCACTACCATGAGCCCATACACTTTTGGGCAAATTCTGTCTGAGCAAGGCTCATTGCACTGCCATGAGCCCATACACTTTTTGGGCGAATTATGTCGTCTTGAGGGTCAAAATTGCGATTTATTGTTTTTCTGCAATACTTTATATTGTTTCATGGTTTGTTCAATTACATGCTTTAACTTGCTTTTATTCTATGCTTGGACAAGCCTCTAGCTGTTCCCTTCTACTCTCCTTATATAACTTTTTGTTATCTCCTTTTCTTTTAACAAGTGGTGCTTCTTATTTCTTCATACCCCCACTTTTTGAAATAACAAAGGGGGAGAAAGGTATATCTTCTTTTGACAATAGAGGGAGAAGGCATATCTTACTTGAAGAGGAGAAGCATGTTCATATAAAGGGGATAAGGTAAAGGGGAGAAGACATATATGTGTAGAACATATATGAGTAGAAGACATATTATTCTATACATGTTATGAAAGCTAACCATGCAGGAAAAATAGCATCAATTGAGGGTGAGTACTAGAACCCCACTATCATCAATTGAGGGGGAGCATATGAACTCAATTCTATTGACCCCTAGGTTTCTCCAAAGGTATGACTTTACTTAAATGCTTTCAATAAATATATGGAATGGTTTGTCATCTTTGAAAAGGGGGAGAATGTTGACTCAATGTATAAATTTACTAAACCTGTGTTTTGTTGATGACTAAACCATTCCAATCATTTGTGTCTAAAGTCTCTACTCGAATGATTCCAGATTAGGTATAGACTCCAAATGCTCTAACTTGCACATCTCAACTTGGAGAAAAGACATGTCAAAGTCAATACAATTGCACATTTTTGGAATATGATGTAAATCTATTAGAATCATGTTGTAAATCACTTTTAATGATTGTATGACTTGTAATTAAGCTTAGAAATAATCAGGAGAACTTAGATCGAATATTTAAGCACTCAAAAGCTATTTTCCAAAATTCACATTAGGTTGTTCATCGGTCGAGTTATAAACTCGACCGATCCTGATTGGATTTTGAAAATGACTTTTGATCGGTCAAGTTTTCATTTCACAGAACTCGACTAATCCCTCTGCAGACCAAAACTAATTTATGTGGATTGGTCGAGTTACACTAGGACAAACTCGACCGATGGCTTAAATTGGTCTTGTCGCATAGTAGGATCGGTCGAGTTAGCTTTATAGTAACTCCACCGATTGCACTGTATAGAAAAGTACAAAAAAGTGTTTCTAGCCATTGCAACAATAAAAAATATATCCATTGCAAGCCAAAAAACAACTAGTTTTCATTCTTAACTGTTCCCAAAGGCTAAGAGACACCCCCAACTATAAACAAGACCCTTGGGCTTCACTCCAAGGTTGAACATTCAATGCAAAACTCTATATGAGGTTCCTATTCTATAGTTGAGCATATCCTACAACCTCCTCTCTCTCTCTAAGCTTAATCACTTGCTATATTCGTTAGAGTAAGTAGGAAATCTGTAAGAGAGCTAGTCCTACATGTATATCTTGTGAGGGTCTCACTTACACCACCTCCCTATCTCTCATTTCAACCTTGAAGATGAAGGTTCTCTCTCTTGGCTAAGAGAGGTGAAAAAGAACAAGGGAAGGAGTCCCTTAGTGAAGATCAAGGATGAATAACTGGAGCAAGAGTGGGTAAGACCTTGGTGAAGGCAGAAGACTCCTTGCTCAAGTGAGTAAGTTCTTGGTGGAAGCTTCTCCGAGTGAAGGTGAAGTCAAAGGCTGAAGATCCAAGAAGAGTGGGTAATTCCTTGAAGGTTGAATACTTGTGCAAGAGTAGGTAAGTCCTTGGAAGAAGGCGGAAGACTCTTTGAAAAGTGGGTAAGTCCTTGGTAAGGTTGAAGCTTCTTTGTATTGGATAGGTAAGTCCTTTGGTGGGTCATGTATTGTAAGTCTTATGAATGAATATAAGATTGCAATGGTTAAGAAATCCTAGAGGTTGACCTCTCTAGGTAGTGGACTGACATACTCCTAGTTTGGAGTGTGGAACCACTTTACATAGCTTGTCTCTTGGTGCTTGTTCAATCTCTCTCTCCCTTTCTATGTATGTTTTAGTTGCACTCAAATTTCCTATTTAGCAACCTTATCTTGTCATATAACTTGAAGGTCTAATGAATTTTGTTTAAGTGTATCCAACTCCATTCACCCCCCTAGAGTATCCAATCACCCATCTAGGATCCAACAATTGGTATAAGAGCAAGTTTCTCCAAGAAAACTTCAACAAGTAGGAGAAGATGGGTGAAAACCAAGTTGGGAGATAGTTGATCAACTTTCCAATATTTTGTGGGAGTAACTTTATCTATTGGAAAAGAAGGCTACAATTCTACATCTAAGGATCAAGTCTTGAGCTATGGAAAATGGTCGACCATCCATACAAGCTACTGGTGACAAGGATAGAAGAATGGGATGAATCTACCATGAAGAAATCCACTCTAAATTCAAGACCAATCAACATCCTCTATGCCACCATGAACCCCACCGAGTTTGTAACGACCACATTTGTGCTTAATTGGTAAACTAGGGTTTAGCTGAATGATTACATGCTTGATTAGATTGAACATCGTTAGACTTGATTAATGATAGTAGATCAATTGTGATGTTTCAAACCTAATAAGAAACTCTAACAATGATTTTAGTTTGAAGAATTAGGGTTTGAGAAATGTAAACCCTAATCGGCAAAAATTAGGGTTTTGATAGTACATGAATATGGAATTTGATCAAGATAGAAGTGTGGTAAATGATTTTTCATATTTTATAAATTTTTTTTATTTATTTGAATTTTGTATATGATATGGATAAATCAATCATGAATATAGGAGAAAATTTTTATAATATTTGAGTGTTCTTTGAATGTGGTTCTCAGTCAAACTATACTTCGACCAAAATGCTGACAGAGTGCTTTTTAGTAGTGTAGTCTTTTATTTTTATTTATTTATTGGTAACTCCAAATGATCTTAAAATTTAACTAGAGATCTGAAACTCAATAATAAACAACATGTAAAAGTTTCATAATTTTTGGATGCGTTTAGACCTTATCAATAGACGAATTAAAATAATACTTATGATAGAAAATTCAGCTGAAATAAGAGAAAGTATAGTGAGGGGTCAATGTGCAATTGACCCAAGCAGCTCAATTTCTCTATATGGTCAACCTAACACACAAGGAGCTCTCATAATCCGTGATTCAATCTAGAGAAATGAAATCCTAGAGAGAGAGAGAGGGAGAGTTAGGGTTTGAGAGGAGAAAGTGATGGAGATGCCGACCTAGGGTTTTGCGGTCCGAGGAATGATGAAATCATGTAAGTTTAGCTTCTTTGGATATAGTTTCATGGTGAATCTTCTCTCAGATGCCAAGATTTTGTCCCTCCCCTGATTGTATTTGAAATCATATCAAATCAAGTCCTTTTCTCACTCTTTCTCTCCTAATCTTCATTTCTAGGGTTTTCAAGTTGAAAGGGAGAAGAATCAGGTGAATTGCTAGGGATTTGATATGAGATTGAGATTTTCAGGGACGAACTGTGTTTTTAAGGTGTTTTCACACCTTAGGGTGAGTGGGAACTTCCTTTAAATAGTATATTGCACGAAAATTGGTTAAACCATCCATAATCTTTAATTTCTTAGCATGTAACTACAAACCCTGAATTGTGTGTTTGATCTAAGTTGTTGCAAAATGATATGAAATGGATTCTTCTTCTGTTTGGATGAATTTTTGATGATAAAATCATAGTAGAAATGTATACAATACATCTTAATGAGAATTTCCTAAGTATTCATAGTGGTTATAAGAGTAAACTGAAATATAGGGAATTTGCTTATGACTGAAATTGCTGTATAATTAAATAGAGAAATTGTTTATCTGGATCTCCTTGGTTATGAATGATTGTTTATCTGAATTCATAGTACACATATGTCAGATACTATCTTGGATTTCATTTAAGGTGAATAGTGTTTGTTTGATATATCAGTAAAGAGGGTGAAACCCTATATGTGAGGAAAGTTGGATATTTGCGAATAGATATCGTAAAATCCATTTGAGCGGATTTTCTTGACGTGATATAATTTATTTATTCAATTTTATTATTGATGCATGTCATCTCATTGAATGGCATGGAAACCAAAATTTAGCTCAGTTCTAAGGTTTCATACATATATTGATTTTATATGATTTGTTGATAGTAGTCTTTATTCAGTGAATGTTTATGTCGCATGAAATCCTTATGAGAGCCATGTGATAAGTGAATGAGGTAAATGAAACCCTAAGGATAGGGTGTTCAATGAATCAAGTATTTTGATATCAATGTTCTCAGTATGAGATGTGATGATGCTTAACAATTCAATTGTGGTAAATGTTATCAGATGGTCTATGAAACTAATGGTTTATAGAGCTAAACTAAGCTATGTAATATGATGATTGAATTGTGAATGTAAAGATGAATTAGACATGTAGGTTCCCTAAACACCATAGATTCCCTATGAGAGGTCTATGCCGTAGGGATGAAACGACCTAACCCTAGCAGTTTCCAGTATACGAGGGTCGGAACGTACTAACAGGTGGTATGAGGGACGAAGCCCTAGTGGAAGTCTCCTTAATATACATCATGTAGTGTCCAATATCAACCAGAGGTCCTGGTGGTACTAGAGTACAGAAAAGCCAATAGGTGGCTTGACTCTCTGCATGTGTGCTCAGGTTAGAGGAGTCCAATTTTTACGGCATAATAGGTGTGCTGAGGAAAGAGAGCCATTTTCCTATTGCAGACCAGTGACGTTGTCAAACTTAGCATTCCCGGGTGTGTCATCTAAGTCTTGTACGGTGAGATCGTAGTTCGCTATGAGTCTTCATATGTAGAGTACACTGCATATGATCAGGGCATAAGCTAAAATACGTTCTTATAGGTTTAAAGAGTTTCTTATAAGTAAGAAAGGCTAAAAAAGAATCAAGTACAGTTTCCCAACAATTATTCTTTGTATGTTTCTATATTATTAGTTCTCTTTGAAATTAATCAAGCATGCTCATATATTGATTTACTCTTGTTGATATCTAGAGTATCCTGCCATATTTATGATTGTCAATGATCAATCTCTTTAAAGCTTACTACTGTTACAATTGATATCAGTTGCTCAAAAGTATATCTGTAATCATATCAGTGCTTTAGACTGTTTCTTTGAAGTTCTCATTCACTGAGCGAGTAGGTTCACCCCTCTACTCACAATTTTTAGGGAAACTACGTGGACTTGAAGAAGGTCAATGCATTATAGTAGATCTACCACAAGAGTTAAGTATAAGATTAGTTAAGTTCAGTCGGTTCCTGTCACTCTAGATCCTTGTATAAAGTTGAGAGAGAGTTGTAAATGATGATGTATAACATTATTACTCTTTTAGCAATATATCCAAATCAGCAAGTCTTATGTGCTTAAAAGTATGAGAAACATAATGAATGTTCATACATGCATTTTTAATGTTGAAATCAGATTAGAGAAATCAATGTTTAGATTCCCTTGTAAAGTTAGTTTATGTGGTTCAATGCGAGAAAACAAAGAGTTTGAAAAAGAAGAAAAAGATAAGGGTGATCTTTGTATTACATTAAATCCTCAATTTATGCCCTAATCTCATGATTAGTGGTAATTGTGAGATTGGTGTGTAACAACTTGGTATCATAGGTTAGGCTGAGTCGTCAGGGACCATTAGGACAGAAAGTTAGAGTTATAAGTGTGGCAGATAGGATATGATGTGTCTATAGCTCTGGGAGGTTTGAGTATTTAGATACCCTGGCCCGATATCTGAATACTTAGGTTGACCAGTATCAAGCTACTCTATCTATTCTTCTCTGAATTCCCTGGCCAGGCATGTAGTGGAAGGATGGGCTAGAGAGAAACCCTAGAAATATTAGGGTTAGAAGACTAGAAATAAATAAATAGATTGAGCATAAGAATAGAATGTGATGCAACTCTTATTTTATATTGTTGCTATGAATGGAAATCAATGGAAATGTTCTTATATGTATGAATTCAGATTATCGGTTTGTAGAATATATATGGTTCTTTATTATTGTTGTGTATCATGAAGTACTTCAGTTATTATTTATATTCTTTGTATCAAGTAGACAAGAAGTTATGTTTGAATGAGTTTTCCCTAAGTGGATATTCTTTCCACATGTTTGGGATTAATAGGAGTTAGTTAATCTTGAGTATCTCTTGGCTTCAGGACTACAAGTTCGGCCTGGTTCGGCTGGAAGGATGTGTTACTGGGATCTAATGGCTCCTATTAACAATATAATAAGAATAGACTCTGGATAAATTAGACCCACATCATAGTGAGAATGTACATACACTAAGATGTTGAAACATATGGGAAAGGTTATAATAGCTAAGAATTAGTTGGAACTGATATTTGAGATCCAACTTTGGGGCCTCATATGAAAGTCCCTTAATCGGGAATAAAGGAACATGACATAAGGTTCATGTTAAGTTTAATGATTAGTATTATATGAACTTTAAATATGAAATATGGAAAAGATATGAGAAAGGTATGTAAGGGCCAAGATAGTAAGAATCAATCATGAGGAATGGATCATATAATCGAGTAAAATGCTTTTATGTACTTCAAAGCAAAGGGAAAATAGAAGAAAAGAGTTAAGTATACAATAAGTACATATAAGTGAAGAGTCTTCAGAAGAGTTAAAGTAAAGAGAATTGGATGAACATGTAAATCTTAAGACTAGAATAACAAACTTAGTTGAAACAAAGAGAAATGTTAGAAATGATGAGCTTGATTAAGGAATGAGGATTATGATATAATTAAGAGCATGGAATGTATACCTTTATTATAAAGTTTAATACATTCATCCTTACTGCCTTTGGATTCTAAGTCTCTATAGAACAACAAACTAGTTTCTAAAAGAAGAACAAAAGTGTAGCTAAATAAATGAATAAGTCATACAAAGGTAGACTATATTCAGAAAGTAAAAACTTGATTGAAAGAGAAACTAAGTTTGACCCATGCATGAGCCGTTTGATTTAAAATGAAGGATATGTAATGTATTAAACATGAGGTGCAACTAGTAGAGAGATTATTGATTTATAATATCAACTTCACATTAGTAGAAGGATAAAAAGAAATGTATGTAACATGGTATACATGATCATACACATAAAATAAGCAACATGATCATAAGAGAAAACTAGAAGTTAAAAATGACATGTGGAATAGTAGTATATGGTAAGGGGATTATGGAAAGTAAGGAAGGGTTTGAAACATGATGGAGTAATATAGATTATAAAAGAAAGAGGTTAGGAGATTCAATCAAGTGCTAGTTAGTCAAGTATCCTTGTTGATAACTAACTAAACCTACATATGAGAAATGTATTAAGGGAATGTTTGAAGATACGAATTATAAGTCTTAGAATCATCTTCTCTTTCATATCTTCCTTAATGAAAGCAATGTGGGAATGAAGTGATAAGAAAATGAATCATATATGATGCATAACCATTGTGGTAGAGACATCTAGTGAATGTAATAATGACATACAATATGATGATGAAACCATAGCAGGGTAATTGAGAATGTAATCTATCTGAATGGTCAAGTAAGAGAAAGGAAGTTCAATCGATAAGATAAAGAAGACTTAAGTAAAACTTGTGAGATCAAAAGTTTGAATTTCAAATTAAGGGAGCAAAGTCACATCAAAATAACGTCATGCTACTGATAAGGACCAAACCCTAGAATGTTTAGAGTTGTAGTAGTTCAAGGGATGTCAATATTGATTTGGCCTTGAATACTAGCATCTTTATAAAATAAGATTATGAGATTTGCACTATGAGAAGTAAACTAGCACTGATAGTAATCCAGTGTTTAAAGGTAGCTAATCTGCAAGGTAGATAAACAATATGGAAATGATTTAGAGCAAAGAGTAATAAATCCTTTATTTCTTTTCTAATCACAACATGTTTGAAACAGTTCCCAATGATATCAAACAAATTCTCTATGCCACAATCAATCATAGAATAGAGAGAGAAACAATAATTTCAATATTTCCATACTCTTGAGGTGTTACCTCAACATTGATAATCCGATCCAACTATCTCAATTCATACGACTCAATATGTACTATTGTTATGTATTACCTCTAAGTCACAAAAGAGAGTTCACCATGTTGTTTTGAATTTTACTATTATTCTACTCAATTAGCAAAATAGTCTTGAGTTGGAAGACATGATTCAACAACAATTGTACAATACTACTCACGACATCCCCATTGGATCATGGATGCATAAGGTGAAGCATTACCATCACATTCCATATTATTATCAAGTATGAACCCACACATAATTCAAGGTGTAACCATCGGGTTATAGCATACTAGGGTTTCAACAATAGTAACAAAGTACTCCATGATTGTATTAGTCATTCAAGGACTATTCATACCCAATTACCATCACTTAGTTATACTAAATCTAGGTATAACAAGCTATACCTCATTAGGGTTACATATCAATACAATATGGTTATCATCCCTTCTATTCATATGAATGAATAGGTAAGACTACATTATTCAGGGTAACCCTCCATTTGTTCCATCATCATTCAACCCATATCACCATACCACAATTGTACAATATTAAGATGGATTACTGGTATGAATTACTACAACTATCAGACACCTTTAATTAACATATTGCTTGCACGTGTACATTGAAATCATACGTAGAACCAATTTTACATCCCGTAATATACCTTCAACAAATTATACTTCTAAAAACAAATTCACATATTACTAAAAGCCATTGTTTTCTCTTATCACTCTCCTCATTCACTACTACTTACTTTTTGCTACTTATTCTTCTCATTTTAATAATGTAGATTAAACATTCCTAAAATTGAAACTTACAAGGTACAAATAGATTATTCATCATTCTTGCTATCACTGCAAGAATTTATCTCATATTGCACTTCACTCATATTGTATTTCTCCTTTTGTTCAAAACACACTTGTTACATTTCATAATTTTTGGATGTGTTTAGACCTTATCAGTAGACGAATTACAGTAATACTTTTATGACAGAAAATTCAGCTGAAATAAGAGAAAGTATAGTGAGGGGTCAATGTGCAATTGACCCAAGCAGCTCAATTGCTCTATATGGCCAACCTAACACACAAGGAGCTCTCATAATATGTGATTCAATCCAGAGAAATGAAATCCTAGAGAGAGAGGGAGTGTTAGGGTTTGAGAGGAGAAAGTGATGGAGATGTTGACCTAGGGTTTTGCGGTCCGAGGAATGATGAAATCATGTAAGTTTAGCTTCTTTGGATATAGTTTCATTGTGAATATTCTCTCAGATGTCAAGATTATGTCCCTCCCATGATTGGATTCAAAATCATATCAAATCAAGTCCTTTTTTCACTCTCTCTCCTAATCTTCATTTCTAGGGTTTTCGAGTTGAAAGGGAGAAAAATCGGGTGAATTGCTAGGGATTTGATATGAGATCGAGATTTTCAGGGATGAACTGCGTTTTTAAGATGTTTTCACACCTTAGGGTGAGTGGGAACTTCCTTTAAACTGTATATTGCATGAAAATTGGTGAAACCATCCATAATCTTTAATTGCTTAGCATGCGACTACAAACCCTGAATTGTGTGTTTGATCTAAGTTGTTGCAAAATGATATGAAATGGAATCTTCTTCTGTTTGGATGAATTTCAGATGATAAAATCATATTAGAAATGTATACAATACATCCTAATGAGAATTCCCTAAGTATTCACAGAGGTTATAAGAGTAAACTAAAATATAGGGAATTTGCCTATGACTAAAATTGTTGTATAATTAAATAGAGAAATTTGTTTATCTGGATACCCTTGGTTTTGAATGATTGTTTGTCTAAATTCATAGTACATATATGTCAAATACTATCTTGGATTTCATTTAAGTTTAATAGCATTTGTTTGATATCTTAGTGAAGAGGGTGAAGCCCTAGATGCTAGGAAAGTTGAATATTTGCGAATAGATATCGTAAAATCCATTTGAGCAGATTTTCTTGACATGATAGACTTGATTTATTCAATTTTATTATTGATGCATGTTATCTCAATGAATGGCATGGAAACCCAAATTCACCTCAGTTCCAAGGTTTCATACATATATTTATTTTATATGATTTTTTGATAGTAGTCTTTATTCAGTGAATGTTTATGTCGCATGAAATTCTTATGAGAGCCATGTGATAAGTTAATGAGGTAAATGAAACCCTAAGGATAGGGTGTTCAATGAATCAAGTATTTTGATATCAATGTTCTCAGTATGAGATGTGATGATGCTTAACCGTTCAATTGTGGTAAATGATATCAGATGGTCTATGAAACGAATGGTTTACAGAGCTAAACTAAGATATGTAATGTGATGATTTAATTGTGAATGTAAAGATGAATTAGACATGTAGGTGCCGTGAACACCATAGATTCCCTATGAGAGGTTTGTGTCGTAGGGATGAAATGACCTAACCCTAGCAGTGTCCAGTATACGGGGTCAGAACGTACTAACATGTGGTATGGGGATGAAGCCCTAGTGGAAGTCTCCTTAATAACCAACATGTAGTATCCAACATCAACCGGAGGTCCTGGTGGCACTAGAGTACATAAAAGCCAATAGGTGGCTTGACTCTCTGCCTGTGTGCTCAGGTTAGAGGAGGAGTCTAGTTTTTATGACATAATAGGTGTGCCGAGGCCAGAGAGCCATTTTCCTATTGCAGACCAATGACGTTGTCACCTAAGTCTTGTACGGTGAGATTTTAGTTTGCTACGAGTCTTCATATGTAAAATACACTGCATATGATCAGGGCATAAGCTAAAATATGTTCTTATATGTTTAAAGAGTTTCTTATAAGTAAGAAAGGCTAAGAAAGAATAGAATACAGTTTCCCAACAATTATTCTGTGTATGTTTCTAAATTATTAGTTCTCTTTGAAATTAATCAAGCATGTTCATATATTGATTTACTCTTGTTGATATCTAGAGTATCCTGCCATATTTATGATTGTCAATGACCAGTCTCTTTAAAGCATACTTCTATTATAATTGATATCAGTTGCTCAAAAGTATATCTATAATTATATCAGTGCTTTAGACTATTTCTTTTAAGTTCTCATTCACTGAGCGAGTAGGCTCCCCCCTCTACTCACAATTTTTAGGGAAACCACATGGACTTGAAGAAGGTAAATGCATCAGAGTAGATCTACCACAGGAGTTAAGTATACAATTAGTTAAGTTCAGTCGGTCCCTATCACTTTAGATCCTTGTATAAAGTTGAGAAAGAGTTGTAAATAATGATGTATAACATTATTCCTCTTTTAGCAATATATACAAATTAGCACGTCTTATGTGCTTAAAAGTATGAGAAACATAATGAATGTTCATACATGAATTTTTACTATTTAAATCAGATTAGAGAAATCAATGTTTAGATTCCCTTGTAAAGTTAGTTTTTGTGGTTCAATGCGAGAAAACAAAGAGTTTGAAAATGAAGAAAAAATTAAGGGTGATGTTTGTATTATGTTAAATCCTCAATTTATGCCCTAATCTCATGATTAGTGGTAATTGTGAGATCGGGGTGTAACAGAGTTCATCTGGATTTCCTCTTGTGAAACGGCCTATGAGGTATGGAGAAATCTATGCATCACTTATGAGGGGACAACTCAAGTGAAGGAAAGCAAAGTCTACATGCTCAAAGGGCTGCTTGAGAACTTCAAGATGGGAAAGGAGGAGAAGTTAGCCAACATGTGCTCAAGACTCAACACTATTGTAAATGGCCTTGCCGTCCTAAGTCATCCTATGAGTAGATGAGAGATCAACTCTAAGATCCTTATAACTCTCCACAAGAGATGGGAACCCATGGTGTCTTCCATTGAAGAAGTAAAGTCTCTTAATGATATCCCTATTGAAGAGCTCATTGGAAATCTACAAGCCCATGAAGTGACACTTGACAAAAGAGAAGAAGTTGAAAGACAAGAGGAGAAAGAGCTAATGAGAATGAAGAAGGCTGAAATCAAGGGTCAAATTGAAGCTATTATGGGACAAGCCTCTCCATCCTCTCATGTTGAAGAAGATGCCATGTACTCCAAGGGTAGATTCTACAACGACAAGAATTCCTCCTCCATACGGTGCCTCAAGTGTGGAAAGAAGGGTCACTTCAAGATATATTGTCTACAAGGCAAGAAGATCCGTCATTGCAAGGAAAGAGAAGAGAAGTACATGAACAAAGAGAAATGGCACTCAAGCTCAAGTGACTCCTCCAAATCAAGCTCAAGTGAAGATTCAAGCTCAAGCACTAGTGTTGAAGGAGAATGCCATTTTGCTCTTGTGAATTCTACAAAAAGTGAGACTCAAATGAGGTAAATCTAAACTCTTTAGATAAAGAACCTTTAATTTCTATCATTAATTCTACTCACGCCTCTCTTAAGTCTTCTTAAAAGAAAAGGAAAAAGCTTGCTAGAATTGTTGATAAAATGCATGTAGAATTAGATGATCTCGAACATGCTAATACTTGCTTAATGATAAAAATGCTTTTCTTAGCCAAGTAGACTCTTTTAAACTTGAAAGTGATAGTTTGCTTGATAAGATTAGATTTCTAGAAGCTCAACCTCTCAGTAGTAGTTCTAATGAAGAGCATACCTTAATTTTTTATTCTCTCATGCATGATATTGATGTTCTTAAATCTAAAACCAACGACAAAGATTTTGTTTTGCAAGGATTAGAATCTAGAAATGGTGTTTATATTTCTAAGATTTCTTTGATTGAAACAAAAAATGCCTCCTTGCTTGTTAAAATCAATGTTCTTGAATCTTGTTCTAGTTCTACTAGTAGAGATTATAATGTTGCTGCTCTTCATATTGATAGAGATTCTTATTTAACCAAATCTCTTTGCCTAGAAAATGATATTTTGCATGCTATAGATAAAATAGATCATTTGTCTTCTACTATTAGATTCTTAGTTAACCAAAGCTCTTTGCCTACAAAATGATCTTTTGCATGCTATAGATAAAATAAATCATTTGTCTTCTACTATTACTTCTCTTATGCATTATAATCATAGTTTGAGATCTTCTTTGCAACGATTCTTAGTTGGTGATGCGATGATTTTGAGTCGCATTTATAGACCTTTTTCATATGTGTTTTGTGCCTTAATTACTCATTTTCATGGATATTATTGCATAATTCACTTTATTTGGTCTTTGCCATCGTTTTATATCAAATCCCCTGTATTTCATTATTTTAAGCATTATTGATCATCTTATCATAAATCGTGTGGATTTATTTGGTCTTGTTGTACAATTTCAGGAAAAACAAGTATCTACATCCGTCGATACCATCGACGGGTGTCGATACCATCGACCAAGCCACAGGTTGTCAGCCGAGAAGAGCAATACAGAGTCGATACCATCGACGCCCAAGTCGATGGCATCGAGATGTCTCCAGGCTGCTAGCGAGGATTAAGTCGATACCATCGACGGATGTCGATGCCATCGACACAAGGAGAGCTACAGCGTCGCTAAACGACAACAACCGACGCTAAAGGAGTCGATACCATCGACACGCAAGTCGATGGTATCGAGATCACCACAGGCGCTCAGAATAAAAGAAAGGAAAGCTGCCGCTAATCCGCCGGGTCGATACCATCGACCCGCGTCGATGGTATCGACGCCGGCAGATATGTGTTGGATGTGTTTTGATTCCGATCGGACGGCTGTTGTTATTTGATGACCTAATTAGGGACTTATACCTAATGACGGCCGCCCAGACGAAAGGATTATCTCATTTTTTGATTGCACGAGTGCCGAAGAGGAGAGAAAGGAGAACGGAGGCCGAGAAGCTCATACCGGGTGATTCGGACGCTGCCGAAGACAATTTCCACCACCGACAGGCGGGGAAAGCTTGTGTTCTACGCCAAGGATCCACCGGTTCTTCTCCGTTCAGGGGTTTTCCCATCTATTTCACGTTTTTCTTATGAATCCCCCAATTTCTACCATGTATTTGTGTAAGATGAACATGAGAGGCTAAAACCCTCAATCTTTAGGACCGGGAGTAGCCCGGGGATACATTGTATGATGATTTTATATTGATAATTCATATTTTTCTCTCATATCCGTGGTATAAATTCGTTTTCTCTATTGCTATTGTTATGCTTGATCACCATAATAGTAAATTAATGCCCTTAATCACTTCGACAGAAGGATTAACGGTTGAAAAGAAACGAATTCTACATTAATTAATAAAACCCTTGACAAAGGAGTTGTAAAATTAATGGTGGGAACTGAGGGACCGATCCTAATGCGCTTAGTTTAGGGGAATGATTACTACGACGGTGGAATCAACCTAAGCCTAAGTAGTGAATTACACCACGACAGTGGGTAATTCTCATTTCAGGCCACTACCCGGATGGAGAGAGAAGTGTGAGGAATTATATGAAACCTAATACAATGTTGACCCGCGGTGAAACCGCCATCCTAAAGATATCCCTTTTAATTGATTAAATTAACATTTAATTGATTGTTTTCTTTGTTTGATTTTTATTTTCTTTTAATTTGAACAACAAAACCCTACTTTGTTAATCGGTCTAGCTGATTGTGATTAGTTAGTAGAAGTCTCCAATAATTCACGTATCCCTGAGTTCGACTCGGGCCTCACAAGGCCTATATTACTCGACGCGTATACTTGCGTTTAAGCGCGTAGTAAAATACACGTCAAGTTTTTGGCGCCGTTGCCGGGGATACGGCGAATTATTGGCACTTTGAGTGCT
Source organism: Alisma plantago-aquatica (assembly GCA_963693085.1). NCBI lineage: Eukaryota > Viridiplantae > Streptophyta > Magnoliopsida > Alismatales > Alismataceae > Alisma > Alisma plantago-aquatica. The sequence goes on along the minus strand of OY856409.1, from coordinate 1,505,585,252 downwards.
AAGAGCGGCCACTCTAGGCCACAATTTTTTTTATTTATTTTAAAACAATTTCAAAAAAAAAAAAATTCCTTTATTTCTCTATAATTGTGTTGACTCGACTAAAGCATTGTACTGAACCCCTATTTCCATATTTCAGGTGCTTTGCATGGTGCACACGCGTAGTCGAGACTACGTGAATCGCACACCTGAGGTTCCATCTGCGGGACCAGAGGACGAGGACAACTACGAGGAGGAACACCACAGTGATATACATTCTGAATCTGAGCCGGAACAAGAAGAAGTAATGGCTGAAGCACAGACAATATGGGAGAAGATCAAGGCGTCTTCTTCCTCGGCATCAAAGGGGCCTATAAAGAAACAAGGGCTAAACATACCTACATACAAGATCGACCCAGCGCTGATTAACTTGGTAAAATCCAATGCATTTCACGGACTGAAAAATGAAGATCCAGTGGCACACATTAGTCAGTTTGTGGAGAACTGTGATATGGTGAAGATAGATCGCTTTCCGCAAGATGTGCTTTATCTCAAGTTATTCCCCAGTTCCTTGGCGGGAGTAGCAAGAGAGTGGCTCCACAACCTCGACGACGAGTTTGTTGAGTCATGGGATCACATGGTGGAGGTTTTCTTCGAGAGGTTCTTCCCTCCTGAGAAGACCAATGATATGATCCGAAAGATCCACAATTTCACCCAACAGGCGGGTGAAACCTATTCTGAGACTTGGGAGCGATTTCAAGTCATGTTGAGGAGATGTCCACATCATGGATTGGACAAGGAAACCCAAGTGAAGATCTTCTACTTTGCTCTCTCTGAGCATGATAGAAGCAACTTGGACTCGGCCGGTTCTGGATTTTTTCTAAATAACACTGATACAAGATGCTGGGAAATACTGAAGAATATGGCACGAAAGCAGTCTTGGGGAGAAAGAGAAAGAGGCCCAGTTGAGCAAGCAAGAGTTGCCAGTGAGTCAAAGGCAATGAGAGAGCTGAATGAGAAAATGGATCTTCTCGCAAAGAAGTTGCTGCAGAAGGAAGACAATGAGTCCGAGGATGAGGCTCAGGTCAAGTATATGAGGCAACAGCAAGGGTACAGGAACAACGATTATTCATGGCGGAAGGACAAGAAATTTTCATGGAAAGATCCAAACAACTTCCTGCAAGATCCAGACGCCAAACCTGCACCGGTCACGGAGGACAAGAGCACGGAGTTGCTAAATCAAGTCATAAAGCAGAATCAAGAGTTGATGAACACTTTTGGGCAGCAAATAAAGCAGCAGGGTGAATTCATGAACCAGTTCGGGCAGACGTTGCAGAGCCACGGGGCTCAGATGCGGACTATAGAGACTTCAATGGCACAGATGGCAGCGGAGATTGCAAGCTTGAAAAAGCCGGCACATCCGGGTTTTCCGGGGAACACCAATGTTCCCGGGGGAAACCAACAGGCCAAGGCCATATTGTTGAGGAGCGGTAAGAAGGTGCTGAATCCAAGGGCGGATGACACAAGCACACCGCAGAACACAGTAGAAGAAGCAACCGCTAAGGAGCAGCGTGCACCAGTCATAGAGCAAATTGATGACACAACCGAAGATGGTAAGGAAGGACAAGCCAATGAGGTGGAACCACAGAAATTAACCCCCTATGTGCCACCTCATCAAAGAGCACATACTGTTCCGGTTCCCTACCCCAATAGTGCAAAAGCAAGAAAGGTGGATGCACAGTTTAAAAAATTTCTGGACAGCTTTAGAAAGTTATCTGTGAATATTCCCTTGTTAGAGGCAATTGAACAAATTCCGTCTTATGGAAAGTTTCTCAAAGATGTAATCACCAAGAAGAGGAAGATACCCGACACTGAGGTTGTAGTGTTAAAGGAGCAAGTGAGTGCTTTTATTATGGGCACTTTGCCGCCAAAGCGACAGGATCCTGGCTGTTTCAATATTTCATGCTTTATCGGGAAGTTCAAATTTGGCGAAGCGCTTTGTGATTCCGGGGCAAGCATCAATCTGATGCCCCTTTCTACATTCAAGAAACTTGGATTGAAGGAGTCAAGGCCAAGCAATATGACTATCCAATTGGCCGATAATTCTGTGGTGAAACCATATGGAATCTGTGAAGATGTTTTGGTAAAGGTAGACCGCTTTGTTTTTCCCGCTGATTTTGTTGTGATGGAGATGCAGGACGAACACGGTAATGAGTTACTTCTTGGTCGCCCATTTCAAGCTACAGCTGACATGATCTTGGAGATGGGGAGAGGTCGCTTGACCTTAGGCATTGCGGATGATCGCTTTGAGATGGTCTTGCCCAACAGCAATACATCTACTAAAGCAAAGGCACAGTGCAACATGGTGAAGCATGTGGAAAGCAATATCTCACTTTGTCTAGGGAAGCCATTTTTAGATATGGCCCATGTGATGAGCAGGATAGACAATGGGACCTTGGCGGTAGACCTTATGGAGCAAACGAAAGCTGTCTCTTTATGCAAGGCTGTCGGGTTTCCAAATGATGAGAATGAGGACATTCCACCTTCGTGGGAGGATGATGTGATAATAACTTCTGTCGGTGATGCATATCCGGAATTGCCTCTAGAGGCGTGTTTGTTTAATGTCACTTATGATTGGATGCGGAGTACTTCACTCAAGGAGTGCGCCAAAATGCTTCAAATGCTTCCATGTTTCTACACGAGGCACTATGAAGATTTGGGTACACTGCCCCCACCGCTACAATCATCCCTTATCTGCCCACCTGATCTAGAGTTAAAGCCATTGCCCCCGCACTTGAAGTACGTCTTTCTAGCCGAGGAGGACAAGTTGCCAGTGATTGTTTCTGCATACTTGAGTGCGGATGAAGAGGAGCAGCTACTGATAGTGCTCAAGAACCACCGTGGAGCCTTTGGGTGGTCAGTGGCGGACATCAAGGGGATCTCCCCTACACTTTGTCAACATAAGATTCGGCTTGAGGAAGGAGCTAAGTCAGTCATACAGCCTCAAAGACGTCTAAATCCAAGCATGATGGAGGTTGTCAAAAAGGAAGTCATTAAGTTGCTTGCTGCAGGGATTATTTATGCCATATCTGATTCGACGTGGGTGAGTCCCACACAGGTAGTCCCTAAAAAGGGGGGAATAACTGTCACTACAAATCTTCTTAATGAACCTGTCACCACCCGATTGGTAACCGGGTGGCGTGTATGCATTGATTACCGCCGACTGAATGCCGCAACTCTGAAAGATCATTTTCCTTTGCCATTCATTGATCAGATTTTGGAACGCTTAGCCGGTCGGTCGCATTTTTGTTTCCTTGATGGTTACTCGGGGTATAACCAGATTTCTATTGATCCTTTGGATCAAGAGAAGTCTACGTTTACATGTCCCTATGGGACTTTCGCCTACCGCCGTATGCCGTTTGGTTTATGCAATGCGCCGGCGACTTTTCAACGCTGCATGCTCGCCATTTTCTCTGACATGGTGGAGCGGTGTCTTGAAGTCTTCATGGACGACTTCTCGGTTTATGGAGCGTCTTTTGATGAATGCCTTTATAATTTAGATAAGGTGTTGCAGCGGTGCGAGGACACACACTTGGTCCTCAATTGGGAGAAATGTCACATGATGGTGACAGAAGGAATTGTGCTAGGACACAAGGTGTCTAGCAAGGGTCTAGAGGTAGACCCCATAAAAATTGAGGTGATTTCTAAGCTACCCCCACCAAATTCTGTAAGAGGGGTGAGAAGCTTTTTAGGACACGCTGGGTTTTATCGGCGTTTTATCAAGGATTTTTCGAAAATCGCAAAGCCATTATCGGAATTGTTGGAAAAAGACGCAGTTTTTGATTTCAATAAGAAATGTCTTCACGCATTCGAGGTTTTGAAGGAAAAGCTGATTTCGGCTCCGGTTGTGCAAACGCCGGATTGGACAAAGCCTTTCGAGTTGATGTGTGATGCGTCTGACTATGCTGTGGGGGCTGTTTTGGGGCAAAGGGTAGATAACAAGCCTGCTGTGATTTTCTATGCCTCAAAAACACTTAATGATGCTCAACTAAATTACACAACCACGGAAAAAGAGTTACTTGCTGTTGTTTTTGCTTTTGAGAAATTTCGGCAATACTTAGTGGGTTCTAAGGTGGTTGTGTGGACGGATCACGCCGCAATAAAATATTTGATGGAGAAGAAGGATGCGAAGCCTAGACTAATTAGGTGGATTTTGCTCCTGCAAGAATTCGATATTGAAATCAAGGACAAGTCAGGAATTGAAAATGTGGTGGCTGACCACTTGTCTAGGTTAGAGAGGGTGGATGAACAAGGTTTGTATATACCCATTACCGAGATTTTTCCCGACGAACAACTTTTAAAAATTGATTCTAAAGAACCATGGTTTGCGGATATTGTGAATTATCTGGCTTGCGGGATCATCCCGGAAGATTGGTCTTATCAAGAGAAGAAGAAATTCTTCCATTCATTGAGATACTATTTTTGGGACGACCCAATACTGTTGAAGCAATGCAGGGATGGTATTCTTCGCAGGTGCGTGCCGGAGTTAGAGTACGAAAGTGTTCTACATCATTGTCATGCGTCACCTACGGGAGGACATCATGCTAGCTCACGGACAGCAGCTAAGGTGTTGGAGAGCGGCCTTTATTGGCCCACTTTGTTCCGGGATGCCTATGATTTTGTTAGGCAGTGTGACCCGTGCCAGCGCGCGGGTAATATCTCAAGGAGACAAGAAATGCCCCTGAATGTGTTTCAGGAAGTCGAGGTATTTGATTTATGGGGCATTGATTTCATGGGACCCTTTGTGTCCTCAAATTCAAATCTTTATATTTTGCTTGCGGTGGATTATGTGTCGAAGTGGGTGGAGGCAATCCCCACAAGGACTAATGATTCGAATGTAGTGTGCAGGTTCGTCAAAGAGAATATTTTCTGTAGGTTTGGGATTCCTCGAATGATCATTAGTGACGGAGGCACACACTTCCGAAATCAGAAATTCGCTTCACTTTTGAAGAAATATGGGGTCAAGCACAACATTGGCACCCCATATCATCCACAAACGCAAGGACAGGTGGAGGTATCAAATAGGGAAATCAAGAAGATTTTAGAAAGGACCGTAGCTTCTACACGGAAGAATTGGAGTGCATTGCTACCGGATGCACTTTGGGCTTATCGGACGGCGTACAAAACACCTATAGGCACTACACCTTTTAGGTTGGCGTATGGCCGGGCATGCCATCTTCCGGTAGAATTGGAGCACAAGGCCCATTGGGCGCTAAGAAGGCTGAACTTGCGCTATGACGAGGCCGGGAGGAAAAGAATGTTTGAATTGAATGAGTTGGATGAGCTGCGTATGACGGCATATGAGAATGCCCGCATTTATAAGGAGCGCACAAAGCTGATCCACGATCGCCACATTGAGATGCGCACGTTCAAGAAAGGAGACAATGTCCTATTGTTCAACTCTCGTCTCAAATTGCATCCTGGGAAACTGAAATCCCGATGGAGTGGACCATTCGAGGTGGAAGAAGTGAGACCGCATGGAGCGATTCTCGTGCGAGATGGAGAGGCCACGTTCTTGGTGAACGGGCAACGCTTGAAGCTGTACTTTGGTGAGAATTATAAGAGGAAAGTGAATGAGGTTAAACTCATTTCACTTGTGCCAGAATGAAAAGAAGGACCGACGTCTAGCCTAAGACGCTAAAAAAAGGGGCGCTTGTTGGGAGGCAACCCAACCATTGGTACATTAGGATAGTTTAGTGTTAGGTATAGTTTGCTTTTATTTTGTTTTGTTTACTTTTTAGTTTAAAAATGATACCTTGATCCGTTTGTTAAATGTGCAGGAACAGGCAGGGTCGATACCATCGACACATCAGTCGATGGTATCGACATGGGTTCAGGTTGACACCAGCAGAAATCGCACTGCGTCGATACCATCGACGGCCGCGTCGATGGCATCGACATGGTCACAGACAGGTCGCAATAAAAGTGTCGATGGCATCGACACATCAGTCGATACCATCGAGATCTCTGGAGATTTTCAGACGAATTTTGCTCAGTCAACTCGATACCATCGACGGCCTTGTCGATGGTATCGACATCATCACAGGTTGAATGCAATAAACGGAGGTGTCGCAATAAAAGTAAGTCGATACCATCGACACCCGTCGATGGCATCGACGGACATGTCACCTATCCGTATGAAGACATCGACGACGATCGCAACAGCCATGTCAGCGATCCGGGTGCTGCGTCGATACCATCGACTTCTGTCGATGGTATCGACACGTCAGCGATCCGGGTTTCTTGATCCAGCCAACGTCAGCCGTCGATACCAGCGACAGAAGCGGCTACCCGCGACGGCTGTCGATACCATCGACCCGCGTCGATGGTATCGACGGGTCAACAGGGGCGCCGATCAAGTCTATTTAAGGGGACTTGCAACGTCATATGACATCACAACCTCAGAGCAAGTATCTCCTATTGTGCCGAGCACTCCCCCGAGCCCTCTACACCTGCGGAGAAGCGTCATCAAGTGAAGATCTTCACCGAGCGGAGAATTCCTCTCCATCTTCACCGAGCTCTTTTCTCCCAATCTCATTCTTCTCGCAAGCATGGTGCATACGGGCGGAGCATCTTCATCGAGCACACACCCCAGGGAGATCGAGGAGTTTGTTCCTCCTCCAACCGCTTCCATCTCTCGTCCACGCCTCATTCATGCCAACATGGATGTAAGGAAGGTATACGAAGAAATAATGAAGCGGAAGTTCGAGGCCACCCGGTATGCGGACCGGGGAATGATCAGGGACTTGGGATTCGAGGCCAACTTGGCCTATGTGTTGGGCGGGCAAGCGCGGCACACCGGTCGCATCTATGAGATGGACTGTCATGCGGATGGGCAGCCGTTCTTTGGCGAATGGCCCACATACAAGGAACTGGTGGCCGAGTTCATGGCGACTCTTGATATCTGCGTTGTACCAAATGACGTGGTGCCATCGGACCAGACGTGGATCCAGGGAAGGGTGTCCTTCAGACTCTTCAACAACAATTACAACATCACGTTGAAGCAGTTCAACGCCATCTTCAACTGGAACCACAGCCGCCACGATCACCGACGCCCCGACGCCCGCACCGACTACGACAAAATCTTCGCCGAGCTAGTTACAGTTCCGGCAGGGAAGACCGTGAGCTACCACAATGCCGCGGTAGCTGATTTTGAGCACCCGTTCGTCCGGGTATTGCATAGGATGCTTAGCTTGACCTTCTTCGGGCGGAGCGATCTTGCTTTGAGCAAGTTTCAGGAGAGCGACTTGTTCTTTCTGTACGCCCTCCTGAAGCGTCAAGAGTGCAACTGGGGAGCATTCTGGTTACAGCGCGTCATGGCGGTGAAGCGGAGCACAAGGAAGGCTCCAATACACTTTGGTGGTCTTGTCACCAAGTTGGCGCTTTACTTGGGGCTGAACTTTCAGTCCATGACTCCGATTTCTACGCGGAGTAAGGTGAACGTGCAACACTTGCACCGTTCAAACCTCATTCTTATCCGAGACGGGTTGGCGTATGCTCATTGCCACGTCAACCAAGCTTACCAGGAGGCATCCCTGCCGGACGACGTCTTCCACATCGAGGGCAAGCAGCATTTCCGATGGCCCATCATAGCCATCGAGTCCTCGGAAGAAGAAGGCGGAGGTGACGACCAAGAAGGCGAGGCGGAGGAAGACGAGGAGGCTTTCACACCTCTTCGAGCACGTGTGGCACCACGGAAGCGTCCTAGGATGCATCCGGGTGCATCTTCATCATCTCAGCCCCCGCCGCCATCACCACAGCAAGAACAGCCAGCTGCGGATCCCTACTCCATGCAAGGGATGTATACCATGCTGCAGGACATCCAGCAGACGCAGCACCAGCATATGACTTTGTATACCGGCATCCATGAGACAACGGGCCGGTTGCTTGATAATCAAAGGGCTATGTTTGAGAACGAGCGGCTCATCCTCGCCAACCAAGAACAAATGCACAACCGGTTGCAGCGGATAGAGACGCAGCAGGAGCCCTTCTTCGACCACTACTGGAGTCGAGACTACTTTGGAGGTTATCCACAGCCTCCGCCGAGGACCCACTATGATCCAAGCTTCCAGGGGGAGTACCCGTCTTGGGATCCTACGGCACCACATTACCCACCACCGCCTTCACAAGATTGATCAGGGTATCACTGTTCCACCCTTAAGTTGGTTTTTGACTATGAGGCCATAGTCGGATTCAAGCTTAGGGGGGTGGCTGGAACAGCTCTATCTTTTATCTTTTCTTTAGTTGTTTTAGTTTCTGCTTTGTTATTTGTTTTTGCAATTTTAAGTTTTTATGTAGGATCCACATCTATCTAGTGTAATTGTGGATGTCGTAAAAATTGTCATCTTGCTGTTTTCATGGGGAAATTAAAGGGAATTGAAAAAATTTTCTGTGTCATTTAAATAGCTTTACTTGGTTGTCCTTGGGGAACTTTTTCTATGAAAATGATTGATTATGTCAACTTTGAAGCAATATGTCATACCCACACACGCATTGACTCATGAAAAGTGAATAGTAACGGTTGTTTGAGCCTAACCTAATCAAATGGTAATGAGACCTTAATCAGATGTAAGAGAAAGAACCCTTTTAATTACTACACATGTCAATAAGGAGGGACACATAATTTTCTTTTAAGGTTCAGTCACTTAATCTTGTGATCATTCCACCCCATTTCCTATAATCCACCCAAGAATTGGAAGTAAAGTGCAGTTTCAATTTCTTTTGCGTGCATGGCATGTAGATAGGTTTTGCATTGTTATTTTCATGTTTTTGCATAGAATAATAAAAAAAAATATATAGTGATACATGCACATTACCTTTAGGTGCATGTCATGTAGTTGCACTCAAAATTTCATGATTTTCATGCATAAGCACACCATGTATCTCAGTTTTCCTAAATAGGTGATCTAATTTGTTCCCTACCCTCGAAATAAAGCAAAGATCTTCAATTGGAAAGAAAATGGCCTTATACATGTATTTCTAAGCAACTATGGATATATGGGCAAAGAAAGAAAAAAAACAGAAGAAAAAAAAAAATTTCTGGAAATATATAAAAAAAAAATGTTAAAAAAAAAAAGAAGAGAATTTAGAAGGAAATGGAATAAGAGGGGGAAAGGAATGATATCACTTGTATAACAGGGGATTTGAGTACATGATGTGACTAGAGTAGATTTCTATCTCACTTTGAGGTAGAAGGTTAGTGCATGCATCATTCCACTCGCTTTTAGGCAGTAGGGCATTCTTAATGTGCATTTGCATCATGTAGGGCATTTTGTTATATGCATTTCGAAACTGTGTAATACTTCCAAATTCTCCCATGAACCATCCATTCCATCCACCCGTTGCTCGGATTGGTAGGCCACCGTGATTTTCTCCTCACTCATGTTTATCAGGAGAACTGCTTCCATGTAGATGGTAGTTAGGGCGAGCAACGTAGAGTAGGTGATCACAAGATGCACCATGGCTGAATCGGCGAACTTTATTATGATAACTGCCTTATGTGATAGTGTTCATCAGTTTGAAGGATAATTTCTTTTATTGATGGTTATTGTCGCCTATAGGGTAATTACTGTTCTGTGATTAGGGTAGGCCGGTTTGAGAACGTCCAGTGGGAGTCATTTGTGAGGTGGGTTGGTGTTTTGATTGTTAGTTGACATTCGCAATTTTATTCTAAGGATTAGTTGCTCGAGGGCGAGCAATGTTTAAGCTTAGGGGAGTTTGATGCGATGATTTTGAGTCGCATTTATAGACCTTTTTCATATGTGTTTTGTGCCTTAATTACTCATTTTCATGGATATTATTGCATAATTCACTTTATTTGGTCTTTGCCATCGTTTTATATCAAATCCCCTGTATTTCATTATTTTAAGCATTATTGATCATCTTATCATAAATCGTGTGGATTTATTTGGTCTTGTTGTACAATTTCAGGAAAAACAAGTATCTACATCCGTCGATACCATCGACGGGTGTCGATACCATCGACCAAGCCACAGGTTGTCAGCCGAGAAGAGCAATACAGAGTCGATACCATCGACGCCCAAGTCGATGGCATCGAGATGTCTCCAGGCTGCTAGCGAGGATTAAGTCGATACCATCGACGGATGTCGATGCCATCGACACAAGGAGAGCTACAGCGTCGCTAAACGACAACAACCGACGCTAAAGGAGTCGATACCATCGACACGCAAGTCGATGGTATCGAGATCACCACAGGCGCTCAGAATAAAAGAAAGGAAAGCTGCCGCTAATCCGCCGGGTCGATACCATCGACCCGCGTCGATGGTATCGACGCCGGCAGATATGTGTTGGATGTGTTTTGATTCCGATCGGACGGCTGTTGTTATTTGATGACCTAATTAGGGACTTATACCTAATGACGGCCGCCCAGACGAAAGGATTATCTCATTTTTTGATTGCACGAGTGCCGAAGAGGAGAGAAAGGAGAACGGAGGCCGAGAAGCTCATACCGGGTGATTCGGACGCTGCCGAAGACAATTTCCACCACCGACAGGCGGGGAAAGCTTGTGTTCTACGCCAAGGATCCACCGGTTCTTCTCCGTTCAGGGGTTTTCCCATCTATTTCATGTTTTTCTTATGAATCCCCCAATTTCTACCATGTATTTGTGTAAGATGAACATGAGAGGCTAAAACCCTCAATCTTTAGGACCGGGAGTAGCCCGGGGATACATTGTATGATGATTTTATATTGATAATTCATATTTTTCTCTCATATCCGTGGTATAAATTCGTTTTCTCTATTGCTATTGTTATGCTTGATCACCATAATAGTAAATTAATGCCCTTAATCACTTCGACAGAAGGATTAACGGTTGAAAAGAAACGAATTCTACATTAATTAATAAAACCCTTGACAAAGGAGTTGTAAAATTAATGGTGGGAACTGAGGGACCGATCCTAATGCGCTTAGTTTAGGGGAATGATTACTACGACGGTGGAATCAACCTAAGCCTAAGTAGTGAATTACACCACGACAGTGGGTAATTCTCATTTCAGGCCACTACCCGGATGGAGAGAGAAGTGTGAGGAATTATATGAAACCTAATACAATGTTGACCCGCGGTGAAACCGCCATCCTAAAGATATCCCTTTTAATTGATTAAATTAACATTTAATTGATTGTTTTCTTTGTTTGATTTTTATTTTCTTTTAATTTGAACAACAAAACCCTACTTTGTTAATCGGTCTAGCTGATTGTGATTAGTTAGTAGAAGTCTCCAATAATTCACGTATCCCTGAGTTCGACTCGGGCCTCACAAGGCCTATATTACTCGACGCGTATACTTGCGTTTAAGCGCGTAGTAAAATACACGTCAGTTGGTAAAAATAATCTTAATGATATCCTACACGATACTACTAAACAAATTGGTAGACATGGTTTAGGGTATGATGGTAGTCAAAGAAACAACAAAGGTAAATGACCTCCAATAATTTATGGAGAATCCTCTAGTTCCAAGACTATGTACACATGCAACTATTGCAATGATGTTGGTCATTATTCTACTTGTTTCCCATTTAGAAAAGCACCCAAGAGCATTAGGACTTGGGTTGCTAAGCTAACCCCTCTGGACCCAAAAACATGATTGGGGACCATTTCATCTTTCTTCTTGTAGGTATCTTGCTAATGGATTGACATGAGCTATGCATTTGCAATCTATCTTCTCAATCCACATGAAAGAAGGAAGATGAGATGTGTAGAGGGTGACAACAAGTGGAAAAGCAATGGTAAGCACAAAGGTAATGTTATTCTTGCTCATATCCAATCATAGTGTGTTTTGCCAAGATAGTGTGCACTATACATATGGTTTTTGAGTAAAAAGTAGTTTTTTGTGTTTTCTGACACTCTTGCTCAAAAAATATTTATAATGCTTTGATGGTGCATTACTAACTTGCTTACACATGGTTGGTTATGGCTTATATTTTTATCATAAATCTAGATATGTTTTTCACATGTATGTGCTTCTTGATAGCAACTCTGTCGGTCGAGTTTGTCCTGATAAAAACTTGACCGACCGACACCAATGGGTGGTGCCAACAACTATCATCGATCGAGTTGTCAATACACAAAACTCGAATGACAACACTGTGCACAGAATAAACATTTGGCTTATTGAATGAGAATTTCCTCTCAACTAGATTTTCTCAACCAATAGCCTTATTCTTTGGAACTCCCATTTGGTACCTTTATATATGCATATTGCCATGTTCTAAATTGTCTATCTTGCTTACAACTCTATCTCTCTAATTGCTCTAAATTGGTATATCTATATCTTGCAATTACTTGCTTTGAGTTGTTTTGCAGGTCTTGATGATGATCTCTTTCCATCTCTTGGTTGTGTATTAAATTGCTTCTGCTATGCTCAAACTTGATACATAATAATTATATATCTTGTTTGGATACAACCTTGAGGTTCTTAGTGGTGATCATATTTTAGTAATGATGCATACTTGTTAGTGAGTTATATCCTTTCATGCTTCTAAAATTGCATATCTCTTTGTTTGGATATATCTCTACATCTACTCATATCTTGCTTTAGCCTATGTATCTTTTGGTATCTCTTGCTATGATCTAGATCCTACTAGTAGTCCCAACTTGTGATATCATCAACTAGTAGTTCATATACATGTAGTTCTAGCCTTATTCATCAAGTTATATTTAACTTTATGCTATGCTTGTATCTTATTTCATACTTGCTCAAACTTATTTCTTAAATTTCATATCTACTATCTTGAGATGCTTACATAACTTTGTGATATCTGACACATAAAGCTACATTATATGTAGAAATTGGAGAATCTTTGGATTTCATGTAGATTTTGCTCAAGTTTCAATTTTTAGTGCAAAAGTAGTGTTTTTATGCATAAATGACGTTCTGAGCAAGGCTCGTCGCATTGCCATGAGCCCAGACACTTTTTGGGCAATTTCCATCATCTTGAGGGTCAAAATTGTGATTTATTATTTTTTGCTGCACTTTATCTTGCTTTATGGGTTGTTCAAGTACATGCTTTAACTTGCTCTTACTCTATTCTTGGACAAGCCCCTAGATGTGCTCTTCTACCCTCCTTATGTAACTTTTTGTTATCTCCTTTTCTTTTAACAAGCGGTGCTTCTTATTTCTTCATACCCCCACTTTTTGAAATGACAAAGGGGGAGAAAGGTATGTCTTCGTTTGACAAAAGAGGGAGAAGGAATATCTTACTTGAAGAGGAGAAGCATGTCCATATAAAGGGGATAAGGTAAAGAGGAGAAGACATATATGTGTAGAACATATATGAGTAGAAGACATAATATTCAATACATGTTATGAAAGCTAACCATGCAGGAGAAATATTGTCAATTGAGGGGGAGTACGAGAACTCCACTAGCATCAATTGGGGGGGGGAGAATATGAATTCAATTCCATTGAAACCCCTAGGTTTCTCCAAAGGTATGACTTTACTTAAATGATTTCAATACATTTATGGAATGGTTTGTCATCTTCAAAAAGGGGGAGAATGTTGACTCAATGTATAAATTGACTAAACCCTTGTTTTGATTATGACTAAACCATTCCAATCATTTCAGACTAATGTCTTTACTTGAGTGATTTTAGATTAGGCATAGACACACTCCAAATGCCCTAACTTGCGCATCTCAACTTGGAGAAAAGACAAGTAAAAGTCAATACAATTGCACATTTTCAGAATATGATGTAAATCCATTAGAATCATGTTATAACTCACTTGTAATGATTGTATGACTTGTAATTAAGCTTAGAAAAAACCAGGAGCACTTAGATTGAATATTTAAGCACTCAAAATCCATTTCCAAAATTCACATTAGGCTATTCATCGATCGAGTTGCAAACTCGACCGATCCTGATTGGATCTTGAAAATGACTTTTGATCGGTCGAGTTTTCATTTCACAGAACTCGACCGATCCCTCTACAAACCAAAACTGATTTATGTTGATCGGTCGAGTTACAACAGGACAAACTCGACTGATGGCTTAAATTGGTCTTCTCGCATAGTGGGATCAGTCGAGTTACCTTTATAGAAATTTTACCTTTGCATTGTATGGAAAAATGCAGAAAAGTGTTTCTAGTCATTGTGGAGTTGCAACAATTGAAAATATATCCATTGCAAGCCACAAAATGGCTAGTTTTTGTTCTTATGTGTTCCCAAAGGCTAAGAGGCATTCCCAGCTATAAATAGGACCCCTTGGGCTTCATTCCTAGGTTGAGCATTCAATGCAAAACTCTATATGAGATTCCTATTCTATAGTTGAGTGTATCCTATAACCTCCTCTCACTCTAAGCTTAATCGCTTGCTACATTCATTAGAGTGAGTAGGAAATCTATAATAGAGCTAGTCCTACAAGTATATCTTGTGAGTTTCTCACTTCCAACACCTCCTTATCTCTCATTTCGACCATGAAGATGAAGGTTCTCTCTCTTGGCTAAGAGAGGTGAAAAATAACAAGGGAAGGAGTCCCTTGGTGAAGATCAAGACTGAAGACTTGGAGCAAGAATGGGTAAGACCTTGGTGAAGGCAGAAGACTCCTTGCTCAAGTGGGTAAGTCCTTAGTGGAAGCTTCTGTGAGTGAAGGTGAATTCAAAGGCTGAAGATCCAAGAAGAGTGGGTAATTTCTTGAAGGCTGAAGACTTGTGCAAGAGTAGGTAAGTCCTTGGAAGAAGGCGGAAGACTCTTTGCAAAGTGGGTAAGTCCTTGGTAAGGTTGAAGACTCTTTGTATTGGATAGGTAAGTCCTTTGGTGGGTCATGTATTGTAATTCTTATGAATGAATATAAGATTGCAATGGTTAAGAAATCCTATAGGTTGACCTCTCTAGGTAGTGGACTAACATACTCCTAGTTTGAAGTGTGGAACCACTCTACATATCTTATTTCTTGGTGCTTATTCAATCTCTCTCTCCCTTGCTATGAATGTTTTAGTTGCACTTCGATTTCCTATTTAGCAACCTTATCTTGTCATATAACTTGAAGGTCTAATGAATTTTGTTTAAGTGCATTCAACTCCATTCACCCCCCCATCTAGATCATCCAATCACTCATCTGGTGAAGGCATGATGTGGTGGTTATCATAGCTTATGATTTCTATAGTACATGTGACTCTTATATGCCTGATAAGGAAAGATGAGACAATAGTGAGTTACATGAAAAATGTGAATGGTCTTATGATTTAGTGAAGGCTTAATGCCTAGTGTGAGGTTATATCCTCCAGTGATGTGATAAGGGGTTGATATCCCCAGTGATGTGATAATAGTGATCAACCTAATATGTTAGTTGTAACACCCCTCCCTAGGGTTTCATACATAACCAGCGGAAGCACAGCCTAATCCCCAACATTATCCATAATGTGGGGTACTTGGCATTTTAGGGAGGGTTGTCACAAAAATTAATCATTGCAAGTAAACAAATAATTCACCATTGAGATTCATACATTATTATATGAATAGGAAACTACAAACAACAAGTCTAGAATTCTATTCATCCCTCAACATGGGAAACTAAGCATAACAATAAGCAACTCTATATGATTGGATCACCTAGAGTGGATGGCACCCCACCAGATAACTCTTGGATGTCTTCTAGTCTTGGCTTGCTCCTCTTGAGTCCTTACTTGCTTCAAATCCTGGGGACATCACGTCCCCAGCCATGCAAAGGGAAAAACAAAACATCATTAAATGGTACTGGCACTTTATAAAATAAACAAAGTAAATATACTTGACATGTAAGGAAATTGACATGAATTAACTTTAAGCATTCTTGAATCACCATTATTAACATAAAGAATTGAAAAGAAATCTTATGCATCCCTCTGTGACGCCCCCTTAGGAGCACATGATTGCTAGGAAAGCCCTTGATGCTAGGAAAGCCCTTAATGACCCTTTTGAGGTCCATGATCGGGAGCATAACAAGACTATTTCAATTCCAATTACTTGACCATTAACATGATGTTGACATTAACATAAATCACGATTCTCTAATCATAACATGAAGGGATTTCTCCCCACTAACATGATATTTTAAACATGATGGGATTTCTCCCACTTGATCATTAACAAGATTTTCATGATTCTTTAATGATAACAATACTCATGATGAGCATTATAACATAAGACATATCATGTGGCAATCAACAAGCAATGATATATTGAACATGATTATAACATTAAACTTGATACAATAATGTCTATTTTATATCTAACATGCAAGTAATCATAAATATTTGTGCTCAGCAGCATGGCCCGTTTACCTTGGAGCAAGGGTGATCCTTGAGTCATATCTAGGTCTAACCTTCCCTTGACTTAGCTCTACAAACCTGTCCATAATCATTAAACATAAATAATCAATACATAGTATTGATCTTAGGTGATTTAGGGCTTGAGTGCATGTGGATCAGTCTTATGAATCGGTCGTTATTATATTAAGAAAATCTAGGTTGACCAAGGTCACATAAATCTCATTGATGCATGATTAGGGTTTCATGAGTCTAAAATATCGTTTCCAACAAAACATCAGAACAAGAGATCAAAACATGGTCTGGAAACCTTAAAATCATATTCTGCTCGAAAAACCAAATCCAACAACTATTTATTTATAATTTTCCGACAAACGGTTGAATTACTATGAATTTTCGAAATTCTGGCCAATGGGAATTTAGGGAAAAAGCCACCTGGGCTAACAAAATTCCCTCAGCAGATATTGGGCCCGTGTCCAGTTGGACCAATGGATGTTGTCCAGTTAGAAGCGAGTCCCTCCTATCCCAGACGCGCAAGAGAGCAATGGGGTTCTCAGGAACTCGATTCCGTGAAACCAAAACAACGATCTTTGATCCTAGTTAGTTGCTTATCAAAAGAGCTACCTTACCCACTATGTTCCTGGAAGGGAACCGCACCCAACGAGCCTAGGCTCAGGTGTTGAGGAGCAGTGGAGCTCGGGGACCTGCTCTAGCCATGGAGGGCATAGGTCGGGAGCAAGCAGCAGGGGAGGAGGAAACACTGCGACTGCAGAAAGATGGCGAGGCAAAACAACTCGCAAGCCTAAATCGAAAACGAGGAATCATCGGTGCCGGAAAAAGGGCCAGTTATTCGTCAATTGTTGAAGAACAAAGGAAAACAGAGAAAGAAGAGTCGGAGATCCAACCGCAAGAAATAACGGCAATAAAGAACTATCGGGACTGGGTTTGCAGTCGCAGAGGGAGGGCAATCATGAAACTGAGGTCTCTGCGATCGTAGAGCCATGGAGGTGGCTTAGTGACTAGCACCTGCAAGTGCCGCTCAGCGGCCTATAGGACCCGTTTCTCAGGGAAGACCCAGGGCAAACCAAGGAGTCGGGAACAGAGTATGTGAGCCGAGGATACTCACCGCGGCCGCCATCGGACATGGGAGGTCGGAGTGATGAGGATATGGCCGCCGTCACTGGGACTGTAGGTTGAGTAGGTTGGGATTGAATGAGGCACTAGAGATGAAATTGTCTGGGAGAGAGAGAAGTGAGAGGGGCGGCAGACCTTTTAGGGTAGTTATATAGGCATGGGGGCACCTAAGACCATCTCTGCACAACTGGGGCGGCGAGGGGGATACCTGCCCTTTTGGGTGTTTCGTCAACAGAGAGAGATGGAGAGTGAGTTATGGCTTGCTGGATTCGGGATCGTCTCACGAACGTAATGGAGAAGAAATTTTGGAAAACGGTTGAAAGATGAGAGAGCATGGGATCGGGGGAGCAACAGCCTGTGAAACGGTCGTGGTTCGCGAAGGAGTCGAAGGAAGGAGAAGACTCGGGCGCCGTTGGATTTGTGATGGACGGCTGACGATGCGCACGTAGAAGGAAAGAAAGAAAAGGGGCGCGTGACAGGAGAGAAATAACCGAATTTAGGCTTAATAATAGCATTGAATGCATATTTGATTGATTTGCATATTAAACCATATGGCAACATGTCCAATTAATTTTGGGGGGTCAAATGAGGTCAAAAAGATACCAAATTTGGACCACACAGCCATAACGGTGTCTAGACTCTTTCTATATACTTAGATTTCCGTTTTGACCACATAAAGTCCATTAATTTATTAAAAGAAACTTTCCTTGATTTATGAATATATTTGGTTAAATAATATGTAATGTCTTTCCATACTTGTTTATTTGAGTCTACAAATAGTGATGAGTAATTACTAACCACGAAAACGTCATTTCTTATTAGTTTGACATCTTTTTGAACAACTCACTTGGAGGAGAGAGAAAAGGTGAAAAGGAAAACATATATTCAACATTTTGGGTTAATTAAAATTCATTATAGCATGCATATGAGAGAAAGTATATTTATAGTCTTATTTTCGTTTTTCTCACAATATTTTTCTAAAGGGGTATTTTCATGGCCTTTTGTATCAAACCCCTCAATTATTTATTATTTGGGAAAAGTCCCGTTATATCTATTAAATTATATATGAAAGTTTGGGATGTGACAATTCTACCCACCTTAAAATAAATTTCGTCCTCGAAATTTCCTAGGGTACTACCCACCTTAGGATTTTTGTTACTTCTTCATATAATTAGCACATCAATGAAATGTGCATCGAAAGTGAATTTATTTCATAAAAAGGTTCAAATGAACGTAAGCTACTTATTACATCACTTTTCATCTTCCTTCTGTACTTCCATAGTGAAGATTCTAGCTTGTCTTTTGGTAGGTGGAGGGTGGCCCTTGTTCTGGTCATGGTCCTTCTTTGCGAGCTTAGGGCAGTTTGACTTGAGGTGCTTGATTTCTCCACAATAGTAGCATGCACCCGTACCATACCTGCATGGGCCTGCATGGTTCTTCTTGCATGTCGGACATTGGGGCTTCTCAGCTTCAACTGTAGGTTCATGTACCTTTCTTTTCGGGTTGTTGGGAGGCTGGTATTGGTTGTTCTTTTGGGGGACTTCTTTCTTGTAGGACCGTCCAGGGTGATCTTCAAGCTCTAGGGCTGCATCTAGGGCTGCTTGGAGGGTTCTATGGCCTCTTCCTGACAAGGCAAAACTCAAGTCGGGCTTGAGTCCTCGGATGAATTTCTTTGTTCTACGTGTCTCATCATGATCATGGCCATACTTTTGGAGGACCCTGAACTTCATGGCATATTGGGTAACAGTCATGTCACTTACTTGAGCCAGATTGGCAAACTCTAGCTCCTTCTTCTCAATCATTGCTTCGGATACATAATGCCCCTGGAAGGCTTCAACAAACCCTTCCCATGTGAATGGAGGTGCATCACCTGCCCTTGAGTTGAGGAGGTTTTCCCACCATGTGCGGGATTCCCCCTTGAGCATGTGGGTTGCAAAACGAACCCTAGAGTGTTGAGGGCAGTCCATGTCCCAGAAACAGTGCTCCATGCCCCTCATCCAGTCCTCAGCTTTGGTGACTACATCAATTTCTCCTTCACCCGAGAAAGAGTCGGGCCTTATCTTTAGGAAGTCTACTAGAGTGGGCTCATGATGCCTAGGCTGATGTTGACCTTGTGCTAGGACATTGGTGAGTGCTTGGACAAGATCTTCTATGGTTGGCTTATTGTTCTCTCTTGGTCCACTTTCCCCACTAGCAGAGCTAGCACCATCATCATTACCTTTTCCCTTATCTGCTCTATTAGGGGCCATCTGTAGAAAGGGTCACATAAACCTAGGGTTAGGACATATGAATCAAATTGTAGCTTTGGTGGCCATCCATATATTTGCTCTGATACCATTAATGTAATACCCCTCCCTAGGATTTCATACATAACCAGTGGAAGCACAGCCTAATCCCCAACATTATCCATAATGTGGGGTACTTGGCATTTTAGGGAGGGTTGTCACAAAAAGTAATCATTGCAAGTAAACAAATAATTCACCATTGAGATTCATACATTATTATATGAATAGGAAACTACAAACAACAAGTCTAGAATTCTATTCATCCCTCAACATGGGAAACTAAGCATAACAATAAGCAACTCTATATGATTGGATCGCCTAGAGTGGATGGCACCCCACCAGATAACTCTTGGATGTCTTCTAGTCTTGGCTTGCTCCTCTTGAGTCCTTACTTGCTTCAAATCCTGGGGACATCACGTCCCCAGCCATGGAAAGGGAAAAACAAAACATTAGTAAACGGTACTGGCACTTTATAAAATAAACAAAGTAAATATACTTGACATGTAAGGAAATTGACATGAATTAACTTTAAGCATTCTTGAATCACCATTATTAACATAAGGAATTCAAAAGAAATCTTATGCATCCCTCTGTGACGCCCCCTTAGGAGCACATGATTGCTAGGAAAGCCCTTGATGCTAGGAAAGCCCTTAATGACCCTTTTGAGGTCCATGATCGGGAGCATAACAAGACTATTTCAATTCCAATTACTTGACCATTAACATGATGTTGACATTAACATAAATCATGATTCTCTAATCATAACATGAAGGGATTTCTCCCCACTAACATGATATTTTAAACATGATGGGATTTCTCCCACTTGATCATTAACAAGATTTTCATGATTCTTTAATGATAACAATACTCATGATGAGCATTATAACATAAGACATATCATGTGGCAATCAACAAGCATTGATATATTGAACATGATTATAACATTAAACTTGAAACAATAATGTCTATTTTATATCTAACATGCAAGTAATCATAAATATTTGTGCTCAGCAACATGGCCCGTTTACCTTGGAGCAAGGGTGATCCTTGAGTCAGATCTAGGTCTAACCTTCCCTTGACTTAGCTCTACAAACCTGTCCATAATCATTAAACATAAATAATCAATACATAGTATTGATCTTAGGTGATTTAGGGATTGAGTGCATGTGGATCAGTCTTATGAATCAGTCGTTATTATAATAAGAAAATCTAGGTTGACCAAGGTCACATAAATCACATTGATGCATGATTAGGGTTTCATGAGTCTAAAATATCGTTTCCAACATAACATCAGAACAAGAGATCAAAACATGGTCTGGAAACCTTAAAATCATATTCTGCTCAAAAAACAAAATCCAACAACTATTTATTTATAATTTTCTGACAAACGGTTGAATTACTATGAATTTTTGAAATTCTGGCCAATGGGAATTTAGGGAAAAAGCCACCTGGGCTAACAAAATTCCCTCAGCAGATATTGGGCCCGTGTCCAGTTGGACCAATGGATGTTGTCCACTTAGAAGCGAGTCCCTCCTATCCCATACGCGAAAGAGAGCAATGGGGTTCTCAGGAACTCGATTCCGTGAAACCAAAACAACGATCTTTGATCCTAGTTAGTTGCTTATCGAAAGAGCTACCTTACCCACTATGTTCCTGGAAGGGAACCGCACCCAACGAGCCTAGGCTCAGGTGCTGAGGAGCAGTGGAGCTCGGGGACCTGCTCTAGCCATGGAGGGCATAGGTCGGGAGCAAGCAGTAGGGGAGGAGGAAACATTGCGACTGCAGAAAGATGGCGAGGCAAAACAACTTGCAAGACTAAACCGAAAATGAGGAATCGTCGGTGCCGGAAAAAGGGCCAGTTATTCGTCAGTTGTTGAAGAACAAAGGAAAACAGAGAAAGAAGAGTCGGAGATCCAACCGCAAGAAAGAACGGCAATAAAGAACTATCGGGACTGGGTTTGCAGTCACAGAGGGAGGGCGATCATGAAACTGAGGTCTCCACGATTGTAGAGCCATGGAGGTGGCTTGGTGACTAGCACCTGCAAGTGCCGCTCAGTGGCCTATAGGACCCATTTCTCAGGGAAGACCTAGGGCAAACTAAGGAGTCAGGAACAGAGTATGTGAGCCGAGGATACTCACCGCGGCCGCAATCAGACATGGGAGGTCGGAGTGATGAGGATATGGCCACCGTCACCGGGACTGTAGGTTGAGTAGGTTGGGATTGACTGAGGCACTAGAGATGAAATTGTCTGGGAGAGAGAGAAGTGAGAGGGGCGGCGGACCTTTTAGGGTAGTTATATAGGCATGGGGGCGCCTGAGACCATCTCTGCACAACTGGGGTGGCGAGGGGGATACCTGCCCTTTTGGGCGTTTCATCAACAGAGAGAGATGGAGAGTGAGTTATGGCTTGCTGGATTCGGGATCGTCTCAAGAATGTAATGGAGAAGAAATTTTGGAAAACGGTTGAAAGATGAGAGAGCATGGGATCGGGGGAGCAACAGCCTGTGAAACGGTCGTGGTTCGCGAAGGAGAAGACTCGGGCGCCGTTGGATTTGTGATGGACGGCTGAAGATGCACGCGTAGAAGGAAAGAAAGAAAAGGGGCGCGTGACAGGAGAGAAATAACCGAATTTAGGCTTAATAATAGCATTGAATGCATATTTGATTGATTTGCATATTAAACCATATGACAACATGTCCAATTAATTTTGGGGGGTCAAATGAGGTCAAAAAGATACCAAATTTGGACCACACAGCCATAACGGTGTCTAGACTCTTTCTATATACTTAGATTTCCGTTTTGACCACATAATGTCCATTAATTTATTAAAAGAAACTTTCCTTGATTTATGAATATATTTGGTTAAATAATATGTAATGTATTTCCATACTTGTTTATTTGAGTCTACAAATAGTGATGAGTAATTACTAACCACGAAAACATCATTTCGTATTAGTTTCACATCTTTTTGAACAACTCACTTGGAGGAGAGAGAAAAGGTGAAAAGGAAAACATATATTCAACATTTTGGGTTAATTAAAATTCATTATAGCATGCATATGAGAGAAAGTATATTTATAGTCTTATTTTCGTTTTTCTCACTTTATTTTTCTAAAGGGGTATTTTCATGGCCTTTTGTATCAAACCCCTCAATTATTTATTATTTGGGAAAAGTCCCATTATATCATTTAAATTATATATGAAAGTTTGGGATGTGACAATTCTACCCACCTTAAAATAAATTTCGTCCTCGAAATTTCCTAGGGTACTACCCACCTTAGGATTTTTGTTACTTCTTCATATAATTAGCACATCAATGAAATTTGCATCGAAAGTGAATTTATTTCATAAAAAGGTTCAAATGAACGTAAGCTACTTATTACATCACTTTTCATCTTCCTTCTCTACTTCCATAGTGAAGATTCTAGCTTGTCTTTTGGTAGGTGGAGGGTGGCCCTTGTTCTGGTCATGGTCCTTCTTTGCGAGCTTAGGGCAGTTTGACTTGAGGTGCCGATTTCTCCACAATAGTAGCATGCACTCGTACCATACCTGCATGGGCCTGCATGGTTCTTCTTGCATGTCGGACATTGGGGCTTCTCAGCTTCAACTGTAGGTTCATGTACCTTTCTTTTAGGGTTGTTGGGAGGCTTGTATTGGTTGTTCTTTTGGGGGACTTCTTTCTTGTAGGACCGTCCAGGGTGATCTTCAAGCTCTAGGGCTGCATCTAGGGCTGCTTGGAGGGTTCTATGGCCTCTTCCTGACAAGGCAAAACTCAAGTCCGGCTTGAGTCCTCGGATGAATTTCTTTGTTCTACGTGTCTCATCATGATCATGGCCATACTTTTGGAGGACCCTGAACTTCATGGCATATTGGGTAACAGTCATGTCACTTACTTGAGCCAGATTGGCAAACTCTAGCTCCTTCTTCTCAATCATTGCTTCAGATACATAATGCCCCTGGAAGGCTTCAACGAACCCTTCCCATGTGAATGGAGGTGCATCACCTGCCCTTGAGTTGAGGAGGTTTTCCCACCATGTGCGGGCGGCCCCCTTGAGCATGTGGGTTGCAAAACGAACCCTAGAATGTTGAGGGCAGTCCATGTCCCGGAAACAGTGCTCCATGCCCCTCATCCAGTCCTCAGCTTTGGTGATTACATCAATTTCTCCTTCACCCGAGAAAGAGTCGGGCCTTATCTTTAGGAAGTCTACTAGAGTGGGCTCATGATGCCTAGGCTGATGTTGACCTTGTGCTAGGACATTGGTGAGTGCTTGGACAAGATCTTCTATGGTTGGCTTATTGTTCTCTCTTGGTCCACTTTCCCCACTAGCAGAGCTAGCACCATCATCATTACCTTTTCCCTTGTCTGCTCTCTTAGGGGCCATCTGGAGAAAGGGTCACATAAACCTAGGGTTAGGAATATGAATCAAATTGTAGCTTTGGTGGCCATCCATTTATTTGCTCTGATACCATTAATGTAACACCCCTCCCTAGGGTTTCATACATAACCAGCAGAAGCACAGCCTAATCCCCAACATTATCCATATTGTGGGGTACTTGGAATTTTAGGGAGGGTTGTCACAAAAAGTAATCATTGCAAGTAAACAAATAATTCACCATTGAGATTCATACATTATTATATGAATAGGAAACTACAAACAACAAGTCTAGAATTCTATTCATCCCTCAACATGGGAAACTAAGCATAACAATAAGCAACTCTATATGATTGGATCACCTAGAGTGGATGGCACCCCACCAGATAACTCTTGGATGTCTTCTAGTCTTGGCTTGCTCCTCTGGAGTCCTTACTTGCTTCAAATCCTGGGGACATCACGTCCCCAGCCATGCAAAGGGAAAAACAAAACATTAGTAAACGGTACTGGCACTTTATAAAATAAACAAAGTAAATATAATTGACATTTAAGGAAATTGACATGAATTAACTTTAAGCATTCTTGAATCACCATTATTAACATAAGGAATTGAAAAGAAATCTTATGCATCCCTCTGTGACGCCCCCTTAGGAGCACATGATTGCTAGGAAAGCCCTTAATGACCCTTTTGAGGTCCATGATCAGGAGCATAACAAGACTATTTCAATTCCAATTACTTGACCATTAACATGATGTTGACATTAACATAAATCATGATTCTATAATCATAACATGAAGGGATTTCTCCCCACTAACATGATATTTTAAACATGATGGGATTTCTCCCACTTGATCATTAACAAGATTTTCATGATTCTTTAATGATAACAATACTCATGATGAGCATTATAACATAAGACATATCATGTGGCAATCACTAAGCAATGATATATTGAACATGATTATAACATTAAACTTGAAACAATAATGTCTATTTTATATCTAACATGCAAGTAATCATAAATATTTGTGCTTAGCAGCATGGCCCGTTTACCTTGGAGCAAGGGTGATCCTTGAGTCAGATCTAGGTCTAACCTTCCCTTGACTTAGCTCTACAAACTTGTCCATAATCATTAAACATAAATAATAAATACATAGTATTGATCTTATGTGATTTAGGGCTTGAGTGCATGTGGATCAGTCTTATGAATCAGTCGTTATTATATTAAGAAAATCTAGGTTGACCAAGGTCACATAAATCACATTGATGCATGATTAGGGTTTCATGAGTCTAAAATATCGTTTCCAACAAAACATTAGAACAAGAGATCAAAACATGATCTGGAAACCTTAAAATCATATTCTGCTCGAAAAACCAAATCCAACAACTATTTATTTATAATTTTCCGACAAACGGTTGAATTACTATGAATTTTCGAAATTCTGGCCAATGGGAATTTAGGGAAAAAGCCACCTGGGCTAACAAAATTCCCTCAGCAGATATTGGGCCCGTGTCCAGTTGGACCAATGGATGTTGTCCACTTAGAAGTGAGTCCCTCCTTTCCCATATGCGCAAGAGAGCAATGGGGTTCTCAGGAACTCGATTCTGTGAAACCAAAACAACGATCTTTGATCCTAGTTAGTTGCTTATCGAAAGAGCTACCTTACCCACTATGTTCCTGGAAGGGAACCGCACCCAACGAGCCTAGGCTCAGGTGCTGAGGAGCAGTGGAGCTCGGGGACCTGCTCTAGCCATGGAGGGCATAGGTCGGGAGCAAGCAGCAGGGGAGGAGGAAACACTGCGACTGCAGAAAGATGGCGAGGCAAAACAACTCGTAAGCCTAAACCGAAAACGAGGAATCATCAGTGCCGAAAAAAGGGCCAGTTATTCGTCAGTTGTTGAAGAACAAAGGAAAACAGAGAAAGAAGAGTCGGAGATCCAACCGCAAGAAAGAACGACAATAAAGAACTATCGGGACTGGGTTTGCAGTCATAGAGGGAGGGCGATCATGAAACTGAGGTCTCCGCGATCGTAGAGCCATGGAGGTGGCTTGGTGACTAGCACCTGCAAGTGCCGCTCAGCGGTCTATAGGACCCGTTTCTCAGGGAAGACCCAGGGCAAACCAAGGAGTCGGGAACAGAGTATGTGATCCTAGGATACTCACCGCGGCCGCAATCAGACATGGGAGGTCGGAGAGATGAGGATATGGCCGCCGTCACCGGGATTGTAGGTTGAGTAGGTTGGGATTGACTGAGGCACTAGAGATGAAATTGTCTGGGAGAGAGAGAAGTGAGAGGGGCGGCGGACCTTTTAGGGTAGTTATATAGACATGGGGGCGCCCGAGACCATCTCTGCACAACTGGGGCGGCGAGGGGGATACCTGCCCTTTTGGGCATTTTGTCAACAGAGACAGATGGAGAGTGAGTTATGGCTTGCTGGATTCGAGATCATCTCACGAATGTAATGGAGAAGAAATTTTGGAAAACGGTTGAAAGATGAGAGAGCACGGGATCGGGGGAGCAACAACCTATGAAACGGTCGTGGTTCGTGAAGGAGTCGAAGGAAGGAGAAGACTCGGGCGCCGTTGGATTTGTGATGGACGGCTGACGATGCGCGCGTAGAAGGAAAGAAAGAAAAGGGGCACGTGACAGGAGAGAAATAACTGAATTTAGACTTAATAATAGCATTGAATGCATATTTGATTGATTTGCATATTAAACCATATGACAACATGTCCAATTAATTTTGGGGGGTCAAATGAGGTCAAAAAGATACCAAATTTGGACCATACAGCCATAACGGTGTCTAGACTCTTTCTATATACTTAGATTTCCGTTTTGACCACATAATATTCATTAATTTATTAAAAGAAACTTTCCTTGATTTATGATTATATTTGGTTAAATAATATGTAAGGTCTTTCCATACTTGTTTATTTGAGTCTACAAATAGTGATGAGTAATTACTAACCACGAAAACGTCATTTCTTATTAGTTTCACATCTTTTTGAACAACTCACTTGGAGGAGAGAGAAAAGGTGAAAAGGAAAACATATATTCAACATTTTGGGTTAATTAAAATTCATTATAGCATGCATATGAGAGAAAGTATATTTATAGTCTTATTTTCGTTTTTCTCACTTTATTTTTCTAAAGGGGTATTTTCATGGCCTTTTGTATCAAACCCCTCAATCATTTATTATTTGGGAAAAGTCCCATTATATCTTTTAAATTATATATGAAAGTTTGGGATGTGACATTAGTGCTAATAAGTGATGAAGTTGATGGCCTAGTTTAAGGTAGTGATACAATATTGTTCTGAGATGAAGCGATAAGTTCACACTTTATACTTTTTAAATCTTCTGAAGTTGCTTCATAGTTATGCTTGCTAGATTGAATTAGGGTTTTTTATGTCCACTTGTATGATGAAGTCTTAATTCACTCAATTGGCATATCTACTAAAGTGAAACCTTAATCATATAGTTGCCCTGTACCATAGATCCATCTTCAGCATCAATGTTTAGCTGGTGGTGAAATGAATAATTCCTATAGGAAACTTAGAGTGCATATTGTTGAATATGTAGGGTAGCAGTGGAGGTATCTCCCTATATCCTAAATCATTGAAATTGTGATGTGATGTTTATTATAGAATAGCCATGCGTGAGCTTATTCTCTAGCGTTGTGCCATGTACCAAGGAAGGCTAGTTGTTTTACATGACCATATTTTTTACTATGATTTTATGTCTTTATAGGACTATAGCTACGACTATAAGTTGTTGTCTCTATAGTTTGACTAAATGTCAGTGTGTTGTAGACTCGAGCAGACCGAGTAGTGTTGGTGATGACCATGGAGTCCGACTCTTCCATTGATCTTGTATGGTACTAATTTTGACTTTGCAGTGGTCAGTTGGATTTGAGTGGTACGCCTCAAAGTGCTTCGGGCATAATAATTAAAGATGTAACATAGTCATGTAGTGTTATTGCATACGGTCTCATTCGAATAACATTGGATGACCCCCTTACTGTGTTTCTTATACTAAGTATTTTATAATGGTTGTATGTATTCTACATATTCATTCTTGTAGTGTAAGATGATCTACTTCTCAATCGTATATCCTTGAACTGCTTAAACAGTGATAACTTCCTTTCTTATATCATTTAGCTGAATCTGCTTATCTGTTAATAGTATAAATTGTTGTTGGGTTTATCAATGCTTATAATAGATGTTGGTAGAGAGTTATATATCTCACTGGGACTTTTGTCTCACCCCATGGGATCCACTTTTTTTTAGGTGGATGGACAGGCGGAGACAGAGATCGTGTGGTTGAAACTGACAATATAAAGACCTATAACTAGTAGATCACGAAAATGCAAATATGTGTCTAGTCAGAGTCTTGTGTGTCATCCCTATACACGTAGGTCCTTGGGAGAGTTTTGTGAATGTTGTACATCAGTTTGAGTTTCTGTCTGTAAGCCATAGTGCTACAAACATTGTTTGTATATGTGAGCAAATGATTATATGTAACAAGTTGTGTGTAAATAGCCAGTGAGAAATGAAGTGTAATACCTTTTGTTATGAATGAAATATAGTGGAAACAATTCTTGTCTCCAATTGTGTCTTGTTGAGCTTGAGATCCTGGCATGTGATTGGTTTTTAATTTACCCTAATTTTTGGTAATATTATTGTTAGTGATAATTCCATGCTTTGTTTTTTGTAATCTCGCTTAGTGTGGTGATGGTCATCAGAATTTGTGGTATCAGAGCTATAGGTTTGTCAAGTCTATTGGGACACTAGGACTAGGACTTAGATGATGTGTGAGATAAGAACATAAAATAAAATATGGTGCATATTTCCCAAACTTAGTATTTGAGTGCCTTGGCCAGGTATTCAAATGCTGAAAGAAAGGAAGTATGGAACTCTTAGATTGATTTCTTTCTGACTACTCTGATCAAGTAATCATTTTGAAACAATCTAAAGAGCATAACAAGTAAGAATTCATGGTTCTAATACCCCATCTTGCCCTAAAGAATATGAGAACTATATCATAATATACCTAAACATCAAATGCTTGGTGATGAAGAGAGAAATATATGACAACATGAAACTTGAAACTGAGCATAAGTAAGCTATGAGAGGTTCTTGAAGTTATAATTTCAAGAAGTTTATAAGGCAAGAGACAAATAATTATGTGCTAAAAAATGAGTCAAGGTGTAAAATCCATATATGATGAAGAGAACTTCTGTGAAAGTATGGAGTGAGAATCTAAATATGCACAAATGATGAACAATTAATAAAGAAGGGGTAATGACATGTGTTCATCTTTATAATTCCTATGCTGATGGAAAGGAAACCAAGACGAGACAGGTTAAAACAACACATGAGCAGTTGTAAGCATGTGTGATATCAAAATAGAGTTGGGTAACCCCTTCCCCGTATTAGCAATCCCTGGGTGGAAGGGAAGTACGTTCCCTTAGTATTCTTTCTTCCAGGGATGTGGCATTCAAGTGAGTCTTATGTCACTTGACGTGCATATTTTTGAGGTGACCTTGAGATGGATGGATACTTTGAAAAATATCAGTTGGGATTGGACTTTAGTTCCAATATGGTGACATCTGCAAATAATGATGTTTTGTGGATCTCCCAAAATGATAGGAAGATTCTTTTGATGTGTTTGGTATCGATAATGACAGATGAAAAGCTGATTGGATAGGAATGTGATGTGCTTTTAGCACATGTGATGGATACCAAAGTGAGGAATCCTAGTATCCAAGAGGTACCAGCTGTGTATAAGATCAAAGCCATGCTTCATGATAAGACATTAAGTATTTTGCTTGCTAAAAAGATTGATTTTGAGAATCAATCTGGCTACCAATACCCAACTAATTGTGTAGACATCATTTGTTAGGGGTTTATATCCCATATAGGATGATGTTGACAAGGAGGCAAGAGTTAAATAGATAGTTGCAAGATTTACTTGAGAACAAAGTTACATGATATTCTGTGACAGAACAAGTAATGGTTTGTGTTGCATATACCTTGAGTAGGAAATCTTTCTTATTATCATTTATTAAGCATGAACAATTGTATTCTTTAGTGTTCCCTAAAGATGACATGAACCAACGGTGATTTTAAGCTCAACATCTGAGAGTGTTCAAAGATGATAGTGTTAGCCCCATCCACCAATGGAGTCATGATGCTTCATTACAGATGATGGTCACCACACCATAGTGTAACTAAGTATCTTGAGTTGATTTAATTAATCTCTTAACTAATAGTTCCTTTGGTTATATGATCCAAGAGTTAAACCTACATATCAACAAATAGTTTTGACATGATTAAACCTAATTAAATAGTTATGAATAAATTCCATAACATCAAATGGTTTATAATGAAGTTGATAGTATACTGTTTGGTTTTAATAATAAGAATTGGATGGTTTATACCTTTAAACTTGTAGTCTTACCTTTTCCCTCAGATAAATATGATAAACTCCCAGATTTGTGAACCTTATCTTGTAATGTTACAAGTTAAGAAGGTAACTTACAAATTAAATTTGTCTTTTGAGTTGTACAAGGTACAAACATTGTTTCTATGCTGAGGGTGTGTCCTATGTGACAAATCATGTGTAAATCTTAGGAAAAGAACATTATGTTGGTTAAAAGTGTTATGACATCACTATGATATATAGGACATCTTGTGGAAGTTTGAGGACTTGATAGTTGGGGAAGTATCTATTTCTTTTCGTGTGGGATTTCGGGGATGAAATCCTTGTTAGGGGTTTATGGTTGGAAGACCCCTGACCTATCCTAAAGATAAATTATGCTTACTTTGTATAATGAAATACTTAAACTTTAATTTCATCTTCTGGAATGCTTTAATATCATGTGACAGGCCTTTGGTTTTAATTTGGTTCAATTTGATTGAGGTTTGAACCATCTTTGCTATATATGTAAGGACCCTGACCTTCATTTAGGGTTTACCCTGTTTGCTTTGCTTAACCTTGGTGCTTTGGTGCTTGCTAATCACCATTAGTGGTGATTAGGGTTTGGTTGTGCTTTGTTGAGAGTTGGAGGGGATACTTGCAAATAACCGAAGTCTAGGGTTTTGTGAGCAAGTTTGCCACCTTGTGAGGTGTTCCTCTCTCTCTTTGCTTCCTCTAGGGTTGAGAGGAAGGCTTGGGCTCGTTGCTTGAGTTCTTTTGGGCCTGGTTGAGCTTGTTTGGGCCTTGAGGTGCCTTGTTTTGTCTTGGTTGAGCCTTGTGTCGCCCAAGATGGGGTGTGTGTTGACCTAGAGGTGAGTGTGTCGGCCAACAGGGATGTGTGTCGCCCATGGTGCCTTGTTGTATCACCCATGGTGCAAGTGCTTTGTGTCGATCATGATGTTTGACCCAGCTTTGACCTCGTTTGTGTCACCACTAGTGTACACTTGGAGCTTGATGCATGCATGTGGAAATGACCTTGGACAAGTGTATAAGGCTTGCTAGAGTGGTGGCTTGAGCTCTTGGACAAGTGTCCTTTGGGTGGGCGACACCTTGCTTGGATCTACCTTGATTTCTCCTCCCTTTCCTTCTATATAGGTGGTTCTTTTCCTTGCTTTGAGTTCCTTTGATCCCTTAGTCTTTTCTCCACCTTGAGTTCACAACACTCCCTCCTTTCCTTGCTTGTGTCGGCGGACACATCCCCTTGAAGGAGCAGTGGTGGTCGACATCCCTTGAAGCTTGGAGCTCTTCTTCCTTGGAGCCTAAGGCGAGTTGCATAACTTCTAATCCCTAACTATAGTATCTCTTGTTATGATCTTGTTTACATGTTAGTAGCTTAGTTTCTTGCTTAGCTTCATGTTGGACGATATCTCTTGTCTTAGTATGTTGGGCGACATGTTTGCTCTTGTGTTGGGCGATAGGCCAAGTGAGGTGTGTGTTGGCCGATAGGCTTGTGTTGGGCGAGATGTGGTGGTGTCGGGCGACACCCCTTGTGCTTGTGACGGGCGTCACACCCTTTCTCTTGGCTTTGTGTCGGCCGTTAGGCCTTGACCAAGTGTTGCACATTTTGAGGATGTGTTCCCTCTCTCTCTCTTGGTTGTTATTCTCTTGTGATGACCTGGACGACAGCCCTTGTATTGGGCATTGTGAGTGGAGTGTGACGGGCGTTGTGGTGCCCTTATGTGTCGGCCAATAATGTAGGGGAGAGACGGGCGTTGAGGGTTCCCGACACTCCCTTGATGCGTGACACTTCTCCCCATAACGCCGCATCGTGCGCTGGTTGTTTTTGTGGCAACGCAGCGTTGCTGCTTGCTGTTTGGTGCGTTGATACCTTTTGGTGAGGGTCCCTTATAATGATGGTTCATTGCGTTACGCAAACAACCTTATGATTATATGCTTAGTATAATGATGATAACTCCTGGTATAGATAATAATGCTCGTTATCATAAGCTTATCCATTTATCTTAGCCTGGCTACACATATGGAAATGATCATCTATTAATGCTAAGAATGGCAATGGTAGTGGTAATGATAACGCTTGTTCTGTATATCCAACATGACTACATGCATGAAGTGAACACCTTGATTATTCGTATAATAGTGAGATGAGGATAAGGATATATATGGTTTTCCTTATGAGATGCTTTATACACTTGATCACCAGATAATGTAAGATTGATAAGTATAGCATCTCGAATGTCGTCTCATGATAGTAAGCATAGTCCTTATGTTGAAACTATGACTATTGAGTATACTAACCATGCAGGTGATGACTAGCCATGAAAAGGCTATGAGACATATGTGATGAGTAACATCACTTTGTTAATTACTCTTGTTGAAGAGGTTACATGTATGATGTGTTTGTCCCATGATGATGATGTGAGCCTTTGAGAGACAGTGGCAATACATGATGAGAGATTGAGATCCCATGGTATGTGATGATCCTTGAGATGGATCTAGATGGTTGGCAAGAGGCCAAGTGATAACATGTGAGGTTGGATCCTTGAGATGGATCAGGTTGATGTGATTACAATAATAATATAATGTTGAGTTTATGTTATTTACTTTCTGTTATATCTTGCATGTTATACAACTTGGTTGAATCTTGCAATCCATCTAAAAGATACTAAATAACCATAGTGAAATATATCATGTAGTTGCCCTGGCCATAGATCCATCATCGTCAGGAATTTGGTGGTGGTGAAACGGGTTCTCCTACGGGATTACCCGGAGCGCATATTGTTGAATATGCGAGGTTGCTCCTAGCCTAAACTGAGGAGGTAAGAGTGCAACTACGGTTGTAGACTCAAGGGTGCGGATTTAGGCCCATAGCCCAATTGTGATGTAGAGCATGGTGAACAGGCCCATGGCTCAGGATATGTGATATGAGGAGCATGAATGCGTTCATGGCTCATAGCACGGTGAACAGGCCCGTGGCTCAGTTTCACTAGCACCGAGACCTGTACCGAGGCGGGCTAGGCAGAGGGTAGCCTGACCCTGTGGCTAAGACCACTTCAACATGAGACTGCGGTCCTGCTTGTGTTGTACTCGTGCACTGACCACGAGGGGCGAGGTCGTGGAGTCCGGCTCTTCCATTGACCTTGTATGGCACCGGCTTGGGTTTCATAACCGAAGGTTGGATTTGAGCGGTACAGCTCACTTCCTCAGGACATAATAATACGTAATTCAGCCATTTAGTATTTACTGCTTAAGGAAAAACACGAAACATTGATTGAGGCCTTGCTTGTGTAGTTAATATTGTTATATCTTGTAGTTACTTCTATATTCCTCAGGTATGTGGCAATATATCTTATCTTGATAATCATGTTATGTAGCAATATACCTTATCTTGTCAATCATGTTCCATTGAGAGATATTTGGTTATATGTCTTTGTACAACTGGTAAGCTTGTCGGTAAGAATAGCTTTGCTTTATAATAGACTACTCTTGTTATATCTCTTATCAGTTATTTGCTGTTATAAGCTTTATCTTCCTGAGGTTTTGTAGTTGCGGTGGGGAGTTATGTTTCCCGCTGGGACAATGTTCAATTATCTCACTCCGCTGGTTTACACCCTTTTTAGGTGGTCGAGCTAGACGTGGTGGTGGTCGTGGTGTTGCAGCCGAGTAGCTTGACGAGCAGTAGAAGGCGAGCGTTGGACATGCAGCTATTTTGGATGTTTTGTAGTAGAGTCTAGAGTCATCCATGTACTCTCAGGTCCTTGGCAGTGTTTTAACGTTGTTTCACGATGAACGATCGATAATGTTTTGTATATCCTGATGTTGGCCGGATGTGGGCCTTTATGTATATGAACAGGTGGTGAACTCATGTGATGGATGAACAGTTGTTCCTGTAAGCTGTGGACACATATCAGATCTCGTGTATGTATATATATATATGACCTATTTCCTTACAGGATGAGGACTGGAATGTAATAGTTTCACAGTTTATCAGTTTTCTGCAATCGGTTTTAATTAACCCGTGTTTTCCATAATCTGTGGTTATGGTGATTTCCGCACGTTTTCGCGTAACACCTCACCGTCTGTGTGATAGTGGGACGTGTTGCCACAATATAAGTGTTTGTTTTGGACTAGTTTGCAATTTACCCATAATTGAGGGTTAACATGCAAAATGTCACATGAAGAAAGTGCTCCTTGTACCTTGGAATCATGAGAGAGAACATGGTGACATGGGGAACCTTGTTTGATTGGTGTTTGAAGATGGAACACTTCATGGTGTTCTAGGGTTTCTAGGGTTACCACGTGTAAGTGGTGATTAGGCTAAGGTTTGGGTGTAGCAACTGTTACCTCACACTTGGGTGAGGTTAGTGACTACAAAACCATCCCTAAGAGTTGTGGTATTGACCTAGACAACCTAGATGTTGAAACAACACCTTGTCCTTTAGTGTTTTGACCTTGCTTTGTCAGAATTAGGGTTTTGGGTCAAAATAAGATGTGCTTGAAGGTGTTGTGACCTAGATGATGGTAGCGACCATGGAGGTTGCTACACTTTTTGGATAAATATGAAAATTTTATATTTTTGCATGTGGAAGAGGATAATACCATGGGGTTGAAGGACAAGTGTCCTTGGGTGATCTAGAATGGTGATACATCACAAACCACTTTCTCTCTCTCCCTTGGGGTATATATCCTTTTCCCTTCACGCGTGAGAGACTTTTTGACTTCCTCATCTTCCTCCCTTGAACGTGAATTGACCTTGGAGCTTCAAGATCAAGGAGGAGCAGATCTTGAAGCTAGGGTGGCCAATCCATCTTGCATGTGGCGAATTTGGTGTTAGATCTATTGGTAAGGTATGCCCATAGAGAAAATCATATGATGATTGACATAGCATAATTACCTAAAAGGATTTGATTAATAATAACATATATGTATGCAACCTTCCAATTCATCTGTTTCACTCAGTTATGGGATAATGATGATACAAAGTGAATGTCTAGAGAATTATATTACTCAATGACGTATGTTGTCAAGTTCTTACCCTTGTGATGAGATCATACAGATGTTAAGAGCACATATACATATTCTCATTATGTCCATGATCGGTTGTTGTTGTGGAAGGTTGATAGACAACAATAACACATAAGATCAAAGTGTGAGTTGGTTGATGACAAAATCTCATTAGTCATGATATGTCAATATCATACCAAGCACATAGATACATGTTAGAGAATAGTGTATCGGACAGACCCACCTTGAGAGTGACACATGGTTTTGTGGTCAAAGTCATCTCTCATAGTGAAGGTGGTGATTGTAATTCTTAGACCTAAAATCGCTGCACTCATCACATGTCACTGGGTACACATCAAACGCAATCTTGAAACATGATTTGTTATAACGATGATGATCGAGTGACTTTGAAACATGTGGATAGACTGTGAGTGATAGATATGGGATTTGTCCCTCCTACGGGAGTATGATACCCTGTCCACTTGATTAGCGAGACTGAGAAATGCATGCACATGCACATGTGAATCAATATATGATATTGAGATCACATTATCTCCGAAAGTCTACTCTTATTTCAAGAAACATGGATTGAATGTTGAGAGAATGACCAACCATGCCTCAAGTTCATCCTGGATATCAGATACCAAGGAATTATACAATCACTGCAACACCTTACACATATTCTAGGTTGAAGTGGTTCTCCAACTTTCCATTTCACATGGGTAGTGTAACATACCTGACCTGGGTTATGCCTTAACCCTGGGAGTTTTGCTTAAGAAAGTTAATTAGATCCTTAATTTTATTTGGTGAAAAGTAATTAAGGCTCAAGAGGAACTTATGTTTCAATTTTGGTCCTGTTTGAATAATGTTGAAGCAATGTTTGCTTAGTTTGGACTAAAGTGCAATTTACCCAATGTGAGGGGTTAACTTGCAAATGTTACTTGATAAATGTTCCTCAAGTATTTTGGCATCATGACAATGAAAATGATGCAGAGGTATGACTTGTGAAAGCCCGAGTACCAAGAAAGAGCTAATGAAGCAATGTTTCTGCATTAAAACCTAGTTTTGGTACAATGTGCAATTTACCCAAAACCTAGGGTTCAATATGCAAATTACCACTTCAAAATAGTCCCTAATGATTCTTGGCATCATGTAGAGCAAAGAAAATGAGAGGAGCATCTCATTTGTATCACTTTGAAGGAGAGAGAATCTTGATATTAAAATAATCAAGATTTAAGCATAATTGAAACCCTAATTCAATTTAATGCAAAAATAATTATATTAATTGGATTGCCCTTCAAGAAAAATTGTGTTGGTTGAAAATCAACAAGTTTGGACGTCCTTTTACCTTGCAAAGGCAATGGAAATATCTACGTGAGTGGAGAACCCACTCACATTAAGAAAAGAAAAAGAAATATCCACTAACTTATGGATATTAGTATTATATGATTTAAGGTGCTTAATTTGCTTTTCTTTAAATCATGGATAATTGAGAGGAATAAGAGGTAAATAAAATAGCCTCGTATCTAAGGAATATAAGGGGGCAAGTGGCAAGAGAAAATGGAGGAGATAATTCCTACTTTCTCTCTCTTAAATGAATTTTCAATAAAATTCATATATACTCATTTATCCATAGCTTGAATGGGTAAATTCGAAACCACTTTCACTTATTTATTGAAAAAAGACCAAGGGAGATTAGGATAAATAGTAGGAGGAATCCCAACCTGTAGTTAAGCTCCATGTCCCTCTTTCATCTTGATTCCATGGTGGAAATCACAAATCAATGCTTGATTTCTTCTTATCTTCACTCCATCTTCAATTCTAACCATTCCTTTTCACTCAAATCTTGAGGACGAGCCTTGGGATAGTGAAAGGAGTTGCATCCACCATTTTTGACGTGATATTGAAGCTTTGAAGCTCAATTGGAGGTGGGTTATATAACTTGAACCCATTACATTGTTATTCAATTATCAATCTTGCAATTATATTGATTCCTTCTTCTTCTTGATCAATTACTTGTTGTAATTGATAATTTTATGAAATCAGTAGCAATATGAACTATATGAATGAAGGTAGATGATTATGACATCATCTTGGGCACTTTTCCCAAAGAAATTTTATTCCAATCGGTTTCAACAAATTGATAAATTGGTTTCAACAAAACCGTTTGAAATTAAACGGTTTCATCAAGCCATTATAAACCAAACATTTTCAAACCGTTTGAAAGGGTTGACCATAGTTGACCATTTGGAGTTTTGATGCTAGTGTTGATGGTTTATGACCCATTAAATTTAATTGATTGATTCCAAAGGGTTCATTAGTTGAAGGTTAATCAATTATCAAACTCTAATCGGGTTAAGTGCTGAAATTTCAATTGGTTGATTTAAAATTTTGGGTTGATGAACCCAAACGGTCTCAAAACCATTTGGAGATCACCCAAATGGTCTCAAGACCGTTTGGAGGTCAACCAAGACCGTTTGAGGTCAGGTCATATCATAATTTGATGATGATTCATTGATTTCAATTGAATCAGTTCCACAATGTTAATCATTGAAGGTTCCTCGATTTCAAAACCCTAATTGAAGGTTTCTTGATTATAAATCCTAGTCCAATTGGGTTCAAAACCCTAGTTGATGGTCCAATTGAAAGATGATTCAATAGTTCAGTTGATGAATGAATGAAGGATTCAATTGATAATCGGTTCATTGATTGCAACCTTGATTGTTTAAGTGTTGAAAGACCTTTTTGGTCCATTCAGTTTTGAGAGGGTTTGGACCAAACAGTCTTAAGACCGTTTGAGTCCAAACGGTCTCAAAACCCTTTGGGTCCAAATGATCTCAAACCGTTTGGAGACCCAAGTCCATTCGGTTTCAATTCACTTCTTGCTTAAACGGTTTCAAGGGCAATTTGCCCAAACGGTTTCAAACAGTTTGAGTTCTGAGAGGCCAAGACCGTTTGGGGTCTAAGTAATCAAAATCATTAGAGGTACAACTTGGTCAATCCAATTGGATACCTCATGTAACTGAAGGTTCAATTGATCAAACAATTTGGACACCTAATGTACCTAAATGATTGGTACCCTTAATGGGATTAATCATTGATGTATAATGATGCAATAATTCAATACATCATGCTAACCCTAAATGCATGAATTTGAATAAAGAGTAGACTCAATCTAATCAAGAATCAAGTAGTGGACATCCTAGAGAGGATGAAAGAGAGAGGAATTCATACATGTATAATAATCATGTAAAAGTCAAGCCTTAACACCTTCGACATTAATAATTATGTAATTAGGGTATGATCCTTAATAAAGAGATCATGAAACCTAATCAAGAAGGTTGTTGAGCCCTAACCTTAATTTAGGGCAATGTCAGATAAAACCCTAATTTAGGGTAATTGTGTAACTTTAATCTTGGGTAATAATATGGGAGATCCCAATTCAGGGTAATATAATGAAAAACCCTAATTTAAGGAAGTACTTCATGAAACCCTAATTAAGGGTGATTCCATGAGGAACCCTAATTAAGGGTGATTCCATGAGGAACCCTAATTGAGGGTGATTCCATGAGAAACCCTAATAAGGGTGAAGACATGTGAAACCCTAATTTGAAGCTATAATACATAAAGCCCTAATCCTGGGCAATATGATAATAAACCATAACCCTAATTTCTAGGTAATGGTATAAGAAAACCTTAATGATGAAATAGAAGGAAATACCTTATAAAGGTGAACTATTTCAATTGGTTGATTATAGGCAACCTTATAGTAAGAAATGTTCTTATCATTAGATAATTCCACATTATTAAAGATAGTTGGACAATTCTAATGTGTGACCTATACACTACATGATAAAGGTGATAGGTTAGTGGTTAAAAGTATTAAGAGGGAAATACCTTAATACAAGGTCAGTTGATTAACTTAAGTTGGAAGTGATGAGAAAAGTGATACATCAAGACATGATAGATATCACATTTAGCATTTCAGGGTTGATATACCTTGATGCACCTCAAATCCAATATACTTGGATAAGAAACACAAGAAGTGTGTGTTATGTAAATTGTTACAATGAAGATGTAATGAATTCAATGCACTATGATAAGTGTTGACTAACATGCTATGAGAAAGGGGTTAAGCCAAGATAATGGGTATGATATAAACATACCATGGTAAGGTTGAGAGATGAACTCATACCTTGAATTGATAATCATTAGTGATATATAATGAGAGTAATGATCATGAGTGAATACTTATGATATTATTGAATGCTCCTAGAGGAATGGAACAATAAATTAGGGTTGGATAGATAATATAAACATGAAACCCTAATTAATGTGAAATGGGAAACCCTAACCCTAATTTTTGGGTAAAGGGTTGAAAAGCCTATTTGATGGTAAACCCTAATCATGGTAAGGGAATAATGGTGTTACTATTGTATTGCATGGTGTGATGTGAAATTGTCATAACTGTTATCATGTGTATTAATCATGCAAATATCATAAGATGATGAACATAGCTAGATTTGAGCTATGATATTTATATAATAAAAATGTTGATTGGCCTTGTGTGCCATAATGTTGTTGTTGCTTAGTAAAAGTAACAAAATGTGCATGGACTTTATGAGTCATATAAGTAAGTTGTTTCCTAGTGAAAGGTGACAAGATACTTAATGGGCCTTATGAGCCATGTGAGATGCTTGTGTAACAAGTATTAAGTATACCTCAGTCTAAGGACCTAGAGGTAATAGTTACCTAACAGGTGGTAACAGTGATTAGTGATGAACAAAGGGTATGAATACCCATATTTGATAAGTAAGATAATGATGTTGCTGTGAGATGTGAACTTTCAAGTGATGAGATAAGGGATTAAGATCCCAATGTATTATAAGTTCTGGTAAAGTAATTGATAAGAGCTTACATGTTTCTTTGTAGAATTTGTCACAATAATTCCTGTTTGAGAACTTGACTGATGCTAAAAGAATATGCTAATGTACTTAATTAATCAAGTGAAATCATATCATGTAGATCTCTGACCATAGATCCATCAGTGTCAGTATATACTGATGGTGAAACGGGTTGCTTCGCGACAAAACCAGGAATGCATATTTTTGAATATGTGGGGTTTGATGGGCGAACATATCCTTACGTCCTAATGGGTGAATCGATGGAAGGTAAACAATAAACCTCTCAATCCTTCATTATTTGTACCGGGATGGATGTATCATGAATCTCCTGATGATTGAGATAGATGTAGTAAACATCTCCCAATAATATTAATGCCAGATCAATGGAGGTAAACATGAAATCTCTCGATTGTGAAGAGAGTACATCCACCACTGTAACTCTATAGTGAAGTTACCAGTATACCCTAGAAAGCTATCTAGCAGAGACACAAGACGTCCTTCATGTGGTCTTGTACTGACCGAGATGTGGGAGATCTTGGAAGCTGACTCTTCCATTGACCTTGTATGGTACCGATTTTGACTTCGCAATGGTCGGTTGGACTATGAGAGGTATGCCTCATCTCCTCAGGGCATAAGTGTGATTGTAAAATGTAATCATCCGTATAGCATGTTTGCTTAAGGATTGAATACAGAAATTCATTGGTTGATGTTACATTTCTTTTATGCATCTTTAGTTGATAGATGTTAATTATGTCCCTTTACATTCCTTGCAAAGCAGATAGATGAATTACGACTCTACCATGGGTAGATGCAATGTTCTGCTTAAGAAAGGAGATTATCTTATTATGTTCATACAATGATTAATAATGTTGTTAATATATAAGAACTCATGCTCAATTTTATTCTATTAAACTGCAATAATAATGTTTTCGGTGGAGAGTTATATCTCTCACTGGGGCAATTTACAATTGTCTCACCCCGTGGGATCCACATTTTTAGGTGGATGTGAACGAGGAAATAGAGATCACATAATAGTGAAAGGACAACAACAACAGGGGTAGCATTGACATCTCAGGTGGAGAGTCTGGCTGTCATGTCTTATATATGTGTACATAGAGTCCTATGTGTCATCTATGTACTCTCAGGTCCTTGGAGTATATAGTTAGTGTTTTTAATGAATTGATCTGAGATTTTGGCTTGATGCTTCGAGGTTCTTATGATGTATGTATATAATGTTAATAGGACAGTTGATGTTTGTAATCCTTGAGAAGAGATGGTACAAGTTATGTACTTATGAACCAGGATGTAAATGTTATACATTGGTTCTTGATGAATGAGTTTCCTATGTTTGGATCACTTTGTAAATGGTTTTAATTTTTAGTGATTTTCAGCAATCTGCTATTAATGATGTTTGCTTCTGCATGTTTTATTATTGATGGCATTTGTTATCTTAATGATAGCGGGTGTCATCACAAGTTTAGTGGTATCAGAGCTCTAGGTTCACTGAGTCTATAGAGACATAGGATTAAGTTGTCAAGTCTGTCCTAGTGTCTTCCAGTCTATCTAATAGTGACTTATGCTCATATAGGAGGAGAAGAAGAACTTGAAGATGTCTGGATCACACGAAGAGCATGCTGTTGAGAGCAACACTGCTACACTAGGAAGAGGTATAGGGGATCATAGCAGAGAAGAACATATACCTGCACATCCCCAGTTTTACCTAGCCATGATAGAGAGCCCAACTTTCCCTGCTCTGTTTGAGCAATTTAGGACAACTATGATGCATATAGTAGACCGTGCATTAGCAATGCAACCTAGACTACCAGCCCCCAATGATGAAATTTTGAACTCCAATAGGATTCTTGCTCAACATCAGCATGTTGGAGAAATGAATAATGATGGAAGGAATAGGTTACAACCTAAAAATAGGGTTTGCTATAGGTGTAGGAAAGCTGGACATATCATAAGGTATTGTCCAGAAAAGAAAAATAAGGTGAGGGTTGAGAAAAGTCCTATCCAAACCCAGGAACAGAGGCCTAGTAGTTCCAAAAAGAAGAAGTTTTTGGTACCCCCGATGCAACCAAGGTCTAGTGCACTAGGGAAAAGGCTACCCAGAAAGGGTAAAGGACCTTTTAGACCATATCAAGGGATTAGAACATGTTACCAGTGTAGACATGTAGGACATCTAGCAAGAGATTGCTCAGCCAGAAACGTTATGATGAATCAACCCCTGAGCCAGAATTATCCTGAGGTAGTGGACCATCCACAAATCATGACAGGTTAGACAAAATAATGTCATTCTAATATGTCTTTTTATGGTTTCCTGAGTTAAATTGAGAAAGTAATTGATTGAGCTTTCCTTGATTAGTCCTATGGGGACTTACATTTTGTACAGTAACATTATAGATGTTTCATATTGTTCTTACCTCTATGAAAAAGGATGAGGTATAGAAGAGATGCCTGGATAAAATCCAGGAATGTTAAATCTTATACTTGTGATAATATGAAAAGGAAGGAATATGATAGTATACAAAGTGCATACTACTTAATCTTAGTATTTATATACCCTGGCCAGGTATACAACTATTGATGATAAAGTGAGTATGGAAACTCTTAGATTGTTATCTTTTTGATTGCTCTGATCAAGTAGTCATTTTGAGACAATCTAGTGAGTAAAATGAAAATTGAAATATGATATGGATAAATGTGCCATATCCTAAGTACAAGAAAGAGAAATCTGAGATAATCTCAGATGAGTATGTGTGTATGAGGAAGTAAAAAGTATACTCCTCATAAGATAAGAATGAGAACAAGGGAGATGATCCCTGTCCAATAAAGTTTGTAAGTATAATAAAGATCTTTTCCCATAATGTGGAAATGGAAAATTTGATGTGTTTTCAACACATGTGATAGATACCAAGGTAAGAGATTCTGAAATATGAAAAATATCAAATGGTTTATGTTGGCTACCTGGAATGGTCAACCATGAAATCAGTTTAATTATATATAAAATAATATGAACATCATATGTTAGGGGTTTATGCTTTGCATAAACATAACAATTAAAGATATCTTTAAAATAAATTCTTAATTGACAAGTAACCTCTCCTTTTGATAAGAGAATGTACAACTAATAAGATAGTTAGAACAAGTAATAAGGAAATCTAGTATTGTGTCACCAGGTGAGATGGCACAATCGAGGTATGAAAAGACTTATAGTCCCAAATGGGTGACAGAACATAATTGTGATCTTGAAAGTGAAATGCTGAATTAAATAAGGAGTATGGGAGACTCCCCAGGAACAAGAATCTATTACATGAAATGGTAAAATAAGGAAAAGTGTCACCTGGCACAGTATTAACTCCACAATCAATAATGAAAAGACAGTGGGGTATGTGTCCCGTGTGAACCATTCTATGATAAACTTGTGTGGAATAACTTTGTGTTGATTAAAGCTTTATGGTGTCTCCATAACAATGAAATGTTATGTGGAGACTAGATAGTATGATGAATGAATAATATCTGGCTTCCTTTATTTGGGATTTCGGGGACGAAATCCTTGTTAGGGGTTTATAATTTGTAACATCCCTGGCCTGGGTTATGCCTTAACCCTTGGAGTTTTGCTTAAGCAAGTTAATTAGATCCTTAATTTTATTTGGTGAAAAGTAATTAAGGCTCAAGAGGAACTTATGTTTCAATTTTGGTCATGTTTGAATAATGTTTAAGCAATGTTTGCTTAGTTTGGACTAAAGTGCAATTTACCCAATGTGAGGTGTTAACTTGCAAATGATACTTGATAAATGTTCCTCAAGTATTTTGGCATCATGATAATGAAAATGATGCATAGGTATGACTTGTGAAAGCCTGAGTACCAAGAAAGAGCTGATGAAGCAATGTTTGCGCATTAAAACCTAGTTTTGGTGCAATGTGCAATTTGTCCAAAACCCAGGGTTCAATATGCAAATTACCACTTCAAAATAGTCCCTAATTATTCTTGGCATTATGTAGAGCAAATAAAATGAGAGGGGCATCTCATTTTTATCACTTTGAAGGAGAGAGAATCTTGATATTAAAATAATCAAGATTTAAGCATAATTGAAACCCTAATTCAATTTAATGCAAAAATAATTATATTAA
Source organism: Alisma plantago-aquatica (assembly GCA_963693085.1). NCBI lineage: Eukaryota > Viridiplantae > Streptophyta > Magnoliopsida > Alismatales > Alismataceae > Alisma > Alisma plantago-aquatica. The sequence goes on along the minus strand of OY856409.1, from coordinate 1,505,540,676 downwards.
TTGGATTGCCCTTCAACCAAAATTGTGTTGGTTGAAAATCAACAAGTGTGGATGTCTGTGTACCTTACAAAGGCAATGAAAATATCTACGTGAGTGGAGAACCCACTCACATTAAGAAAAGAAAAAGAAATATCCACTAACTTATGGATATTAGTATTATATGATTTAAGGTGCTTAATTTGCTTTTCTTTAAATCATGGATAATTGAGAGGAATAAGAGTCAAAGAAGATATCCTCATATCTAAGTAATATAAGGGGGAAAGTGGCAAGGAAAATGGAGGAGATAATTCCTACTTTCTCTCTCTTAAATGAATTTTCAATAAAATCCATATATACTCATTTATCCATAGCTTGAATGGGTAAATTCGAAACCACTTTCACTTCTTTCTTGCAAAACGACCAAGGGATCTTAGGAGAAACAGGAGGACGAATCCCAACCTATATGTAAGCTCCATGGCCCTCTTTCACCTTGATTCCATGGTGGAAATCACAAATCAATGCTTGATTTCTTCTTATCTTCACTCCATCTTCAATTCTAACCATTCCTTTTCACTCAAATATTGAGGACGAGCCTTGGGATAGTGAAAGGAGTCGCATCCACCATTGTTAACGTGAGATTGAAGCTTTTAAGCTCAATTGGAGGTGGGTTATATAACTTGAACCCATTACATTGTTATTCAATTATCAATCTTGCAATTATATTGATTCCTTCTTCTTCTTGATCAATTGCTTGTTGTAATTGATAATTTTATGAAATCAGTAGAAATATGAACTATATGAACGAAGGTAGATGATGATGACATCATCTTGGGAATTTTTCCCAAATAAATTTTATTCCAATCAGTTTCAACAAATTGATCAATCAGTTTCAACAAAATCGTTTGAAATTAAACAGTTTCATCAAACTGTTAGAAACCAAACAGTTTCAAACCGTTTGGAAGGGTTGACCATAGTTGACCATTTTTAGTTTTTATGCTAGTGTTGATGGTTGATGACCCATTAAATTTAATTGATTGATTCCAACGGGTTCATCAATTGAAGGTTAATCAATTATCACACTCTAATCGGGTTAAGTGCTGAAATTTCAACGGGTTGATTTAAAATTTTGTGTTGATTAATCCAAACGGTCTCAAAACCATTTAGAGATCACCCAAACAATCTCAAGACTGTTTGGAGGTCAACCAAGACCGTTTGAGGTCAGGTCATATCATAATTTGATGATGAATCATTGATTTCAATTGAATCAGTTCCACAATGTTAATCATTAAAGGTTCCTCGATTTCAAAACCCTAATTGAAGGTTTCTTGATTATAAATCCTAGTTCAATTGGGTTCAAAACCCTAGTTGATGGTCTAATCGAAGGATGATTCAATAGTTCAATTGATGACTGAATCAAGGATTCAATTGATAATCGGTTCATTGGTTGAAACCTTGAATTTTTTAAGTGTTGAAAGACCTTTTTGGTCTATTCAGTTTTGAGAGGGTTTGGACCAAACGGTCTTAAGAACGTTTGAGTCCAAACAGTCTCAAGACGGTTTGGGTCCAAACGATCTCAAACCATTTGGAGACCCAAGTCCATTCGGTTTCAATGCACTTCTTGCTTAAACGGTTTCAAGGGAAATTTGCCCAAACGGTTTCAAACCGTTTGAGTTCTGAGAGACCAAGACCGTTTGGGGTCTAAGTAATCAAAATAATTTGAGGTACAACTTGTTCAATCCAATTGGATACCTCATGTAATTGAAGGTTCAATTGATCAAAACATTTGGACACCTAATGTACCTAAATGATTGGTACCCTTAATGGGATTAATCATTGATGTATAATGATGCAATAATGATGGGTTTTAGGGGAGACAGAGAAGGCAGCGGAAACAAAAAATTTTCTCCCCCAACCCATACCGAGGAAACACGTCAACGTCTATATAATAGGAAAGGATGGTTTGCGGAATCATACCTTGTCCCGAGGCTTGCTCGGCGACAATACCTCGCGCAATGCGCGGTCTTCAACTCCGGACTTCGACGGTGCCTGTGCAGCTCCTGGTCACACCGGGACTGACAACTCCTACTCGAACCGGACTGTCGGATGACAGTTGTCCTCCTAAGCGGCAGTGTCCTCCCGCCTCTGTAGTAGTCCACACGGACCACTTGGAACTCCACACTCCTTGTCCCACAAGGAAGTGGAAGGAGTCGCACCCTCCTGTTGACGTACTAGTCGCCAACACGCTATCCTGCCTCCTGTTGCAACTGCAGTTGTCCTTCCCTTGCTGCACCTCCCTTTTGTGGGAAGCACTTGCTCGGGCTCTCTCACGGTTACCAAAACCAAATAGAACGACAACTTGCAGAGCAACTGGTTGCACTGAGCTGTACTTTGAGAAGCCCCCAATACCCCTATATATATAGGAGAGTCATGGGACAGGGTTCTCCATCCCGGGAAATGCGGGACTAAAGCAGGAGTAGAAGGGTTCGAGAATTTTCCACAAAAAGCAACCGGTTCGCAACTTGAAATGATCGGTTCACAACTGAACCGATCGGTTCGGCCATTGAGCCGATCGGTTGGACCTGAGCCGATCGTTTGGGGCACTCCAACCGATCGGTTGGTGCCCTGAACCGATCGGTTCATGGTCCTTATCCGGCTCAAAAAGACTTTCCTTGTTTCTTTCCCTATTGGTATCGAATACCAATATTATTCCCAATCGGATTGGGCAATTTGAAACGAAAGGAAAATCCTTGCCGACATGACTTTCCCAACTGTTCGGTTGCACCTGTTGAGCCGATCGGTTCAACTCTTGAACTGGTCGTTTCAACCTGGTCATGAGCCGATCGGCCTGGACACTCCAGCCGACCGGTTCATCACATGAACCGATCGGTTGGGAGCACAGGTTGGGCAAAATCAGTCAATTGCAATTTCAATCAATCCGATACTCCAATCAATGCGTCCAACACCTTGAACCATATGATATTGAGCTATCGACTGATTGAGTGTTTAATTGAACTACTAAACTCCTTTAGTAATCAATCTAAACATTGCTTTGTGGACAAAACTCCTCTTCCAGGTTAAATCCTATGTGTGTGACCCTGCAGGTCCATTTCACGTTGGCAGTGAAAGTCCATAACACTTATGACTTCACAAGCAAAGAGCGGTGCCTAGTCACACATCAGTGCTACCCAAGTGAAAGTAGAAAGTTGGAGAACAACTTTCATCCTACAATCCGTGAATGGTGTTATAGCGAATGTATAATTCCTTTGTCACTGACATCCCGAATGAACTCGAGGCATGGAACAGTCATCCTGTCAACGTTCATTCACTTCCTTGATCTCAGAGTAGACTGGAAGAGATATGTATGACATCAGTATCACATACTGATTCACACATGCGTGCACGCCTTTCTCAATCCTACTCATCAAGTGGCCATGGATATCAAACTCCCTCAGGAGGGACAAATCCCATATCTATCAATCACCCCTCAAAAGCCCCATGTGTCAAAGCCACCCAATCATCACCTTTATAACAACCCATGTTTCAGGACTGCGTTTGATGATGTCAAAGTGTGCCCAACGACATGTGTTGAGTGCAGTGATTTCAGGTCTAAGAATCACACTCACCACCATCACTGTGAGTATAGACTGTGACTACCATCTCATGGTTCCATGTGTCAAACTCACGGTGGGTCTGTCCGGTAACTTGTTCTCTAACAAGTACCTATGTGTTTGGTTTGATATCTCTATATCATGACTAATGAGATTCTGTCATCAACCAACACCACAATCTAGTCTTGTGTGTCATTGCTGTCTATCTACCTTCCACAATGACATCCGACTAGGGACATAACAAGAATGTACAAACTCTTAGCATCCGTATGATCTCATCGTTCAGGTCCTCAACCTGAAAGCATACGTCATTGAGTTCTGTCATTCTTTAGACATTCAATCTGTTCTATCACTATCTCATATGACTGAACCAGAGTGAATTGGAAGCTTGCCTTTGATGTTTATCAAATCAATATTAATGTATCCCACCAATCATCCCATGATTGGCTCTCAGGGCATACATACCAACAAACTCCCACTTGCACTGTGAGCCAATCACCCATGAATCATATTCATAGTGATTTTCAAACATGTCCCACATGTTACTGTGCTGTAGTGCCAACATAGTGAGTAATGGCAACACCTTGCCAAAGTCTGTATAAATTGCATGTCTCTCATCTCTTCGCTGTACGTCACACGTATGAGATGGAGTTGCCATAATATGCGATCTTGTATTCCATTTGCTAACCTTTAGCCACATTGCATGATCAAGGATTCTAGACTTGTCATCAATGAGTGGAATATAAGTTCATCTCATGAACTTTCAGATCCATATAGTATCCACTGCTGTTCATTAACACATAGATACTCGGCATTTCCCTTTTAAATGGCTTTATTGGAACACTTCCAATTATCAACAAACTTTTACTTTTATACATCCTATGTATATTTTGCGATTAATTTTCTGTCCTTTCGGAAGTTCGCATCAATGTAACTCTTTACATCAAACTCTTCCTTATCTCCATAGAACTAGTACTTCCCAAGTACTTATCAAGTTCTCATGGTATTCCAGTAACCCTTATTGGAATCAGACAGACACCCACTCGTCATGTCCCACATACGAGTTTTCAGGATGAGCACATCATATTGCCATGTCCTACATACAAGATGATGAATGCCTTTTATTCTTGCCATGTCATACATGCAAGATAATGGGATGATTACATACATGATAGATCCATATCTATTCTTAGTGTTCCCATTCTTCATAAGAATTGGACACTTGGCCTTGGGATACTAACTCCATGTAATATGGACAAGTTTTCTCCCAATGAATCTGTGCATACTGAATACTTCAGTACAGATTGCCAATGTATGCTCTCTCTTTTCAGGTCAAGATATTTTCGAGAACTATCTCTATAGATCTCTATTCCTATCCCATAGGAAACATCTCTATCTTCCTTATAGATAATTTCCACATTCGGATTTCCAATCTAGAACATTTCCATTTCACATCAATATGTGGAATGTGAATAGGCTCCCACTAAATCACAGATCCCTTCTTTATCTTTGACATATCAGTCAAACCCTTTGACTATATCATCAAAGTAAAGATCCAATTTTGAGTTGCTTGTACTCAATCAATCACATTGATTAGTCCATTGTAACTTATAGACTTCATTTGCATTAGTGGATTCATAAACCTTATAGACTGTGTCACGTACACATCCTGGTTTTATTCCTCATAGGAATGCGGTTTTAGTATCCATATGCCAAATGTCTTATCCATTAAGTTGCAATCATCAAGCATCATCCTTCTCAAAATGTTATCCATGTGTCTTAACATTTAAGACTCATTTGCACTTATGGATATGATCCAATGAGTGCTACCATCAAGGTCATACCTTATGGTTCACATGGAAGTCATTTAGGATGTAATGGTTTCATAAACCATAACTCAAGATTCAGTTCCTCATATTCATCTTGATAGTTGACTCATCACATGAACAACTCATCACATAGATAATTGAGGTGTATCTGTTAAAGATATAAGAACTCACAACCCTTGTGATTCTTAATTTCTTTTATTAGTGTGGGGTATTCATTTCTTAAGAAGAATTCAGTTATTTGATAATCATTCTCTAAATCCTTAGAGTATGATTCCTTCTTGATTCAGACATCACCATGCCTTAATCATGAGTTCACTATGATACACTATCATAATCACTCATAAGGATCTCAAACATTTAGTCCAAGTATTTCATTCCTTGATCTCATCAAGAATTAATACTTTACCAAATTTGTACTTCATTTATGATAATCTTGAACACTTCAAGATATTCATATTGGTATTTCTCTAAACACCATTTGAAGTATTAGCATTTATTCCAATAGGTATGTAAATACATCACATGTATTATACCTAATAGGATAATCACTCTCCCACTACATTAGTGAAGATTGATTAATCATGTCCAAGATATTCATGTCTCTTATTGGTTCTATAACCAAAAGAGTCTAGATTTATCCATCACATGGAAACTAGAAATGAATTTCTCATGATTAATGCTAATTAAATTGTTTGAGTTATCTATAACTTTTAGGTATCATCTTATGCATATCAAATATCACAAGATAAATAAGGCATTGCCACAAAGATCACATCTTTATAAATTGAAACATCTCTTTATTAATTGCCATCATTGTCAAACAATATGCAAAAATAAAGTGTTTCTATCTATTGGCAAGTATGAAATAGCAGTTCATAACTGTATTACATGCCTTATTGGCTGAAAATAAACTAAAGTATTCCTATCTATAAAGGCAACACTTGCCCCAAGTAAGAATGCTTTACACTTTACATCTTGATATCATATATCTCAAAAAGTGTTACAAGTTTACTTTCATGACACCTTTTAAGTAGAGGTTTCAGTCGCCTCCTTCTTCTTTTGTTCTTCCAAGTAGAGAGGACAATTCCTTTTCCAATGTCCTGGCTTTTGACAATGGTGGCAATTTCCTTTCTTGGTCACGCCTCCCTTGGCCTTGAGAGCTGAAGATGGCTTGGACTCCTAGCTAGCTTCAGAACCTTTCTTAGCTTTGCCCTTGCCCTTACGCTTGGACTTGCCTTTCTTTCTCGTGATCACCATCAAGGACTTAGGCTTGTCCTTCTTCATCTGTAACTCGGCTGTCCTCAACATGCCCAACAACTCTGACAGTGGCCTATCAAAGTTGTTCATGTTGTAGTTCATCACAAACTGACTATAAGATTATGGCAATGATTGCAGTATCACGTCAGTAGCCAACTCTTGGCTCAGTGGAAATCCCATTCTTTGCAGGTTCTCCACATACCCAATCATCTTGAGTGTGTGAGGACCAACTGGATCTCCTTCTGTCATGACGCACTTGAACAACGCCCTTGAAACATTGTACCTCTCTTGCCGTGCCTGATCTTCATACATGTTCCTGAGATGCAGAATCATCTCTATGACACCCATGTTCTCATGTTGCCTCTGCAACTCATGGTTCATTGAACATAGCATCAAGCACTTTGCATCAATGGCATCATCAGAATGCTTCTTGTAAGCATCCCTTTCTGTCCTTGGTGCATTAGGAGCGGGTTCCTCTGGAATTGGAGTATCCAGGACATAGAGCTTACGCTCTTGAGTGAGAACAATTCTCAATGTCTGATACCAGTCGTGGAAGTTTGTCCCATTTAACTTGTCCTTGTCAAGGACCGATCGCAAAGAAAATTTGTTTTTGTTTGTTGCCATTTGAACTACAAAAAGGAAAAAAATGCAATTTTAGTCCGAAAACTCATTTTTGACTTATTTGATTGATTTGAAAATTTTGACGATATAATTAGGCCTTTAATTAATTATCGCTCCCACTATTTTACTTCAAATTGATAGCCCTCACCATCAATTCGGAAGATTGCAGCGTACAACCTTCTAGTGGGCAAGATCCTGAAATCCTCTAAGTCATGAGTCAGCTTTGGCTGATCGCCCACAACTTAGATCTCTCAGGTAGGCAACTCTTGCCAATTGCATCATATGCAACTCTTGTTGAATGAACATGCACAACACCTTGCCATGAACATTCCTTGCCTCTGGGCATAGACTCTCTAAGAATCACCACTTAAGTCTAACCCAAAAGCCGACACGGTAAACATGCACCCTGCTTTGGCAGAACCTACATTTCTACCCTTCACACTTCCACAAGATAGACGGCGCACCACGCTTTGGCGTAACCTACGCTTGGTCGATCAAGTTTGCCATGTGTGTCGCTAATGGAAGGCATATAAGACTTAATATTTTAATGAGGGATTTGGTTTTATATACATATACATATCCAATCACCACAATACATAGTACGTATCATATACATGCTATATCCCACAGAAAACATGCACAAAGGATAAAAAGCGATGATTATGGCCATCCTAATGTGATTCCTCGAGCCAAGAGGAATCACGGTCATCTAGGTCTTCATCACATGCAACCTGTATAAGATGAACTATGTGCCTTGCCATCCGAGTTGATCAACTCATCACATGAATGATCTGTACTCTCCAGCCAGTTGTCTGGGTGCCACCAGCCGATCGGTTGGCTCCTCCCACCGATCGGTTCGCCTGGTCGTCGTGCATCTCATCATGTCTGCCACCCGCTCATCTCACTCCTCGAACCGGTCATCAACCGATTGGTTCACTCCTTGAACCGACCGTCTGGAAGGTCAACCAATCGGTTCACTCCTTGAACCGACCGTCTGAGCAGTCGTCTTGATGTCCGCCGGTCTTTGACATAACAGGAAATAAAATCCTATTCTATTTATTACATTGCTTAAAAAGGAAACCCCGAGTTACATTCGGGGGGAGCAAAGGTAGGAAAGAATCTCGAATTATTTCGAGTTACATCGAGAATAAGAGAGCGAAGATCGGTGCGCAGACCGAGATGCAAGCAACCACAAACAACCACACACAGATAGGGGTTTATAGGCCATAATCACGCTATACACATCCACCACAAAACTCGTTTAAGGGCGACGCGTATCGAGTGCATTAATAATACATATCATATATGTAATTTGGGATTTGTGGATTTAGGATTGGACATGCATAAAGCCAATATTATTCGCATCGCATGCAATAAATAAAGGCGACAAACCAAAATCGATCATATCCATATTCCTAAAATATAGAGCAGTTGACGTGGCTCTGATACCACTGATGGGTTTTAGGGGAGACAGAGAAGGCAGCGGAAACAAAAAAATTTCTCCCCCAACCCATACCGAGGAAACGCGTCAATGGCTATATAATAGGAAAGGATGGTTTGCGGAATCATACCTTGTCCCGAGGCTTTCTCAGCGACAATACCTCGTGCAATGCGCGGTCTTCAACTCCGGACTTCGACGGTGTCTGTGCAGCTCCTGGTCGCACCGGGACTGACAACTCCTACTCGAACCAGACTGTCAGATGACAGTTGTCCTCCTAAGCGGCAGTGTCCTCCCGCCTCTGTAGTAGTCCACACGGACCACCTGGAACTCCACACTCCTTGTCCCACAAGGAAGTGGAAGGAGTCACACCCTCCTGTTGACGTACTAGTCGCCAACACGCTCTCCTGCCTCCTGTTGCAACTGCAGTTGTCCTTCCCTTGATGCACCTCCCTTTTGCGGGAAGCACTTGCTCGAGATCTCTCACGGTTACCAAAACCAGAGAGAACGACAACTTGCAGAGCAACTGGTTGCACTGAGTTGTACTTTGAGAAGCCCCCAATACCCCTATATATAGGAGAGTCATGGGACAGGGTTCTCCATCTCGGGCAATGCGGGACTAAAGCAGGAGTAGAAGGGTTCGAGAATTTTCCACAAAAAGCAACCGGTTCGCAACTTTAAATGATCGGTTCACAACTGAACCGATCGGTTCGGCCATTGAGCCGATCGGTTGGACCTGAGCCGATCGTTTGGGGCACTCCAACCGATCGGTTGGTGCCCTGAACCGATCGGTTCATGGTCCTTATCCGGCTCAAAAAGACTTTCCTTGTTTCTTTCCCAATTGGTATCGAATACCAATATTATTCCCAATCGGATTGGGCAATTTGAAACGAAAGGAAAATCCTTGCTGACATGACTTTCCCAACTGTTCGGTTGCACCTGTTGAGCCGATCGGTTCAACTCTTGAACCGTTCGTTTCAACCTGGTCATGAGCCGATCGGCCTGGACACTCCAGCCGACCGGTTCAGCAACCTCAGCCGACCGGTTCATCACATGAACCGATCGGTTGGGAGCACAGGTTGGGCAAAATCAGTCAATTGCGATTTCAATCAATCCGATACTCCAATGAATGCGTCCAATACCTTGAACCATATGATATTGAGCTATCGACTGATTGAGTGTTTAATTGAACTACTAAACTCCTTTAGTAATCAATCTAAACATTGCTTTGTGGACAAAACTCCTCTTCCAGGTTAAATCCTATGTGTGTGACCCTGCAGGTCCATTTCACGTTGGCAGTGAAAGTCCATAACACTTATGACTTCACAAGCAAAGAGCGGTGCCTAGTCACACATCAGTGCTACCCAAGTGAAAGTAGAAAGTTGGAGAACAACTTTCATCCTACAATCTGTGAATGGTGTTATAGCGAATGTATAATTCCTTTATCACTGACATCCCTAATGAACTCGAGGCATGGAACAGTCATCCTGTCAACGTTCATTCACTTCCTTGATCTCAGAGTAGACTGGAAGAGATATGTATGACATCAGTATCACATACTGATTCACACATGCGTGCACGCCTTTCTCAATCCTACTCATCAAGTGGCCATGGATATCAAACTCCCTCAGGAGGGACAAATCCTATATCTATCACTCACCCCTCCAAAGCCCCATGTGTCAAAGCCACCCAATCATCACCTTTATAACAACCCATGTTTCAGGACTGCGTTTGATGATGTCAAAGTGTGCCCAACGACATGTGTTGAGTGCAGTGATTTCAGGTCTAAGAATCACACTCACCACCATCACTGTGAGTATAGACTGTGACTACCATCTCATGGTTCCATGTGTCAAACTCACGGTGGGTCTGTCCGGTAACTTGTTCTCTAACAAGTACCTATGTGTTTGGTTTGATATCTCTATATCATGACTAATGAGATTCTGTCATCAACCAACACCACAATCTAGTCTTGTGTGTCATTGCTGTCTATCTACCTTCCACAATGACATCCGACTAGGGACATAACAAGAATGTACAAACTCTTAGCATCCGTATGATCTCATCGTTCAGGTCCTCAACCTGAAAGCATACGTCATTGAGTTCTGTCATTCTTTAGACATTCAATCTGTTCTATCACTATCTCATATGACTGAACCAGAGTGAATTGGAAGCTTGCCTTTGATGTTTATCAAATCAATCTTAATGTATCCCACCAATCATCCCATGATTGGCTCTCATGGCATACATACCAACAGACTCCCACTTGCACTGTGAGCCAATCACCCATGAATCATATTCATAGTGATTTTCAAACATGTCCCACATGTTACTGTGTTGTAGTGCCAACATAGTGAGTAATGGCAACACCTTGCCAAAGTCTGTATAAATTGCATGTCTCTCATCTCTTCGTTGTACGTCACACGTATGAGATGGAGTTGCCGTAATATGCGATCGTGTATTCCATTTGCTAACCTTTAGCCACATTGCATGATCAAGGATTCCAGACTTGTCATCAATGAGTGGAATATAAGTTCATCTCATGAACTTTCAGATCCATATAGTATCCACTGATGTTCATTAACACATAGATACTCGGCATTTCCCTTTTAAATGGCTTTATTGGAACACTTCGAATTATCAACAAACTTTTACTTTTATACATCCTATGTATATTTTGTGATTAATTTTCTATCCTTTTGGAAGTTCACATCAATGTAACTCTTTACATCAAACTCTTCCTTATCTCCATAGAACTAGTACTTCCCAAGTACTTATCAAGTTCTCATGGTATTCGAGTAACCCTTACTGGAATCAGACAGACACCCACTCGTCATGTCCCACATACGAGTTTTCAGGATGAGCACATCATATTGCCATGTCCTACATACAAGATGATGAATGCATTTTATTCTTGCCATGTCATACATGCAAGATAATGGGATGATTACATACATGATAGATCCATATCTATTCTTAGTGTTCCCATTCTTCATAAGAATTGGACACTTGGCCTTGGGATACTAACTCCATGTAATATGGACAAGTTTTCTCCCACTGAATCTGTGCATACTGAATACTTCAGTACAGATTGCCAATGTATGCTCTCTCTTTTCAGGTCAAGAGATTTTCGAGAACTATCTCTATAGATCTCTATTCCTATCACATAGGAAACATCTCTATCTTCCTTATAGATAATTTCCACATTCGGATTTCCAATCTAGAACATTTCCATTTCACATCAATATGTGGAATGTGAATAGGCTCCCACTAAATCACAGATCCCTTCTTTATCTTTGACATATCAGTCAAACCCTTTGACTATATCATCAAAGTAAAGATCCAATTTTGAGTTGCTTGTACTCAATCAATCACATTGATTAGTCCATTGTAACTTATAGACTTCATTTGCATTAGTGGATTCATAAACCTTATAGACTGTGTCACGTACACATCCTGGTTTTATTCCTCATAGGAATGCGGTTTTAGTATCCATATGCCAAATGTCTTAGCCATTAAGTTGCAATCATCAAGCATCATCCTTCTCAAAATGTTATCCATGTGTCTTAACATTTAAGACTCATTTGCACTTATGGATATGATCCAATGAGTGCTACCATCAAGGTCATACCTTATGGTTCACATGGAAGTCATTTAGGATGTAATGGTTTCATAAACCATAACTCAAGATTCAGTTCCTCATATTCATCTTGATAGTTGACTCATCACATGAACAACTCATCACATAGATAATTGAGGTGTATCTGTTAAAGATATAAGAACTCACAACCCTTGTGATTATTAATTTCTTTTATTAGTGTGGGGTATTCATTTATTAAGAAGAATTCAGTTATTTGATAATCATTCTCTAACTCCTTAGAGTATGATTCCTTCTTGATTCAGACATCACCATGCCTTAATTATGAGTTCACTATGATACACTATCATAATCACTCATAAGGATCTCAAACATTTAGTCCAAGTATTTCATTCCTTGATCTCATCAAGAATTAATACTTTACCAAATTTGTACTTCATTTATGATAATCTTGAACACTTCAAGATATTCATATTGGTATTTCTCTAAACACCATTTGAAGTATTAGCATTTATTCCAATAGGTATGTAAATACATCACATGTATTATACCTAATAGGATAATCACTCTCCCACTACATTAGTGAAGATTGATTAATCATGTCCAAGATATTCATGTCTCTTACTGGTTCTATAACCAAAAGAGTCTAGATTTATCCATCACATGGAAACTAGAAATGAATTTCTCATGATTAATGCTAATTAAATTGTTTGAGTTATCTATAACTTTTAGGTATCATCTTATGCATATCAAATATCACAAGATAAATAAGGCATTGCCACAAAGATCACATCTTTATAAATTGAAACATCTCTTTATTAATTGCCATCATTGTCATACAATATGCAAAAATAAAGTGTTTCTATCTATTGGCAAGTATGAAATAGCAGTTCATAACTGTATTACATGCCTTATTGGCTGAAAATAAACTAAATTATTCCTATCTATAAAGGCAACACTTGCCCCAAGTAAGAATGCTTTACACTTTACATCTTGATATCATATATCTCAAAAAGTGTTACAAGTTTACTTTCATGACACCTTTTAAGTAGAGGTTTCAGTCGCCTCCTTCTTCTTTTGTTCTTCCAGGTAGAGAGGACAATTCCTTTTCCAATGTCTTGGCTTTTGACAATGGTGGCAATTTCCTTTCTTGGTCACGCCTCCCTTGGCCTTGAGAGCTGAAGATGGCTTGGACTCCTGGCAAGCTTCAGAACCTTTCTTAGCTTTGCCCTTGCCCTTGCGCTTGGACTTGCCTTTTTTGCTCGTGATCACCATCACGGACTTAGGCTTGTCCTTCTTCATCTGTAACTCGGCTGTCCTCAACATGCCCAACAACTCTGACAGTGGCCTATCAAAGTTTTTCATGTTGTAGTTCATCACAAACTGACTATAAGATTCTGGCAACGATTGCAGTATCACGTCAGTAGCCAACTCTTGGCTCAGTGGAAATCCCAGTCTTTGCAGGTTCTCCACATACCCAATCATCTTGAGTGTGTGAGGACCAACTGGATCTCCTTCTGTCATGACGCACTTGAACAACGCCCTTGAAACATTGTACCTCTCTTGCCGTGCCTGATCTTCATACATGTTCCTGAGATGCAGAATCATCTCTATGACACCCATGTTCTCATGTTGCCTCTGCAACTCATGGTTCATTGAACATAGCATCAAGCACTTTGCATCAATGGCATCATCAGAATGCTTCTTGTAAGCATCCCTTTCTGTCCTTGGTGCATTAGGAGCGGGTTCCTCTGGAATTGGAGTATCCAGGACATAGAGCTTACGCTCTTGAGTGAGAACAATTCTCAATGTCCGATACCAATCGTGGAAGTTTGTCCCATTTAACTTGTCCTTGTCAAGGACCGATCGCAAAGAAAAGTTGTTGTTGTTTGTTGCCATTTGAACTACAAAAAGGAAAAAAAATGCAATTTTAGTCCAAAAACTCATTTTTGACTTATTTGATTGATTTGAAAATTTTGACGATATAATTAGGCCTTTAATTAATTATCGCTCCCACTATTTTACTTCAAATTGATAGCCCTCACCATCAATTCGGAAGATTGCAGCGTACAACCTTCTAGTGGGCAAGATCCTAAAATCCTCTAAGTCATGAGTCAGCTTTGGCTGATCGCCCACAACTTAGATCTCTCAGGTAGGCAACTCTTGCCAATTGCATCATATGCAACTCTTGTTGAATGAACATGCACAACACCTTGCCATGAACATTCCTTGCCTCTGGGCCTAGACGCTCTAAGAATCACCAGTTAAGTCTAACCCAAAAGCCGACACGGTAAACATGCACCCTGCTTTGGCAGAACCTACATGTCTACCCTTCACACTTCCACAAGATAGACGGCGCACCACGCTTTGGCATAACCTACGCTTGGTCGATCAAGTTTGCCATGTGTGTCGCTAATGGAAGGCATATAAGACTTAATATTTTAATGAGGGATTTGGTTTTATATACATATACATATCCAATCACCACAATACATAGTACGTATCATATACATGCTATATCCCACAGAAAACATGCACAAACGATAAAAAGCGATGATTATGGCCATCCTAATGTGATTCCTCGAGCCAAGAGGAATCACGGTCATCTAGGTCTTCATCACATGCAACCTGTATAAGATGAACTCTGTGCCTTGCCATCCGAGCTGATCAACTCATCACATGAATGATCTGTACTCTCCAGCCAGTCGTCTGGGTGCCACCAGCCGATCGGTTGGCTCCTCCAACTGATCGGTTCGCCTGGTCGTCATGCATCTCGTCATGTCCGCCACCCGCTCATCTCACTCCTCGAACTGGTCATCAACCGATCGGTTCACTCCTTGAACCGACCGTCTGGAAGGTCAACCGATCGGTTCACTCCTTGAACCGACCGTCTGAGCAGTCGTCTTGATGTCCGCCGGTCTTTGACATAACAGGAAATAAAATCCTATTCTATTTATTACATTGCTTAAAAAGGAAACCCCGAGTTACATTTGGGGGGAGAAAAGGTAGGAAAGAATCTCGAATTATTTCGAGTTACATCGGGAATAAGAGAGGGAAGATCGGTGCGCAGACCGAGATGCAAGCAACCACAAACAACCACACACAGATAGGGGTTTATAGGCCATAATCACGCTATACACATCCACCACAAAACTCGTTTAAGGGCGACGCGTATCGAGTGCATTAATAATACATATCATATATGTAATTTGGGATTTGTGGATTTAGGATTGGACATGCATAAAGCCAATATTATTCGCATCGCATGCAATAAATAAAGGCGACAAACCAAAATCGATCATATCCATATTCCTAAAATATAGAGCAGTTGACGTGGCTCTGATACCACTGATGGGTTTTAGGGGAGACAGAGAAGGCAGCGGAAACAAAAAAAATTTCTCCCCCAACCCATACCGAGGAAACGCGTCAACGTCTATATACTAGGAAAGGATGGTTTGCGGAATCATACCTTGTCCCGAGGCTTGCTCGGCGACAATACCTCGCGCAATGCGCGGTCTTCAACTCCGGACTTCGACGGTGTCTGTGCAGCTCCTGGTCGCACCGGGACTGACAACTCCTACTCGAACCGGACTGTCGGATGACAGTTGTCCTCCTAAGCGGCAGTGTCCTCCCGACTCTGTAGTAGTCCACACGGACCACCTGGAACTCCACACTCCTTGTCCCACAAGGAAGTGGAAGGAGTCGCACCCCCCTGTTGACGTACTAGTCGCCAACATGCTCTCCTGCCTCCTGTTGCAACTGCAGTTGTCCTTCCCTTGCTGCACCTCCCTTTTGCGGGAAGCACTTGCTCGGGCTCTCTCACGGTTACCAAAACCAGAGAGAACGACAACTTGCAGAGCAACTGGTTGCACTGAGCTGTACTTTGAGAAGCCCCCAATACCCCTATATATATAGGAGAGTCATGGGACAGGGTTCTCCATCCCGAGCAATGCGGGACTAAAGCAGGAGTAGAAGGGTTCGAGAATTTTCCACAAAAAGAAACCGATTCGCAACTTGAAATGATCGGTTCACAACTAAACCGATCGGTTCGGCCATTGAGCCGATCAGTTGGACCTGAGCCGATCATTTGGGGCACTCCAACCGATCGGTTGGTGCCCTGAACCGATCGGTTCATGGTCCTTATCCGGCTCAAAAAGACTTTCCTTGTTTCTTTCCCAATTGGTATCGAATACCAATATTATTCCCAATCGGATTGGGCAATTTGAAACGAAAGGAAAATCCTTGCCGACATGACTTTCCCAACTGTTCGGTTGCACCTGTTGAGCCGATCGGTTCAACTCTTGAACCGGTCGTTTCAACCTGGTCATGAGCCGATCGGCCTGGACACTCCAGTCGACCGGTTCAGCAACCTCAGCCGACCGGTTCATCACATGAACCGATCGGTTGGGAGCACAGGTTGGGCAAAATCAGTCAATTGCGATTTCAATCAATCCGATACTCCAATCAATGCATCCAACACCTTGAACCATATGATATTGAGCTATCGACTGAATGAGTGTTTAATTGAACTACTAAACTCCTTTAGTAATCAATCTAAACATTGCTTTGTGGACAAAACTCCTCTTCCAGGTTAAATCCTATGTGTGTGACCCTGCAGGTCCATTTCACGTTGGCAGTGAAAGTCCATAACACTTATGACTTCACAAGCAAAGAGCGGTGCCTAGTCACACATCAGTGCTACCCAAGTGAAAGTAGAAAGTTGGAGAACAACTTTCATCCTACAATCCGTGAATGGTGTTATAGAGAATGTATAATTCCTTTGTCACTGACATCCCGAATGAACTCGAGGCATGGAACAGTCATCCTGTCAACGTTCATTCACTTCCTTGATCTCAGAGTAGACTGGAAGAGATATGTATGACATCAGTATCACATACTGATTCACACATGCGTGCACGCCTTTCTCAATCCTACTCATCAAGTGGCCATGGATATCAAACTCCCTCAGGAGGGACAAATCCCATATCTATCACTCACCCCTCAAAAGCCCCATGTGTCAAAGCCACCCAATCATCACCTTTATAACAACCCATGTTTCAGGACTGCGTTTGATGATGTCAAAGTGTGCCCAACGACATGTGTTGAGTGCAGTGATTTCAGGTCTAAGAATCACACTCACCACCATCACTGTGAGTATAGACTGTGACTACCATCTCATGGTTCCATGTGTCAAACTCACGGTGGGTCTGTCCGGTAACTTGTTCTCTAACAAGAAACGTTATGATGAATCAACCCCTGAGCCAGAATTATCCTGAGGTAGGGGACCATCCACGAATCATGACAGGTTAGACAAAATAATGTCATTCTAATATGTCTTTTTATGGTTTCCTGAGTTAAATTGAGAAAGTAATTGATTGAGCTTTCCTTGATTAGTCCTATGGGGACTTACATTTTGTACAGTAACATTATAGATGTTTCATATTGTTCTTACCTCTATGAAAAAGGATGAGGTATAGAAGAGATGCCTGGATAAAATCCAGGAATGTTAAATCTTATACTTGTGATAATATGAAAAGGAAGGAATATGATAGTATACAAAGTGCATACTACTTAATCTCAGTATTTATATACCCTGGCCAGGTATACAACTATTGATGATAAAGTGAGTATGGAAACTCTTAGATTGTTATCTTTTTGATTGCTCTGATCAAGTAGTCATTTTGAGACAATATAGTGAGTAAAATGAAAATTGAAATATGATATGGATAAATGTGCCATATCCTAAGTACAAGAAAGAGAAATCTGAGATAATCTCAGATGAGTATGTGTGTATGAGGAAGTAAAAAGTATACTCCTCATAAGATAAGAATGAGAACAAGGGAGATGATCCCTGTCCAATAAAGTTTGTAAGTATAATAAAGATCTTTTCCCATAATGTGGAAATGGAAAATTTGATGTGTTTTCAACACATGTGATAGATACCAAGGTAAGAGATTCTGAAATATGAAAAATATCAAATGGTTTATGTTGTCTACCTGGAATGGTCAACCATGAAATCAGTTTAATTATATATAAAATAATATGAACATCATATGTTAGGGGTTTATGCTTTGCATAAACATAACAATTAAAGATATCTTTAAAATAAATTCTTAATTGACAAGTAACCTCTCCTTTTGATAAGAGAATGTACAACTAATAAGATAGTTAGAACAAGTAATAAGGAAATCTAGTATTGTGTCACCAGGTGAGATGGCACAATCGAGGTATGAAAAGACTTATAGTCCCAAATGGGTGACATAACATAATTGTGATCTTGAAAGTGAAATGCTGAATTAAATAAGGAGTATGGGAGACTCCCCAGGAACAAGAATCTATTACATGAAATGGTAAAATAAGGAAAAGTGTCACCTGGCACAGTATTAACTCCACAATCAATAATGAAAAGACAGTGGGGTATGTGTCCCGTGTGAACCATTCTATGATAAACTTGTGTGGAATAACTTTGTGTTGATTAAAGCTTTATGGTGTCTCCATAACAATGAAATGTTATGTGGAGACTAGATAGTATGATGAATGAATAATATCTGGCTTCCTTTATTTGGGATTTCGGGGACGAAATCCTTGTTATGGGTTTATAATTTGTAACATCCCTGGCCTGGGTTATGCCTTAACCCTTGGAGTTTTGCTTAAGCAAGTTAATTAGATCCTTAATTTTATTTGGTGAAAAGTAATTAAGGCTCAAGAGGAACTTATGTTTCAATTTTGGTCATGTTTGAATAATGTTTAAGCAATGTTTGCTTAGTTTGGACTAAAGTGCAATTTACCCAATGTGAGGTGTTAACTTGCAAATGATACTTGATAAATGTTCCTCAAGTATTTTGGCATCATGATAATGAAAATGATGCATAGGTATGACTTGTGAAAGCCTGAGTACCAAGAAAGCTCTGATGAAGCAATGTTTGCGCATTAAAACCTAGTTTTGGTGCAATGTGCAATTTGTCCAAAACCCAGGGTTCAATATGCAAATTACCACTTCAAAATAGTCCCTAATTATTCTTGGCATTATTTAGAGCAAATAAAATGATAGGGGCATCTCATTTGTATCACTTTGAAGGAGAGAGAATCTTGATATTAAAATAATCAAGATTTAAGCATAATTGAAACCCTAATTCAATTTAATGCAAAAATAATTATATTAATTGGATTGCCCTTCAACCAAAATTGTGTTGGTTGAAAATCAACAAGTGTGGACGTCTGTGTACCTTACAAAGGCAATGAAAATATCTACGTGAGTGGAGAACCCACTCACATTAAGAAAATAAAAAGAAATATCCACTAACTTATGGATATTAGTATTATATGATTTAAGGTGCTTAATTTGCTTTTCTTTAAATCATGGATAATTGAGAGGAATAAGAGTCAAAGAATATATCCTCGTATCTAAGTAATATAAGGGGGAAAGTGGCAAGGAAAATGGAGGAGATAATTCCTACTTTCTCTCTCTTAAATGAATTTTCAATAAAATCCATATATACTCATTTATCCATAGCTTGAATGGGTAAATTCGAAACCACTTTCACTTCTTTCTTGCAAAACGACCAAGGGATCTTAGGAGAAACAGGAGGACGAATCCCAACCTATATGTAAGCTCCATGGCCCTCTTTCACCTTGATTCCATGGTGGAAATCACAAATCAATGCTTGATTTCTTCTTATCTTCACTCCATCTTCAATTCTAACCATTCCTTTTCACTCAAATATTGAGGACGAGCCTTGGGATAGTGAAAGGAGTCGCATCCACCATTGTTAACGTGAGCTTGAAGCTTTTAAGCTCAATTGGAGGTGGGTTATATAACTTGAACCCATTACATTGTTATTCAATTATCAATCTTACAATTATATTGATTCCTTCTTCTTCTTGATCAATTGCTTGTTGTAATTGATAATTTTATGAAATCAGTAGAAATATGAACTATATGAACGAAGGTAGATGATGATGACATCATCTTGGGAATTTTTCCCAAATAAATTTTATTCCAATCAGTTTCAACAAATTGATCAATCAGTTTCAACAAAATCGTTTGAAATTAAACAGTTTCATCAAACTGTTAGAAACCAAACAGTTTCAAACCATTTGGAAGGGTTGACCATAGTTGACCATTTTTAGTTTTGATGCTAGTTTTGATGGTTGATGACCCATTAAATTTAATTGATTGATTCCAACGGGTTCATCAATTGAAGGTTAATCAATTATCACACTCTAATCGGGTTAAGTGCTGAAATTTCAACTGGTTGATTTAAAATTTTGTGTTGATTAATCCAAACGGTCTCAAAACCATTTAGAGATCACCCAAACAATCTCAATACTGTTTGGAGGTCAACCAAGACCGTTTGAGGTCAGGTCATATCATAATTTGATGATGAATCATTGATTTCAATTGAATCAGTTCCACAATGTTAATCATTAAAGGTTCCTCGATTTCAAAACCCTAATTGAAGGTTTCTTGATTATAAATCCTAGTTCAATTGGGTTCAAAACCCTAGTTGATGGTCTAATCGAAGGATGATTCAATAGTTCAATTGATGACTGAATCAAGGATTCAATTGATAATCGGTTCATTGGTTGAAACCTTGAATTGTTTAAGTGTTGAAAGACCTTTTTGGTCCATTCAGTTTTGAGAGGGTTTGGACCAAACGGTCTTAAGACCGTTTGAGTCCAAACAGTCTCAAGACGGTTTGGGTCCAAACGATCTCAAACCATTTGGAGACCCAAGTCCATTCGGTTTCAATGCACTTCTTGCTTAAACGGTTTCAAGGGAAATTTGCCCAAACGGTTTCAAACCGTTTGAGTTCTGAGAGACCAAGACCATTTGGGGTCTAAGTAATCAAAATAATTTGAGGTACAACTTGTTCAATCCAATTGGATACCTCATGTAATTGAAGGTTCAATTGATCAAAACATTTGGACACCTAATGTACCTAAATGATTGGTACCCTTAATGGGATTAATCATTGATGTATAATGATGCAATAATGATGGGTTTTAGGGGAGACAGAGAAGGCAGCGGAAACAAAAATTTTCTCCCCCAACCCATACCGAGGAAACGCGTCAACGTCTATATAATAGGAAAGGATGGTTTGCGGAATCATACCTTGTCCCGAGGCTTGCTCGGCGACAATACCTCGCGCAATGCACGGTCTTCAACTCCGGACTTTGACGGTGTCTGTGCAGCTCCTGGTCGCACCGGGACTGACAACTCCTACTCGAATCGGACTGTCAGATGACAGTTGTCCTCCTAAGCGGCAGTGTCCTCCCGCCTCTGTAGTAGTCCACACGGACCACCTGGAACTCCACACTCCTTGTCCCACAAGGAAGTGGAAGGAGTCGCACCCTCCTGTTGACGTACTAGTCGCCAACACGCTCTCCTGCCTCCTGTTGCAACTGCAGTTGTCCTTCCCTTGCTGCACCTCCCTTTTGCGGGAAGCACTTGATCGGGCTCTCTCACGGTTACCAAAACCAGAGAGAACGACAACTTGCAGAGCAACTGGTTGCACTGAGATGTACTTTGAGAAGCCCCCAATACCCCTATATATATAGGAGAGTCATGGGACAGGGTTCTCCATCCTGGGGAATGCGGGACTAAAGCAGGAGTAGAAGGGTTCGAGAATTTTCCACAAAAAGCAACCGGTTCGCAACTTGAAATGATCGGTTCACAACTGAACCGATCGGTTCAGCCATTGAGCCGATCGGTTGGACCTGAGCCGATCGTTTGGGGCACTCCAACCGATCGGTTGGTTCCCTAAACCGATCGGTTCATGGTCCTTATCCGACTCAAAAAGACTTTCCTTGTTTCTTTCCTAATTGGTATCGAATACCAATATTATTCCTAATCGGATTGGGCAATTTGAAACGAAAGGAAAATCCTTGCCGACATGACTTTCCCAACTGTTCGGTTGCACCTGTTGAGCCGATCGGTTCAACTCTTGAACCGGTCGTTTCAACCTGGTCATGAGCCGATCGGCCTAGACACTCCAGCCGACCGGTTCAGCAACCTCAGCCGACCGGTTCATCACATGAACCGATTGGTTGGGAGCACAGGTTGGGCAAAATTAGTCAATTGCAATTTCAATCAATCCGATACTCCAATCAATGCGTCCAACACCTTGAACCATATGATATTGAGCTATCGACTGATTGAGTGTTTAATTGAACTACTAAACTCCTTTAGTAATCAATCTAAACATTGCTTTGTGGACAAAACTCCTCTTCCAGGTTAAATCCTATGTGTGTGACCCTGCAGGTCCATTTCACGTTGGCAGTGAAAGTCCATAACACTTATGACAACTTTCATCCTACAATCTGTGAATGGTGTTATAGCGAATGTATAATTCCTTTGTCACTGACATCCCGAATGAACTCGAGGCATGGAACAGTCATCCTGTCAACGTTCATTCACTTCCTTGATCTCAGAGTAGACTGGAAGAAATATGTATGACATCGGTATCACATACTGATTCACACATGCGTGCACGCCTTTCTCAATCCTACTCATCAAGTGGCCATGGATATCAAACTCCCTCAGGAGGGACAAATCCCATATCTATCACTCACCCCTCAAAAGCCCCATGTGTCAAAGCCACCCAATCATCACCTTTATAACAACCCATGTTTCAGGACTGCGTTTGATGATGTCAAAGTGTGCCCAACGACATGTGTTGAGTGCAGTGATTTCAGGTCTAAGAATCACACTCACCACCATCACTGTGAGTATAGACTGTGACTACCATCTCATGGTTCCATGTGTCAAACTCACGGTGGGTCTGTCTGGTAACTTGTTCTCTAACAAGTACCTATGTGTTTGGTTTGATATCTCTATATCATGACTAATGAGATTCTGTCATCAACCAACACCACAATCTAGTCTTGTGTGTCATTGCTGTCTATCTACCTTCCACAATGACATCCGACTAGGGACATAACAAGAATGTACAAACTCTTAGCATCCGTATGATCTCATCGTTCAGGTCCTCAACCTGAAAGCATACGTCATTGAGTTATGTCATTCTTTAGACATTAAATTTGTTCTATCACTATCTCATATGACTGAACCAGAGTGAATTGGAAGCTTGCCTTTGATGTTTATCAAATCAATCTTAATGTATCCCACCAATCATCCCATGATTGGCTCTCAGGGCATACATACCAACAAATAATTCAATACATCATGCTAACCCTAAATGCATGAATTTGAATAAAGAGTAGACTCAATCTAATCAAGAATCGAGTAGTGGACATCCTAGAGAGGATGAAAGAGAGAGGAATTCATACATGTATAATAATCATGTAAAAGTCAAGCCTTAACACCTTCAACATGAATAATTATGTAATTAGGGTATGATCCTTAATAAAGAGATCATGAAACCCTAATCAAGAAGGTTGTTGAGCCCTAACCTTAATTTAGGGCAATGTCTGATAAAGCCCTAATTTAGGGTAATGGTGTAACTTTAATCTAGGGTAATAATATGGGAGATCCCAATTCAGGGTAATATAATGAAAAACCCTAATTTAAGGAAATGCTTCATGAAACCCTAATTAAGGGTGATTCCATGAGGAACCCTAATTAAGGGTGATTCCATGAGGAACCCTAATTGAGGGTGATTCCATGAGAAACCCTAATAAGGGTGAAGACATGTGAAACCCTATTTTGAAGCTATAATACATAAAGCCCTAATCCTGGGAAATATGACAATAAACCATAACCCTAATTTCTAGGTAATGGTATAAGAAAACCTTAATGATGAAATAGAAGGAAATACCTTATAAAGGTGAAATATTTCAAGTGGTTGATTATAGGAAACCTTATAGTAAGCAATGTTCTTATCATTAGATAAGTCCACATTATTAAAGATAGTTAGACAATTTTAATGTGTGACCTATGCACTACATGATAAAGGTGATAGGTTAGTGGTTAAAAGTATTAAGAAGGAAATAACTTAATACAAGGTCAGTTGATTAACTTAATGGGCCTAGTGAAAGGTGACAAGACACTTAATGGGCCTTGTGAGCCGTGTGAGATGCTTGTGTAACAAGTTTCAAGTATACCTCAGTCTAAGGACCTAGAGGTAATAGTTACCTAACAAGTGGTAACAGTGATTAGTGATGAACTAAGGGTATGAATACCCATATTTGATAAGTAAGATAATGATGTTGCAGTGAGATGTGAACTTTCAAGTGATGAGATGAGGGATTAAGATCCCAATGTATTATAAGTTCTGGTAAAGCAATTGATAAGAGCTTACATGTTTCTTTGTAGCATTTGTCACAATAATTCCTATTTGAGAACTTGACTGATGCTAAAAGAATGTGATAATGTACTTAATTAATCAAGTGAAATCATATCATGTAGAGCCCTGACCATAGATCCATCAGTGTCAGTATTTACTAATGGTGAAACGGGTTGCTCTGCGGCAAAACCCAGAATGCATATTTTTTAATATGTGGGGGTTGATGGGCGAACATATCCTTACATTCTAATGGTGGAATTGATGGAAGGTAAACATTAAACCTCTCAATCCTTCATTATTTGTATCGGGATGGATGTATCATGAATCTCCCGATGATTGAGATAGATGCAGTACACATCTCTGAATAATATTAATGTCGGATCGATGGAGGTAAACATGAAATCTCTCGATTGCGAAGAGAGTACAACAACCACTATAACTCTATAGCAAAGTTGTCAGTATACCCTGGAAAGCTATCTAGCAGAGACATAAGATGTCATGCATGTGGTCTCGTACTGACCGAGATGTGGGAGATCTTGGAAGCCGACTCTTCCATTGACCTTGTATGGTACCGATTTCGATTTCGCAATGGTCGGTTGGAGTTTGAGCGGTATACCTCATCTCCTCAGGGCATAAGTGTGATTGTAAAATGTAATCAGATGTATAGCATGTTTGCTTAAGGATTGAATATGGAAATTCATTGGCTGATGTTACATTTCTTTTATGCATCTTTAGTTGATAGATGTTAATTATGTCCCTTTACATTCCTTGCAAAGCAGATAGATGAATTACGACTCTACCATGGGTAGATGCAATGTTCTCCTTAAGAAAGGAGATTATCTTATTCTGTTCATACAATGATTAATACTGTTGTTAATATATAAGAACTCCTCCTCAGTTTTATTATATTAAACTACAATAATAATGTTTTTGGCGGAGAGTTATATCTCTCGCTGGGGCGATTTACAATTGTCTTACCCTGTGGGATCCACATTTTTAGGTAGACGCGAATGAGGAAATAGAGATCACATAGCAGGGAAAGGACAACAACAACAGGGGCAACATTGACATCTCAGGTGGAGAGTCTGGCTGTCATGTCTTATATATGTGTACATAGAGTCCTATGTGTCGTCTTTGTACTCTCAGGTCCTTGGAGTTTATAGTTACTGTTTTTGATGAATCGATCTAAGATTTTGGCTTGATGCCTCGAGGTTCTTATGCTATCTGTATATAATGTTAATAGGACAGTTGATGTTTGTAATCCTCGAGAAGAGATGGTACAAGTTATGTACTTATGAACCAGGATGTAAATGTTATACATTGGTTCTTGATGAAAGAGTTTCCTATGTTTGGATATCTTTGTAAATGGTTTTAATTTTTAGTGATTTTTAGCAATCCGCTGCTAATGATGTTTGCTTCTGCATGTTTTATTGTTGATGGCATTTGTTATCTTAATGATAGCGGGTGTCATCACAGGTAGCAATGATGTGCAACTAGGCACAACTCTTTGATTGTGATGTCATATGCTAGTTTGGACATTCACTAACAACATGATATGGGACCTATAGTGAGGCGACCTGACACCAAATTAGACTATCATAGAGAAATTAATTGTGGAAGTGATCATTAACAACGGATTACTGAAAATCACTACAAATTAAAACCATTTACAAAGAGATCCAAACATATGAAAACTCTTTTATCAAGAACCAAAGTATTTTATTTACATCCTGGTTCATAAGTACATATCCTGTACTATCTCTTCTCGAGGATTACAAGCATCAACTGCCTTGTTAAAACTATACACAGACATCATAAAAACCTCAAGGCATCAAGCCCAAAATCTCAGATTGATTCATTAAAAGTACTAACTACCAACTCCGAGGACCTAAGAGTACAGAGATGACACATAGGACTCTCTATACAAAATATGACAGCCAGTGCCTCCACCTGGAATATCATTGCTGTCCTTGTTGCTGCTGTTGCTACTCTTCCCCTGCAGTAGGGTTTCTGTCTCTTCTTCTACGTCTACCTAAAAAGTTGGATCCCACGGGGGTGAGACAATTGAAATTGTCCCAACGAGAGATATAACTCACCGCCAGAAATATTATTATTGTAGTTTAAATAGAATAATACTGAGCAGAGGAATCATTTTTATTCTACAGTAGATAAATCAATGTCTAAACCGATTAGATCAATATTCTTATTCCAAGCATTTCAGCTATAACTTGATAAAGCAGCATGTTACTTATCCAATAAGGAATTGAAGAACATGTATAATATTTATCCATCTAGGATATGATAAGCAAGGTAACCTCAACCATTGATCCTCATATTTCAAGCTTAACCAAATACGCTACATGGCTGATTACATTTTACAATCATACTTAAGCCCTAAGGAGATGAGGTATACCGCTCATACTCTAACTGACCATTGTGAAATCGAAATCGGTACCATACCTAGGTCAACTGGAAGAGCCAGATTTCCATGACCTCATCCTTATCTCGGTCAGTACAAGATCCCATGCAGGACATCTTGTGTCTCTACTACATAGCTTTCTAGGGTATACTGGCAGCTTCACTATAGAGTTACAGTGGCGGCTGTACTCTCTTCGCAATCGAGAGATTTCATGTTTATCTCACATCGATCCAGCATTAACATTATCGGGAGATTCGTGATACATCCATCCCAGCATCGGAAGATTAGTGATACATCCTGTTGGGGTACGCCCTCTTATTGCTCCTAAGCTCCCTTGTGCACGGCTAAAGCAAGGAAAGAAAGAAGAGTCGAAAAGAGTCTTTCATGTGGGTGAAAAATGGGATATATGTAAGGGAATTTCAAGAGAGTGAAAATGTTATAAAAATCCTTTAATTCCTTAAATTGGTGCCACTTATCACCCTCACTTCCTTTCATACGAAGCCATCATCATCTCCTTCGAAATCCTCTTCTTTATCCATGAATTAAAAGAAAACAAATTAAGCACCTTAATCAATATAATAATAATATCCAAAAATTAGTGGATATTACTTTTTCTTTAACTAATGTGAGTGGGATCTCCACTCACTTTAGATATTTTGGTGCCATGGCAAGGCACAAGAACGTCCATACTTATATAAATTCAACCATCACATTTTTGTTTGAAGGGCACTTCCATTAATATATTTATTTTTGCATTAAATTGAATTAGGGTTTCAATTATGCTTAAATCTTGATTATTTTAATATCAAGATTCTCTCTCTTCCAAAGAGATTCAAATGAGACACCCCTCTGATTTTCTTGTCTCTAATTGATACCAAGAAATATTAGGGACTCTCTAGAAGTGCTATTTTGCATATTGAACCCTAGGTTTTGGGTAATTTGCATATTACACCAGAATTAGGTTTTAATGCACAAACATTGCTCAATAAGCTCTTTCTTGGTGCTCAGGCTTCTACAAGCCATACCTCTACATCATTTTCATTCTTATGATGCTTCAAAATTTGATGAACATTTATCATGTAACATTTGCAAGTTAACCCCTCAACTTGGGTAATTTGCACTTTAGTCCAAAATAGGCAAAACATTATTTTCAACATTATTCAAAAAGGACTAAAATTTGAAACATAAGTTCCTCTTGAGCCTTAATTACTTTTCAAAGGGTAAGAGCAAGCATATAATTATCTTTTTTAAACAAAACATCTAGGGTTAAAGCATAACCCAGGTCAGGGATGTTATAAATTATCCACCCCTAACAAGGATTTCGTCCCCGAAATCATCAAGAGAAAAGAGAAGGGTACTTCCTCCTCATCTCTTCCTATAGCTCCCACGTAGCTTCTTCAATGCCACGATGATGCCAGAGAACTTTCACAAGACATATGTCTTTCTTTTTCAGCTTTTTAATTCTTTTATCAAGGATCATCACAGGTCCTTCAACATATGATATATCATCATTTAATTCTACCTCTACAGGTTGCAAAACTAACTCTGTGTCAGGATGACACTTTCTCAGCATGGAGATATGGAACACTGGATGCAACTTATGCAGCTCGGGTGGCAACTCCAGCTTATATGCTACCTTTCCAATTCGTTCAATGATTGGATAAGGCCCCATAAATCTAGGAGCTAACTTTCCCTTCTTCCCAAATATAAGGACACCTTCCAAGGTGAGACCTTGAGATATACTCTGTCTCCAACTTGGAATTCTAAAGGTCTTCATCGTCTGTCGGCGTACGACTTCTGTCTATCCTATGTAGTCTTTAATTGTTGTTGTATTACTTTAATCTTCTCAGTTGTCTGCTGTACAAGCTCAGGACCTAAAAGTTGATATTCTCCTGTTTCATACCAACATAAAGGAGATCTACAACGTCTACTATATAATGCTTCATATGGTGCCATATCAATACTGTGCTGATAGCTATTATTGTAAGAAAATTCTATCAAGCTCAAGTGTAGATCCCAACTTCCTACAAACTGAAGGACACATGCCCTAAGCAAATCCTCCAAGGTTTGTATGGTCCTCTCAGATTGTCCATCTGTCTGTGGGTGAAAGGTAGTACTAAACCTTAACTACGTACCATGCTTTTCTGTCGATACAATTGCATCATAGGAATTACAAAAAAAGGGTCTTTCATATACTTATAGCTATTCGATTCTTTCATTTTGATAGCTTCTTCGATTCTGTGGATTATCCCTATTTGCACAAATACCTCGAGGATTCCTACTCGTTAATACATAGAGTCCAATAAGCGGTAAGTCAAACACTTTCCCACTTAAAAGAAAGAGTGTCACTGTCCGGGTCTTTTCTTGACTTCTATAATGGGCAGGCTTCTTTGCTACTTTCTGTGCTTCTTCCTATTCCCAGCTTTATGTAGTCACTCCCAAAAATGAATCGTGAACTAGGGACCTCTATCAGAAACAATAATAGCTGGAACCCTGTGCAACCACACTATCTCATCTATATATATCTGTGCAAGCTTCTCAGTAATGAAAGTTGTTTTGACAGGAAGGAAATGTGTTGTCTTAGTCAACCTATCAATTATCACCCATATGGAATCATGACCTTTGGTTGTTCTAGGCAAACCAACCACAAAGTCCATGGTCACATGATCCCATTTCCACTGCGGTACATGCAAAGGTTGCATTGTTCCTGCGGGTTTTGATGTTCAACTTTAACCTACTGACACACCAGACACCGCATAACAAACTCAGCTACATCTTTCTTCAAACCAGGCCACCAATACATATCCTTCAAGTTACGATACATTTTAGTGCTCCCTGGATACATTGCATACATCTAAGAATGAGCTTCCTCCAATACTAACTTCCTTAAGTCATTGACATTAGGTACGACCATCCTACCATGGTAACAGACTACCTGATCCTCTGACTCATGAAAGCCATCCCGTTTCTCACTACCATACTCTGATATGATCTACTGAACCACATCATCAGCTTGTTGTGCTTCTTTAATCTGCTATCTCAGAGTAGGTTTCACTTGCATCTCAGCTAACATCCCGACTAACAACGATACCTTAAGATGTACATTGTTTTGCCTCAAGGAGATAAGCATATATCTTTTAAAGCACACTAACAGGTTCAACTGTGCTTTATCTAAGGTTGGTGATGTTGATTTCCTACTTAGTGCATCAGCTACTACATTAGCCTTCCCTGGATGATAATCAATTGTACAATCATAGTCCTTTATTAACTCCATCCAACGGCGTTGTCTCATGTTCAACTCATGTTGTGAGAAAATATATTTTAGATTCTTATCATCTGTGAAAATCTGGAATGTTTGTCCATAGAGATAATGTCTCCAGATCTTCAAAGCATGGACCACAACAGCTAGTTCTGGATCATGTGTCGGATAATTCTCCTCGTGTTTCTTAAGCTGTCGAGAGGCAAAAGAAATCACTTGATTATCCTGTTTCAACACACATCCTAGACCATTCTTAGATGCATCACAAAAAACTATGTACCCCTTCCCTTGCTCAGGTAACACCAACACAGGTGCACTTGTTAACCTTTCTTTCAATAGCTGGAAAGAATGTTGACACTTATCATTCTAGACAAAAGGAACCTCCTTCCTGGTCAACTTGGTTAGGGGTAAATCTATAGAACTGAAGTTCTTAATGAATCTCCTGTAATAGCCTTCCAGTCCTAGGAAACTTCATATCTCCGTCGGTGTCTTTGGCTGCTCCCATTGCAAGACAGATTCTACCTTCTTAGGATCAACACGGATCCCTGAGGCATACATGTCCTAGAAAAGAAACTTCTGGTAACCAGAACCCACATTTGCTAACTTAGCATACAACTTATGCTCTCTTAGCAAAATTAAATCCTGACGAAGGTGCTGCTCATGCTGTTGAGCATCTCTACTGTATATCAAGATGTCATCTATGAAGACTACTATGAACTGATTAAGAAAAAGTCGAAAGATTCTATTCATGAGTTCCATGAATGCAGCTGGTGCATTAGTTAGTACAAATGACATAACTATGAACTCATAGTGACCATACCTTGTCCTAAAGGTAGACTTAGGTATGTCACTCTCCTTGATACGCAATTGATGATATCCCAACCTCAGATCTATCTTTGAGAAGATAGTTGCACCATGCAATTGATCAAATAGATCATCGATCCTTGGCAGATGATACTTGTTCTTTATGGTTAATTTATTCAACTGTCTGTAATCAATGCATAACCGCATCGATCCATCCTTCTTCTTAACAAAGAGAACCGGAGCACCCCATGGTGAAGTACTTTGTCAGATAAAACCTTTCTCAAGCAACTCCTATAGCTATTTCTTGAGCTCTGCCATCTCAGTAGGTGCCATTCTATATGGTGTTTGTGCTATTGGTTGCGTGACCAGGATTAGATTAATCTCAAAATCAATCTCTCAGGTTGGAGGAACACCTGGAAGTTCCTCAGGGAACACATCTTCAAACTCCCTAACTATCGAAACTTCATAAAGATTAGGGCTCTCCATTGTGGTGTCTACCACATGTGCCAAGAATGCAAAGCATCCTTATCTCATCAGCTTCTCATCTATCATAGTTGAAACAAGACATGTTGGAAGAATCTTTCTATCTCCCTGAAAGATCCATGTGTCACCATCATCTGTGAACACAACTTGTTTGGAATCACAATCCAAGACAACCTTATACTTTTCTAGGGTGTCCATCCCAAGAATTATATCGAACCCATGCATCTCAAGTGGTATAATATCCACTTGAATGCGATGTTTAGAAAAGGAAAGAATGCAGGGAGTACACACCTCCCGCAGCACTACAGATCCCAGCATAGGGGTTTCTAAAAATAGACTATCTGCTCTACGACTTAGAGTCATATTGTAGTCAAGGATCCCTTTTCGAGTGATAAAGAATGTGTAGCACCCGGATCAATTAAAATAGATACGAAATAGGAGGAAGAGAAATCAGAATGAAATAATTCCATCTGACCTATCACAACTCGAGGGTTGACTACTGCTTCGGGTTGATTCATCGCATAGAATCTCGTCGTTGCTTGATATTGACCCTGTGCTCAGTTGTTGGGTGCCTACGAACCAGCTTGGGATGCTTGTTCACATCCTATAGCGCCACTAAAAAACTATCACCTCTAAGAGCCTTGTTGACTCTGCCTCAGAGATTGAGTCACACTTACTTCTCTAGCTCGACAATCTTTCATCAAATGCCCCATCTTTCCGCATATAAAACAACCTCTTCTCTCCCTCTATGGACTGGGTGGTACTGTTACTGACACTGATGCTGAGATGTGGGCTCCCTCTGGTGGTAAACTATAGCCTCTACCCCTACTCGACATCCATTGCATCTGGGTATTGAATCTTGGTGGTTCTATTGGTGCAGAAAATCTCAGTTTCTTGAAACTTTTGGACCTCTGTCCTTGAAACTGAGTATACACCTTCTTACTCTTAGTTTGACGCTTCTCAATCATCAACCTTTCTATCCGTCTCACAGACTCCAAAAAGGTGGCGAACCTCTCCCTGTTCTCTAATGCAGACACATGAGTGGTCAAATCAGCATTTAGCCCCTTCTCAAAATGCCAAATTCTCTCTTCATCAATAGCTTCCCTATGCAGACAGAACCACAAAAGCTCCATGAACTTAGTTTCATACTCGCTAATGTTCATTTATCCTTGCCTTAACCTCTCAAATTGAGAGATATTCTCATCTAGATATGTCTTGTGGAAGTATCTATTGACGAATTCTCGTCGGAATTCTACCCATCTGATTTCAACACCTGGCCTCTTGCCCTCTTCTATTGTCCACCAGTGTCCATCACTCCCTTTTAGAAGGTACACTGCATGCCTCACCTTTTCTGCTTCAGGGATATTGAGGATTCTAAAATCCTTCTTGAGCTCAGTCAGCCACATAGTTGCATCTGATGGGTCAGCTGTACCAACATAATCTGTGGCTCCAACCCCGTGAAGTCATTCAAAAGTCTTACCGACTCCCTATCCTTCATGGTGAGCTGGTGCCCTAGGTGCAGGTGGTGGCATCCTATCCGCCATATGTGTCATGGTTGCCATGAACTTCCCAAATAGATCATGGAAAGCTGGGTTTTCTAATGTAGCTTGGTTAAGCTGGGGATGTTCAGGTACTGGTTCCTCCCTAGTCTGGTCCCTTGCGTAGCAACACTGCTCTCAGCAGCATGTTCTTCGTATGATCCAGACATCTTTAAGTTCTTCTTCTCCTCCTATATGAGCAAAAGACACTATTAGATATACTGGAAGATACTAGAACATACTCAACAACCTTAATCCTATGTCACTGTAGACTCAGCGAACCTAGAGCTCTGATATTAACTAAACTGAGATGACCCGACACCAAATCAGACCATCACAGTGAAATTAATTGCAGAAGCGATCATTAACAGCGGATTACTGAAAATCACTAAAAATTAAAACCATTTACAAAGAGATCTAAACACAGGAAAACTCTTTTATCAAGAACCAAAGTATTTTATTTACATCCTGGTTCATAAGTACATATCCTGTACCGTCTCTTCTCGAGGATTACAAACATCAATTGCCTTGTTAAAACTATACATAGACATCATAAAAACCTCAAGGCATCAAGCCCAAAATCTCATATCGATTCATTAAAAGTACTAACTACTAAATCCGAGGACCTGAGAGTACAGAGACGACACATATGACTCTCTATACAAAATATGACAGCCAGTGCCTCCACCTAGAATATCACTGCTGTCCCTATTGCTGTTGTTGCTACTCTTCCCCTGCAGTAGGGTTTATGTCTCTTCTTCTGTGTCTACTTAAAAATTTGGATCCCACGGGGGTGAGACAATTGAAATTGTCCCAGTGAGAGATATAACTCTCTGCCAGAAACATTATTATTGCAGTTTAAATAGAATAATACTGAGCAAAGGAATCATTTTTATTCAACAACAAATAAATCAATGTCTAAACATATTAGAGCAATATTCTTATTCCAAGCATGTCAGCTATGAATTGATAAAGCAACATGTTACTTATCCAATAAGGAATTGAAGAACATGTATAACATTTATCCATATAGGATATGATAAGCAAGGTAACATGAACCATTGATTCTCATATTTCAACCTTAAGCAAATACGCTTCACAACTGATTACATTTTACAATCATACTTAAGACCTAAGGAGATGAGGTATACTGCTCATACTCCAACCGACCATTGTGAAATTGAAATCAGTACCATACCTAGGTCAAATGGAAGTGCTGGATTTCCATGACCTCATCCTTATCTCGGTCAGTACGAGATCCCATGCAGTACATCTTGTGTCTCTGCTAAATAGCTTTCTAGGGTATACTGGAAACTTCTCTATAGAGTTACAGTGGTGGCTGTACTCTCTTCGCAATTGAGAGATTTAATGTTTATATCACATCGATCTGGCATTAACATTATCGGGAGATTCATGATACATCCATCCCGACATCGGGAGATTAGTGATGCATCCATCCCGATATATATATAATGAAGGATTGAGAGATTTAATGTGTATCTCACATCAATTCCTCCATTAGGGCATAAGGATATTCGCGCCCATAACCCCCACATACTCAATAGTATGCCCTCCAGGAGATCCCGTAGGAAAACCAGTTTCACCATCACCAACTACTGACGATGATGGATCTATTGTCAGGGCTCTACATGATAAGATTTTACTTGATTAATTAAGTACATTACCATATTCTTTTAGCATCAGTCAAGTTTTCAAATATAATTTATTATAACAAATGCTACAAAGAATGTGTAATGCTTCTAACAAGTACTTTTTGAAGCTTTATAAATCATTGGGAACTGAATCCCTTGTCACATCATGGGAATTCTCATCCCTTAACATCTAATCATCATGATTATGGAATATGGATATTCAAACCCTCAATTCATCAAAGAATACTTGTTACCACTTATCAGGTAACTAATACCTTCAGGTCATCTGACCAAGGTAAACATGATACTTGCAATACATGCATATCACATGGCTCTCAAAGCCATTAATCTCTTGTTACCTCTTATTAGGTAACAAAGCATATTATGGTTCACAAGGCCCATAAAACAATTTCAATAATAAAACATCATAGCTCATACATGGCTATGTCCAACATCTCATGATACCTGCATGATTAGTACATATGATAATAGTTATATCAATTACATATCAATACTATGCAATGTAATGGTAGCATCAATATTCCCTCATTAGGGTTAGGGTTTCCCAAATTCATGTCAATTAGGGATACTCATCCCATTACCCAGAATTAGGATTATGGTTTATCATCATATTGCCCAAGATTAGGGTTTCATGCAATATAACCCAAAATTAGGACTTCACATACCTTCACCCTTTATTAGGGTTAGGGTTTCATATTAAGGTTTCATATAGAATTACATAGCATCACCCTGGGTTAGAGTTTCACATCACATCATTGCATTAGGGTTACACATAACATCACCCTTGATTAGAATTTCACATCACATCACTGCATTAGGGTTTCACATGGCATTACCCTAGATTAGGGTTTCACATATCATCACCCTTGCTTAGGGTTTCACATCACATCACTACATTAGGTTTTCGCATGGCATTACCCTAGATTAGGGTTTCACATCACATTATTGCATTAGGGTTTCACATATCATCATTGTCTCGAATTTAGGTTCCTTATAACTTTTCCCCAAATTAGGGTTTCATGAAGCATCATCTTAAATTAGGGTTTTTCATTATATTACCCTGAATTGGGATTTCTCATATCATCACCCTTGATTAGGGTTACACCATTACCCTAGATTAGGGTTTCACCTATCATTGCCCTAAATTAGGGTTAGGGCTCATCAACCTTCTCAATTAAGGTTTCATGATCTCTTTATCAAGGATCATACCCTAAATACATATTCTATTCATCTTGAGAGTGTTGAGGTTTAACCAGTACATGATTATTATACATGTATGAATATCTCTCTCTCTCTCATCCTCTCTATGATGTTGGTTACTTCAAGCTTGATTAGATTAGGTCAACCCTTCATTCAAGCACATACATTTAGGGTTAGCATAGTGTGTTGAGATATATCTTCCATAAGCATCAAAGGTTAACCCTTCTAAGGTTACTAATCACCCTAGTACCTTAAAGGTACAATCGTTGTAATCATCTTTGATATACATCATTAACAGTCATGGGGTTAATTGATCTTTCATAGCTTTGAGACTATTAGGTCTCCAAACGGTTTTGATACTTTTGAACCTTCAAACGGTTTTGACCTCCTAGACCTTCAAATAGTTTTGAGACTGTTTGGGCATCTAGGGTTGAGACTGTTTGCTCTTAAATAGTTTTGAAACCATTTGGTGCTTTCAACCTTTGAGACTGTTTGATCAAATTATCATTGAAACTGAATGAACAACCCATCATTGAAACCGATTGGACATCAAACGATTTGAGACCGTTTTCCCTCCAAACGATCTGAAGACCGCTTGATCCCAAACGGTCTCAAGACCGTTTGGTCCAAACCACCTTGAAACCGAATGGATCAATTAGGGTTTCTACAATCAATCAATTTAGGGTTTTCACTCATTGAACCATCCAACATTAAGGCCATTGAAAGTAGATCAACTTGTAACCCTTGGATCTCCATCCATCCATGACTCCTGTTGACCTCAAACAGTTTTGAAGACCGTTTGATCCTAAATGATTTCAATACCGTTTGGACTCACCATTTGGTCCAAATCACCTTGAAACCGAAAGGATCATCTAGGGATTTCCTTCAACCAATCAACTAGGGTTTGATTCATTGAATCAATCATCAATTGGACCATTGAGAGTACATAGAATTACAGCCCTTGGATTTCCAACCATCTATCATAGCCCTTGAACTCCAAACAGTCTTGAGACCAATTGGCCTCAAATGGTCTTGAGACTGTTTGCCTCCAAACGGTCTTGAGACCGTTTGGACCTTCAACCATGAAATTGATCCAATTCAATTAGAGTTTCTTCAATCAATCGATTAGGGTTTGTAATCAATGGATCATCCATCACTGTAACCATTATAATTAGATCAATTGGAACCATTGGATCTTCATCCATCCACATCATCAATTGACCCCAAACGGTCTTGAGACCATTTGACCTCAAACGGTCTTGAGACCATTTGCCTCCAAACGGTCTTGAGACCGTCTGGTCATCAAGACTCAAAATCATTTGCTCATGATTTTTATTGTGGTGTGTGCTAAGATTACATCATAATATTCAAGATATAAACCTTCGAAACTTGCTGTGATCTTTGTGGTGATTTCATTAATTAATCAAAAGGAAGTTCAGGAATGAAAGAGGAATCAACATATGATGAAGAAATGAAATCAATAATGATATTTAAGGGTTCAAGTTATATAACCCGCCTTCAAAGTTGAATCCAAGCTTCAAGCTTCACGTCTTCAATGGAGAATGAAGCTTTCTCAACTGTCCAAGGCCCGTTCTCAAGTCATTGAGTGAAAAGAATGGCTAAAGTTGAAGATTGAATGGAGAAAAGAATAAAATAAGCATTGAATTTCGATTTCAACCATGAAATCAAGGTTGAAGATGACTATGGAGCTTACCTACAGGTTGGGGTACATCCTCCTATTGCTCCTAAGCTCCCTTGTGAATGGAAAAAGCAAGGAAAGAAAGAAGAGTCGAAAAGAGTCTTTCATGTGGGTGAAAAATGGGATATATGTAAGGGAATTTCAAGAGAGAGAAAATGTTATAAAAATCCTTTAATTCCTTAAATTGGTGCCACTTATCCCCCTCACTTCCTTGAATACGAAGCCATCATCATCTCCTTTGAAATCCTCTTCTTTATCCATGAATTAAAAGAAAACAAATTAAGCACCTTAATCAATATAATAATAATATCCAAAAAATAGTGGATACTACTTTTTCTTTAACTAATGTGAGTGGGATCTCCACTCACTTTAGATATTTCGGTGCCATTGCAAGGCACAAGAACGTCCATACTTATATAAATTCAACCATCACGTTTTTGGTTGAAGGGCACTTCCATTAATATATTTATTTTGCATTAAATTGAATTAGGGTTTCAATTATGCTTAAATCTTGATTATTTTAATATCAAGATTCTCTCTCTTCCAAAGAGATTCAAATGAGACGCCCCTCCGATTTTCTTGTCTCTAATTGATACCAAGAAACATTAGGGACTCTCTAGAAGTGGTATTTTGCATATTGAACCCTAGGTTTTGGGTAATTTGCATATTACACCAGAATTAGGTTTTAATGCACAAACATTGCTCAATAAGTTCTTTCTTGGTGCTCAGGCTTATACAAGCCATACATATGCATCATTTTCATTCTTATGATGCTTCAACACTTGAGGAAAATTTATCATGTAACATTTGCAAGTTAACCCCTCAACTTGGGTAATTTGCACTTTAGTCCAAAATAGGCAAAACATTATTTTCAACATTATTCAAAAAGGACTAAAATTTGAAACATAAGTTCCTCTTGAGCCTTAATTACTTTTTAAAAGGTAAGATCAAGCATATAATTATCTTTCTTAAGCATAACATCTAGGGTTAAAGCATAACCCAGGTCAGGGATGTTACATATAGGGTAACACACATAGGAAATCATCTAGAAGAGGAGTTTGATCTCGAATGGTGATTAGATTGATTACTAAAGTGTTTAGGTATTCAAATCATGAAACTGATTGCTTGATTGGCTGACCAGGTCTACCAAACGACCATCTCACTGGGTGGGACGACCCTTTGGGCAGCCAGACGGGCGTATCAAGTAGTTGAGATGGCCGTTTGGGGGTCAATATGATTGAATTGAGCGGCTCATCTCAACTCACCAGATGACTGTCTGAGTGAGTGAGATGGGCATCTCGCTTGGGTGAGACGAACCAGTTGGGTCAAACAAAGGTTCAAGATGTTTCCCAAATAGTTTTGATTGTTCTTTACTTTAGGAATAAGGAAATTAATATGAGATATTAATTGAATTCGAAATAGCCAAATTTGTTTCAGATTGGGAACTACCTAATGGCCATTTGGTAGTGCGAGATGACCATCTTGCACACCAGACGACCGTCTGGGTGTGTGAAATGGTCGTTTCAGCTGTTGCAGGTTGTGAAAATTCAAGATCTTCAGGTTCTTTATACTCACGCACCTTTATCCCATATCAGATAGCAAATGGGAACCTTGACCCTGGCCTCTGCTATATATAGAGGGGTATTGGGGGATTCCTAGAGCACAATAACACAACACATACAATTGAGAATCAGTTCCTCTGACAAATGTTCTCCTCTCTGGTTGTGGTAACCAAGAGAGCCCGAGAAAGTCCTACATGAAAAGGAGGGATAGCCATCGGGAGAGAACAACTGAGAAGTTGTCATTGTGGGAGAGTATGTTGGTGACTAGTACACCAATGGGGAGGAAACCTGCTTCCTGTCTGTTCTTGGTGAACGACAAGAGTTCTAGTTGGTCCGTATGGACTACTATAGAGGTAGGAGACATTTGGCTTCTTCTCAGAGAGCAAAGTCAACCTACAGTCCGTAGCGAGACCACATGAGTCATTTTAGAGGTTTCGCAGACGTTGTTCATTGTGAAGACTAGGAGTTGCACAACCACCGTCCAAGATCAACTTATTAGCAGTTGCAAAGAAGTGAGTTTTTTTGCTGGACTTGCTCCAATACCAGGTATAACTCTCTAAAACCATCCTTCCTATTTCATAGTAGTTGACACAATCTTGTTGTATTGGGAATACGACTAGATAAATTTTTTGTTTGCTCTGCTATACTCTATACCCGTATTTCCCAATAGTTGTACCAGAGCCACGTCAATTTACTGCATTTTAGGATAATCGATATGATCGGATTTTTGGTTTTATCATTTATTTATTGCATATGATGCGAATATTTAAATTACTCTCATATGTGTATTCGATCAAAACCACATAATCCAAAACTTATATATATATATATATATATATATATATATATATATATATATATATATATAAAGTGTTCATTCAATACCTGCGCAGGTAGCCTAATTTTTCACTACCCGCACATCCAAAAGTGTAACTATATGGTACACAAAAGTAACTCTAAGATCAAAAGAGTAACTATATGACTAAAAAAGTAATTGTGCAGATAATATACAGTCAGTAAACATATGGACGTATTTTTTTATTTTGGTGGGGCAAATGATATTATATTTGGATGAAATTTTTTGGGGAGCTAGATAAAATGTTCCTCTACAATTGTGAATTAAAAAAAAAAGTGACATGAAGGGTGTGTGGGTAGCTACCCGAGCAGGTATTAAAGATGAACCCTTATATATAAATATATATAAATATAAATATAAATAAATATATATATATGATATACATGAAATTTACATGGGTCGCCTAAAGTGATTTTGATGATGGATGTGTACCGTGGTTATGGCCTAAACCTAAAATCTATGTGTGGTTGGATGGTTTGGTTCTTGTTTATCTCGGTCTACATACCGAGCCTCTACCTCCTCTTCCAAATGTAAAGTTAATGCTTTCCTACCTTTGCTCCCCTCGAATGTAACTCAAGGTTTATCTTATTCAATGTAATAAAGTAGCAATAGGATAGTTTCTTTTCATGCAACAACATTGATGGTGTTCATCGCCGATTGAGACGACCAGTTCGTGAGACGAGCCGACCATATGGAGGATCATGGAAAGAGGAAGATGGAACCAGACGACTGCCTGGTGGGTCCAAGTGACTGACTGGAAGGAGTACGAACATTAGTTGGATAGGAGGTCAGATGACCATCCCTAGAGACCCAACTGACCATTTGGAAGGAGTCCAAACATTGGTTGGATATGAGGACCAACTGACCAGCTAAGAGGTGAGATGACCGGTTGAAAGGTTGAACCAATCTACCCAGATTGGGCTACATCAACCACATGTTCATACATGTGATGTGATGATTGACCTAGGTGGTAGTAATTCCTTGTGGCTCCAAGGAATTACAAGTAGACATGGCCATAACCATCACCTTTTGTTTTATATTGCATGGTTACATTGTGGGATATAGCATGTATATGTTACATACTGTATATGTGGTGATTGGATACATTATATATATATATAACCCCTCAATCAAACATATTAAGTCTAAGATGCTTTCCAATAGAAATACACAGGAAAAACTTGATCGACCAAGCGTAGATTTGCACAAAGAATGGAGCGCCGTCTATGTCGTGGAAGTGTGACGGTAGGTATGTAGATTTACACAAAGCATGGTGCATATCTATCATATTGGCTATTGGGTCGGGCTTAACTGGTGACCTAGAGAGCCCACGCCCAGACACATGTAGATGATCATGGAAAGGTGTTGTGCATATCATCTATCCAAGAATTGCATATGATGCAATTGGCAAGTTGGCACACCTAAATAGTCAAGTTGTGGGCGATCGACAAAATCCGACTCATGACTTGATGAAATATGGATCTTGGCTCATTAGAAAAGTGTTCGCTTCAATTTTCCAAATTGATACTTGAGGGTTGTCAATTTGAACAAATAATGAGAATGATAATTAAATAAAGACCTAATTGTTATTGCTCAAATTTTAATCAAATCAAATCAAAAACAAGTTTTTGAAAAAATTGTAAATTCTTTTGTAGAATCAAATGGCCACACCAAACAATAAATTTTCTCTATGATCGGTCCTTGAGAAGGACAAACTTGTTGAGAACAAATTCCATGATTGGTTCATGATGCTGAGAATTCTTCTCACGTAGGAGCGCAAGCTCTATGTCCTAGAAACACCTACCAGAGGAACCTGCTCAAAATGCTCGAAGGGCTGACAAGGATGCTTATAAGAAGAATATTGAGTACTCTATGAATGTAAAATGTCTGATACTTTGTTCAATGAACCATGAGTTGCAAAGGCAACATGAGAACATGGGGGTGATTGTGATGGTCATGCATCTCAAGAACATGTATGAAGATCAAGACAGACAAGAGAGATTCGATATCTCCAAGGCACTGTTCAAATGCCACATGGAAAAAGGAGATCCAGTAGGTCCTGGTGTGCTCAAGATGATTGGGTATGTGGAGAACCTAACCAGACTGGGATTCCCCTTGGGCCAAGAGTTGGCCACTGACATGATTCTGCAGCTCTGCTAGAGTCATATAGTCAGTTTGTCATGAGCTACAACATGAACGACTTTTACAAGTCATTGAGAGAGTTGTTGGGAATGTTGAGAACAGTTGAGAGACAAATGAAGAAGGACAAGCCCAAGTCTATGATGATGATAATAAACACAAAGGGGAAGTCTAAAGGCAAAGGAAAAGCTAAGAAAGGTTCTAAAGCTAGCCAGAAGCCCAAGTCTTCAGATTCCAAGGAAAAAGGTGGAGTAAAGAAACAAAGAGGTGATTGTCACCATCTTGGACATTGGAAGAGAATTTGCCCACTATGGTTAGAGGAACTAAAGAATAAGAAGAATGGAATTGATGCCTCCACTTCAGGTATAAACAACATAAGATAAATTTTATTACTTCTTCATTTTGGTATATGATACCAAATAGAGATCTGACATACTGATGTGCAGTATATGACAAGAAGTAAAGGCCTTCATGGAAGGATAAGGATGGACAAGGCGGAGCAAGTCTTGCGGAATCCATAGTCTACATTTAAATTTATCTTAGCCAAATGGGCATGTAATAGAGTTATTAGAACTACTGTTTCATAATGCCATTAGAATAGAAACATTTTCTTTATGCATATAGACAAGGATGATTATCAATAAAGAATTATTAGTGCTTCTATTTTAAAGATATGATCTTGCATGGAATTCGCCCTAAAAGATCTTGTGATATTTATGCGAAGTGATCAAAGATGAATGTTTATAATGTTTATACCAAAAGATTATAATGGCTAACTGAAGACTATCATTAGCATTAGTCAACTTGTAAGAATATGAGAGGTGCATGCCAAGAACACATATTGATGTTAATCTAGATTCCCTTGGTTATTGAACCTAAGGAAACATGCAAAGTCTTACTTACACACAATATGACATGGCATTCCTCACTAGATGTAGTAGGAGGATAAGTCTTCCATTAGACCTCATACATATGATGTATGAAGATCTTATGGAATGAATGCTATAGATAAATAATTAATACTTCATTTTGATTTACTGGTAATATAATGATATTTAACAAATGAAATAAAAGCATCAATCTCTTAAAAATGTTCAAGGAGATTGTAAATGAAGTATACCAATGATGAAGGTATTAAGATACTTTGAAATCAAATGTTGAAATACTTTATATCAATATCTTGGGTACCTTCAGGAATGAACTGCGGTAATGTATCACATGACAATCCATCTGAACACAATGATGTGTCTGAAGGAAGGATTTATACCATGATGAATCATGATATAATTATCAATTAATCTAATATTCTCACATCCTCATAAATACAAATACTTATCACTAAATAATGTACCATATGAATGATTTAAAAGGACATCATGTGTGATATGATTTGGGAAAGTCCCAACAGGTCTAAAGGATTGAAACCCAGCTCGAGAAAGTAGTGTCTTGAGAAGGTTTATCCATAAACCATGATCGTTGAACATTACTATTAATCTCAATCCAATAACTAAATTTTTTTGTTAATAGGATAACTAAGTTCTTAAAAGCTTCAGTGGGATTAAAAGTAATAGTCAAAGTGTTTAAGATCAACAATATAGGTACAATGAGAACAATGAGAATCACATGTTGTTGTGGAATCTCAAGTTCATCCTATAATGTAGAAAAAAATAGTTCTAGTAAAACACATCTGATGTGAATCCAATGTTTCAAATGGGTTGGTCATACAGAATGAGCCAACTAGTCAACTAGAAGCTATTTCTAAGTGATATATGATCCATGTAAGCTAATAAGGTAGGACCTTTATAGCGTCACCTAAAGGGGTAATACCCAAAAGGTGCAATAGGGTCTTATGATCAAGACATGCATAGATAACATAAAAGGAAAATTGGTTTAATAAATCAAGTTCAAAATGTTGAACATGATTGAAATTCCTTTACCAATTGTCTTGCTTGTTGATGTAGTTATAATGGACTATGATATTTTACATATGAAAATGGAAACTGGATTCCTTAAGGGAATACAATAGAGGATCTGTATGTGACACAACCTAAAAGGTTTCATAACTTCATGAATGCAAATTAAGTCCATAAACTACAAAGTTAAATCTGGGATTGAATTAAGCAACTCAGAAGTGGAATATTTTGAATTGACAAGATAGTCAAAGAGTTTGACTTGAATCAAGATAAAAGAAGAAATATGTGTTTACAAAAGATTTAGTGGGAGCATATATGAATATTCCACATATGAGGAGTCTCTCTCTCACTTGCTAGGAGGGAGGAAGGAAGACTCTC
Organism: Alisma plantago-aquatica; assembly: GCA_963693085.1. Taxonomy (NCBI): domain Eukaryota; kingdom Viridiplantae; phylum Streptophyta; class Magnoliopsida; order Alismatales; family Alismataceae; genus Alisma; species Alisma plantago-aquatica. The sequence continues at coordinate 1,505,496,175 of OY856409.1, read as the reverse complement.
ATCTCAACCAATGCCAAATCCAAACAATGATGGTACTTTCCTAGGAAACACTCAAAGTTTGTATGCTTCAAAGTTCATATGCTCCACCTTCATACCAAGCACCACCAAATCCCTATGCTCCACCACCTCCTCAAGCGCCTCTCAACTATCAATATGCTCCACCTCCACCTCATTCATACCAAAATCCACCTTTAAAATACCACCCCCATCCACAACCACCACAACAACTACAATCATAATTCATCCTCCAAAACCCAAATTCACCTCACCAAAGACCACCACCACCCCAACAGCCACAACCACCTCTACAACATGTTCTTCTACTACCCATGAGCATGTGAAGGCAGTGACAGTTTTGAGGAGTGGTCGAACTTTGAAGCAACCCCGCGATACTATTGTTGTTGATAGAGAAACCAGTGAGGATAGAGGTGATACTATGACTGGACAGGTTGATATTGAGATACATCTTGATGATACTATGATGAGAGCTATATTTGATACTGTGACACTGGGTAGTGATATTGTGATATCTATCAGTGATACCGTGATTCCTGTGATTCCAATTGATGATACTGCTGATCTGAAGCATTTGGGAGCCCAACTTCCCCCATTTCCTGATGCTCTTAAGGAGCCTTCTATTGAGAGGATAAGAAAGAAACATATTGAAGACATCAGACTTTCAAACAAGTGAAAATCAACATTCCTTTGCTTGATGCGGTCAAGAAAATTCCTTCTTATGCTAAGTTCCTAAAAGATTTGTGCACCTTTAAGAGAAAGACAATGGGAAGAACCCCAAAGAAAGTCAAGCTCACTGAGAAAGTGAGCTCAATTTTGTAGCACACCATGAAGAAAGAGGAAAGATCCCAGTGCTCCCATCATTTCATGCTATATTGGGGCACATCGCATAGACCAAGCCCTTTTAGACTTGGGTTCTAGCATTAACCTAATGTCGTATGATGTGTTTTTTTATCTCCAAATGGGGCAACTGAGTCTATCTCATTGTACTTTGAACTTGGACGACGAATCAGTGAAGACGCCTAGAGGGTGTGTTGATGATGTGCTTGTGAGACTTGATGATGAGACTTCTACTTTCTTTCCCACTGACTTCATTGTCTTAGACATGGAAAAAGATATAAGAAGGGTGCTTATCATCTTGGGAAGGCCATTCCTAGCCATAGATGATGCACTTATTCATGTGAGGACCGGGACTATGTATGTGACATTCATGCACATGAAGATCCGATTGAACATCTTTAAATCTTCAGCCACAGGCCAGGTGATAGGGGCCACTGATGAAGATTGCTATCTCATCGAGTGCCTGGATGAGATTGTGGAGGAATCCCTACCTACGTGGATTTAGACTTCCACTCAAGTAAGAGGTTTAGAGCCAATAGTTGATTTCCCAGATGATGATGATTAAGAGGATGAAGAGAACGAGCTAGCCTTGGTGGCTGCAAGTTAAGACCTTCCATATAATTCTGAACCATTAAAGAACTCTCTTGAAGAACCTCCAACTCATGAGATAAAGTCACTCCCATAAGGTTTTAAGTATGCTTTTCGATGCTCAAATGACACCCTCTCGGTGATCATTTCTTCCATTCTCTCACCAGAACAAGAGGAGGCATTGATGAAAGTCTTAAAGAGGAACATCTAGGCCATTGGATGGTCTATTGCTAATTTGAGGGGTATTGATCCCTCCATCTGTGTGCATATGATCTATTTGGAGGATGATGCAAGGCCGACCCACCAAATGAAAAGGTGATTGAATCCAAAGCTAAAAGAAGTTATAACTTAAGAGGTTGTGAAGTTGCTAGATGTTGGGATTATCTATCCTATTTTTGACAGCACATGGGTGAGTCCCATCCAGGTTGTACCTAAAATGGGTGGGATCACTATTGTAGAAAATGCGGATGGTGAGCTCATGCCAGTTAGAGAACAATAAAAGTGGAGAATGTGTGTTGACTACATGAAGCTCAATGAAAAGACCAAGAAGGACCACTGCCCTCTCCAATTTCTTGACCAGATTCTAGAGAGGCTAGCGGGGCAAAGCTTCTATTGTTTTCTTGATGGGTACTCTGGATACTTCCAAATTGTTGTGCATCCTACAGACCAAGAGAACACAAAATTCACTTGCCCAAGTGGTACATTTGCCTACCAGAGAATGCCATTTGGGCTGTGTAATGTCCCTTCAACATTTTAGAGATGTGTGACCTCAATCTTTGATGATATGCTTGATTGATCGTTGGAACAGTTCATGGATGATTTCTCAATTTTTGGTCAAACTTTTGATGAGTGCTTGCTCCATTTGGTTGTTGTTCTTGAGATATGTGTTAAGGTTCACCTAGTGCTATCTTCAGAGAAGAGCCATTTCACGGTACCCGAAGGCATTGTTCTGGGCCATCGGGTTTCAAAGGACGGGATTGAAATTGATAGGGCCAAGGTGGGCCTCATTTCTACACTTACCATTCCTTCCATCGTAAGACATGTCTGGTCTTTCTTGGGACATGCATGTTTCTACCACTGCTTCATCAAAGATTTTAGTAATATCTCTAGACCTCTATGTCACTTGCTGGAGAAAGATGTTGAGTTTCATTTCGATGACAACTGTGTTGAAGCCTTTAACCACTTGAAGGAAAAGCTAGTTTTTGCTCCTATAATGCAACCCCCATACTTCTCTTTGCCATTTGAGATTATGACTGATGCATCCAATATGGCGGTGGGGGTTGTGTTGGGCCAAGGAGTTGGCCAAATTCCACATGCTATCTACTATGCAAGCAAGACTCTGGATGAAGCCCAAAGAAATTACATGACTACTGAGAAAGAGTTGCATGTATTTATCTTCACTCTTGACAAGTTTAGATCATATCTTCTAAAAAACAAGGTGATTGTCTATACAGACCATGCTTCTTTGAAATATCTAATGGCAAAGAAAGACTCCAAGTCGAGGTTGATCTGTTTGATATTGTTTCTTCAAGAGTTCGATATTGAGATTGTAGACAAGAAGGGAGTAGAGAATTCTATCACCGGTCATCTCTCTCAAATTGAAGCACCTTTTGATGACACAAGTAGAATCAAAGAGACAATGCCACATGAGATGTTGTTCCTCCTCTCATCCACTCAAAGGTCATGGTATCAATACATAGCTAACTTATTAGCTAGTGGAAGGATACCAAGCACTTGGACGAGGGAGGAAAGCAAAAGGTTATTTGTTATGGTTAAGAATTATGTTTGGGATGATTCTCACCTATTCAAGTATTTCCCTGACCAACTTATCTGGAGACGTGTTCCAGAGATGAAGTAACAAGATTCTCTCTATGTGCCATTTCGGAGTTTGTGGGGGTCATTTTGGTGGAAAACGTACTGCTGCCAAGATTCTCCAAAGCAAATTATATTGGCCCTCATTGTTCAAAGACTCTCATGAATTTTGCAAGTGTTGTTTGAAGTGCCAAAAGATGGGCACTATCTCTAAGTGGCACATGATGCCTCTATCACCCATTCTTGTGGTGGGGGTATTTGATGTTTGGGGGATTGACTTTATGGGTCCTTTTCCCCCCTCTTTTGGATATGTCTATATTTTGGTTGCCGTGGATCACGTATCAAAGTGGATCGAAGCTATTGCAATAAGGAAAAATGATCACAAGGTGGTGTGTGACTTCGTGAAATTCAACATCTTTAGCCATTTTGGAATTCCAAGAGCTATGATTCGTGATGGAGGAAGTCACTTCATCCACCGCACCTTTGAAGGCTTGCTTAAGAAACATAGAGTGAACCATCATGTGGATACTCCTTACCACCCCCAAACAAGTGGTCAAGTTGAGTTGGCCAATCGGGAGATAAAGCTCATTCTAGAAAAAAAAATGTGAGACCAGACTGCAAGGATTGGTCACTACTTCTCAATGAAGCTTTATGGGTATATAGGAATGCATACAAAGCCCTGATTGGCACCACACCGTTCAAGCTTGTGTATGAAAAAAGCTGCCATTTTCCAGTTGAGATGCAACACAAGGCACTATGGGCTTTGAAGGCCATGGACTTTGATGGAGAGAATGTCAGAATGAAAAGAAAGTTTCAGCTGAAAGAGTTAGAAGAGATGCACCATGAAGCGTATGAAATATCCAAGTGTTATGAAGAGAGGTCAAATTTTCTACATGGAAAGATGATCAAATAGAAAGACTTTGAGCCTAGAAAGTGGGTATGGCTGTATAACTCAAGGTTGAAGTTCTTTCCCAAAAAACTCTGGTCTAGATGGGAAGGGCCTTATCTCATCAAGAAGGTATATCCATCTAGAGTTGTGGTGATTTGTGAGAAAGAAGGAGCTAGAGAATTCACCATGAATGGTCAAACATTGAAATCAGTTGTAGAAGTAGGTCCAAACAAACCAAACCAAAGTTTTAATATAGTGATGCTAGTGGGAGACATTTACTTTAAAGATGCTTTGGGAGTCCCATGGAAATGAAGGAAGCCAAGATTCAATAAGCCTGACTGAAGGCATAAAATTTAGCACTAGTGGGAGGCAACCCACCTAGGTTTGGGAGCTTTTTCACCCAACCTTTTCTTTTTGATACTTTTGTTTTCTTTTCCACACAAAAGACAAACACACACACTTGTTCTTGATAGTTTTTGGTTTAATTTTGATGAAATGATAGGTGAAACATGTGCAAGTTGAGACATGAGGCACATTCAGTAAAAATGATTGATACAACATCAAAGGGTATCATTCAAGATGATTGGATTACGAGTATTGGAAAGATTTGATGAATTCTAAAGAATTTTGAACTGACAAGAACCAGCACAGTCATGCTGGAGTGAAACGATCATGCTGGCTAAGTGGATTGCAATAGGGGAAATTCAAGTTTTAGCCGTGACCAGAACAGTCATGTTGGCCAGAACAGATGTGCTAGCATCCAGCCAGAACGGACATGCTGGCATGGAATGGTAGTGTTGGCCAAGTTGGATTCAACTAAGAAAACTCGAGTTTTGGGCGTGGGAAGCACGACCATGCTGGGTAGAACGGTCGTGCTGACATCTAACCAGCATGACCATGCTGGCCAGAACGGTTGTGCTGGACCGGGCCCAACACTTAAGTTGCTCGATTTTTCCTGAGCTAGAACGACCCAAACTTCATTTCTGCAAACCAGAATGATCGTTCTGCATGAAGAGGCAATTAGGGCGAGCTCCATTCATCCCCAAATCAACTCCTCTTGCTCCCAAACTCTGTATTTGAGTTCCCCTTGGTTCCTAATTATCTTCCCTAACATCAAGCTTCGATTTCCACCCTCCATCACCACTGATTTATCCACTTCTAAGCAAAATCTGCCTCTACAGTAAGAGAGTTCGATTTTTGTTGTTCTTATTGGATTTTCACAAAAAAAACTTACAAATATGAAGTGCACGGGCAAGGCAATCAGGAAGAGAGTAGAGAAGACAATGGACCTCCTCACCAGAGGCAAAAGCCGCTCCAAGCAGGCCTCCCATTCACAGTAGTCTGGAAGTGCATCGTCACCATCAAATTCCATTTCTCGATCCTTTAGACGGTCGACATCGACGAGTGGCTCCTGAAACCGATCCTCCCCCAGTGGCCACACCACGGATCCAAGCTACCACAACCATGAGGAGGAGGAGGAGGAAGAAGAAGAAGAACTAGAGTGCATCATGCACTCAGTGGAAGTTGATGCGTCGGCACACGAAAGAAGGGCTAAGAAGATAGCTGAGGCATCCTCCTCATGCCTACACCCCGACCGACTCTGGCATGACACTCCACCTCATCAGCACAACCATACACCACACAATAGCCCATTACGTGTCGGTTGGTGATTGAGGAAGAGGCTGCAGACGCACCCGTCGAGATGGTGCCCTTGAACTTGGATACAAGTTGGGGGTGACACACATATGAGGAGGAAGAGATATATGACACTGAAAGTGAGGAAATGGAAGATGAGTCGGTGGACTTTTTGTCCAAATTGGAGGAGGATAGGATGAAGTGGGTTGGGAAGCAGCCCCAGGAAGTTGCATATGGGAGAGGCACAATAAGGAGAGTGTTCACACGGCCACTTCACCCCGAGTGCACCACTAGGAGGGTGATGCCCACAAGATATGCCTGCCCCAACACCATGCAAGCCCTAGGAATGCATGTTGTTGTTAAAGATCTCTTGGAGCCATGTGGATTGTATAAATTGTTGACGACTATGAAGAAACATACTTAGAGACAACTCATGATTTTTTTGGGTCTCTAGAGAAAGTGCAGTATCATGGGGAGGATGCAATCAGGTTTAGGCTCAATAATTCCAATCATGTGCTAAAGGCCTCCAACCTCAACAAAAATTTTGCACCAGCACCTGAGATTGCACAAAAGTTTGATGGGGGAAGGTATGACAAAAATGGGAAATGCAACTATGCCAAGATGTGGGAAACCTTCACTGGTGAAAAATCCTTTGCAGCGGGAAAGTAAAAAAACAAGCAAGATTTTCAATCCCACTATGATATATATTCATAAAGTCCTCACCAATTCTATATTTAAGTGATACAACAATCAAAGATATTGTTCTAAAAAAGACTTATTTGTGATGTCAGTGATGGCAAGTCGTGGTTACGTGAATCTGGGGATGATGATGATAGATCACTTAAAGACAATTCCTTCTAAGACCAAGCTACCCTTCATCATGGGAGGGATTGTGACCACAATATCAAAGACACTTGATTGTGATCTCCAGAACTTCACAAGGGCAGAAGGGGCCAAGTTGATTGATTTGAACTATCTTGTGAGGTCTCAGATGATTTTCATAAGAGACAAGAAGATCATTTACAACATGAACCCCAGATATCTTGGCCTCACTCTGGATCTTCCTTATCATTCCGCTACCCTTCTTGAGGGTATCCGACCATAGGAAAATATGCCTACATGGATTTCTAGATTTGAACGTGCATTCCCTAGAGAAGACTACAAAGAAGTAACAATGGACTTACCAGAGGGTGGAGGTGAAACAAATGTTCTAGAGAAGTAGTGTATACTAGAGCAGACATGATGCACACGATCGAGAGAGGAGACTTTGATGCGTAGCCACATCCAACGAATGCATACCATATGTCATCCATCCATGCACAGTTGGAGATGATTTTGAAGATGCAACAAGATATGTGGTTAGATCAGCAGCATATGCATCACTAGATCAACCACATGTACTAGTTCTAGCATGCGCATGTGTAGAGAAACCCCCAATGGGGGGAGGATTTTTGGGGAGCCCTTTCTAGTTATCAGGAGTCATACCCGCCTCCACATGCAGACTACTGGGGCCACTACTACCAACACCCACCTTCACAGGCTGGCCCACCATAGGATCCCACACCACCACAGCCATGACTTCTACCCTACCATCCCTAAGCTTTAGTTTCATGTTGAGGACAACATGATTCAAAAGTTTGGGGTGGTATGGCGGTAAGCCCTCAGTCTCAGCTTATTTTTTTATTTCCTATTCCACCTGATCATTGTTTGTTTGATCTTAATCCAACTAGTGTAGATTTTCTTTTGCTTGCATTCATGCATACATGTAGTTTACTTTCATGCATTTTTGTGTAATTTTTTCAAAAATTGCTCTTTTTGTCACTCCATTTCATGCATTGCATTTTCATGTAGATTTTTGTAATTTTTGTGTCTTTTAACTAGGGTTTGCTGCTTTATGTTACAAATTCCCTAAAGTTAGGTTTAAATGTGATTGAATGCAAATTGGCACCATTTTGGCCAATTTTGCCCAAACTTGAATGTTCTTGCCTAAAAGCATGTTTTGACTTAATCTCCACTGTTTGAAATGAAAATTTTAGTCTTTTGACGAATGCATGTTGTTTCTTAGAGTTTATTGCTATGTGGTCTTGATTGTTGACTTTTTACATGTTCACCACTTCTCTCAAGTTTGTGAATGTTTCAGTTGAATTGTGAATTGAGCAAGCTACAAACGCTTAGAGCCTATGGAATCACTTGATATAAATGTAAATCTCATGTTATTCAATCATGTGGTGTGATATCATTTGATGAAGTGTTGGATTAGCTTTCATGCAGGAAATCTTATGTTGAAGACTACACTAATGACCCCACTCTTCTTCCACCATCTTCACACCTCTCCGCCTCATGAAAGGATGCCCTAGTGCACATAATCAGCCTTGGCCACCTCCAAAAGTTTGGAGCGGTCATACCTACATCTCCCCACTTCACTCTATCAACCATATGCCCTATCTACACCAAGGGAAAATAAAAGAAAAGAAAAGAAAAAGAAAGAAAAAATAAAATAAAAGGATTCTCATGTTCAAGAGCATTCAAATAAAGAAAAGATGAGTGCTCTATGTAATAACACTCCAAAAATCTTCTCACAACTGTTTCTTCTATTTTCATTCCTATTGAGCTAGAACACATCAAATATAGCTCACTTTACCCTTTTCTACAGCCATGTGGGTCATTTGGTGTGGTTTGAGGCATAAGATTGAATACATGAAAGGGAAACAACACTCCTAGTCATCTTTGATTAACACCAACTTGAAACAGTTTACCCATAATGATATGAAAGACATATGGAAAGTTTGTGTTTATAATCTTCATATTTGAAGTTTATATGCTCAGTGCTCATTTCATGATTGGTATGTGAAAGAGGAGAGGAGAGAGGTGGAACACATGCACTTAGTAACTTCCAAGACCATTTAGTTAATAATCATCTATTGTTATGCATTTTGTTTAATGAAAGAAAACTAAAAAGAGAGATTAAGTTGGAGCATACTTGAGGACATGTATGTTTTAAGTTTGGGGTGGTGATGCAACCCTATTTTAGGGCTCCATCTTGTGCCATTTTGTACTTTATTCACATCTAAACATAGTAGAATGCAATTGAAATTCCCCAATGTGAGTATTATTGTCAAATGCACTTATGGACGTTCTTTGCATTATTTTCAAGTACTTGGACCATGCTTTGGATGGATGAGAGAGAAGAAAAGAGTTCTAGGGTTCCTCCGCTCATGGAGGGGTCCAATGAAGACCTGAAAGCTCCCTCAACCTACCCCTAATGGCCAAGATTTGACATCAAGCAAAGAAGTCCATTGATGGTGAAGCTTGAAGTTCATTTTGCTACTGAAGACCTGGTGTAGGGGCACAGTCGTGGGAATTAAATTGCACAGTTACAGGGTTTTTGTCAAAACGGCCACGGCCGTGGTGGCTGTGGTGTGCCACGGCTGTGGTGGCTGGCACGTCCGTGGTGGGCCTGGTTGATGTGGTTGTGGTATTGCTGCACGGCCGTTTTGCTCTGCTGCGCCATGGCCGTTTTGTGGTGCACGGCCGTGGTGTCTGTCACTGGCACGGCCGTTTTGTTCCACCACGGTCGTGCTGCCTTCTGCTTGATTTGGAAGTTGAACCTATCGATTTCTAAGTGACCTAGCACGGCCGTTTTGTTGTACCACGGCCGTGCTGAGTCCTGGGGCAGCACTTTGACTTGGATATTTGGATTTTCTTGGACATCTTTGCTTCAAATGATCTTTGGCCACTAAGGGTAGGTTGAGGGAGCCTTGGACTTCACTTTGGGCCTCTCCAAGGGTAGAGGAACCCTAGGATCACTCCTTCTCTCTCTCTTCCATCAAGTGTGGTCCAAATGCCTGAAAAACACACAAATGATGTCCATAAGTGCATTTTATACAAATAAGCATATAAGGGGAATGACATGCAATCTAACAGGTATAGATGTGATTGAAGAGCAAAATAACACAAGATGAAGCCCTAAAATAGGGCTGCATCAAGACCCCATCACGGCCGTGGTGCCAAGGAATGGCCGTTCTAGCTAATGCCCAAGTTACAGAGAAATTCCCAATATTTGCAAGCTTCAGCAACTTAGCCACCACGGTTGTGCTACCCAAAATGGTCGTGCTAGCTAAAGACATAGCATGCATGCTAGAGGGAATGACCTCCTCTCAAACTCCACTACCACAACTGTGCTACCCATCACGACCGTTCTACCTAGCCCTCAGCATGGCCATGTTGCCCAGCACTGTCGTGCTACCAGCCTCCATTTCACCACCTCAACCTGTGATTTTTCCACTTTCTTGAAACGAGCATTCCCCACCACCACGGTCGTTCCCACCTCTACCCACCACGGTCGTGCTTCCCCGCACAGCCGTTCTACCACCTAAACCCTACCTTTTTCTACATTGTTTTTACAACAATGCCCCTACTTAGCCTAGTGCTTCCAACACCACCTATATATACATGGGTGGCGGATAGAACACTAGGTTATCTGCCATTACTCCTCTCCTCCCACTCCTTGAGCATTCATTGCATTTCTCTTGCATTTATGCCTTCCTCTCACCATTTCCACCTTGGAAACCTAAATTTCTAGGTTTTCCTCCATAATCCCCTCCATTCTCATGCTCATCATCTCCACTGGAGGAGAGAGGTCATCCCCTAGCTGCTAGGAGGTGAAGAAGGAAGATCTACTTCGAGCTCCATGGAGTCTTATCCCCTTCTTCCCCTTTCTTTTGTTATTTCTTTGATTATCTCTAGCTATGCCCCTAGTGGTGGGCTATTTGGGTTCAAATGTGACTTTGATACCATCTTGGGGGAAAATAATGTGTAATGGACATGATTTCTATCTATGATGATTGCCTCTTGCTTCTATCTCATTTTCTATTTTATTGCATGTGATTTGTGCTTTTAACATGGATTGCTTTCTTTGAGATGTTTGATGACACTTAACTTCTAGGAGGGATTGGAGTGTATGTAGCAATCTTAGGAATGGCTCCTAGGTCCAATAAGTGGATCCCTAGATATCCCCCTTTGTTCCTACATGCATATCCCTCCTTCTACAAGTGAGTGTGAGATCTAAGTGGCTAGTATAAGTGTGATTAGTGCAATTTCCTAGATCTTTCTAAAGGCTAGATAGCTAGTGGCATGATGTGAAAAACCCTCATCTCTACTCCCATTTCTACCCTTAGATCTCAAATTCCCTAATACCACTTACCCTAGAAACCTAGACTTGACAAGTCCTACTAGAATTACACCTAACCCTAGTTCTCCAACTAGTAGTATAGGGTACATTCTAATAGCACTTGCCTTGTTGTTTGGTTTGGTAATCTAGAATGAATTGTGATAATTGCATGGTACATTGACACCCCCCAACTAATAAAAAATCACATTCCCAAATGGCCCACCTACCTAATCTCATTGCTTAAAATCCATTTTGCCTTCTTAGCTTATTTATGCTAATCTAATTTAGTTGCTTTTGTTCAATCTAGTCAATTGCTTAGTCTTGTTCTTTAGGGTTAACTTAGATTCTTGCTCTCTCTCTAGTGGTTAACTTAGCTCTTAGTTGATAATTGATCTACTAGTGTAGTGTAGTTAATCTTTCCTCCCGTTTAGCTAATTGCTTAATCTAGTTCCTTAGACTTGCTAGCTTAGGATAATTTAGGGTTTGCGATAACTTAGATTTTTTATTGTCTTTACTTTCTTGTTCACTTAGTTTAACAACCAAACAACCCCTTTTAAACCCTTCAACCCTAGTCTCCACATTAGGAACGTAGCCAATGCTAACCTAGCTCTAGTGTCGCCTCTATCCCTGAGGATCGACCCCTACTCTTTCCTATCACCTATACTACAATAGTACCTCGTGCGCTTGCGGGTGACCTATTTAGTGTTGTGATCGATTCTTGTTAGGGTTATTATAAATTTTGAGAGACCATGTGTGTTCGAGTTCCGTGGAGTGCATCTAGTCACCTCTTGTTGTCTAGTGTGTACACCTCTGGCTCAGACGCACCAACCATTGGTCATTTGATCCTTAAGAGGTGGAACCATCAGTTTCTAATCTATCAAAAGATAGGCCATTGGATGTTGAACCTTAAGAATATAGGCCACTGGATGTTGATCCACAGATGTTGAACCATTGAAAGGTGTATCTCCGGGTGACTTCCAAAAGAAGAGACATATCCCGATTGGGTTCAAGTGAACCTGACTCGATCTGTACCTTTGGAATGTGGTTGTGAGAGCATTTTTGCGACTAACTACTAGGCTTATTTGAGACCTTCAAAAAGGATCATAAAAAAATGATCCATAGGAAGATGCCATCAGAAGTCACCATCAGAATAACATCCTTCAAGAGCATCATTTGGTTGGTGCCATCAGAATACACCATGGGAAGATACTATCAAAAGTTGTATCTCAAAGAAAAAGAGTCAATGGGGTGTTGGCATGTATTGTTGCAAAAAGTCTAGGGATGAACTTGATCGTGTTCATCAGCCTAATATTTGGAGGATTGATGTCTTCTAAGGTTCAATGCTTGTAAGTCCAAAATTTGGCTAGTTGAGAAGCTCTATCTATAAATTACAAAAAGATAGAATCTAGAGTTTTTTAGGGTATATTAAGGCTATAACTGCACAAAACTATAGATAAATACATAGAATAAATGCCTAAATTTAGGTGTTATCAATTGCCATATTCATTACTCACGTGATTGAAACCTACTTGCAATATATATATATATATATATATATATATATATATATATATATATATATATGTGTGTGTGTGTGTGTGTGTGTGATCATTTTATCCACGGAAATGAGATGTTAGAAAAGTGAATTTAGCTTTGAAGGTTTATTTTATAGGGATACAAATGTTGAGGTATAAATGGAGAATAAAAGAAAGATGACAGTATCCAAAATGTAGGTCAATGATGGGTTGTTGAAAATTTCAAACTCACTAATCCAATTGTGTCTGATTTAGAAAAACCTTATCTATATTTCACATAGGTTGTCGAGATCGGTTCCAGGTTAAAGATTATGTGTCTGAATCTAAAATAGGGCAGTTAGTCTTTAGAAATCAAACACATTCTGGTTCTAAATACGTAAATATGTATATTTACGGGATGTAGCTATGTTTTGAAGTGATATATGTGTCAATTTGATATGTCGTATGTGATGTTAAAGCATATTTTAGTTGTTTGATACGATATGTGTTGTATTTGGATGTTATTTTTATATTCATGTTGAGTTAGAATATACTTATATGTTAAGTTACACTAACAATGCCTTTTGTTACACATATGATGTTCTGATGTGGTATTAATGTTGTTTTGTGTGGTGTAGTCATCTAAATTTGTTTGACAGGCTATATTTTTATGTGATATATGTGTTGTTTTGGTATGATATATGTGATATTGCAACATGTTTTTGTGTGATGTGTTGTTTAAGTATGATATATGTGGTGTTGTAGCTATGTTGAGATTTCCTTGTGTAGGTGATATTGATGTTAGATTGTTAGTATTATTTATGTCCAATAAAAGCAAAGGAGAAATGATATTATTCTTGTATGATATTACATAATCATTGATAACTTTTAGATTCATTTTATATAATGAAATTAGTTGCAATGGTGTGGGTAATTATTTTAGATAATTATTTTATCTCAAAAAAGTAATCTTTGAAACTGATTATGGGTCAGTTCACGATTTAGAGGTAGAGTAGGAATCATGAGAGACTTGTTGAGAGAGAGAATCTAGGAGTCCCATGTTTATGGGGTTCAAGCAAACAAGCTAGATACCAATGAACTTAATGAATTCTCTTGAATCCATCGAGAATGAGAGTAGAGTCAGGGAAAGAGGGGAGATAGATGTTAGAGGGAAAGTTTGGCCAACACTATGAGGAGCCTTGGCGACTGCAAACTCAAGGTAAAAGAAAGCATGATTGTCATGCGATTCAAATTGAATGGCCCACATGGATTCTATGTAGATACTAAGGTTGAATCTAGTGTGAAATTGCAAACATAGGAAAGCCGATAAATCATTCCTTAAGAAAATATGATAAACAATGTATTATATATTTAGGAACTATCTTACCCAAGTAAAATAGAATAGCAAACCTTATTCAATTAAGTAGAAACTTTTCCCCCAGACTATATAGGACCTAAAGAATCTAATTTTTTACTTAGGCTTAGGTTTTAAGATCATCTTATATGTTTTCAAATACATTTAGGGTTTAACTCATTTATCTTAATATTAATTATTATATATCTTGTTAATTACCAATATTTACAATTTGAGTACTATTGTCATCATCATACTACAATATAGGTTACACGATGTTATCATATACAAGTTATGATAAATTTATTCATCTATTCTATTATGCCCATTAATTACAACATTAATTCAAATAATGGCACATTAATGACTTCCACTTACACTAAAGATCTAGTTTTTTTCACATTATATATTAGTCATAGTGTTGTCGCATTAATCATTCACTTATAATTATTCAAATTAAATTATCCATTATGCACATTTAAGTCATTATGTGGGTATTAGAGAACAAAGTGACACATATTACATATTAATGAACCAATTTATATATCAAACCATGATTTGATGATTAGGTCCAATCTATGTGTATCAATATATGATTATGACACCTAATGTCACTAATAAACTATAATTAATACCAAGAATTCATATATTAGGGTTACATATTAATGAAACGATTTACATATCAAACCATGAGTCGGTGATTAGGTCCAGTATATGGGTATCAATATATGATTATGACGCCTAGTGTCGGTAAGTCATTAAAATTAATACCAAGGATTCATATATTAGGGTTAGTCAACTTCAACCTAGGGTTAGTTCAACATGGCTATTAACAATAAAATACCCATCCTTATCACATCCAAGGTCTCATCATCACATTAGGGTTTATTGGTTCATTTCATGGTCAAGATCATACGTATCCATAATTAGGGTTAATATGTGATTTACATATATTATGTGCATTAAATGTTCATTAGGGTACAAACAAGCATGTTAGGGCACATTCTAACCTTGTTTGGTCAATTCTAAAGATATAAGAATAGTATCATCCTAATCAAGGAATTAGGGTTTGCAGAGTCAAGATAGATATATTTTGGTATGTTATAGGAATCCACCATTAAAAGGATTGTTGTCCTCAAAATAAGCATATCCATATACTATAAGGTACAACACTCCATCTCTTAAAAGGTTTAACCTAATATGTCAACCAAAACTAAAGGCACAAAGATAAGACTATCGAACACACATGTAGCACCATCTTTTAACAACACTTACACTTCATCAAATCAAGATACCAAGCAACCTGGGAAAAAGAAGCATGAAAGTATACTCTGTTTAAATATGAACATAAGAGTTACCTTCATCGTTATGTTCATATCCTTCTTCCCCCAATGGCATCAAGATGTAATGAATGCCTATCATTCGGTCTTAATCCATTGTTGTGATTGTTACGATTACTCCTACGTCATACAAGGAAGTTGAGAGCATGAAGGTTTAATATGACCATGTTATCCATTATCATAGCATATGATCAGTCTTTTAGGTTTAGTAGGACAACTCCCAGGGGAGTACTTCTTATGGAACTTGTAACATCTATCACTCTTTGATTATTCATTAGATGACTTCCTCTTATGATTAACCTTTTCTTGATAACTAGGGTAAGCTTCTATATATAGGGTTTTATCCACCAATTGAGGAATGATAAAGAATAATTAAAAGATCAACATATTATACCACAACCTTTATAAAAAGACACTAGCATGTCACTCGTCAGTCGGACCATTAGCATAACAATCTAGGTTTATGAAATTCTGCAGGTACTCAACTATGGTCATGGAATTCTAACGTAGATTATAGAACTCAGACTTCTTCTTAATGTTGCAGATGATATATACTTCTCTCTAAATAAGGGTAGAAACTTATCCCATACCATAGAAGCAATGTCATGAGTCTTTCCCATGTTGTTCCACCAATTTCGAGTTGTCCCATAGAGAAAATAAGTCAAAATGAACCTTTTGATGCCTGGAGCAAACCATACCTTCAACCACTGCAAGAATCCAATCATCATTATTTTCCACCATATTAACTTCATTCTCATCCTGAAAGTACACAGGTTGCATCTTTAGGAAATTAGTGAGATAGCACTCCTTAGCTTTGTTTGTATCAACGGTAGAGATAAATTTCCCTACTAGAACTAAGTAAAGTATATGGCAAAGATGAAGCAGCTCCTGGTTAGGGGTGAATACATGCACCCATGTTAGTTGATGTTGGTTTCGAGGTATATAGAAAAACTACAGGTTGACTTTCAACTGTCAGTGAAACTTGAGACACTTGAGGGGTAAAAGGAGAATCCATCCCAAGCATTTTGTACTTTGGGTCCTAGGGTGCCTCAAATCTAGCTAGATTATTGACAGTTGAATTGTCTCTACTCATATCGATGTTCCAGCACAAGTCAAGGGTATAAGGTGTAAGAAACCTATAGGGTAGGTAAAAGCTTGAGGGAGATAGGATTGAAATAGTCTGATTAACTGATTACCTTTTCCCTGATATTATACTTATAAGGAGTGGGATGCAATAGAGGATCCACTCTCTAACTTGAGGGAATAATAGAAGATAATCCAATGCCAAACATGATAATAATTTTTGCAAAGGATGATAAACTAAAATTCAAGTATGTATTATATCATTCACCAAAAGAGTAGTAGTGGGAAATAAGCCTAACAATTACTATATTTATGTATAACATTGTTATTCGCCATATAGGGTGTACATAAAAGGAAATTATAGGAAATTTGTTGTAGAGGTCAAATCAACCACTTCAATCTACCTCCCAAGAAAGATCTCCTACACCTGATAGCTCCTTGAAAACTTTGATTGATACCTCCTAGTTCTCCACCTAGGGTTTTAAAGCATACCCCACAAGAGAAGACAAAGTGAAGGTTTTCAGCCTAAAATCAAATATGTACATATAAATAAAGATTGGACACTATGAGGTAAAAGGGACAACAAATAATTTAACAAGGCCTCCGAGCTAATGATATACAACAAACATCCAAATGTATATCAATACAAATCTTCATATAATAAGACACAAAGATTATATGAAAATAAATAAAGTTAAATTAGCAATTCTTGCCTTCAAATCTCAAATTAGAGAATGAAAACTAAATAATAAGAATTATGCATGAAGATTGTCTTGACAATAACAAGTACAATAAAAAGTTCAAGGTATATGGCATCACCACCTTATCCACATATAATGGGATCATCAAAATAATATTAGGGTGAGTAATGGAATCACAACACTATTACCCAGGGACATGAATGCCATTTGCATCTTCTATTGGTAATACATACAATAAGGGACACACGACCTAGTGTGTACATTATTAAAGTTATTAAAATCAAGCATGCATTTTAAATAGAGAGGCAAAGATCAGTTTAGTTATATCACAATATAGTATCCATATGAGAAAAATATCACTAAGATTTATAATGATGACAATGATACAATCATGGCAAACATTGGGAAATTAGGGTTTCCATTGAATATGGATCAATAAATCTATCAGGGTGAAAATTGAATGAAACAATAGTAAGATACAATAATATGGTTCACTTTGCAATTATGATAGTAAATAATACTATTTCTAAGAGTTTGGAACTAGTCGATTCAAAAATGCATAAACATGTGACATTTAAGATAATATGCCACAAATAAGTAAAAGAGAGAGGGGGAAATATAAATCATTGTCCAATATAGAAGTGAAGGGTCAAAACATACCTCAAAAATGTGTATCAAAAGTTAAATCTAAAACCCTAGTTCCAAAAAGGGTATTTATTCACCTAATATTATGTGAGATGTAAATCATTAATTAATAAATATATTAAAAACCTAGAAGCCTCATATTTTAATTGCATTGGATTTAGATTATATGAATTATTAGAATCGATGGTCCTTAATTTTTTTATTCCAACAAGTATTTATATGTATTTTTTATGAGTAGGTAATTAGTTATGAATTTCTAGGAGCACACAAATTACTAGAATTATCAAGAAACAAATAAAACCAAATGACTAGAATACCCTCGCATCATGCATCAAATATTGATGTGTGACAAGGAAGTATAGATATTTTGACTGCGATTAAACAATGTGTGGTCAAAATACAACAAATGTGAAAAAAGATAAAATTTCCCATTACATCATGACAAGAGTTAAATAAGATTGAGGGCATAAGCGTCAGACAACAAGATATCATCTTTCCTAACCCATGATGAACTAGACCAAGATCCACTGGGATAGTGATATATCTGATCAAAATGATGGGAAAGGAAGTCATTCCTCACGACACAACACTTCCATTGATTATGTCACCTCCTTCCAAATCCATAGACCCGGAGAGGAAGTATTAGGGTGAACAGGAGATCCAAATGGCCTTTCAACCATTTCCACAACAAGGAGACAATCCAAAGCAAGTAGATTAAACATAAGACAACCATTGAGGTTATCAGTGACTTCTTGGTGGAGGTGATAGAAGAAAACCCAAATGGAAGTCACAAAGACAGTAAATAGAGCTTACATCTTACTGCATTCACATGGAAATAGAGGAAACTCAAAACCAATAAACACCAACTAGTACATAAGAAAGATTCTACAGAAGATTTTGAACTTAAACAGGTCCATTACTACCGTGGAAAACACACACAGATTGGTCCCTGACGGTGCTTCTATGAGCCCTAAATTTGGTCTGTCAGTAGCACAAATCAGCTAACAATATGTCTCAAAAACAAAAGTGAGGGCACACAAAAGGTCTAGAGATGTTTTTCCCTAAAGGAATTGATCAGAGGGGCATTAAACTATCAAATCCCAAATATTGTTCCACCATTGGAAGAATAACTTGTCTCTACACTACCACTCTCAGTCTGATAAACTGAGGTGATGTAGATATTTCTCTAGGGTCCTCGGTGATGGAAAAACCTCTTCTATTATTTAGGTGGGCTTGGTTATAGGAAGAGCTTAATTGGGAAAATGGGAGAGTGTTGTTGCGAGAGAGGGAATCTAGGAGTCTCGTGTTTATGGGGTTCTAGCAAACAATCCAGATACTAATGGACTTGTTAACTCCTCTTGTTTCCATTGAGAATGAGAGGACAATTAGGGAAAGAGGGGAGAGAAAGGTCTGATGGAAAGATGGTTTCTAGCACTATGAGGAGTCTAGGCCGCAACAGACTCAATGTAGAAGAAAGTATGATTGATGTGTGATTCAAATCGAATGGCTCAATAGGTATTCTAAGTAGTGACTAAGGCTAGAATCTAGTGTGACACTGAAAACATTAGAAATCTAAAAAATCATTGATTGAAACGAAATTTTATTAACAATGAAATTGTATATTGAAGAATTTTCTTCCCCGAGCAAAATTGGATAGCAAACATTATTCAATTAAGTTGAAACGTTTTAGCTAGACTAAATAGCACATAAAGAATCTAATTTTTGGCTTAGATTTACGTTTTAGGGTCATCTTATATGAGTTATAATAGAAGTAGGGTTTAACTCATTTATCTTAATATTAATATTAAATATCCATTAATTATTAATGTTTGGGATTTAGAGTCTAATTGTCATCATCTTACTACCATCTATGTTACATGATATTATCATATATGAATTATAATATTTTACTCATTTTTTTGAACATTTTGTGATTCTATTCATGTTGTCACCGAGGCTTGGACTTGAGACCTCTTGGTAACAAACCAAGGATCTAACCACTAGGATGCCTCGTTTGGATGATATTTTACTTATTTATTGCATTGTTTTCATTAATTTTAACATTATCTCATATAATGGCACATTAGTTACTTCTACTTACATTAAACATCTATTTGTTAGTAACATTATATCTATTAGTCACATTATTGTCCACATTTATCATTCACTTATACTTATTGACATTAGGTTACCCATTATGCACATCTAAGTCATTATGTAGGTGTTATAGAACAAAGTGACACATAATACATATTGATAAATTGATTTACATATTGAACCAAGACTGGTGATTAAGTCAAATATATGTATATCAACATATGTTTTTGACATCTAAATTCACTCATTCATTAAATTTAATACCAAGGATTCATGTATTAGGGTTAGTCAACTTCAAGCTAGAGTTAGGTCAACATGGTTACCAACCATCCAATACCCATGCTTATCGCATCCAAGGTCTCATCATCACATTAGGGTTTATGATTCCATTGCATTGTTAGGATCATATGTATCCATAGTTAGGGTTAGTATGTGAGTTACTCATATATATGCATTATTTTAGGGTAAAATCAAGCATGTCGTGCATATTTCAAACCTTAGGATTTCTCTAGTTCGAATAAGTAAATTTCACTATGTTACAACTGACTTGCATTTATATAAGCATGGATTTTTTAATGATTTTTGTCCTACATGGGGGTAGGATGAATGTAAGGTCCTAGATTTATCAAGACAAATATCCAATATGATATTGATTCATCCCTATTTTAGGGATTCATCTTGTGCCTTTTATTCCATAGTCACATCTAAACTTGGTAGAATGCATGTAATTTCCCCCAATAAAATGGCTTACTATAAAATGCACTTATAAATGTTCTTTGCATGATTTTTAGGTACTTTGACCAGGATTTGAATGAATGGGAGAGAAGGATGAGAATCTAAGTTTTTTTCACCCTTTAAGGATCCTAAAGGGAGTCCAAGAGCTTCCCTAACCTACTGATCAACCCAAAGTGAGGAAAAATAAAGATGAGCAAATTGAAGATCAAAGTGCAAGGAAGAAGCTCCAGCATGGGTTGGTACAATGCCACGACCGCGACACATATGCTCCATGTCGCAATTAAAATGAAAATTTGAAGTATCCAACCACCAAGCCTGTGGTCATGACTAGGCGTGTGGTCACCAAAGTCCACTAGGATTGTGTGACCACCAAGCCTACAGTGATCAAAGTCCTCTAGGCCCATGGTGACAACCAGTCCCATGGTGATTAGAACCCACCATGACCATAGTGACCACCACAATTATGCCATCAACCCTCCAAATCCACACATTTATCTGGCATTTTCATCCATTTTTCACCTGGCATGTTCCACTCCACCACGGTCATAATCATTCCCATCCACCACGATTGTGGTGACTAATACATTCGTGGTGGATAGCATCCCTAGCTCATTTATTGTCTAAATTTTGGCGGCACTTTGACCAACAATGGCTACGACAACATAACATGCTATCGGGTGTGGCATGGGGGTTAGGAGCCACCACATGTCTGGCCCTGGGGTTTAACTACCAAGGGGGAGTGCATTAGTGGATCGTTCTAGGAGGCATTCCTCATCATCTAAAAAGAGTGTAATCTACCACATTTCTCACTTTATGCATGGTTTGTCTTTTTGGTGAATGTTTCATGTATTAGCTTACTTCAATGAATTCATACATGGATCTACATCACTTATGATCCCTCTTTGCCCTGACATTTCTTCTATATTTTCTTTCCCCTGTGCCTCATAAAAAGATGCCAAAGAGCATGTAGTATCCTTGTCCACCCTATAAAAGTTTGGGTTGGCCATATCTATATCCCCCCTTCACTCATATCCTAATGTGCCCTAACTACATCAAGGGCAAGGAAAAAGAAAAAATAAGAAACAAAATAGAATAAAATATGCTCTGATGCAATAGCATATGAATAACAAAAAAGATTGTGTTTCTATTTAATAACACCCACTCCACTCGATAACCTCTTATTCTTGTTTTAGCCTAGTAGCGTGAGGTAAATAAACTCTAGTCCTCACATACATACACAAGACAAGTGGGTCATGAGAGGTGAAGTGAAGTATATGATGATATTTTAGCAAGTGAAATAGCAACTATAACCATTTGAATGTATGACATTCATAATATGTCCTACCCAGAGCATTTTGAAAATTGCATCACTTATATGTGTGATCGGTATCCCATATTCAAGTTCTAGTTCTTTGTTCTTGAATCACATTGAAAAATACAAAAATGAATAGAGTGGAGGTTGCATGCCTAATTCCACATGTGAACTCACTTTAGCCAATGAACATCATTATAATTGGATTCTCCAATGTTTTTCTTGAATGAAGTGAAAATGAGATTGGGTTGGAGCATACTTGAGGACAAGTATGCTTTAAGTTTGAGGTGGTGATGTAGTCCTATTTTAGGACTTCATCTTGTGCCTTTTTGTTCCTTAATCACATCTAAACTTGGTAGAATGTATGCCATTTCCCCTAATAAATGGTTTACTATCAAATGCACTTACAAATGTTCTTTGTGTAATATATAGTTAATTTGATAATGATTTGAATATAAGGTAGATAAGGAGGAGAATCTAAGGCTTTCTTCACCCTTGAAGGAGCCAAAAGAGAGTCCCATAGCTTCCCCAACGTACCCTAAGTGGTCAAGGATCAACCCAAAGCAAGGAACATTAAAGATGAACAAGTTAAATATCAAGTGCAAGGAAGAAGCTCCAACACCTCTATGGTAAAATGTAACATCCCAAGATTTGAATCCTCATAAAATGATCTTAAAAGGAATGGTTGGATAACACAAATCACCAAAGTGCATTTCCTTTTCATGGATCCCATCACTAAAGAACTTTATAGTTAAGCATGCTCAATCCAGAGTAGTACTAGGATGGGTGACCAGTTGGGAAGTTGATCTCGGCTTGTGCATGAGTGAGGACAATACACACAGTTAAGGCTAGTGGGGGTCTGTGGGGACAACTGTCATTCCTAAAACTCTACTAGAGCTTGGGCAGTCGGCCCAGGCATTACAAACAAGATCAGAGCCATAACCCCTCTAATAGGTGGGGCCACATGAGCATGTGGAATGCCCGTCTTGAGTTGTGTGGTCCAGTCTTGTCGAAAATGGTTTTGCATGGTGATGTAGCCACCCTTGTGTTGGTAGCCATGAAGGGAGTTGGTTGTCCATGGGCCATTTTAGGTCTGTAGTGAAATGGGGAAATATTATGAGGCCATATAGTTTAGTTTTAGATGAGGATGTCAAGAATCTAAGTGGGAGAGATTATAACATCCTAGGATTTGAGGCCTTAGATAAATGATCTTAAAAGGAATCATTGGACTACCCATATCACCAAGGTGCACCTCTTTTTAGGGAGCCCATCACTAAGGAAATCTATGGATAAGCATGCTCATCCTAGAGTAGTATCTGGATGGGTGACTGGTTGGGAACTTGATCATGGCTTGTGCGCTATTGAGGATAATGTGGACAGTTAATGCCAGTTCTGGTATGAGAGGCCAGTTGTTCATTCCTAAAACTCTACTAGAGCCTTGGAAGTGGGCCCAAGCTTTACATATAATTCCATGATCGAGGTATACATGCTCCACATCACACTTAAAATTGCAAAATCTAAAGCAGTCAGCCACCAGGCTCGTGGTGATCAAAGTACACTAGGCCCATGGTGATAATAATCCACCACGATCATTGTGACCTCCATGACTGTGGTGACTACCATGGCCATGCCACTGACCCTTTACAACCACACATTTATCTAAGGTTTTCATCTATTTTTCACCTAGCATGTTCATCTCTATTGTGGCCATATTCAATCCCATCTACCACGGCCGTGGTGAGAAAAATGATCGTTGTGTCCAGCAGCCCTAGCTCATTTTTTGCACAAAATTCCTAGTCATTACCCCACTTAACCATATATCCCCTAGATCTCTATAAAAAACTTGAATGTGGCAGGAGGTCAAGGGTTGGCCTCCTTAATCATTCATTTTGTCTCACTATCTCCTACCTATTGTGCTCCACTTCCATTTCATCACCTTCCACCCCAAAACCTTTCCTTTTAGGGTTTTGGCTTTTTTCACTCCATTCCCGTGCTACTCCAAATTAGAGGAGGGGAGTGCTTGAGTTATTATTGCTAGGAGTTGGAGAAGGAGGAGTCTCCATTGAGCTTCCATGGCTAACCACTCCTCTACTCCTTATTTCTCCATTTTTGAATTTTCTTTATGAGTATGTAAGCCCCTTAGGTGGGTTGTTTGGGTGTAAAATGTGACTTTGATACCTTGTTAGAGAAAGTAATATGTAACTTTTTTATTTAATTTGATTATGATTATGTTCCACTTTTATCTCATTTACCATGGATTTCTTGTTGATCTATGCTTAAAATCACCTAGGATTTTAGGGAAATGACTTCTAATGTAGCTATTTTGGGGAGAACCTCTAGGTCCATCTAGTGGAACCCTAGCTAGCTGCCCCACATCCCTACATGTCAATCCATTATCCTACACCGATGTGAGAGGTCTAAGTGTCTAGTTTATAAACATTTAGTGCAATTGGTTTGGAGCTACCCAAAGGCTAGATCGTAGGTGGAGTGAGGTGTAAAACCCTCATTTCCACCCTCCATTACTACCCTTAGACCCAATTTTCCCAACAATTTATATTCTAGAAACCTAGAATTGATAGATCCTAGTTTAATTCCACCTACCCTAATCCAAATAATCTTCATGAAAGAGGATAGGAGGTAATAGGGGCTAGTTCCCCTATACACACCCTATTCCATCCATGGCCAATTAAATTTTAGGGAAATTCTATAGCATCTAACATGTTTTTTGGATTGATGATCTATATAAATAAACATTGCTTGCATGTTATGAACCCCAACCTAGGTTCTAATCACATCACCTCAAACATCCCACACCTCTAGTAATTACTTTTAAACAATAATTTCTCCTTTCTAGTTAATGCTTGCTTAGTTAGTTGCCTCACTTATTTTCCTAGATAGTTGTCTTATTAATTGTAGTTAGGTCTTGCTAGAGTAAATAGCATTTCTTAGCGCCTACTTGTGTTAGTTTTTTTCTTGTTTTTTGTAGTCTCTAGTTAGCTTAAATATTTATATATCTATGTTACTAATTAAAATTGCTTAGTTATTCTAGTGTTAGTGTTAATATTGTATTTCTTGCCATAGTCTAAGTTGTCCTCTTCTTGCTTAGTCTTGCTTTCTTGTTAATTAGAACTGAACAGTATTGGGTTAACACATGTTTTGATTGAGCCAAAGTAGGAACCTATCATAAGCAAATTAATATCTAGTTCCCCCTCTATCCATGTGTATTTACTCCTATCTTGCCACATTCCAATACTACATTACAAACATGTATGCTTGTAGATGTGTCGTTTTTGTATTTGAGCATGCCATCAACTAGGGTCTTATATATTTCATAAGACCAACTGTGTGCATACCATGTGTGCACCAAGCTTTCTAGTTCCATTTTCTGGGAGATGGGTGTTCGGCCTAGCTAGTTGGTTTTTCTTTGATGTTTTCTTAGTGCCCCTATTCTTTATTTCACTTTTGCATGTTGGTTTGCTAAGTTTCCTTCTATTTTTTGGTTGTGCCTTGTGTGGGTGACACTCAATCCTTGGCAGATGATATTGAAGACCGAGATGAAAATGAGCAACCTCACCAGTGCATAAGCCACTTCATTAGTATTTCATTCCAAGGAACTACAATTATCCAATTTAAACCAAATGGTCATACCATGATTGAAATATATGAAGATGATCCCATGACACCTCATGTTTGTTTGTGATATCGTGTGTTCCACCTTATACTCCTTTTGTAGGTTCTACAAGCCCAAGTGCTTTAGTCCTGATTCCAAGAATTCCTCATGGAATGCCTCAAGGGAATCATGTTGATCTAAGTAAAGATAATACATGTGAGTCACCATTTCCAAATGCATTGGATGAGCCCACTCCATCTATAAGGAGGTAAAAACACAAAGTTGACAATCTAGAGATGTCTCAGCAAGTAAAGGTGAATATCCCTCTATAGGATGCTATCAAGAAGATTCCATTTTATGCTAAATTTCTAAAGGATATGTGCACAATAAAGAGAAAGTCAATATGAAGAATGACTAATAAGATAAATTTGAAGAAACAAGTGAGCTCTATTCTCCAACATGCACTTCTCAAGAAGAGAAAATTTTGGCCAATTTTTCCTTAGCTTAAATTGAATTTCCTAATAATGTGTTTCAACTAAATGTCAATCTTTTGTGATGTGAATGATTAAAACTAAGATAATGCATCCCATTGATGATGTTTTTAGCTAAGTTAGTTCTATGATAGAATTTTTCATGTGCTCCAATACTCTTGTGGGAGTTGACTATTTGATACAAATGTGGTTCTTGCAAGAGTTGAATTCTTAGTATTATTCATTTTATATGGAAATAGTGTAATCTGTTGTCACCTAGCAATTGGTGCACTAGTCCGGGGGGGGGGGGGGGGGGGGGGGGTCCCATCCAGCCCACCCTAGTTCCAATTCCACCGAGAGCGGACTGGGGTGTAAACAAAAATTGGCTAGTGGGTGCTCTGACCAACAATGGCTACGACATCATAACACACTATCGTGAGGCATGGGGGTGAGTCACCACCACACGCATGACCCTAGGGTTTAACCTGCTAGGGGGAGTCCATTAGTGGCTCCTTCTAGGAGGCATTCCTTGTCATCCAAAAAGTGTGGTCTCAGTCTATGCATGGTTCATCTTTTTGGTGAATGTTTCATGGAATAGATTGCTTGAATGAAGTCATACGTGGATCTTTATCACTTATGATCCCTCCTTGACCTGACATTTCATCTATATATTCTTACCCCTCTACCTCATAAAAAGATGCCAAAGATCATGTATTATCATTGGCCACCCTCTAAAAGGTTGGGGTGTCCATATCTATATCCCCGCGCTTCATTCCAATAATCGTGTTCCCTAACTATATCAAGGGAAATGATTAAGAAAATAAATGAAAAAAAATAAAGTATGATCCTATATAATATCATCTTAATAACGTAAATATGGGTGCCCTATGTAATAACACTTTACTCCATTCCATAACCCCTTATTCTCATTATATACCTAGTAGGGTTAGGGTAAATGAACTCTAGTCCTCACACACATACAGAAGACAAGAGGTCCATGAGAGATGAAGTGGTGTATAATGACATTTTATCAAGTGAAATAGAAACTCAAACCATTTGAATGTATGCCATTCATAATACGGCCTACCCAAAGCATTACGACACATGCATCACTTATATGTGTGATCGGTATCCATATTTGAAGTTCTAGTTCTTTGTGCTTGAATCGCATTGAAAAGTACAAAAATGAAAAGAGTGGTGGATCGCATGCCTAATTCCAAATGTGAACTCACTTTATCCAATGAACATCATTATAATTGCATTCTCTGATTTTTTTTCTTGAATGAAGTGAAAATGAGATTGGGTTGGAGCATACTTGAGGACAAGTATGTTTGAAGGTTCAATTGGTTCAAACCGGTTGGAGGTTCAATTAAACCAAAACCGTTTGAAGGTTCAATTAGACCAAGACCGTTTGAAGATCCAATTGATTCAAACCATGTAAGTACTAATAACCCCATAAGTGGTTGAAGAGTATCTCAAGGTAGATTTCTGGAAGTACCTCTAAAGTACTTAGGTGATTAGTATAATTAGAGTGATTATCACTCGATGCCTATAATAAATTCAATACATTATGATAAGAATAGTTGCATGTACTTTAGTAAGAGGTTAAGTCAACCTAATGAGGTATGATGATGTAGTGTGTTCCTAAGTACATGGAACAATGATAAGTATGACTTAATACTTAAATGATGCTATGTGAAACCCTAATATAGGGTTATGGCATATGAAATTATAATTGATTAAGATGAGAAACCCTAACCCTAATATAGGGTGATGTTATGTGAAACCCTAATATAGGGAAATGTTATGTGAAACCCTAATATAGGTGATGTTATGTGAAACCCTAATATAGGGTGATGTTATGTGAAACCCTAATAGAGGGGGATGTTATTTGAAACCCTAATTGATAAAGATGGGAAACCCTAACCCTAATGAGGGAATAGTGATGTTATCTTTGTATTGCATAATGTTGATATGTAATTGATATGATATTGATGAAGGATGTGAGTTCCTAGTGATGAGATAAGGGATTGAGATCCCAATGTTCTATAAAGTTTTGAAAAACACTTGATAACAGTATTACATATTTCTTTGTAGCATTTGTCATAATAATTCATGTTTGAAATCTTGATTGATGCTAAAAGAATATGGTAATGTACTTAAATAATCAAGTGTAATATTATCATGTAGAGCCATGGCCATAGATCTATCATCGTCAGAAGTTGGTGATGGTGAAATGGGTTCTCCTGTTGGTTAATCCAGAGCGTATATTGTTGAATATGCGGGGTTTCTCCTAGCCGAAAATAGGAGGATTAGAGTGCAACTTTGGTTGTAGACTAAATATATGTTTGAGAGCATGGTGAATAGGCCCATAGCTCAGTGTGATGGAGCATGAATGCGTTCATGGCTCAGGGAGCACGGTGAACTAGCCCGTGGCTCAGATTTACTAGCATCGGGACATGTACCAAGGCGGGCTAGAGAATGGGTAGCCTATGGGAGCTAACCCTATGAGTGAGGTCACTTAAGCAAGAGACTGTGGTCCTGCTTGTAGTCTCACACTGACCGAGACGGATGAGATCGAGGAGTCCGACTCTTCCTTTGATTTTGTATGGCACCGACTTTGGGTTTCGCAACCGAAGGTTGGATTTGAGCGGTACGGCTCACTTCCTCAGGGCATAAGAATGATTGTAAAATGTAATCAGTCGTGTAGCAAATTTGCTTAAGGATGAATTACAGAAATCATTGGTTGATGTTACATTGCTTATTGTATCCTAAATGGATAGATATTATACATGTTCTTAATATTCCTTATTAAAATGAATATATGATTTACTACTTTATCATTTATAGCTGTAATGCTTTAAGAAATGATATTGCTCTATTCTGCTTAATAATGATTAAATCCTGCTTTTCAATAGAAATTCCTCTGCTTAGTTTATTAATGTTTATCTACAATAATAATATTTTTGGAAGAGAGTTATATCTCTCGCTAGGACATGGGTCTCACTCTATTGATCACCAACATGTTTAGGTGGACGCGGATGAGGAGTCAAGAACCATACAGTAGGGGAAGGACAGCAACATCAGGGATAGCAGTAACATCTTAGGTGGAGATACAAATTGTTGAGTCTTGTAGATATGAGTCATATGTGTCGTCTCTGTATTCTCAGGTCCTTGGAGTCAGTAATTAGTGCTTTTATGATCGATCTGAGATTTTGGCATTGAATGCCTCGAGGTTTTATGTTGCTTATGTGTAGATTTAATAGAGCAACTGTTGTATGTAACCCTCAAGAAGAGAAGGCACATAGTATGTACTTTGTGGACCATAATGCATATATAATATTTTGGTTCTTGTTATACGAGTTTCCTTGAAATGGATCTCTTTGCAAATGGTTTTAATTTTTAGTGATTTTCAGTAATCTAATGCTAATGTTTTCTTCTGCATTAATTGTAATGATTTGTTTATCGATTTGGTGACTATCGTCACAAGTTTTTAGTATCAGAGCTTAAGGTTCGCTAAGACTACAGAGACATAGGATTAAGGTTGTTGAGTATATTCTAGTATCTTCCAGTTTATCTGATAGTGACTTCTTCTCTCAGGAGAAGAAGTAAAGCTTGAAGATGGCTAGATCACACGAAGAACATGTTGCTGAAAGCAGTGTTACTGCACCAGGAGGAGGTGCAAGGGGTCAGGCTAGAGAAGAACTAGTACCTGAGAATCCCCAGCTTGACCAAGCTACACTAGAAAACCCAGATTTCCATGCTCTGTTTGGGCAGTTTATGGAGACTATGACACATATGGCAGATAGGATGCCACCACCTACGCCTAGGGCACCAGCTCAGAATGAGGGACATGGAGCTGGCAAGACTTTTGAATGGCTTCGACGAGTAGGAACTATTGATTATACTTGTACAACTAACCCAGCAGACGTGGACTTGTGGCTAACTGAGTTGGAAAAGGCCTTCATAATTCTTAATATCCCAGAAGTTGAGAAGGTTAGGCATGTGATGTACTTGTTGAAGGGGAGTGCTAGCCATTGGTGGGCCATAGAAGAAGGCAAAAGGCCAGGTGTTGAAGTTGGATGGGAAGAACTCTGACATGAATACATTAGTAGATATTTTCCCAAGACTTACCTGGATGAGAAGATCTCCCAGTTTGAGTGGATAAGGCAAGGACAAATGAACATTAGTGAGTATGAAGCTAAGTTTATGGAGCTTCTACGGTTCTGTCCGCACGTGGCTGCTACAGATGAGGAGAGGATTCGGCATTTTGAGAAGGGTTTGAACGTTGATTTGACCACACATGTATCTTCTCTAGAGAACGGAGAGAGGTTTGCCACCTTTGTGGAGTCAGTTAGGCAGATAGAAAGGTCCATGACTAAGAAACATCAAGCCAACAGTAAGAAGGTGTATACACAGTTCTAAGGATAGAGGTTTGAAAGTTTTAAGAAACCAAGGTTTTCTACACCAACAGTACCACTGAGGTTCAATACTCAGACGCACTGGACATCCAGCAAGGGTAGAGGTCATAGTTTACCACCAGAGGGAGCCCACATCTCAGCATAAATGTCAGTAAGAGGACCGTCTAGACCACAGTGGGAGAACAGAGTTTGTTATAAATGTGGAAAGATGGGACATCTGATGAAAGATTGTCTAGCTAGAGACGTGAGTGTAACCCAACCACCGAGGCAGAGTCAACAAGGCTATCAGAGGCGACAGTTTAGCAGTGGTACATGAGGACGTAGATAGGTGTCCCAAGCTGGTTCATCTGCATCCCACAACAGGGAGAGTGGTCGACAACCAGCAACGGCAAGATTCTATGCTATGAATCAGCCGGAAGCAGTGGTCAACCCATGAGTCGTGATAGGTCAAATGGAATTATTTCATTCTGATATGTCTTCATCCTGCTTTGTATCTGTTTTGATTGATCTGGGTGCTACGCATTCGTTTATCACTCGAGAAGTGATTCATGACTCCAATATGAGTGCCAGTCATAGAGCAGATAACTTGTTATTAGAAACTCCATTAGTTGGATTTGCAGTGTTGCAGGATGTATGTTCTCCCTGTGTTCTTTCTTTTTCAGAACATAGCATTCAGGTGGATCTTATACCACTTGATATGCATGGGTTCGACATAATCCTTGGGATGGACACCCTAGAAAAGTATAAGGTTGTCTTGGATTGTGGTTCCAAGCAAGCTATGTTCACCGACAATGGTGATACATGGGTTTTTCAGAGGGACAGAAATATTCTTCCAACTTGTCTAGTGTCGGATATGGTAGTTGAGAAGTTGATGAGACAAGGATGCTTTGCATTCTTGGCACATGTGGTAGATACTAGAGCAGAGAGTCCTAGTCTTTCTAAAGTTCCAATTGTTAGGGAATTTGAGGATGTGTTTCTTGAGGAACTTCCAGGTGTTCCTCCACCCCGAGAGATTGATTTTGAGATTAATCTAATCACGGGTACACAACCAATAGCTCAAACACCTTATAGAATGGCACCTGCTGAGATGGCAGAACTCAAGAAACAGTTACAAGAGTTGCTTGAAAAGGGTTTTATTCGATCGAGTACTTCACCATGGGGTGCTCCGATTCTTTTTGTTAAAAAGAAAGATGGGTCTATGCGATTATGCATCGACTATAGATAGATAAACAAAGTAACCATCAAGAATAAATATCCTCTACCAAGGATAGATGACCTATTTGACCAGTTGTGTGGTGAAACTATATTCTATAAAATAGATCTGAGGTCAAGATACCATCATTTACGTATCAAGGAGAGTGACATACCTAAGTCAGCCTTTAGGACAAGGTATGGTCACTATGAGTTCATAGTTATGTCGTTTGGACTAACTAATGCACCAGCTGCATTCATGAAACTCATGAATAGAATCTTCCGGCCATTCCTTGATCAATTCGTAGTAGTCTTTATAGATGACATCCTGATTTACAGTAGAGATGCTCAACATAATGAGCAACACCTCCGTCAGGCACTGACTTTATTGAGAGAGCACAAGCTATATGCCAAATTCAGTAAGTGTGAGTTCTGGTTATCAGAAGTGTCTTTTCTTGGACACGTAATATCTGCCTCAAGTATCTGTGTTGATCCTAAAAAGGTATAATCTATTTTGGAATGGGAACAACCAAAGACACCAACAAAGATACATAGTTTTCTAGGACTGGTAGGATACTATAGGAGGTTCATTAAGAACTTCAGTTCTGTAGCATTACCCCTAACTAGGTTAACCATGAAAGAGGTTCCTTTTGTCTAGAATGACAAGTGTCAGCATTCTTTCCAGTCGTTGAAAGAAAGGTTGACCAGTGCGCCTGTGTTCGTGTTACCTGAGCAGGGAAAGGGGTATATTGTTTTCTGTGATGCTTCTAAGAACGGTCTAGGATGTGTATTGATGCAGGATAAACAAGTGATTTCTTTTGCTTCTCGACAGCTTAAGAAACACGAGGAAAATTATCTGACACATGATCTAGAATTAGCTGTGGTGGTTCATGCATTGAAGATCTAGAGACATTATCTCTATGGAGAGACATTCCAGATTTTCATGGATCATAAGAACCTAAAATACATCTTTTCACAACATGAGTTGAATATGAGACAATGCCACTGGTTGGAGTTAATCAAGGACTATGATTGTATAATTGATTATCATCCAGGAAAGGCTAATGTAGTGGTTGATGCACTAAGTAGAAAATCATCATCGCCAATCATAGACAAAGCACAATTGAACTCTTTAGTGTGCTTTAAACAAGACATGTTTGTCTCTTTGAGGCAAAATAATGTACAGCTTAAAGTATCCTTGTTAGCTGGACTGTTAGCTGAGATGTACATAAAACCTACTCTGAAACAACAGATCAAAGAGGCACAACAAGCTGATATTGTGATTCAGCAGATCAGGTCAGAGTATGGTAGTGAGAAACAGGATGGTTTTCATGAGTCAGATGATGAGGTAGTCTGTTACCATGATAGGATGGTAGTAACTGATGCCAATGACTTAAGGAAGTTAGTCATGGAGGAAACTCATTCATCTATGTATGCAATGCATCCAGGGAGCACCAAAATGTATCATAACTTGAAAGATATGTATTAGTGGCCTAGTTTGAAGAAAGATGTAGCTGAGTTTGTTATGCGGTGTCCAGTATGTCAGCAGGTTAAAGTTGAACATCAGAAGCCTGCAGGAACAATGCAACCTTTACCTATACCACAGTGGAAATGGGATCATGTGACCATGGACTTTGTGGTTGGTTTACCCAGAACAGCCAAAAGTCATGATTCCATTTGGGTGATAGTTGATAGGTTGACTAAGTCAGCACATTTTCTTCCTGTTAAAACAACCTATACTGTTGAGAAACTTGCATAGATCTTTATAGATGAAATAGTGTGTTTACACGGGGTTCCAGCTATAATTATTTCTGATAGAGGTCCCCAGTTCACGAGTCATTTTTGGGAACGACTACATAAAGCTTTGGGTACGCAATTAAGGTTTAGTACCGCTTTTCACCCACAGACAGATGGACAATCTGAGTGGAATATACAAACTTTGGGGGATTTTCTTAGAGCATGTGTCCTTCAGTTTGTAGGAAGTTGGGATATACACTTGAGCTTAATAGAATTTGCTTACAACAATAGTTATCAGCACAATATTGATATGGCACCATATGAAGCATTATATGGTATACATTGTAGATCTCCATTGTGCTAGTATGAAACAGGAGAATACCAACTTTTGGGCCCTAAATTAGTGCAACAGACAACTGAAAAGATTAAAGTAATACAACAACAGTTGAAGGATGCACAGGATAGACAGAAGTCATACGCTGATAAACGGTGAAGACCTTTACAATTCCAAGTTGGAGACAGAGTATATCTCAAAGTCTCACCTTGGAAAGGTGTTCTTAGATTTGGAAAGAAGGGTAAGTTAGCTCCTAGATTTATGGGGCCTTATCCAATCATTGAACAGATTGGAAAGGTAGCCTATAAGTTGGAGTTGCCACCTGAACTACACAGATTGCATCTAGTATTCCATACATCCATGTTGAGAATGTGTCATCCTGATACGGAGTTAGTATTGCAACCTATGGAGGTAGAGTTAAATGAAGATATATCCTATGCAGAGGGACCAGTGTTGATTCTTGACAAGAGAATCAAAAAGTTGAAAAAGAAAGACATAGTTCTTGTGAAAGTTCTTTGGAATCATCATAGCGTTGAAGAAGCTATGTGGGAGCTGGCGGAAGAGATGAGGAAGAAGTACCCTTCTCTTTTATCTTGATGATTTCGGGGACGAAATCCCTGTTAGGGGTGGATAATTATAACATCCCTGACCTGGGTTATGCCTTAACCCTAGAAGTTTTGCTTAAGTAAGTCATTTAGATTCTTGTCTTTATATTTTGAAAAGTAATTAAGACTAAGGAGAGCTTATGTTTCAATTTTGATCCCATTTGAATAATATTGAAACAATATTTTACCTGTTTTGGACTACAGTGCAATTTACCCAATTTAAGGGGGTTACCTTGCAAATGTTACATGATAAATGTTTCTCAAGTGTTATATCATCATAGGAATGAGAATGATGCTGAGGTATGGCTTGTGGAAGCCTAAGTTCCAAGAAGGAGCTTGTTTGAGTAATGCTTGTGTATTGAATGCTAGTTTTGGTGTAATTTGCAAATTACCCAAAACCTAGGGTTGAATATGTAAAATACCACATCTATTATGTCCCTATTGTTTCTTGGTATCATTTAGAGAAAATAAAAAAGAAATTGGCGTCTTGTTTGAACTACATTTGAGGAGAGATAATCTTGATAATAAAATAATCAAGAAATAAGCATACATGAAGCCCTAATTTATTTTGTAGCAAAAATAAATATATTAATTGAAGTGCCCATCAACTAAAAAGTATGTGGTCAATATCCTATAGTGGGAGTACGTCCAAATGCCTTGAGTGGCACCGAAATATCCTAAGTAGGTGAAGAAATCCACTCACATTTGTTAATTAAAAAGTAATGTCCACTAAAAATGGATAATATTATTATAATGATTAAGGTGCTTAAGTGGTTGCTTTTAATTCAAGGATAAATGAAAGGAAATTGAGGAAAAAGGAAGATGTCTTCGAAGGCAAGGAAGGGAGGGGGCATGTGGAAAGAAATTGGATGAATTTTCTCCTACTTTCTCTCTCCTAGAAAATCAATTATATGTACTCAATTTTCTCCTTACTTGAAAGGCTATTTTTGCAAACCACTTTCTCCCCTTGCTTTGGCCAATGACCAAGGAGCTTAGGAGCAGGAGGAAAACGTTCCCCAAGCTGAAGGTAAGCTCCATGATTATCTTCAACCTTGGATTGATGGTTGAAATCGGATTTCAACACTCATTTTCTTCTCTCTTCCATCCAATGCTCAACCTTGGCTATCATTCAAAGAGTTGGAAATGAACCTTGGATAGTTGAAGGAGCTTTTTCACCATTAGAGACGAGAATCTTGAAGCTTTTAAGCTACTTTGAAGGCGGGTTATATAACTTGAACCCATCAATGTTATTATTGATTTCAATTTCTCATCATATGTTGATCTTTTATTTTTCTTCTTAAATAATTGATGAATTCATCATATATATGACAGTAGAATTTGGAGGTATGAAGCTTGATGATGATGACATCATCTTATCACACACCTCAAGAATATAAAAAACAAATGGTTTCAATTTTGTTGGTCAAACGGTTTCAAACCATTAGAGACCAAACGGTTTCAAACCGTTTGGTGACCAAACGGTTTCAAAACCGTTAGAGGTTAAATGGTTTCAAAACCGTTAGAGGGAAAATGGTTTCAAGAATGTGTAAAGGTCTAATAGTTTCAACCTAATCTAGTCCACATGGTCTAAACCTTGGATGGCCAAACGATTTCAAAACGTTTAGAACTCAATTGGTTTCAAAACCCTAGATCAATTGATGTCGAAACCCTAATTTAGGTTCAAATGGTTTCATCTCTAAATTGACCAAACGGTCTCAAACCGTTTGAGGACTAAACTATCTCAAATCATTTGAGGACTAAACGGTCTCAAACCGTTTGAGGATCAAACAGTCTCAAACCGTTTAGGGTTAATCAATCTTCATACCATTTGAGGGTCTTGGGTTGAAACGGTTTTCAAACCGTTAGATATGAAACGGTTTCAAAACCGTTTGATGAGTTAAAGGTTCAAGACCATTTAAGGATATTGAGACCAAGACCGTTTGAAGGTCTAAATGGTCTCAAACCGTTTGAAGGTTTAGGGAAAGACCGTTTGAAGGTCTAAACTGTCTCAAACCGTTTGAAGGTTTAGGGCCATACCGTTTGAAGTTCTAAACGGTCTCAAACCGTTTGAAGGTTTAGGACCAAGACCGTTTGAAGGTATAAACGGTCTCAAACTGTTTGAAGGTTCAATTGATTCAAACCGTTTGGAGGTTCAATTAGACCAAAACCATTTGGAGGTCTAAACGGTCTCAAACCGTTTGAAGGTTCAATTAGACCAAGATCGTTTGAAGGTGCAATTGATTCAAACCATGTAAGTACTAATAACCCCATAAGTGGTTGAAGAGTATCTCAAGGTTGATTTCAATGGAAGTACCTCTAAAGTACTTAGATGATTAGTATAATTAGAGTGATTATCACTCGATGCCTATAATAAATTCATTACATTATGATAAGCATAGTTGCATGTACTTTAGTAAGAGGTTAAGTCAACCTAATGAGGTATGATGATGTTGTGTGTTCCTAAGTACATGGAACAATGATAAGTATGATTTAATACTTAAATGATGCTATGTGAAACCCTAATATAGGGTTATGGCATATGAAATTCTAATT
This sequence comes from Alisma plantago-aquatica, assembly GCA_963693085.1. Lineage (NCBI taxonomy): Eukaryota > Viridiplantae > Streptophyta > Magnoliopsida > Alismatales > Alismataceae > Alisma > Alisma plantago-aquatica. The sequence continues at coordinate 1,505,459,524 of OY856409.1, read as the reverse complement.
GATTTAGATGAGAAACCCTAACCCTAATATAGGGTGATGTTATGTGAAACCCTAATATAGGGCAATGTTATGTGAAACCCTAATATAGGGTGATGTTATGTGAAACCCTAATATGGGGTGATGTTATGTGAAACCCTAATAGAGGGTGATGTTATGTGAAACCCTAATTGATAAAGATGGGAAACCCTAACTCTAATGAGAGAATAGTGATGTTATCTTTGTATTGCATAATGTTGATATGTAATTAATATGGTTGTTATCAAGTATACTAACCATGCAGGTATCATGAAATGATGAGCATAACCAGGTATGAGCTATGATGTTAATGGGCCTTGTGAGCCATTATTTTATTTGTTTCCTAGTGAGAGGTGACAAGAAGTTGAATATGCCTGGTGAGCTATGTGAGATGCTTGTGTAACAAGTATCATGAATACCTTGGTCAGATGACTTGGAGGTATTAGTTACCTGATAAGTGATAACCTTGTTCAGTGATGAACTAAGGGTTTGAATACCCAGATCCAGCAAACATGATGATGATATTGATGAAGGATGTGAATTCCTAGTGATGAGATAAGGGATTGAGATCCCAATGTTCTATAAAGTTTTGAAAAGCACTTGATAGCAGTATTACATGTTTCTTTGTAGCATTTGTCATAATAATTTCTATTTGAAATCTTGATTTATGCTAAAAGAATATGGTGATGTACTTAAATAATCAAGTGGAATATTATCATGTAGAGCCCTGGCCATAGATCCATCATCGTCAGTAGCTGGTGATGGTGAAACAAGTTCTCCTGCTGGTTAATCCGGAGCGTATATTTTTGAATATGTGGTGTTTCTCCTAGCCGAAAATAGGAGGATTAGAGTGCAACTTCGGTTGTAGACTCAAGATATGTTTGAGAGCATGGCTCAGTGTGATGGAGCATGAATTCGTTCCTGGCTCAGGGAGCACGGTGAATTGGCACGTGGCTCAGATTTACTAGCGTTGGGACTTGTACCAAGGCGGGCTAGAGAATGGATAGCCTATGAGAGCTAACCCTGTGACTGAGGTCACTTAAGCAAGAGAATGCGGTCCGGCTTGTAGTCTCACACTGACCGAGATGGATGAGATTGAGGAGTCTGACTCTTCCTTTGATCTTGTATGGCACCGACTTTGGGTTTCGCAATCGAAGGTTGGATTTGAGCAGTACGGCTCACTTCCTCAGAGCATAAGAATGATTGTAAAATGTAATCATTCATGTAGCATATTTGCTTAAGGACGAATTACGGAAATCATTGATTGATGTTACATTGTTTATTGTATCCTAAATGGATAGATATTATACATGTTCTTCATATTCCTTATTAAAATAAATAGATGATTTACTGCTTTATCATTTATAGCTGTAATGCTTTAAGAAATGATATTGCTCTATTCTGCTTAATAATGATTAAATCCTGATTTTCAATAGAAATTCATCTGCTTAGTTTATTACTATTTATCTATAATAATAATATTGTTGGCGGAGAGTTATATCTCTCGTTGGGACATGGGTCTCACTCTGTTGATCACCAACATTTTTAGTTGGACGCGGATGAAGAGGCAGGAACCATACAACAGGGGAAGGACATCAGCATCAGGGACAACAGTAACATCTCAGGTGGAGATACAGATTGTTGAGACTTGTAGATATGAGTCTTATGTGTCGTCTCTGTACTCTCAGGTCCTTGGAGTCATTAATTAGTGCTTTTATGATCGATCTGAGATTTTGGCATTGAATGCCTCAAGGTTTTATGTTGCTTATGAGTAGATTTAACAGAGCAACTGTTGTATGTAATTCTCGAGAAGAGAAGGTACATGGTATGTACTTTGTGGACCAGAATGTATATATTATATTTTCGTTCTTGTTATAAGAGTTTCCTGGAAATAGATCTCTTTGCAAATGGTTTTAATTTTTAGTGATTTTAAAAAATCTGCTGCTAATGTTTTCTTCCGCATTAATTGTAACGATTAGTTTATCGATTTGGTGACTTTTTTCTCAATTACACCATGCATCCGACTAAATGTCATTCTCCGTGTTCCACACGCTGAGTAAGTGATCTGTCCGCATTATGCGCTCAGCGCACCCGTGTCGTTTGTGCCCCATTCATCCACATTTACTTCTTTTTTAATTTTTAAACCCTATATATAAAATACACTAACTCAGCCTCACGCATGACTCACCTCACTCCTCCCTCTTTTTAGTTTACTAGCAAGGGAGCACGTGCTAAGCACGAGATTTACAATAAATTACTAAAATGACATTTTGGAAAGTTATGAGAGTGGATGTTTTCATTTACAAATCACCATATATCTAAGTGTTATTTATCTCATTTTGTGATTCTTAATATATCATTACATACATATCCCAGTATACACATGGGTCATTATTCATACAACTCATATTTCTTTTGGCTTGTACTTGGAAAACATGATGCATTCTTGTGAGGTGAAATATGTATATATATGCACGTACATACATATGTATAGGTAGGTGGATTAAATTTTAGAAATGTATGTGTGTGTGTCTATGTGTATGTATTTACATACACATATAAACATGAGTAATAGAAGAAGAAAACAACAATGTTATGGTATACTAATCTTTTGTAATATTAAATGACACGTCAAAAATCAATTCTTAGGAAAATGTTTATGTTTGACTTAAATTTTACACTAAACAAAGATATCTTCTGAGACACGTCTTGATAAATTTTCCTTTTTTTGTCTTTATATGACGTCAACCTTTTATTGATACGATATTACTTCATTCATAATACATTGGATGATTAAAATATAACTTATAGAATGCATCTAGAAATGTTTTCTCCTATTTCCATGGACAATTTACTTTCAATCAAATAATAGACACATCATTTCTAAGGAGAATTTCCAAAATAATAGATCTTGTGTATTCTACTTCATAAAGATGGAATGCATAACTCCCCCATTAAAATCTTTCTGCAAAACCGGTCTCCCTATTCTCCTTTCCCATTTCTCTACTTTGCCTTTTTGTCTTATTCTAAATCACTTTCTTTGTCATAACTTAATTTCTCACACACACGATAATGTTCTCTACCTTCTATTTTGATGGCATACCCTCTATTCCATGGACGTCCTCATAAATTTCTCCCATGTTCATTTGGTAACATTTGTTTCTACATTTGTATGCATCTCTGTGTGTCTATGTGTATGTACATACATACACATATATACCCAAATATATGCATAAGGTTCTCCATCGTTCATAAATTTTGGACCGTTAATGATAATAATATGAACACGTTTTGGTACGCATACAAAAAATAAATATTAAGAACTTCCATATAATTTTTATATGAAATAAAGATATGATTCATCACAATTAAAAAAAATAGAAAAAATAAATAGATATGGAATTTATGATATACATTATTGTAATCACATTTGGCATGTAAAAAAACTAAATCTTGATATGAAATATATGGAAACAAACTGTTTATTTCAAAAGAAATGATGCACCAAATAAAGATGCTTTGAATGTATATGTGAATAGCTTTTTCTTTTTGTTTTCTATTTTATATCATGTTAACCATCGTTTCATTATTACCAATAATATAAAATAATAAAAACACCAAATCCATTCTCAAAAAAGTCTGTATATCCACCCCCGATTCTATTTCTTTAAATAATCCACTCTCCTTTCCTTATTTTCCTTCTCACATTTATGACTTTCTAACACCACCTATAAATCTCTCCACCTTCAATTTTGATCGCACCATCTGTTCCTCACACGTCGCCATAATTTTCTCCCCGCTTCATTTTGGTAACAGCCTCCTCCATGTGTACTAATTGACATTTTGGTGATAGTTGTGCCTAATAAAGTATTCTGGAATTCTGTAATTAATTGACGGGTCTGTAATTTATTGTCCCAATTGATATTTCGTATTGCGCTAGACCTGCTTCCATATTGACATAATGGAGGGTGCCATGGTCCTCCTACAGATCAACCTCTGTGTGGTACCGGCGTCGCGTTGTAAGGAGACTGTCAAACTATACAAAAACATCGTATTGTACTCTGGCATCGACCAAATGAAGTAGCCTCTGCTCCCTTGTCCCCACCCCTCGTCGGGTGTCGCCTGAATGCAAGCCTCCTAGCCGATGTCATCACTGTCTATAATCATTGCCATGTCCGTTAACCCTGCGTCCATCCTGGCAGGCTGGCACTGAGTGCCGTCCAAACTCTATCGATTGCCAAGTATTTCCGCTCCCGATTTTAGCAGGCCTCCGCAATAGCTACATGGCGTTCCCACAGATGCCGAGAAAGTCGGCCACCACTGCAGAATGGACATGGAGTCTGTTATTGAGAAGCTACATGGCGAGTTCATGTGTGTTTTGTGCAGCAGCAACGTCACTGAAGGTAGTACCACTACCCTTACGGATGGCTGTTGGTGGGGCATTTTTTATCATGAAGTCTGTGGCGAAGAGGTGGAAGACACAGTCAAAATTTATCACAGGAAGTAAAATCTTACCTGCCATCTGGTAAGTTGTCGCTTCAACAACTAAAGAAATAAGTGCAATCCGATGCAAGAATCTGTTGGGATTGAAATGTTCCGGCCCATGTCCTATTGTGATTTGGACTTAATAGGAGTTGGCTTGTGTTTCCAATCCTATTGGAAGTTAAATCCAAGAAGGAAAGAAGATGGCTCCTTACGTACACCTTTAGAATTGAATTAGGATGTAATTGGAGTTGGTATTGTGTGTTGCCAATCCTAATATGACTTGAGTCTAAGAAGAAAAAAGGTGGCTATGTGCAACATGGAGTTGGACTAGGATTTGAACTAGGACTAGAATTCCTAGTTGCAATCACATGCATGGAGGCCTATAAATAGAGGCTCTGGGGGAGGCCATTGAGATCATCCCACCGGTTGGTGTGTGATCCCACCAGTTTTTGGTTGTTGGTGTCTTCTGTGGTAGAAGACCCAGAAAACAATAACAACTGGTGGTGCTCTCTTTTGGTAAGAGAGGGTCAGTGACTTTGCCTTGAAGCAAAGTAGCGGTTGACAGTTGGTGGCACATTGGGTGCACCAACAGTGCAACTCTCTTGTGGATGAGAGAGGGCCAAAGACTTTATCTTGAGGCAAAGTAGCGGTTGGCAGTCGGCAACACAACAGCAGTGCATCGACAACGAAGGCAGGTCCGAGTAGCGGAGGACGCACATCAGTCAGTGGCGGTTGTTGGTGTTGTGACATTGAGTCAGTGGCGGTTGTTGGTGTTGTGACATTGACATCACAGTGGATCTGAGTAGAGGAAGACGCTCATCAGTCGGTGGCTACTGAAATGATGGCGGACTGTCCAGTTAGTGGAGGACGCACATCAGTCGGCGACACATAGGTGGTGCATCAACTACGACGACGGATCCGAGCAGCGGAAGACGCACACCAGTAGGTGGCACATTATTGGTGACGCGACAACGGCAGAAGAGGCGACCCGGTCAACGGTCGCAGCGACAACAAGCAGTCCCAGCAGCGGCAGTGGTGTCGTGAGGAGATAAAGTGAAAAGGGAGGGTTTGTACACATTGGGTGTAATTCCGTTCTTCCTTATATTTGTTCTCAGGCAGGGGGAGCTTCCCAGATTTAGGGGTGATTAAATCTGGGCAGTGTGATTTGTAATTCAGATTACATAGTGCTTGTTGGTCGGTATTGCCCCATGGTTTTTCTCTCCTAGTCTTGGGGAGAGTTTTCCACATTAAATCTTGTGCCTTCAGTCTTGCAGAGCATCGTCACTTACCCACCACAATTCCTAACAAGTGGTATCAGAGCAAGGTTTGGAGGATTTAGTGGGCGTAGTGAGATGGCATCTGAAGATAGGAAGGGCAACGTTGACAAGAAGTGATCACATAATAGCCGCATGTTTGAGATGTGAGATTCAATCTGGAGGACAACAATATGCAGCAAGGACGGCTCCCAGTTAGAGAAGGTCGCTCCAAATACTTTCTCGAGACAGCACACGTGTGAGGAAGGTGGGCAATACATTGACGATGTAGTTGCTACACCCAGGATGGAGGATCAGACTCTTGATGTAGACTTACATCGACAGCGGGAGCGTCATAAGAAGGTTTCTGAAGCTTACTGCGGAAGGCCAGAAATATGGTTTTCATCCAGGAGGGCTCGACTGACCGGTCAGGGGGAGCTGACAAAGTTTCAGGTGTGGGCATGGAGAGAGAAACAGTGTGGCCAAGATACTTCTTCTCCGTTGCTTGGGAACAAAGTGAAGTCAAGGTGGAACTTCAAGAAGTGGGATGAAATCAACATGGTGCTGACATATTTGAGGAGATTGTATCTATCACATGGGGTGGTAGGATACAGAAGATACTCCAGATGATCGCTGAAGACAAAATCTCCCTCATGGGCCGGAGGGGGAGATTGTTGGGATTGAAAGGTTCCGGCCCATGTCCTATTGTGATTTGGACTTAATAGGAGTTGGCTTGTGTTTCCAATCCTATTGGAAGTTAAATCCAAGAAGGAAAGAAGATGGCTCGTTACGTACACCTTTAGAATTGGATTAGGATTTAATTGGAGTTGGTATTGTGTGTTGCCAATCCTAATATGACTTGAGTCCAAGAAGAAAAAAGGTGGCTATGTGCAACATGGAGTTGGACTAGGATTTGAACTAGGACTAGAATTCCTGGTTGCAATCACATGCATGGAGGCCTATAAATAGAGGCTCTGGGGGAGGTCAATGAGATCATCCCACCGGTTGGTGTGTGATCCCACCAGTTGTTGGTTGTTGGTGTCTTCTGTGGTAGAAGACCCAGAAAACAATAACAACTGGTAGTGCTCTCTTTTGGTAAGAGAGGGTCAGCGACTTTGCCTTGAAGCAAAGTAGCAGTTGACAGTTGGTGGCACATTGGGTGCACCAACAGTGCATCTCTCTTGTGGATGAGAGAGGGCCAACGACTTTGTCTTGAGGCAAAGTAGTGGTTGGTAGTCGGCAACACAACAGCAGTGCATCGACAACGGAGGCGGGTCCGAGTAGCGGAGGACGCACATCAGTCATTAGTGTTGTGACATTGACATCGACTATGGCAGTGGATCCGAGCAGAGGAAAACGCTCATCAGTCGGTGGCTACTGAAACGATGGCGGACTGTCCAGTCAGTGGAGGACGCACATCAGTCGGCGACACATAGGTGGTGCATCAACTACGACGGCGGATCCGAGCAGCGGAAGACGCACACCAGTTGGTGGCACACTATTGGTGACGCGACAACGGCAGAAGAGGCGACCCGGTCAACGGTCGCAGCGACAACAAGCAGTCCCAGCAGCGGTAGTGGTGTCGTGAGGAGATAAAGTGAAAATGGAGGGTTTGTACACATTGGGTGTAATTCTGTTCTTCCTTATCTTTGTTCTCGGGCAGGGGGGAGCTTCCCAGATTTAGGGGTGATTAAATCTGGGCAGTGTGAGTTGTAATTCAGATTACATAGTGCTTGTTGGTCGGTATTGCCCCGTGGTTTTTCTCTCCTAGTCTTGGGGAGAGTTTTCCACGTTAAATCTTGTGTCATCAGTCTTGCAGAGCATCGTCACTTACCCAGCACAATTCCCAACAGAATCTATCACAAATAATTGAAGAAGACCGAGAAGACCGAGAGAAGGGAGAAAGAAGAAGACCAAAAGAAGGGAGAAAGAAGAAGCTAAGTTACCGCTGCCAATTAATAAGAAAGAGAGACGGAAAGTACAATAGAAATAACCACGCATGCTAGTATGTGGTGTCTAAAAGATACGCATACAATAACTAACGTGTCATAGCTGTGTGTAATTGAGCTTTAATTGTTTGGCATATAATGATTGGGTAGAAAAATCACCCGCATAATAGAGAGAAGCAGCTGGAAACTCCCTCTTATTATAGGGGATATAGACCCAAAAACCCTAGGGGCTACGCAAGATTGCGAGCACAGAGACGTAACAGCTTGAAGCTGTTGGGCGTGATAGCCAGTGCCTGAGCGCGTGTTTTCGGCATAGTTAGAGCATCTTCAATGGGATCTCAGTACATCTTCTAAGTGAAGTCGGGGTTCAACGATTGTGACCTGCAAATCATTCATTAACTGCGGTTCATGGTTGCAAGTTGCAGTTAAAACTTCATTCATAATTCCAGTAGTAAGTAAATACTATTAATCGCATCAAGTTTTTTGTTTCTCCACTCAAATACCATTTATCCCATCGACCTTTCTTTATTTCCGCTAAACACGATTGGCTTCGTAGTCTTTTTGTTTGGTTATTCTTAGTACAAATCACTAAATAAGAGGCTCAAGATTTGATTTTTGTTGTCCTTCGTAGAAAAAGCTGTGATTTTTACTGTCAAGGAACGGTTTTGTGTTTAGTATAAACATGTTCACACCTATTACCGTCAATGAACTCAACCCTTTTGTTAGTATAACTTCTCTGGAATTCCTACTACTAAGATGGTGTCTCTGCACAAGGAGATCGTCTTCCATACCTTGACATTGCTGGGTATTTGCGGTCTTTCTTATCATGGGTTTCTTTTAACCATGTTCATGTATGCTCTTCACTTCAAATATAATATCTTTTACTGTATTTAAACTATTAAGGATTTGCAGGAATTCTTGGAGCATTTAACTGATGTGCATTGGAAAAGTCTAAATCTTATCAAATATACACTCCCTCGAAGTGCAAATGACAAGCTTCCTCTTTACTTTAGTCAATGGGGTGTTTGCTTGCTGAGATGTGTTTGCTTGCTGAGATTGAGTATTCAGTGTCTGTAAACATAGGTATATCTTTTTGTTTTGTTGAATCATGTACCTCCTCTAATTACTCTGTAAAGGGACACGCTGAAAGATTGTATATTTGGTCGTTGTTCGGTTCATGTTACAGATAAATAAAATGTTAAAGTATTTCTTCCTATATTCGTTACCAACATCTTTCTTCGTTGTAAGTAGTTGGCATTAATATGCTTATCTGAATAAGTTAATAAGGAATTGTTTGGTTACTCCGCTGTTTGCTATTTATGCCTCTAATACAGAAAATAACTTTTTGGAGGATAAGGATTTCTGTAATGTAATCTTGCGGAAAGTAAACATCCGCTTTATGCATCTATACGATGACCGGTAACCAGCTGTATGAATTTGAAGAAACTATGAATCAGATACAATCTGGCATTGTGCTTAAGAAATTAATATAATATTGAATCTCAGTATTATTTGTGTTAAATTGAAGCTTCAGATTTGGATAAACAGAGTAACTAAACTACCTTGTCATTAAAATAATTTCATTATTAAATCTCAGTGTTATGTAAATAAAACTCGGATTCGGATACTATCTGAATTTGAATATTTGAATTCGGATTCGGATTCGGATTGTTTTAATAAAATTCGTCAGATATCGGATCGGATGTCGGACAGATAAAAAAATCGGATTCGGATATCGGATATATGTGTATGTGATTCGAATTCAATCCGTTTATAGGTCTAAATATCGGAGATCGATATGCAAATGAGCAGCCTCACCGGTACATAATCCACTTCATGAGTATTTCATGCCAAGGAACTACAATTAACCAATTGAAAATATAGGTGATCAAATGTCATGGCAGTGGATCTCCATTCCACAGGGTCTTTTTGGGCTTATCCATAACTTCTATGAGATAGATAATGAGAACCCCTACAAGATGAGGATTCCTTCGTGTAAGTGTGCTCTACCTTTAGAACACCTACATCTATAGATGACTCTATCCGGCTTACCATGTTCCCATTCTTCCTAAAAGACAATGGCAAAGATTTGTATGATTCAATAACATAAATCATGACTTCCAGAGAGATGAAGAATGTCTTCTTGAAGAAATTCAATTATATTGCAAGTTGGCACAAATGAGATGTGCTATAATAAATTTCAGCCAAATGGATAATGAGAAGTTCTATGATGCTTGAGAAAGATTCGAAAAGATGTTGAGAGTGTGCCCTCACCATGAAATTATTTTGTGGTATCTTGTTCAATCTTTCTGCTCTGGTCTCTCTCAAATGAGTCAAGCTTTAGTGGACTCCTCTCTTGGAGGTGCTTTCATTGCCAAACTCCCTGAGGAGACATGTCCTATATCCGAACACGACAAAAAAATTCAAGGCCCTGGGCTTCCAGTATTGTTAATGGCAGTGATCGTGCCATTGGTATGACACCTTCAGCTCCTAATGACTCAAGCCCACAAATGATGAAGGTTCTTGACAAAAATGGTGACCCTCATCAAGAACCAAGTGGGGAGTGCTTCTAGTCAATCAGTTAATTATATAGAGTCCTTTGGTGAAGAAGTGAAGGCCCTTCATTTTGATAAGAACAGGGAACAAGAAAGCCAAAAGTACAGCTCAAGATTAGAGATGAAGTTCTCTCTCAATTAAAATGTTTTGATGAAGTCCAAAAGAATGTGACAGGGCTTGAGAAAGTGGTGGAGTGAATCTCTTCTATACTTTCCTCTCCAAGCAGAATGAAAACCTCTTTCCCAACCCATGATAAACTTTAATGAAGCAAGTGGACCAATGGTTGCCTCTCAAGTCTCATATGGTGCACCCCAATGCAAATGCAGCCAATATATCAATTTCAAGACCCCCCTAGACCATATATGCCCCTGCCACCTATATCACCTCACCTCAACCATCCTACCACTTCACTTACCACCCTCAATATTCTTCTCCACTTAGTTCTAATATCGAGGGCCACCTCCACCTTCTCCACAGCAACAACAAGCTTCCCCCTTCACCATGAGCCAGTCAATGTCATGATAGTTATAAGGAGTAAAGGATCTCTTCAGCAACCCACAAGTCAAAAAGGTAGTGATTATGCAAGCCAAGGGCATGTTGTTGAAACAAGGTCAAAGAAACCAAAATGTTCATACCATGATTTATATATCTAAAGATGATCCCATGACACCTCATATTCATTTGTGATACCGTGTGTTCCACCTTATACTCCTTTTGCATGTTCTACAAGCCCAAGTGCTTTAATCCTGATTCCAAGAATTCCTCATGGCATGCCTCAAGGGAATCATGTTTATCTAAGTAAAGATATTACAAGTGAGCCACCATTTCCAAATGCATTAGATGAGCCCCCTCCATAAAAAAGGAGGCAAAAACACAAAGTTGACAGTCTAGAGATGTCTCGGAAAGTAAAGGTGGAATCCCTCTATAGGATGCTATCAAGAAAATTCCATTTTATGACAAATTTCTAAAGGATATGTGCACATTTAAGAAAAAGTTAATAGGAAGAATGCCTAATAAGATCAATTTTACAAAACAAGTGATCTCTGTTCTCCAACATGCACTTCTCAAGAAGAGAAAATGCTTGGGAGCTCCAATATACCTAGCTGGACAGGGGGGCACTGCATAGAACAATCCCTCCTTGATTTGGGATCAAGTGTAAATTTGATTCCATATAGTGTCTATGTGGAGATGGGTTTAGGCAAGTTGAAACTGGCCAATTGAACTCTTCAATTGGCAAATCATTCCATTAAGGTGTTGAGAGGAAGGATGGATGATGTCCTAGAAATGACATACAAAGAAAGGGAAGTAGTGATCCCAAATGATTTATTGTTCTTGGCATGGAATCGAAGTATGGGAGGATTCACATCATCTTGGAAAGTCATTCTTATCTACAGTTGATGTCAAAATACTTGTGGGTAGTGGAACGATGGTGGTCTCTTTCATGGACATGAAGATAAAAATCAATATGTTCAAGACCCCCACGCAGCAGCAAGAATAAGATGAGAATGTTGAGCATGGTCACTTATATAATTCAACGAATTACTTGAAAGATGGAGACCTAGATGGAACACTTCTTGGAAACTTATATGATCACTGGGATAGGGAATAAATCTTGAATGCAAATGAGAAAGGCATCTACTTCAAGAGCAGACACACAAGATTTCTCAACAGTTGATTGATTGAGAGAACTACAAGAAACCTGACTGAAGGCATAAAACTTAGCTCTAGTGGTAGGCAACCCACCTAGGTTTGAGAACTTTTTCACTCAACCTTCATTTTTTGATAAATTTTGGTAAATTTTGTGTATTTCCAAAAAACATGCACACACACTGTACTTGATGGTTTTCCTTTTTGAGAATCATGTTAGAATAGGTATGTTGATGGAAGAATGACACATAGAGACGCTAGCCTAGGAGAAGATAAAAAATTAAGAAAATGTGAATTACTATGAATGAAAAAGCTATAGAAAAGTAGCCACCACTATCTTTCCACATAGAACGAACGTGGTGCCAGCAAGCCAACACAGTTTTCTAGCATAGAATGACAACATTGGACCTTCCCTACCCACTATAATCCATGTGATCTCTTCCCTCTCTTGGCAAGTGTCTACCACGACTTTGTTCCCTATACCCTACTATTCAAAAGTTCTACTTCATGTAGAGGACAACATGATTTAAAAGTGGGGTAGTAGGGTGGTATGCCCTTAATTTTCTCCATATCCATCTATGTTTCTTGTTCTAAAACTTTGTCCAATATTATCAAATAATTTGAATGACCTTTATACATGTCCATCCATACATGTTGTGTTTGGTTTTGCATACATGCATGCATTTAGTTTTTTTTCCTTACATTTTTATATAATATTTCAAAAATTTTACTTTTCATGCGACCCCATGCTATGCATTGCATCTCGTGTTTGGTAATTTTGATGTGTTTTTACTAGGATTTGTTGTCTTTTTGCTTTTGTTTTCTAATGTAGGTTTAGATGTGAATGGATGTAATTTTGCACCATTTTTGACTGATTCTTCCTGAGCTTAAATCTACTTGCCTAATAATGTGTTTCAACTAAATATCAATGTTTTGTGATGTGAATGATTAAAACTAAGATAATGCAGCTTGTTGATGATGTTTTTAGGTAAGTTAGTTCTATGATAGAATTTTTTCATGTTCTCCAATACTCTTATGGAAGTTGACTATTTTGATACAAGTGTGGTTCTTCCAAGAGTTGAATGCTTAGGATTATTCATTTTATATGAAAGATGTAATCTACTATCACCCAGTTGTTGGTGCACTGTTCAAGGGGGGTGCTCCCCATCCAGCCCACCCTAGTTCCAATCTTGGTGGGAGCAAACTAGGGTGTAAAACAAAGATTGCCTGGTGGGCACTCTGACCAACAATGGTTGTGACTGCATAACATGCTATAGTAGGCATGGGGGTGAGTCACCACCACACGCCTGACCCTAGGGTTTAACCTACTAGGGGGAGTCTGTTAGTGGCTCCTTATAGGAGGCATTCCTTGTCATCCAAAAAGAGTGTTCTCGGTTTATGCATGGTTTGTATTTTTGGTGAATGTTTCATGGACTAACTTTCTTGAATGAAGTCATACATGGATCTTCATCACTTATGATCCCTCTTTGAGCTAACATTTCATCTATATTTTCTTACCCCTCTGCCTCATAACAAGATGCCAAAGATCATGTATTATCCTTGTCCACCCTCCAAAAGTTTGGGGTGGCCATATATATACCCCCCCCCCGCTTCAATCCTATCATCATGTTCCCTAACTACATAAAGGGAAAGGAAAAAGAAAAAAATGAAAAACCAAAATAAAGTATGCTCTATGTAATAACATCTGAATAACATAAAGATGGGTGCTCCTATGTATTAACACTTTACTCCATTCCATAACCCCTTATTCTCATTTTATACCTAGTAGTGTTAGGGTAAATGAACTCTAGTCCTCACACACATACACTAGTACATTTGAATGTATTCCATTCATACACTAGTACAGAACCGACCTTTGGTGTCAGTTATTTAAGGCCTTCGGCGACGGTTAAAAAGCGACACATATGTGGGCGACGCTAAAAGGTGAACCCTTAGGCATCGGTTTGAAAACTGATGCCAGAAACCTTCCAGCCACCCAAAATGCGCCAGCAGGGGCACTATATGTGGCAACACATCCCATTATCATAAAGATAATGAGGTGTTACGCGAAAACGTGCGGAAATCACCAGTACCACAGATTATGAAAATACGGGTTAATTAAAACTGATTGCGGAAAATTGATGAACTATGAGACTATTACTTTCCAGTCCTCATCCTGTACAAAAACTTGCCATATCTATACATACACGGGATCTGATACGTGTCCACAGCTCAGGAACAGTTGTTCATCCATCCCATGAATTCACTGCCTGTTCATATACATCGAGGCCCGCATCCGGCCAACAGCAGGATATACAAACAGCATCGATCGTTCGTCGTGAAACATCATCAAAACACTGCCAAGGACCTGAGAGTACAGGGATGACTCTAGACTCTACTACAAAACATCCAAAACAGCAACATATCCATCGCTTGCCTTCTACTGCTCTTCAAGCTGCTCGGCCGCAACACCACGACCACAACCACGTCTACCTCAACCACCTGAAAACCAGCGGAGTGAGACAATTGAACAATTGTCCCAACGGGAAACATAACTTCCCACCGCAACTACAGAAGCTTAGCAAGATAACTATAACATAAGATAATTATCAACAAGTATAACCAGAGTAGTCTATATATATATAGCAAAGCTATTCTTACCGGCAAGCTTACCAGCTGTATGAAATATCTCTCAACAGAACATGTTTAACAGAATGAGATACAATGTCACATAACCTGATTATCCAGACAAGGCATATTACCACAAACCTGATGAATATAGAAGTACCTGCAGATATACCATAATTATCTACACAAACAAGGCCTCAACCAATGTTTCGTGTTTAACCTATGCAGTAAATACTAAATGGCTGTATTACGTGTTATTATGCCCCGAGGATTTGAATCGTACCATTCAAATCCAACCTCTAGCTGCGAAGCCCAAGACTGGTGCCATACAAGGTCAATGGAAGATCCGGACTCCACAACCTCCCACCTCATGGTCAGTACACGAGTACAACACAAGCAGGACCGTAGTCACATGCTGAAGTGGTCTAAGCCACTGGGTCAGCTCCATAGGCGACCCTCGCTCTAGCCCGCCTTGGTACAGGTCTCGGCGCTAGTACAACTGAGCCACGGGCCTGATCACCGTGCTCTGAGCCATGAACGCATTCATGCTCTTCACATCACATATCCTGAGCCATGGGCATGTTCACCATGCTCTATATACGTATCTGAGTCTGTAATCGAAGTTACACTCTTACCTCCTTACTTTAGGCTAGGAGTAACCTCACATATTCAACAATATGCGCTCCGGGTTAACCCGTAGGAGAACCCGTTTCACCATCACCAAGTCCTGACGATGATGGATCTATGGCCAGGGCAAACTAGATGATATGATTTCACTGTGATTAATTAGTATCTTTTAGATGGGTTGCAGGATTCAACCAAGTTATATAACATGCAAGATGTAACAGAGAATAGAGAACATTATATTATTATTGAAACCTCATCAACCTGATCCATCACAAGGATCCAGCATCACATGTTACCACTTGGCCTCTTGCCAACCATCCAGATCCATATCAAGGATCATCACATACCATAGGATATCAATCCTTCATCATGTACCGTCACTGCCTCTCAAGGCTCACATCATCATCATGGGACCAACACATTACATATATAATCTCATAGAACAAATATCAAGGTAATGTTATTCATCACATATGTCGTGTAGCCCTTTCATGGCTACACATCACCTTCATGGTTAGGATACACAATAACCATAGATTCATCATAAGGAATATGCTTGCTAACATGGCTATCATTCAAGATAATTTATTTATCAAAATTACACTATTTGATGATCAAGCTTGTTAAGCACATCATACCATAATCATGCCTACCCTTATCTTAGGATTATACAAACAATCAAGGTATTCACTTTATATAACAATTATGTTGAGTATACAAAGAAACTACTGTTGTTACCAAAATCATTACCTTTATCACTAAGCAACCATTAATGCAACTACCAGTTATCCTTGCCATTAACAATTAAGCATAAGACTTACATTATGCATGTCATTACTACTCTTGCTACCATCATTAATATTATCAACATCATCATCCACTAGTATCTGTATTGCTATGTCATTGAGCAGACTGTTAATGTAGTTGTCACTAAGCATCATTATTATCATTGCTAATGCTTCCACTACTAGTAAGGCATCGACATCATCTTAGTTATCAACAACATTATATTATTACAGCGTTATTGCGTTTACTTATGAGTAAGGCATCATCTCATTGTTGTTATTACTAACAAGACACCACCATCGTTTATTGGTGCACAGCTAACTACTGCCTTATCACTAAGGCCGTTACTATAGGATCACAACACCCTCACTAGAACTTCTCATAACCCTTACCCAGATACAGCAAAATGACTGACCAAGAGGGAGAGCAGCAACGCTGCGCGACACAGCATTACTGGGGTAACGTGCGTCAGAGAGGGGTGTCGGGCACCCTATGTAAATCGGGCAACGCCCGTCGTCACTACTCTGTCGGCCGACGCTCAAGGGGCATGACGCCCGTCAGGCCTATCGCCCATCCTAGGCGGACGCTCGATACTTCTTCCCAAAGCGGCCAGGTCATCACAAAGGAAAACCACCAGGAGAGAGAAAGGATGGAGAGAGAAGGACTCCCACTAAACGTGCTACCAACACCTCCTACTCTAACGGCTGATACATAAAGGAAAGGGGTGTGATGCCCGTCACAACCCCAGGCCCTGTCGGCCGTCACACCTCGCTCTATCGCGTGTCATAGCCTTAAGAGGATAACGCCCATCAGGGCTATCGGCCAGCACCAAGTTGCATGCTGTGCAACCCAAACTACTCACCAAAACAATCCATGTTGTCCATCAAGATACTAAGGCCTAACGTCCATGAGAAGAAACAAGGGCATTACTCATCTATCGTTCACCAAAGGTATACCTATCGTCCATCCAAGGGGATGCCATATCATCCAAGACACCAACAAAGAAAGGATATCGCCCAACCCAAGGCTGACGCCCGTCAGGCCTATTGCCCATCACAGCCATATCGGCCAACAAAGGTACAAAAGCAAGGTACACTAATCTACTAGCATGTGAGCAAGAACATAACGAGAGGAAAGGAGTTAGGGATAGAAACTATGCAACCCGCCTTGAAGCTCCAAGGAAGAAGAAGAAGCACTCCAGCTCCAAGGGTATCATCCACCACATCTCCAAGGGAGGTGTATCGGCCAACACAGCAGAAAGGGGAGGGATATCGTGCACTCAAGGTGGAGGAGAGACCAAAAGATCAAAGGAGACTAAGGCAAGGGAAAGAGCTGTATATATAGAAGGAAGGGGAGGAGAAACCAAGGTACAACCATGCCATGTGTCGTCCACCCAAGGGACACTTGTCCTAGGGTTCAAGCCAACACACTAGCAAGGCATGGGATGCTTGTCCAAAACATGCACCAAGTGTCCACTACACAAGACCAAGCATCCAGGGCGACACAGGAAGCAGCTCTGCTGGGCGACACACCAGCCTGCTGGGCGACACAAAGCAGGTCCTGGTCGACACAAGGTGCAAGAAAGCCCAACCCAGGCACCTCAAGGCCCAAACAAGCTCAACTCAGGCCCAGAGAACTCAAACAACAAGCCCAAGCCTTCCTCTCAACCCTAGAGGAAGCAAGGAGAGGAAAACATCTCACAAGATGACCAACTTGCACACAAAACCCCAAACTTGGGTTATTTGCAAGTAGCCCCTCGAACTCTCAACAAAGCACAACAAAACCCTAATCACCACTTAAAGGTGATTAGCAAGCATCAAAGCACTGAGATTAAGCAAAACAAACAGGGTATGCCCTAAACGCAGGTCAGGGTCCTTACAAGCTAACCCCCCTTTAAGGGATTTCATCCCCGAAATCCGAAGAGAAAAGCAAGGGATACTTCCTCCTCATCTCTTCCTCAAGCTCCCACGTGTCTTCCTCAATGCCACGCCACTGCCAAAGAACCTTCACAAGAGCCAGGTCCTTCCTCTTCAACTTCTTGATCCTTCTATCAAGGATCGCCACAGCACCTTCCTCGTAGGTCACATCTGCATCGAGCTCAACCTCAACTGGCTGTATCACTGTACCTGAATCCGGATGACTTTTCTTCATCATACTGACATGAAACACTGGATGCAACCTGTGCAACTCTGGAGGCAACTCTAACTCATAAGCTACCTTGCCAACACGTGCTCTGACTGAGTAAGGTCCCATATACCTGGGAGCTAACTTACCCTTCCGTCCAAACCTTAACACTCCTTTCCACGGCGAGACTTTGAGATATACTTTGTCTCCTACCTGGAACTCGAAAGGTCGTCGACGACTATCTGCATAAGATTTTTGCCTGTCTTGTGCCACCTTCAACTGTTGCTGTATCACCTTGATCTTCTCTGTTGTCTGTTGTACTAACTCAGGACCCAAAAGCTGATACTCGCTAGACTCAAACCAACACAAAGGAGATCTGCACTTCCTTCCATACAAAGCTTCATAAGGAGCCATGTCAATGCTCCACTGATAACTGTTGTTGTAGGCAAACTCTATCAAACTCAGATGTACATCCCAGTTGCCTAGAAACTGTAGAACACAAGCTCGAAGAAGATCTTCTAAAGTCTGAATAGTCCTTTCAGACGGTCCATCCGTCTACGGGTGAAAAGTTGTACTGAACCTCAACTGCGTTCCCAACGCCTTGTGCAATTGTTCCCAAAAAACGACTCGTAAACTGAGGATCTCTGTCAGAAACTATCGTTGCTGGCACTCCGTGCAAACGTACTATCTCATCCACATACACTCAAGCAAGTTTCTCAGTTGTATACGTTGTCTTTACTGGTAGAAAATGGGCAGACTTAGTTAATCTGTCCACTATCACCCAAATGGAATCATGATTCCTAGTTGTCTGGGGTAGACCAACTACGAAATCCATGGTTATATGATCCCATTTCCACTACGGTATCGGCAAAGGTTGCAACGTACCTGCCGGTTTCTGATGTTCAGCCTTCACTTGCTGACAAACCGCACATCTAGCCACGAGCTGAGCTACATCTCTCTTCATACCGGACCACCAATACAAGTCCTTCAGACTATGATACAACTTGGTGACACCTGGATGCATAGCATACATCGACGTATGTGCTTCCTCAAGCACCAACTTCCTCAGATCATCAGCATCTGGAACCACCATCCTATCACGATAGCAAACTAGTCCATCCTCGGACTCATGAAACCCATCACGCTTGTCGCTGCTGAACTCTGATCTGATCAACTGTACCGCATCATCTATCTGCTTTGCATCCTTGATTTGCTGTCTCAACGTAGGATTAACTTGCATCTGTGCGAAAAGACCAGACAACAAAGAAACTTCCATCTGCACATTCATCTATCGCAGAGAAACAAACATATCTCGCCTATGGCATACCAGAGAACTCAACTGTGCCTTTTGTACCACAAGAGAAGAAGAAGACTTTCTGCTAAGCGCATCAGCTATCACATTCGCCTTACCAGGATGATACTCGATGGTACAGTCGTAATCATTGATCAACTCCATCCATCGTCGTTGTCGCATGTTTAACTCTTGTTGCGTAAAGATGTACTTCAGATTCTTATGATCCGTAAAGATCTGACACACTTCCCCATACAGATAGTGTCTCCAAATCTTTAACGCATGAACCACTACTGCCAACTCCAAGTCATGAGTCGGATAGTTCTCCTCATGCTTCTTGAGTTGTCACGAGGCAAAAGAAACCACATGATCTTCCTGCATCAGCACACAACCTAAGCCCTTCTTGGAAGCATCACAGAAAACAACATAGCCTTTCCCAGGCTCTGGCAAGATCAACACTGGAGCACTGGTCAGGTTCTCCTTCAAACTCTAGAAAGCTTGCTGACATCGATCATCCCAAACAAAAGGTACATCCTTCTGGGTCAACTTTGTCATCGGCAACGCGATCACACTGAAATCCTTGATAAACCTCCGGTAGTATCCTGCCAAACCAAGGAAACTACGAACTTCTGTCGGCGTCTTCGGTTGTTCCCAATCCGCAACGGATTCTACCTTCTTCGGATCTACTTTGACTCCTTCAGCAGATATCACATGACCCAAGAAAGCCACTTCATCCAACCAGAACTCACACTTACTGAACTTGGCATACAACTGATGTTGACGAAGAAGAGTCAACGCTTGACGAAGATGTTGCTCATGCTCTTGCCTGTCCCGACTGTAGATCAAAATGTCATCTATAAAGACTACAACAAACTGATCTAAGAACGGACGGAATACTCTGTTCATCAGGTCCATGAAAGCAGCAGGTGCAGTGGTTAACCCAAACGGCATAACCACGAACTCGAAATGACCATACCTCATCCTGAAAGCTGACTTTGGTATGTCATCCGCCTTTATCCTCAACTGGTGATATCCAGACCGTAGATCGATCTTTGAAACACTGTAGCACCACGCAATTGATCGAACAGATCGTCTATCCTCCGCAACGGGTACTTGTTCTTGATCGTGACCTTGTTCAACTGCCGGTAATCTATACACAACTGAATCGAACCATCCTTCTTCTTAACGAACAACACGGGAGCACACCACGGAGACGTACTCAGTCTGATAAAACCCTTCTCCAACAACTCTTGCAACTGCTTCTTCAACTCTGCCATCTCTGCTGGAGCCATCCTATACACTGACTGTGCAACTGGCTGTGTTCCAGGAACCAGATTGATCTCAAAATCAATCTCTCGGGGTGGAGGAACACCAGGAAACTCCTCAGGAAACACATCTGCAAACTCTCGAACAACTGACACCTCCTCAAGACTAGGGCCTTTCGCCTTGGTAACTACAACGGTATCCACCACGTGAGCTAAGAACGCCTCACATCCTTGTCGTAACAACTTGTCTGCCACCATAGCTGAGACCAAACATGTCGGAAGAATCTTCCTGTCTCCCTAGAAGATCCACTTCTCTCCAGTAACATCAAACACAGCCTGTTTGGAACTACAGTCCAAGACAACCTTATACTTCTCTAAGGTATCCATCCCAAGGATAACATCGAAACCATGCATATCAAGTGGTATAAGATCGACTTGGATACGATGTCCTGAAAAAGACAAAACACAAGATGGACACACTTCTCGAAGCAGGGAGGAACCATCAAGAGGGGTTTCTAACAACAACCTATCCTTCTTACAGCTAACATGTAAATGACAGTTTTCAAGCATACTATAGGTGATAAAAGAGTGTGTAGCACCCGGGCCAACCAGAACAGATATAAAGCGAGAAGAAGACATATCAGAATGAAATAACTCCATCTGACATGTCACCACTCGCGGGTTGACTATCGCCTCTGGCTGACTCATGGCATAGAATCGAGCCGTCGCTTGCTGTCCACGACATCTGCTTCCTTGAGCAGACGATCCAGCCTGAGACGCTTGACCGCGTCCTCGACCTTTGCTACCACTGGGCTGCTGTCGATCTGATCCTTGTTGGTTCTGCCTTGACTGTTGCGTCACTTCAACATCTCTATTCGGGCAATGCAACTTGAGATGCCCGGTCTGTCCACAGAGATAGCACGCCCTATCTTCAAACCGTGGCCTAGCTGGCCCTGTTACTGCCATTGAAGCTGAACTGTGCGCCTTAGACGGTGAAGAAACATAACTTTTCCCCTTACTCGGAGACCACTGAGATGGTACACCAGAACTTCTCATCACTGACGGTGCTGAAACCCTAGGCTTCTTAAAGCCACCAAACCTTCGTCCTTGAAATTGAGCAGGTCTTTTAAGAGACATAGACTCTCTTTTCTCCCTTACTGACCTCTCGATCCGTCGAACAGATTCCACGAACGTAGCAAACTGCTCTCGGTTCTCCAACGCAGACACCGGAGTCTTCAACTCAGCACTCAAACCCTTCTCGAAACGTCTGATCCGTTCCTCATCTGTTGCCGCCATGTGAGGACAAAACCTCAATAGATCCATAAACTTGGCCTTGTACTCGGTGATGTTCATCATTCCTTGTCGCAACCTCTCGAACTGACTGATCTTCTCATCCAGGTACGTCTTGGGAAAGTATCTGGTGACAAACTCACGTCAAAATACTTCCCAGCAGATCACCTCACCAGGCCGCTTCTCTTCTTCTATGGTCCACCAGTGACTAGCACTACCCTTCAGAAGGTAGACAGCATGCTTTACCTTGTCTGCTTCGGGGATGTTGAGGATCTGGAAAGCCTTCTCAAGACTTATCAGCCACAGATCTACATCCGTTGGATCAGCAGTTCTAGCATAATCCGAAGCTCCAACTCGGCGAAGCCGCTCGAAGGTCTTCCCAATACCCGATGCTTCTCCATGGGGAACTTGTGCTCGCGGAGGAGGCACTGGTAATCGCTCAACCATGAGATTCATCGTAGCCATTAACTGCCCCATAAGCTATTGGTAAGCAGGATGTTCAAGAATGGTTGGGTTAGGTTGGGGGACCTCAGGCACCCGATCTTCATGTGCCTGTCCATCTACTCCATCAACCGATGCAACATCACTGTACTCAGCAGAGTGTTCTTCATGGTTTCCAGACATCTTGACTTTTCTTCCACTGAGGGCAGAAGATATGTAAGAAATCCTGGAAAACTCATAAGAACAGACTCAACCTAGTCCTAAATCCCTGTAGACTCAGCGAACCTAAAGCTCTGATACCAAAACTTGTGGCAACACATCCCATTATCATAAAGATAACGAGGTGTTACGCAAAAATGTGCAGAAATCACCAGTACCACAGATTATGAAAATACGGGTTAATTAAAACCGATTGCGGAAAACTGATGAACTATGAGACTATTACTTTCCAGTCCTCATCCTGCACAAAAACTTGCCATATCTATACATACACGGGATCTGATACGTGTCCACAGCTCAGGAACAGTTGTTCATCCATCCCATGAATTCACCGCCTGTTCATATACATCGAGGCCCACATCCGGCCAACAGCAGGATATACAACCAGCATCGATCGTTCGTCGTGAAACATCATCAAAACACTGCCAAGGACCTGAGAGTACAGGGATGACTCTAGACTCTACTACAAAACATCCAAAACAGCAGCATATCCATCGCTTGCCTTCTACTGCTCGGCCGCAACACCACGACCACGACCACGTCTACCTCGACCACCTGAAAACCAGCAGAGTGAGACAATTGAACAATTGTCCCAGCAGGAAACATAACTTCCCACCGCAACTACAGAACCTTAGCAAGATAACTATAACAGCAGATAATTATCAACAAGTATAACCAGAGTAGTCTATATATATATAGCAGAGCTATTCTTACCGGCAAGCTTACCAGCTGTATGAAATATCTCTCAACAGAACATGTTTAACATAATTAGATACAATGTCACATAACCTGATTATCCAGACAAGGCATATTACCACAAACCTGATGAATATAAAGTACCTGCAGATATACCATAATTATCTACACAAACAAAGCCTCAACCAATGTTTTGTGTTTAACCTATGCAGTAAATACTAAACGGTTGTATTACATGTTATTATGCCTCGAGGATTTGAATCGTACCATTCAAATCCAACCTCTGGCTGTGAAGCCCAAGACTGGTGCCATACAAGGTCAATGGAAGAGCCGGACTCCACAACCTCCCACCTCGTGGTCAGTACACTAGTACAACACAAGCAGGACCGTAGTCACATGCTGAAGTGGTCTAAGCCACTGGGTCAGCTCCATAGGCGACCCTCACTCTAGCCCGCCTTGGTACAGGTCTCGGCGCTAGTACAACTGAGCCACGGGCCTGATCACCGTGCTCTGAGCCATGAACACATTCATGCTCTTCACATCACATATCCTGAGCCATGGGCCTGTTCACCATGCTCTATATACGTATCTGAGTCTGTAACCGAAGTTACACTCTTACCTCCTTACTTTAGGCTAGGAGTAACCTCACATATTCAACAATATGCGCTCTGGGTTAACCCGTAGGAGAACCCGTTTCACCATCACCAAGTCCTGACGATGATGGATCTATGGCCAGGGCAAACTACATGATATGATTTCACTGTGATTAATTAGTATCGTTTAGATGGATTGCAGGATTCAACCAAGTTATATAACATGCAAGATGTAACAGAGAATAGAGAACATTATATTATTATTGAAACATCATCAACCTGGTCCATCACAAGGATCCAGCATCACATGTTACCACTTGGCCTCTTGCCAACCATCCAGATCCATATCAAGGATCATCACATACCATAGGATATCAATCCTTCATCATGTATCGTCACTGCCTCTCAAGGCTCACATCATCATCATGGGACCAACACATTACATATATAATCTCATAGAACAAATATCAAGGTAATGTTATTCATCACAAATGTTGTGTAGCCCTTTCATGGCTACACATCACCTGCATGGTTAGGATACACAATAACCATAGATTCATCATAAGGAATATGCTTGCTAACATGGCTATCATTCAAGATAATTTATTTATCAAAATTACACTATTTGATGATCAAGCTTGTTAAGCACATCATACCATAATCATGCCTACCCTTATCTTAGGATTATACAAACAATCAAGGTATTCACTTTATATAACAATTATGTTGAGTATACAAAGCAACTACTGTTGTTACCAAAATCATTACCTTTATCACTAAGCAACCATTAATGCAACTACCAGTTATCCTTGCCATTAACAATTAAGCATAAGACTTACATTATGCATGTCATTACTACTCTTGCTACCATCATTAATATTATCAGCATCACCATCCACTAGTATTTGTATTGCTATGTCATTGAGCAGACTGTTAATGTAGCTGTCACTAAGCATCATTATTATCATTGCTAATGCTTCCACTACTAGCAAGGCATCGCCATCATCTTAGTTATCAACAACATTATATTATTACATCGTTATTGCATTTACTTATGAGTAAAGCATCATCTCATTGTTGTTATTACTAATAAGACACCACCATCGTTTATTGGTGCACAGCTAACTACTGCCTTATCACTAAGGCCGTTACTATAGGATCACAACACCCTCACTAGAACTTCTCATAATCCTTACCCAGACACAGCAAAATGACTGACCAAGAGGGAGAGCAGCAACGCTGCGCGACACAGCGTTACTGGGGTAACGTGCGTCAGAGAGGGGTGTCGGGCACCCTATGTAAATCGGGCAACGCCCGTCGTCACTACTATGCCGGCCGACGCTCAAGGGGTGTGATGCCTATCAGGCCTATCGCCCATCCTAGGCTGACGCTCGATACTTCTTCCCAAAGCGGCCAGGTCATCACAAAGGAAAACCACCAGGAGAGAGAAAGGATGGAGAGAGAAGGACTCCCACAAAACATGCTACCAACACCTCCTACTCTAACGGCTGATACATCAAGGAAAGGGGCGTGATGCCCTTCACAACCCCAGGCCCTGTTGGCCGTCACACCTCGCTCTATCATGCGTCAAAACCTCAAGAGGATAACGCCCGTCAGGGCTATCGGCCAACACCAAGTTGCATGTCGTGCAACCCAAACTACTCACCAAAACAAGCCCTGTCGTCCATCAAGATACTAAGGCCTAACGTCCATGAGAAGAAACAAGGGCATTACTCATCTATCGTTCACCAAAGGTATACCTATCGTCCATCCAAGGGGATGCCATATCATCCAACACACCAACAAAGAAAGGATATCACCCAACCCAAGGCTGATGCCCGTCAGGCCTGCTGCCCATCACAGCCATATCGGCCAACAAAGGTACAAAAGCAAGGTACACTAATCTACTAGCATGTGAGCAAGAACATAACGAGAGGAAAGGAGTTAGGGATAGAAACTATGCAACCCGCCTTGAAGCTCCAAGGAAGAAGAAGAATCACTCCAGCTCCAAGGGTATCGTCCACCACAGCTCCAAGGGAGGTGTATCGGCCAGCACAGCATAAAGGGGAGGGATATCGTGCACTCAAGGTGGAGGAGAGACCAAAAGAGCAAAGGAGACTAAGGCAAGGGAAAGAGCTGTATATATAGAAGGAAGGGGAGGAGAAACCAAGGTACAACCATGCCATGTGTCGTCCACCCAAGGGACACTTGTCTTAGGGTTCAAGCCAACACACTAGCAAGGCATGGGACGCTTGTCCAAAACATGCACGAAGTGTCCACTACACAAGACCAAGCATCCAGGGCGACACAGGCAGCAGCTCTGCTGGGCGACACACCAGCCTACTGGGCGACACAAAGCAGGTCCTGGTCGACACAAGGCGCAAGAAAGCCCAACCCAGGCACCTCAAGGCCCAAACAAGCTCAACTCAGGCCCAAAGAACTCAAACAACAAGCCCAAGCCTTCCTCTCAACCCTAGAGGAAGCAAGGAGAGGAAAACATCTCACAAGATGACCAACTTGCACACAAAAGCCCAAACTTGGGTTATTTGCAAGTAGCCCCTCGAACTCTCAACAAAGCACAACAAAACCCTAATCACCACTTAAAGGTGATTAGCAAGCATCAAAGCACCGAGATTAAGCAAAACAAACAGGGTATGCCCTAAACGCAGGTCAGGGTCCTTACACTATAGGCGTCGGTTATTAGTGGGGAAACCGATGACAGAACCCTTCGCGCCACAAAAAGGGCTCCAACAGGGGCACTATAGGCGTTGGTTATTAGTAGGGAAACTGACGCCTAAACCATTCACACCACAAAAAGGGCGCCATCTAGGACACCATAGGCGTCGATTTCTTAGTAATAACCGACGCCATATCACTGTGTTGTCTGGCCACATTAGGCGGCGGTTTTTTTTCTATTAACCGACGTCATATCCCCCACGGTCGTGCTTCCCAGCACAGCCGTGGTACCTAGCCATTTAGACGTTGGTTTTTTGCTAATAACTGACGATCTATGTCTTTGTTTTCGGTTTTATACTAATAACTGACGCCTATATTTTGATTTTTTTTCTTATCAGTTTGCAGGCCTGCTGTATGATTGGTCGCAGGATGCAGAACCTACAGTTCAATTTTGAACTTTAGGTTTACAACATCCATTGATATCAGCCAACAACATGCCACAAACCTATAAAATTAACAAGATTCATTTTCACACATTTAGCAACCTGCAGTTCCATTCAATTTTCACATTCACACATATTGAAACATTCATGTAGCAACCTGCAGTTCCTTTCATTTTCACATTCACACATGTAGAAACATTCAGACACATGTAGAAACATTCATGTAGCAACTTGCAGTTCCATTTATTTTCACATTCACACATGTATAAATATTCTTTAGTCGTTATCCCTATCAACATCCCAATTATATTTTAAAACCCCCACTACTTGTATGGCTTTTGCCCATTCTTCTCTTACATCATTTAATTCTTATGTCATATAGGGAGCATGTACATCTGATAAGGCCTTACCTGTATTGGGGTTAGTTTTAAACACCTGCAAAGAGAATGATGTATATATATAATTAATAATATATAAATAAGATTCATATATTTCATATTATCTAAGGAGACTATATATAATACCTCATGTATGGTATCGATGTCCACTGCGGCGTGTTTGATAATCATGTGCATAAATCGCATCACATAGTATGCACATGCCCATCCGTTGTCTTGTGTAACACACTATAAATTGAAACATATAAAATATTAAAAAATACAACTAAGCATAGTTCACATAAATAATATATACATTGGAGTCGGGAACTTACTTCCATGTTCTCCCAAATTATTGGTTGGTTCTTTTTCCTGGGGACCTTTCCTCCAACCTTTTTGAACTCATATAAACCCCTACATGTTAATGTAACACAATAAATTGTATAATTAAATAGTAATCTAATAACATATGTTAACAGATATAAAAATGAAATATTTATCACTGGAATAATGCCATTTTCATTGCGTGTCCATATGTTGGATTCAATTTAGTCCCCTTAGGATCTATATAATAGACAGTGAACGTCCCGGGGACAATAACTAGTAACTCCCAATGCGTACCCCTAGAGGTAAAAAAGTTAAAAATTTATAACTCGAAATCCACAATAAAAATGTAATTTTCTTAAGTCCAAATTATAAGCAAAGTAAACTTACTCCACATTGAATGGAGCTATTATCACTGTCTTCTTATTTTGATAAAAATTTGTAAAAGCATCACAACACTATTGTTGAACTGACGAAGGGACTTTATCTACTAGACTAATCAAAGATGGAATCAAAAATCCTACATATTCAAATGAAAAATCTACACATATCTTGTCTAAGTAGCTGCAAAACATGTATTACGTATGCATTAATATATAAGAAACCAGATCACCGGATCCTACACAAGGTATATAGATGTATAAACAAGATCTCACCTTATCCATAGCTCTATCATAGATGTATTCAGCCAATCATAGTCAAACAACTCCAAAATATCTTGTATAAATAGTTTGTTTTCGTATGATTGACCTCCAGCATCCGCATCTATACAAATAGTTATAGGGCAATTTATATCATGTTCACCTAACCATACTGCCATACCCCTACAATTAGGACCTAACAGGACAGGTAGGTCCTGTGGAACCCAACTTGGTAATGTAGGAGGTGGAGGTGGAGGCCTAGATGCTCTGGGTGTCTTCGTTTTAACATGTATATATAATTTCAGATCAATTGACCTCATATATACACACTAACAATTTAACATAATGTAAATTTACCATACAATTTCAGTATAGACGACATCCGCTTTTGGCCACAATATCACTCCGCCTTCTGCCTCGCCAAGCATTTCACAATCTGGGTGGGCATATGGAAATAGAAGATCTATCCAATTGGGGAATATATGTAGCGGGCTCACACGAACCCAACCATCTAGTAATGGAGACCCATGAAACATTTTTCCTAGAAGGGATGGGTAAGTCGACGCCTCTACAATGACATATTCTTTACTTTTTAGATGGTATGGCTTCAACCCCTACAAATTTACATAAAGAATATTATATACATATATACATATCATCTTGAAAAGACTAGCTACTATGTCATAAAAATACTTACAGCGGATGTGCTAGGTGGTGGGTCTATAAGATTACTCCCAACCTCTACAGTAGGAGTAGAGAGGGATGCCATAGGTAATGTCTGAGTAGCAGTCAGAGATGCCTGCCACTTGCTCATTGCTTCATGGAGTGTCTTATCAACTGCTTCCTTGACTCTCTTATCAACTACTTCATCGACTCTCCTATCAGCTATCTTATCTATCTATACATGGATAAAAGAAACGTTAGCTTCTGATTATTGAATTTCCTTTTACAGTAACATTCTAAAAAAAGAATAGGTTACCTCTTCTTGTGAAATTCCCTCTTTTGGGACATGTTTGCGCTGGGATGGCCCAAAGAACGCTTTGATGCCCACACCAGCGCCTGTACCCCTAACACGTCCAGGATGCTCTGGGTTACCCAGAGCAACTGTCAATTCATCCCTTGTGCCCTCAGGGATGAAATTTCCTTGTTTCCTTAGCTCGTGCAGCTCCTGCTAATCGCCATCAACAGAAATTGGTAAGTAAACACCACAAATAATCAATATTTGAACGATTGCTCTAAGAGTTGTATTTTATCATTTTTGTAGCCGCCTCAACAGTTGCGGGCTTCTTTATTTCTCCCTTCTTGTTTTGCCTCCCAGCTATCCAGACATCATGGTGAGGTAGAGGTGTGGTACCTATAGTAGAGGACTCCTGAGTAGCAGTGGACTGAGCAGTACACTCAGCCTGTAGTCTTTGGTGAACGCCTGCATAGCCCTTTGGACCCATTGTGTGGTCATGCACATTCAGTGCACGTCTTGCTCTTTGTGCCTCACTGATAGCCTAGTTAGTATGCGCATTGATTTGTTTAGTAACACTAAAGGTTAATCTTGAATAGGTGAATACAATGTATATTAATTAAATAGGGAGTAACACCTAATACCTTGAATTCATCAGTTTTTCTTGAAGCAACAAACGCGTCCCATTCTTCTGGGTCCAGGAAGTTCCACTGTTCAGTGGCTGACTTCTTCCTCTTCTCACCATCTTTTATGTATTCTCGGGTGAGATTTGTCTTTTAGTTCCTTAGAACCCTCCCACAGCATTGCATCACGCATTTACGATGTAGCTTTTCATCCAACGCAAATATACTCTGCAAAATAGAATTGCTATTAACTAGTATCCAAAAAATTAGTAATCTACAAAATAGAATTGCAAATAATAATAACTCATGCATAAATCCTTCCATATTAAGTCTTTCTTCCCCTTAGGAACTTTATGTCAAGAATCTATCTTACAACCACAATGGCTATGAGTAACATACCCAATATATGAAACAAACAAATTGTGGTTCACTCCAATTGCATTTCCTGCATCATCAAAATCCACAACCAATTTGGGTCCATTGCCCCTTAGCGATGTTAACTTCTTCATCATAGTGATGCCCCTTCTCTTGTCAACTTTTTGGTACTTCTCATCAAGTGCCTCAAGTGCTTCAGAGGGTACACGTGCATCATCAACCTAAAATTTGACAAAATAAACACACTTACAGGATATAACTATAAATGGACATATAGATAGAAATATATGATATATTTTTAAAACTTACATTGTGAGGCGGTGCATTGGTATCCTCACCATGCTCATCATGGACATCATGGTCATCATGCCCATGCTCAGCCATCTGAAAATTTCATAAAAAATCAAACATTTAGCATTTGACATAACAAGAAGATAATGAAACATTGAAAAATGAAACATTGTATAGTTCACATATACAAATGAAACATTGAAAAATCAAACATATAAAAAAATATAAACATGCATGCCTCTAATATTGCGATCGTTTATCAATTAACAATCCTTCATTGTGATCTCCGCGCACATATAAGTCATCATTAGCTTCAATATTTTATGGTGTTGGCAACCCAACTAAGAATGGACTTGAGTCATCATACTTATCATCGTACTCTTCTTCATCTATAGGATCTTTAATGAACTGTCTTTTACCATGAAGAACAACCGACCATTTATCATTTGCAGGATCATTGATATAAAATACTTGTTTTGCCTGTGATGCCAATATGAATGGTTCAGCCTTCTCGCCAATCTTTTCAAAGTTCACTAAAGTGAAACCCAATTCATCCACTATAACTCCTTTGGTGTTATCAACCCAATTACATTTGAAGAGCGGAATTCGGAAATCTTTGTATTCAAACTCCCATATGTCTTCAATGACACTGTAATATGACATTTTAGCTTCACGTAGACTCTTATCCTTTGCACTTGCAAAAAACATAGTCGACACTTGAAGGGTGACCCCACTATTTTGGATGACACTCTTATCATCTTGGGGCTTTGTGTAATATGTAAATCCATTAATTTCATACCCTTCATAAGACATAACATTCAATTTTGGTTTAAAGGTGAGGCATTTGATAGTTTCAGTAATATCATCTGGTGTTTGAGATAGTTGATGTAAGACTTTATCTTCAAATTACTTAATAAATGTCTTGTTATGCAATCTAGCAAGCCACATTGAATTGGCTTGAGGATATTGTCTCTTGATAAAATTGGTATGTTCCTCGATATAAACACTCACTTCATCCATGTTGTGTAAAATATACAAGTGACCTTGTTCCAACTGCTCATGGTTGATTACTTTCACCCATGATCCCAAAATTCCTTTGCCAAATTGCTCCTCAATATTCTTGTCATTACTAGGAGTGTCATTACCACTCGAAAAATCATTGCAAAAATCCATAACCTCTCTCACCACATAACCCTCAATAATACTCCCTTCAGGCCGATAACGGTTTCGAACATCACTTTTAAAAATGCTCATGTGTCGTTCAAATGGATACATCCAATGTAAGAAAAATGGTCCCAACATTTTCACTTCCCTAGTCAAGTGGACAACAATATGTACCATGATATCAAAGAACGAAGGAGGGAAATACATCTCAAGCTGACATAGGGTAACAACCACTTCTCTTTGCAAAGTATCGAGAGTATCAGGGTCAGTAACTTTACTGCACAGACTGTTGAAAAAGAAATAAAGTCTGGAGATTGCAAACCTTACATGCTTCGGCAATATAGATCGAATTACCACAGGCAATATTTGTTGCATTAGAGTGTGACAATCATGAGATTTAAGACTTATCAACTTCAGATCTTTCATTGATACCAATCTACGGATGTTGGATGAGTAACCCTATGGCACCTTAACATTTACCAAGCATTCACAAAAAGCTTTCTTCTCCTTTCTAGACAACATGTAACAAGAGGGAGGTAAGTATGTTCTCTGATTTCCCATTTCACGTAATTCTGTTAATTCTAACCTTATTCCCATTTCATGTAGGTCCAGTCTGGATTTTATCCCATCTTTAGTCTTACCTGATATATTCAACAGAGTACCAATGACGCTATCATAGACATTTTTCTCAACATGCATGACATCGATACAATGCATGACTATCAAAGAACTCCAATAAGGAAGATCACAAAATATTAACTTCTTCTTGAATAAAGATTTGTCACTCCGTGTGGCCATAGTACATTGTGATCTCTTACCAAATTCATTGATAAAGTCTTTTACTCTTTCATAAACAACCTCCCCTGGTATAGGTTTAGGTGCACTCCGTTCCTCATTCCATCCATTGAATGTTTTGCACTTCCTACGATACAGATGGAATTTTGGAAGAAACCTTTGATGACCAAGATATACAGTGTTGCCTCCATATTTTAGTCTTGTTGAATCAATGTTCTCTTCACATATAGGACACGCTTTAGCTCCTTTGACACTATATACAGACAAATTCCCATATGCTAGAAAGTCATTAATAGTGCAAAACAACATAGCATGCAAACAAAATGTCTCTCTTCGTGAATCATCATAGGTCATCACACCTTCACCCCGGATTTTCTTTAAGTCATCAATCAGAGGTTCAAGATAAACATCTATATCATTTCCAGTTTGTTTAGGGCCCGATATCAACAACGACAGCATAACATACTTATTTTCATACACAGCCAGGGAGAAAGATTGTATATAACAAGCATGACTGGCCAAGTGCTATGTTGGTTGCTCAATGTCCCGTACAGATTCATCCCATCTATACAAAGCCCAAGTCTTAGATTCCTGACTTCTTCACCAAATTTAGGGTACAATAAATCAATCTTCTTCCATTGTGGGGAATCAGACGTATGTCGTAGGATCACATCATTATTTTTCTTAACATCTGCATGCCACCTCAAATTCTTCACATCTATCGGATTGGCAAACAAGAGTTGAAATCGTGATATTATAGGTAGATACCACATCACCTTGGCAGGAGAACCAGTTTTGGACTCCTCTGAACTCGTCAATTTATACCATGACGCACCACATTTTGGACAATCTTTCAAATCCACATAGTCCTTTTGAAATAATACACAATCATTCGGGCATGCGTGTATCTTCTTGGCCTCCATTCCCATTGGGCACAACAATTTCTTTACCTGGTATGTTGAGATTGGCAGCTCGTTTCCTTCAGGAAGCATTTCTTTCAACAAAGACAACAATGACGTGAAGCTTTTGTCGCTCCATCTATTGTTAGCTTTCATCTTATACAATCTCAACACAACGCTAAGCTTCGTAAACTTTGTACAACCTGTATATAACAGTATCTCGGCATCATGCACAATGTTTCTAAACATGGGAGGTGGATCGGTTTCGGTGTGCTCTACCCCCACAACTATCCAGCATCGCATCAACAATGTCTACTGGAACTGGTTCGTTCACATCTACGTCATCAGAGGCAATAACTTCTTCCACACAAGCACTGCTATCGACATCCACTGGTTTCGGGTTTGAAATCTCTCCATGCCAGTGCCATTCTGTATAGCCTTGTACAATCCCGTTGCACATGACATGACTTTTGATTTTGTCACCAGTGCTGACTTTTAAGTTGTTACCGCAATGCCTACATGGATAGTATAACCTATCTCCAGGTTGTTTTCTATGTTCCTCGGCAAATCTAATAAACTAATCAAGACCAGAAATAAACTTTGGGGTGCATCGATTGCGAATGGACATCCGTGATCTATCCATTCTATGATCAAAGAGAAAATAAGTATATATTACAACAAGATTAGGGTCTAGGGTTAACATATTAGAGTTTAAGCATGGTTAAAACTTTAGGGTTTAAGGTCTTATATATAATTAATGGTTAAAACATCCTAAGTGAGATTAGGTGTTCAAGAACAGTCCCAAACCGGGGACTATCCAAGATTTACTCCTATTGTGTAAATTTTGGACGGGTTTCTAGGCCAACAAATACATGTGTTGTCATTCTTATATATAATAAATGTGTACCACCTATCCCATTCTTGAACACCTAATCTCACTAGTAAGTATATAATGTGTATTGGGTTTTCAAGAAAATTTCGGCAGCATTTCCCCGCTGTTCTCCAAGTACATATGTACTTAGAGAACAAACGGGGAAATGCTACCAAAATTTTCTTGAAACCTAATACACATTATACACTTACATCTTAAGTGAGATTAGGTATTCAAGAACAGTCCCAAACTGGAGACTATCCAAGATTTACTCCTATTGAGTAAATCTTGGACGGGTTTCTAGGCCAACAAATACATGTATGTTGTCATTCTTATACCTACAATCTTAGTTTCATCATTCATATCCTAAGTTTTGTGTAACATCATTTAATCATGCTTGTCAATAAATACTAAATAGTAAATAAACCATGATTCCATATATCAAAGATTTGAATCAGGGGTCAATCTTGAAGTTTTAACTGAGCTTCATATATCAACATACATACTAGGTCATATTTCAAGTCAAGATTTAGGCATTTAATCACCTTAGGGCGCATACATGATTCACAAGGTATTTGGGTGCACAAAGAATAATATATGTTACTGATTTAGGAGTTCACATACTCATTTTAGAAATAGAAGACCCACATGTGAGTTAATTTTAACATTCAACATCAATGTATCTTTAACACGCATGTTTCAAGATTTAAAGCACATAATCAAATCAAATTAGGATGCTAGAATGGACAAGTTTGAATCTTATTTTAACATGCATCAAATTTATTGAATTAGGTCAAGCATGAGAATTAGACATGTTAAAATAGTACATTAATACTAATTAGTAGATAAATGAATAAAAACCAGTAGATAATAAATACAAATCAATAGATAAGTAAATACAAATCAGTGGATAATTAAATACTAATCAGTTGATGGAAATCAGTAAAATCAAGATATGTAACCTACCTAGAAGTAGGGGAAGCAGAGGCTAGCTCCGGCGATCTCAGGCTCAAGCTATGACGTTGCAGCAGCTCCTCTGACGACCTCAGGATCGAGCTCCGACGGTGTGACGAGCAGGGGCGGCGGCTTGATCAGGCGGCGGCGGCTTGACCACGGCCGTGCGGGAGGAGGAAGAGAGCAGGGGGTGGCAGCTTGATAATGGCCGTGAGGGAGGAAGAAGAGAGCATAGGAGCTTCGGAGGTGGTGGCGGCGTCGACCACAGGAGCTTCGGGGCTAATTTTGACCACATGAGCTTCGGCGACAGCGGTGGCATCGACCACAGGAGCTCTGACGGCGTCGAGAGGGGAACAGCGGGGGCTAATTTCACGATGTAACAGAGAATGGGGATCGAGTCTGTTTCTCGCGGGGGTTATTAAGTTAACAAAGGCATCGGTTATCTAAGAAACCAACACCTAATATCCATCAGCATCAGTTTCCAGAAAAAATCGACGTCCATTGGACAATCTTAACCCTAAAAAAATTCGTGGGAACGGCGTGCGAAACCTTATCAGCGTCGGTTTTTCCACCAAAACTGATGACCTTTGGAGGTAATTTTTTTCGTCGTTAGGCATTGGTTATTAGGTAAAACACTGACGCCGTATGTGAAACTTTGGGGGTAATTTTTTTTGCTCAAAAAATTAGATTTGGTAGGCTATTTTAGGCGTCGATTCATTTTAGGGAGCCGATGCTAAATAAAAAGTGATACTCGTGTCTGGTCGGTCTTCAAATATAGATGTCGGTCTCTGTAATTAGACAACGTTGTAGTGTTTAGGCATCAGTTTTCTATAATAACCAACGTCTCTAAATGTGACGTTATAAGCTATTTTTGTAGTAGTGATAATACGGCTTACCGAGAGCTTTATGAAAATTGCATTAGTTATATGAGTGATCGGTATCCCATATTTTAAGTTCTCATTCTTTGTGCTTGAAACACATTAAAAAAATACAAATATGAATAAAGTGGTAAATTTCATACCTAATTTCAGATGTGAACTCATTTTAGCCAATGAAAATCATTATAATTGCATTCTCCAATGTTTTCTTGAATGTAGTGAAAGTGAGATTGGGTTGGAGCATACTTGAGGACAAGTATGTTTTAAGTTTGAGGTGGTGATGTAGCCCTATTTTAGGGCTTCATTGTGTGCCTTTTTGTTCCTTTATCACATCTAAACTTGGTAGAATGCATGACATTTCCCCCAATAAATGGTTTATTATCAAGTTCACTCATAGATGTTCTTTGCATAATTTTCAAGTACTTCAACCATGATTTGAATGGAAGGTAGAAAAGGAGGAGAATATAAGGCTTTCTTAACCCTTAAAGGAGCCTAAAGATATTCCAACAGCTTCCCCAAACTACCCCAAGTAGTCAAGGATCAACCCAAAGCAAGGAACATTAAAGATGAGTAAGTTGAATATCAAGTGCATGGAAGAAGCTCCAGCACCGCTATGGTACAGTGTAACATCCCAAGATGTAAATTCTCAAAAAAATGATCTTAAAAGGAATGATTGGACTATGCGTATCACCAAAGTGCACCTCCTTTTCATGGATCCCATCACTAAAGAACTTTCTAGTGAAGCGTGCTCAGTCCATACTAGTACTAGGATGGGTGACCAGTTGGGAAGTTGATCTCGACTTATGTGAGAATGAGGACAAAGCACACAGTTAATACTAGTGGTGGTTTGTGGGCTAGCCGTTGTTCCTAAAACTCTACTAGAGCATGGGTAGTGGCCCAGTCATTATAAATGATATCAGAGTCATAGCTCCTCTACTAGATGGGGTCACATGGGCATGTGGCATGCATGTCTTGAGTCGTGTGGTCCAGGTTTGTTTTAAAAGGGTTGTGCATGGTGATGTAGCCACCCTTTTGATGGTAGACATGAATGGAGCAGGGTGTCCATGGGCCATTCCAGGTATGTAGTGAAATGGGGAAATATTATAGGGCCATATAGTTGAGCCTTGATGAAGACATCAAGAGTCTAAGTGGGGGAGATTGTAACATCCCAAGATTTGAGGCCTTAGATAAATGATCTTATAAGAAATGCCTGTACTACCCATATCACCAAGTTGCACCTCTTTTTAGGGATCCCATAACTAAAGAACTCTATGGATAAGCATTCTCATCCTAGATTAGTACTAGGATGAATGACTAGTCGGGAAGTTGATCTTGACTTGTGTGTTAGTGAGGAAAAAGTTGGCAGTTAAGGCTAGTGGTGGTCTAAGGGGGCAGTCATTCATTCCTAAAACTCTAGTAGAGCCTGGGAAGTGGGACCATGCATTACATATAATTCCAAGGACGTCATGAAATGCTCCAAGTCACACTTAAAGTGTGAATTCAAAGCAACCAGCCACTAGGCTCACGGTGACCACCAGGCCCATGGTGACCAAAGTCCACCAGGCCCATGTTGATCAAAGTACACTAGGCCCATGGTGATAATAAACCACCACGATCGCGGTGACTACCATGGCCATGCCACTAACCATTTAGAACCATGCATTTATCTAACATTTTCATCCATTTTTCACCTAGCCCATTCCACTCCACCGCAGCCATATTCATTCCCATCCACCACGGTCGTGGTGATCAATATGACCATGGTGTCCAACAGCCCTAGCTCGTTTTTTTGCACTAAATTCACATTTATACCCTCACTTAACCTTAGACCCCTTGATCTCTATAAAAGACTTGAAGGTGGCTTGAGGTTGAGGGTTGGCCTCCTTGAGCATTAGTTTCATCTCCATGTCTCCTACCTACTCCACTCCAATTCCATTTCATCACCTTCCACCCCAAAATCCTTCCTTTGAGAGTTTGGGCCATTTTCCAGCCCATCTCCATGCCATTTTACAATGGAGGAGAGAAGTTCTTGAGTGTTGCTTTTAGGAAGTTGATAAGAAAAAGTCTCCACCAATATTCTATGGCTAACTAGTCCTTCACTGCTTCTTTCTTCTCCATTTTTGTATTTTCTTTTGTTATGAGTATCTAAGCCCCTTAGTGTTGGTTATGTATGCCCTATCATGTAAAATAATTTGATTATAAATAAAGGCAAGCTTCCAATTTATTATGTTTAATTTAGTTATGAGATAATGATGTAACATTATAAATGTCTGGAGAATAATATTACACAATGATGTATGTCTTCAAGTATTAGCCTTGTCGAAACGAGATCATATATATATATATATATATATATATATAATCATTATGTCCCTAGTCGATTATTATTGTGGAAGGTTGATAGAAAACAATAATACATAAGATCAGAGTGTGGGTTGGTTGATGACGCAATCTTGTGAGTCATAATATGGTTATATCAAACCAAGCGCACAGATACATGTTAGAGAACAGTGTATCAGACAGACCCACCGTGGGACGGACACATGGAAGCCATCTTAATGGAAGTCATAGTCAGCTCTCACAGTGATGGTGGTGGTTGTGATTCTTAGACCTAAAATCACTACACTCAACACATGTTGTTGGGTATACTTTGACATCATCAAACGCAGTCCTAAAACATGAGTTGTTATAACGGTGATGATTAGGTGGCTTTGACACATGGGGATTGATTGTGAGTGATAGACATGGGATTTGTCCCTCCTATTGGAGTGTGGTGTCCTAGGCCTCTTGATAAGTAAGATGAGAAAAGCATGGCCATGCACATGTTAGTCAATATGTGATATTTAGCTTACATATATATCAGACAGTCTGCTATTAGTTCAAGAAAAGGATTGAATAATAATGAGGGTGACTGCTTCATGCATCTAGTTCAATCTGGACATCAGTGATGAAGGAACTATACAAACACTGCAACACCATACACATATTGTATGTTGAAGTTGTTCCCCAACTTTTCCATTTACTTGGGTAGCAATGATGTGTGACTAGGCACCACTCTTTGCTTGTAATGTCATAAGCTGTTATGGACATTCACTGCCAATGTAATATGGGACCTATAGGGTCACACACATAAGTCTTAACCTAGAAGAGGAGTTCATATCTTGAATTATAGTTGAATTAAGTGCTAAAGTGTTTAGACATTTGATTCACACAACAAATAGGTTGACAGCATTGCCAAACGCCCATCTCAAGTGTTGAGACATCCGTCTGGAAGTTGCAAATGGCCGTCTCAAGAGTTGAGATGAGCGTCTGGGTGTCGGGCCGGTTAGAGTTGAATTTGGCTAAGTGTCAAATTGACCCAGCCAAATGGGCATGACTCGAGTCACTAGACGACCGTCTGGGTGAACCGAGATGGTCGTCTTGCATGGGTGAGATGGTCCAACTCGGTCGAGGAAGGTTCTAGATGTTTTCCTATTCGTTTCGCTTGAGCAATACTTGTTGCACAAGGAAATCAATGTCTAACATTGATGGGAATTGATTCGCCAAATTAATATACAACTGGAAACTACAAAATGGTCATCTTTTAGTGCGATACAACCGTCTAGCATGTGAGACGACCATTTCAGTTTTTACAGGTTGCACAATTTCTGGAATTTTTGCGAAATTTTGAGTTCTTCCAGTCCTTTCCACTCCCGCACATTAATCCTGCATTAGATAGCAATTGGGAACCTTGACCCTGGACTCTACTATAAATTGATGGGTATTGGGGGCTTCCCAGAGCACAACACAGATAATTGAGAATTAGTTCATTTAATAACTATTGTCCTCTTTTGTTGAGGTAACCACGAGAGCCCAGGAAATTCCTACCTAAATAGGGAGGGATAGCCATGAGAGAGAACAACTTGGATGTGTCATTGTGGGACAGTAAGTCGGTGACTAATACACCAATGGAGAGGGACAACTCCTTCCTGTCTAGTCCAACGGGATGACAGGAGTTCTAGGTGGTCTGTGTAGACTCCCATATAGGTGGGAAGTTGTTGTTTTCCGCTCATAGGACAACGTCAACCATCAGTCTGTGATAAAAGGAGCTGCTAAAGAATACGATGTTTGTGGTTGCAGTCCGTGGTGTAGACCAAGAGGCGCAATAGTCAGACGTGTCCCAGTACAATAAGGATTCATAGTTGCATATCTACAATGATGAGAATTGTCGTTGGACTTACTCCAGGACCAGGTATATCCGTAAACCATCCTTTCTGCATTATAGTTATTGACATGATCTATTGATTATGAGAATATGGTAGATAAAATTTTAAATTCCGCTTCCTGCTCTGTAACATA
The DNA here is from genome assembly GCA_963693085.1 of Alisma plantago-aquatica. Taxonomy (NCBI): domain Eukaryota; kingdom Viridiplantae; phylum Streptophyta; class Magnoliopsida; order Alismatales; family Alismataceae; genus Alisma; species Alisma plantago-aquatica. Next base: position 1,505,419,055 of record OY856409.1, on the reverse strand, counting down.
TTTCCCAACACTTAAGTGGGTTGTTTAGGTGTAAAATGTGACTTTAATACCATGTTGGGGGACATGAATATGTAACTTTGTAATTTTGTTTGATTATGATTATGTTCCACTTTTATCTCATTTCCCATGTATTTCATGTTGATTTATGTTTGAAATCATCTACAATTCTACGGAAATGGCTTCTGCGTAGCTATTTTGAGAAAAGCTCTTAGGTCCAACTAGTGGATCCCTAGCTATCTACCCCACTTTCCTACATGACAATCCATTCTCCTACACCTAGGTGAGAGATTTAAGTGTCTAGTTTTAGAAGAATTTAGTGCAATTAGTTTGGAGATATTTAAAGGCTAGAAGGTAGGTGATGTGAAGTGTAAAACCCTCATTTCCACCCTTCGTCCCTACCCTCAGTCCCAGTTTCCCTGGGAGTTTCTATTTTAGAAACCTAGACTTTTCTAGATCCTAGTTGAATTCCACCCAAACCCTAATCCAAATGAGTCTCGTAAGGGTGGATAGGGGGTGATAAGTACTAGTTCCCCCATAAACATTGTATTCCATCCATGGCCACTTAGTAGTTTAGGGGAATTCTCTAGCATCTAACGTGTTGTTTGGTTTGATGATAAATATAAATGAACATTGCATTCATGTTATGACTCCAACCTAGGTTCTAGTCACATCACCCCAAACATCCCAGACCTCCTTTACTTGCTTTTAAACCCAAATTTCTCCATTTCTTTCTAATGCTTGCTTAGTTAGTTGTTTTACTTTCTTTCCTTGTTAGTTGTCTTACTTATGGTATTTAGGTCTTTCTAGTATTTGCTAGTCTAGTGTAGTCTCTTTCTTAGGTTAACTAGTTGTCTCTCTAGGTTTCTAACTACATTTGCATTGGTAGTCTAGTTTTAGTGTTAATCTTGCCCTGCTTGCCTTAGCCTAAATTGTTGTATTCTTGATTTGTCTTGATTTCTTGTTAATTAGAAATAAATGGTATAGAGATGACATAGGTTTTGATTTCTCCACAGTAGAAACCTAGCATAGTCAAATTGAGATTTAGTGCCTCCTCTCTCCCTATGGATCGACCCCTGTCTTACCACATTCATATACTATGATACAAACCTATATGCTTGCGGGTGAGTGTTACGTGTATTTGAGTGTGTCATCGGTTAGGGTTTTAAAAAATTGTAATCCCAAGTTTATACATATCACATGTGCACTAGATATCATATGTAGTCATGCCAACTTACAACTAGAGGTGGCAATCGGGCGGGTCGGGTCGGGTTTGGGTCGGGTCATTTCAGGTCGGGTCATTACATGTCAAAGATAATTCGGGTTATTTTATTCTTTCAGGTCGGTCGGGTTTGGGTCGGGTTAGGATCGGGTTGGGTCCCTTCGGGTCATTTTGTAATTTGGGTCAACTCGGGTTCGGGTCGGGTCAATTTAGGTATAGACTTTTTTAGGTTACTTTATCGGGTCGGGTCGGGTCGGGTTCAAGTCAAATCATTTTGAGTCGTCTTAATATTGGGTCGGGTCAATTTGAACTATTTCCTCGGGGTACTTAGGTTTTAGGTCAAGTCATTTTTAGGTTGGGTAGTAATCAGATCGGGTCTTCTTGGGTTGTGTTTTTTGTTCGGGTCTAGTTGTTTTGGGCTGGGTCTCAATCTGTTTAGGTTAGAGAGTTGGCAATTAGATGGGTCAGTTCAGGTTTGGCCATAGTCATTATGGGTCGAAGATAATTGAGGTTAGTTTATCCTTTCATGTCGAGTCAGGTTAGTATCTGTTTGGTCCCTTCGGTTCATTTTGCTTTCTTGGGTCAACTCGTGTCCGGACCGGGTCAATTTTGGTACAAGTTTGTTTAGATTCATTTATTGGGTTGGTTTGGGTTCACGTCAAATCACTTCAAGTCGTTTCAATTTACACTATTTCTTGGGACTAACTCGAGTTTGAATCTAATCATTTTAAATTGGGTAGTTATCAAGCTGGTGTTGCATGGGTTGTATTTTTGTATAATCAAGTTGTTTTGAGTTGGACTTTATTCAGGTCACGCTGTGAGTTGTGATAATGAGTAATGACTAATATGTTGCATTAATTAAAAAATATAGAAAATATTTTTTTACTTGTTATTTTTCTCTTTTACTATCCAATATCTCTTATATTCCCCCTTCCTTTTCCTTACAATCAAATTATCAAGCAAACTATTTCTTATAAATAATATACTGATAAAGCTATACAAAAATCTATTGTAAAACTAAAACTTCACTTCTTGGCTTCTCGTTAGTTGCTACTCGCTAGTACTCAGTCAGGTTGACATTGGGTCGGGTCGGTGTTCTGTTGGATTGATTTCAGGTCAGGTTGACATTGCGTTGGTCGATATAGGGTCGGTTTGACATCAAGTCCAGTTGATATAGGGTCGGGTTGGTGTTGGATTGGGTTGACATTGGGTTGTGTTGGTGTTAGGTGGGTTGACGTCGGGTCAGGTCAATGTCAGGTCAGGTTGATATCAAGTCAGGTCAAGTCAATTGTGATTTTTCCAGGTTGATTCGGGTCACGCGATATCATCGGGTCGGGTGTCGGGTCATGTTTGGGTCTATCAATTCTGGGTCATATTGAGTTTCGGGTAAACATCGGGTCGGGTCGGGTTGAGTTCGGGTTTATATTTTCTTCAGGTTTAATCGGGCCAGGTTGCGGATAAGACGGGTCGGGTTTCTCGGGTCGGGTCAACTTTTGCCAACTCTACTTACAACTACCAAGTTAGGCTACTCCTCAAAAAACTTCTGTTTTGAGGGTGGTATGAGTTCTTTTTTCCATGGGATCACACATATAGTACATACAATGAACTTATCTAATTATGTTCTTGATTTTAAAATATCAATGAGTGATGACCATAATATTGGAATCAAAATGCAAGACCCATATACATGCATTTGAATGTAGTAAATATATGCCAAGAAGTTATTTTCATAATTATTTTACTTCATCCAATAAATAGGAATATTGTGGATATAATCCAAATGAACTATACACATATCACGAGGATATTTAACCACTTGTCATAACCTCCTGAAGTCAACTAGACTCTATCAAAACCTAGAAAAGGCAATATAACCACAACATAGATTAGAAAATCATTTACTTGATTAAGGTCTAGTTAAGTTTCTAATATTATTAGGCCAAACCTAGTCCATCCCAAGTTCATGGTGACATACTACTAATCACATTTCTTATATTAAGGTCAAGAGACCTAAAACATCATATAATATCAATTAGATCATCATTATGTCTAACTTAGGTTTTCAACTTATATAAAGACATAAGATCATGATTTATCATTATATCCGATTTTTATTGACCATACTGCTAAGTAATTGGTCTTTTTTTAATATAGTACTATCCAAATCAATTAACATGATAAGATCGAGAAACATTATCATTATTTACTTTAATTCCAACTTTAGATATCACATATATATAACTATAATAATACATTATATATATAACAAAATATCTTTATATTCATATAATATATGAGAAGTCTCTCAAACATCTAACTAGGTTCTACATTACTTATTTATCAATAAAGTCAGGATGTATATGGTTTAGGGATCAAGCATTATCAATTTTATTTTTCTTTTTTCTTAATTGAATATCAATTAACATACATAACAACTAGGTATTTCAAAATATTTGTAACTTTGGGAAATGGATTCAAACTCCATAAAAACTTTAGATCACGCTATATTAACATAAGATAGACTATGATGTGTGTTTCAACATATTCCATGGTCATTAGCGTTGTGAAAAGACTATAATAAACCTAGGGTGTTTTCATGTAAACATTTTCAAAACGTGATAAAACTTGGATCACGCTTAAAACTAATTGCATATTACTAAAATGTTGCTAATGTGAAATTTTGATCATAATTGCATATTGTTCTATTTTTCTAGTATCAGAATTATCAACTCGGTTGGTTTTTATAAGGTCAACTTCAACAACATGACTTCAAGAGGATAAGCTTTAAACAAGCTTACTTAAACCCATTCAGTTCTCAAAACATAAAATTAGATATGAGAGCACTAAGTTGACATACCATCAATAGAAACAAGGTTATAAAGCATGTCATATATGTATTGTCTTTACTTGAGTCAAAAGAAAACATGAAACTCAGCTTATGTTAAACGTGCATTCAAAGAATGAAATCATGCATCTAAGTTTGTAGAACACGGCAAGTCAATAAACATCATAGTTTACCATTCACACACATGCATATATGGTTTACTAATCATGTCACATGCACTCATTAGATCATTACTAAAAAAATTAGGGTTTTAAATTATTAGGAAAATTCACATCGTCTTAATCACATGATTTAGGTTTATGCATTTTCACTCTGACTCCATCTTGGAGTAAAGGTTTTGGATAGACTAAGATGGCATGAGATTAGGATCAGAAAAAAGGTCCATCTAGGGTTTAAGGTTAAGTTGGGTTTGTATCATTATAGTTTTGATATAATAAAAGTTCTAGGTTACATAACTCTTATATATCTGAGACAAGTGGATTTTGTCTGTAAGCATTCCCAAGAGAAACTCTCTCTTTATTTGGAAAGCTTTTCCTAATAGACTTGACACTTTGGATACTTCAAACATATAGTCTTCTATTTTGCCTTGAGGTGTTATCTATGTTGCATGGGATAAGAAACCATTCATCATATGTTTCTCTGAGTTTATATTCTCCTTTTGAATACAGGTTTAGGCTTTACAAATTGGATGAAATCCTCTCAATATAGTTAGTTTTTTTTTTTTTGCTTTTTCTACTATGCAATATGTGTATAGGGAGAAATAATGGGATCTTCCTTGGTAATGGTAAGGAGATCAACTTGTTCAGACTCTTAGTATGAGAGATTCAAGGTTGATGTACATTTAGGTTATGTGTATATCTTATTTTCATATGTAACTATTTTTTTTGTTCCTTATGCTTTGTTATTACCCTTCTTTTTGGGAAATAATAATATTAAGAGGCACATTGGGTTCACCAAAAAAATTGTTGCTTGTATGTGTTATATTCACATATATATTGTGTTTGGTTGGTCTATTTTATATTGTGTGTGATTTTGGTTTGTCTCGCTTCCTTATACGTGTGTCCTTAGAGTGCATGGATTGCAGTTGAGTTGTGTTCCATGTGGGTTAGTGATAAACAGAGTGGTTGGATATTGGTTTTTATTTAACATGTTTCTCCCACATCATGGTGAGTTGTTGTTAGTCTATATCATGTTTCTAGTTTTGATATGGTTCTGCATGCCGTGTTGATGAAGTCAATACTTAGGGTTGGCAGTTTTTCTTGACCCAGTGTTAGGGTGCCACACTGGATCTGCACATGACATGTATGGGGACTAGGAAATCATTGTTCATCTCAAATGTTAGAAGGTCAAAAGGAGTAGGTTTATGATCTTCTAAAGTTTATTTGGTTGTAACTTTTTTCCTTGTTGTATGAAGTAAGGTTGATGGATGTCTAGAAAGGAATTGGGAAAAAGTGAATATAAAAGAACGAACCTAATATGAGAGTCGTCAAGAAAGAATAACATTTATTTATTTTTGATATTTTAGAACCACCTTGAACGACCGCTACAATTGTGACCCCCCTAACGGCATAAACCCATGGCACCCCCTCAACTACCCACATATCGGGGCGGGGCAGGGGGGTTTAAACTCATGCAGAGGTCAGGCTTCATGACGGGACCAAGGAGTGTAGAGGCACACAATTGGGAATTTGAACATGGGTCCCTACTGAGGGGAGCCTGTGCCTTGTCCACTGAGCTACTAACTCCCCGACGAAAGAATAAAATTTTGTAGGCTATCGTGGGCTTGATATTTTTGTATGTATAACATGTTCATCTTAGTTTAGAGTATCAAAATATGTCTTATCCTAGGACTTAAATGAGGATTGTAGATTGTTAATGATATCATTTTTTAAAGGATGTAGTTTTGTAAAAGGACTTTACATAATTTAGTTACATTGTAGTGCACTTGATCATATGTTCTTACATAGTATTATTCATTCCATAAGTTAACCTTTCGGATTTTGTTTTTTAGTTTGGTCCCTAAAAAGTTAAAAAGCTAGTTAAGAGTCATTGTCTCTATCTTGTTCGCCCATATCACTTCACTTGACACATGTATTCCCTATTAAAATCATATTTGGAATGTAATACATGATTCACATAAAATCCATATGGGGTACGCATATCTTTGAGACCTCTATGAATTCGTTCAAGTCATATCAAAATTGACAATTGCCACATCGCCATTTCCAACACTGTCCTTTGAATTTTGGTTGCTCCATGTATCAACACATTTGATGAGTGTGTTATCTTTTTTGTATATCGCATGTGGCACATCATTTCTTACACAAACATTTCTCTCTGTTAGGTTTTATTTCTAAGGAATTCATGTCCATTAAGAGTTTGACTGTGAGAGTGCCATAAGCATTTTTCACATTATTTCTTATTTGTTAGTCCAGCTATGGTTTTTATACATTTTGGAGTAATAAACTAGATTTTCTTCTTGTCTTTTTATTCCAATGTACATTCGTAGAAAAATCCAATTCGTTGAGTGTGTGAATGTTCATATGTGCCACGAGATTAGAAAGAGACTTTGTCCAAAAAAAGACTTGGCACCCATACATTCCACCAAAGATATCAAAAAACATAAACACAAGTTACACAACACCTCTAGTTGCATATGAGAAAGAAAAGCAACTCATTGGCTTTTGACTAATGATGTAAATTTATATTCTTTATAGTAGACTAACAAAATGTATAACTATTTTGACTTATTTTCTAGATATTTTTAGTACTAGGAATTAATTTAGATTCCACTAATATTATCTCTAAAACTATCACCTTTCCCCCTCTAGTAGCTACCATTCTTCCTTTTTCTAAAAGAAAAAAGTAGGCCTACCATTTTAATAAGTGTTACAAAATAAGTGGTGGTGATCAAAGGAGTATTGAAGGTTGAGCAATCAAGAGAGATATAATAAATATTGGAATCTTTTTAAAGTTAAGCACATCCATGGGGATGAGCTTTTATATCAAAGTTGTAATTAATCCAGAGATATCTTTGGTGAATGATGTACAATGAAAATGTTGGGTTTTGACTAAAATTAGAAGGGAAAAATGAATGAGAAAAACTCATATGAAAGCATTTTAGACTTTAAATTACTTTAGAGTTAAAAGCCTCATTACTGATTTGTCTAACGTTACCCTTAGTGATCATCAAGTCCATCATGGTTTTTGTGGTAAGACACATTGGTTTTGCTTAAATTGATGTATGATGTAAAGGTTCTTATGAGTGTAAGTCAAAAATCGGACAAGAACTTTTCATCTGAATACATTTTTTAATCTGTCTCTACAATGAAGATTGAATTCCTTATAATTGCCTCATCCAGACAAACACCCTAACGAAGGTTTCATTTATCTGTGACTTAAAATAGATGTATTTCAAGTTGAATGGTTTCAGGTAAAAGGCTTCTTTGAGCTAAAGGTAGCGTAAATTTACAGAATGAGGCACTTTCGTACGAATACATTTTACAATGTGTCTTTTTCACCTATGGAAACCCTTACGATTTTTTTTAAAAGTAAAGTTACCTTAGGAAGATAGAATACTAATGAAAAGAGGCAAGCCCCTGCAAATAGGATCCAGCATCTTTCTTCTTTTTCCGGCAGAAGTATTTGCCCTTAGTCGGCAAGCGTGATTCAAACCACATATAATGAAGTGTTCCGCACGTAACGCACCGCTCACACGGAGATTAGGAAATTTCATACGAAGTTCTTGTTTCATTTACCAAGTGCGATCAGAATGTTTGGTCTAGCAGACTTGAATATAAAAGGAGACACACTCAATCATACAAGCACTGGGCGGAGGCATTTTGCTTGTCGGCTAAGCTGGCGCAATTATAAAACTACAGAAACACGAGAGCATTCATGCCCTCAAACACACTGTCAATATGACAGAGATTAACGACGCTGCCTTTAATTTGGGGAGCAAAGATGCCTGTATTCACGTGACGAGAACAAAACCATTAACCACGTGTATACTCCTAACCTCTGCCATATGCTCATGTGAGTTAGCTCTCTGTCTCTCTGATGAAGGTCGATGTAGCTTTGTTTTCTTTGATTATTCTGCTACTTACCATTCACAAGAAATGATATATGAACAAACCAAGTTTAGGGGGGAAGGTTGCCAAGTGAAAAACTTCCAACCCGAGTGGATGAATCTGAACCATACCCAACCCAAAACTTCAACTCAATAACTTAAATCGACCCCAAAATCGATGAAGAGACATTTATGTGACTACGTCATTCTACATCATCTGTAACCTGCATTTGGACCTAATCCCTGCTTTCATTGATTATTGAGGCCATTTTGATCTGCATCGTATAACTTTTTGAATATTCCATACGCAAATGGGGTTGCTTTACTAGTTTTAATGTTTGCACATGTCCTCCATATCTATCTATATCTAATAATCTATTATACATGTTGACCCTATTTGCAACTAAGATTTCAACTTGTTCTGAACCCAAACACGAAAATTCAGATGTTTTGGTGATAATAAGTAAATCACGTTGATATAGTTCATACTTGTATATTGCGAATTTGAAATTGGCAGTTAAAGCACAATATTTAACCAACGTAGGATTTGATGAATAAACCTGATTTGTTTTCATCCTTACTGTTTTAATACACATCTTTAGCATTTCTATTCAAAAGCACCAAACACAAGCTATAATCAGGTACATAGGAAAGATATTAAACATCAATGCATCACATCCTCATTAATGAATCATCTACTTCATACTACAGGTCATACAAAAACGGCTAAAGAGAGCAACAGAGACAAAGATAGTTTGCGACGGGTTTTAGTATCCTTATAGAACTACCGGGACAATGCTTAAGCTTTGCAATAAAGAAAGCATAAGACTATAGTCAAATCTCAGGAGGGATCACACTGGTAGTAACATCTCCAGGGCACAAAAGATGCATTTCTCAGCTTGTGGGCAACCAATCTTTACGGATTTCAAAGGTGTAGTTGATCTCCAGATAGCACTTCCCATCGTCATCCACAAACTGGAATTAACAGAGTAAAACATAGAATTAGATGTAATCATGAAAACCAGTGTAAACCACTCTTTCAATTGAAATTTTGAAAGGGAGTTCTAGCTTGTCCTAACAAACTCAGAGAAAGAGGGGATACTCAAATGGGATTGGAAAATCACTAATTATCAATTACACTCATAACACATGAAAAAACTGAAAATTAGAAGATTTACAGATTTTTGTTGGGACGATTTAAAAATACAAATTCATTGTTGTCAATCACTCTAATTTAAAAGTGTTGTGCGATTTACTCTGACCCATTATGGATGTGCCCTTTATGTGCTTTCCGTGAAACTGTTTAGACTAAGTCTACAATCATCGATGACTAGCTTGTGGCGTCAGGAAGACTCGTGAATTTGGCTTTTCACCCTCGTATTCAAAGGGTAGCCAAGATAATACGTGCATGTCATTCAAAAGGGTTTGTCTCTCACTACAAGCCCTGAAAAACCTTCCATCTTCATGCAGCGACATTCTTTACAATCACAGGATGATGGATCACTATTACTACCTCACAATTTGTTAAGTAATACATTTTGACTTTTAATTTTTGCTTTAATAGTAAACATAATTTGGGTAAACATACAACCAGAGAAAACTTGTCCAAGCAATTCCATGACTAGAGTCCAGAAGCGTAGTTTGCATTTTGTGTAGACGAAATCGTTTTAATTTTGGTGCCAATGGGGTCACCATATGTGGACGCAACAACGCTTTTTTGAATTTATTATAGCTGAAAATATGCAATAACACAAGAAAAAAGTATGATCTACAATATGAGAAACTAGGGAAAACACAAATTATCAATGTCAGTTGTACGCTTTAGCTGTCAGCCTGTCAGAAATAAAAATGTAAATTGTGTGCAATATTCAGCTCACCTTAGTTTTAGCAGTATATGAGCCCCTTGCAAAGATACCCGAGGGTGTTGACTCTTCATTCATTTCATGCACGTAAGGTTCTGCCTGAGGACTGAAAGTACCAAGCATTTCCTTGGCACTGTCGACTGAGATGTAAAAACCAAGTGGATAAGCAAAGTTATTCTTCCATGCTAAAACAGACATGCATTATTGTTCAGCAGCTCAATGACTGCTAAAATGAAAGGTATTCCATCAGGTGTAGGTTCCAAGCTTTTGCTTGGGACACATGGTGCAAATAATATGATACCGATCAAATATGACAATTAGCAAATCTATATAAATCTCTTCTCAAATTATATGAATGCATATACTTAATTTGTAGGGGGGTATTTCTTTTTTCAAATTATGGATATGAATGCATATATTTAACTTTTAGGGATAAGAGATGTCCATTATCATATCCAGAAGTCCAAGAAAGCAAACAAACAGATATAATCCTTATTTAATGGTTATCTATGGGTACTATCAGGTACGGGTAACCCCTTGGCCTGACTGGGCATCTAAGCACAAAGGCTGTTTTTTTGGCGTGTGCATGTATGGCATAATATCTATTTGAATATATATATATAAGGTATCGTGATACTTTCTATAGTTTGTCATATCCTACAACCTTATTTTGCATTTGTTCAAACAATTAGGAAATTAACATGTATAGACTTTTTTTGTTATGAAAATATCCAATATCCATTCTTTCTCGACAGTGCCCACCAAGATATTAACATTAGGAAGTGGGGAAAAGCAGGGCAAGCACATTTACTTATAAATTAATTGGAACTTCAGAAGATCACTGTTGCAGTTCATTCTGTCTAAAATACGTTGAGTTGATATCCTAAGAGTCAAGTTGGAATCACATTTGAGTCACAAGGAAAATCCTCGATGTGCTTGGAATATGTCTCTAGACTCTGCATGTCACTCATTAGTTTTATTCTAATACTCTTTTGTCAGGTTATTAATGCAAAGTTGACCGATTGAAGAACACACTGTTAGGTAATCAGAGTAGTAACAATCAATTAGACAGTAGTGAGAACTGTAGATCAGTACCTCCCTTTGATTGTTGCACCCCGTATGTCACAGTGCATAGGATGGGAGGTATCTACTTATGTAAGATGAAATATATAATAAAGGCTTGTATTTCACTAGTTTAGCTTTCTTGATAAAAGTATACCTTTGACCCCAGTCTTCCAAACTGTGTTGGTATACTTCAACCCAGCAACAATGTTGTTGCTGACAGTGAAGGTGAACTTGAGACGATAGTTACTACCTTCTTTCAAAGTAAACCACGACCCTTTACCATTGGGAACTGCAGGAATTGGGAGTTCGATGTCTGCTCTTCCAGGTGATAAGATTGAAACACCCAAAATCTTGACCTCTGGTTCCAAAGTTTCTACAGAAAAAAGACCAGACAATTGAAAGTCATTAGCTACATACCTACTTTACAGACATAAATACAAATGCATAGAGAATCATTTGCATGAATGCTTATTAAAAAACAGCATATCTACATAGTAGATATCTCACCCATAAAGTTCGATCAAACTAATAGATAATGTAATTGTATAGGCCAAGTTTAGGAGTAGCAAATTCCCTATATTTGGCATAGAATCACTTTTTAGACAGACATGCACTTGAAATAATGAAACACAAACATATATTGATTTGCATCAATGCTTTGATGTGTTTCAACATATAAGTCTCTTCTTGATCAGCTTGAAATTTGATAGTGTTACATGCTAAAAAGGAATACAACTTTCATTAAAATATAAAAAGGACAAGGATAATATTGGATTCTACAGATATTTCTAGACGTTTAGGTACTTTACAAGAAAATTACTTGTTGTCTAAAACATTGTTCAGTAAACTTCATCTTTGATGTGTGATGAGTTACTGTGGTATAATTGTTGTACTAACCAACATTTTAAAAAGCGTTAAGCGGCAAGCTTGCAGACAATACCATGCAACTAGTTAAGCAGTACGCCAGCAATTAAGCGGGTGATTTTTGAAGAAATGGGTTGTAGTTTCCTATATAATTTTATCCAAAATTACACATATATTTATAGAGATACGATACTCTTTGGAACTTTTATATATATCTAAACACTCTACCCAACAGTATATAACACCCAAATGGTTAATAACACAACTATAAACAATAATTATAGTTATAATATAGCAAACAAATAACTTTTCATGGATAAAACACCCTACATACATGATATGACAACAATTTTGTAAGCTAAATAGTAAACAAAAGACTTATGATAGATACCTTACTAACTTATTATTACATTTACATATCATCAATTAGTCATACATTACAGCAGTACATTTAATAAAAATATGTGTTCTAATTAGATAATAGTTGCATACAATTTACTTGGATACGTTACAACAATACCCTAATATCACGGCTTACGTACAAAGTATGAATTCTCAATTAACTATGGCTTATCATAGAACATTCCATGTATACAAGTTTATTATATCATAGTCAATAATACTTGGACCGTATGATTTACTTAATATCACAGTCTTATTTTCGTATTTTAAAAAAAAGGCAAAAACAAGAAAAAAGCAGGCAAAAAGAAGGGGGAAAGCGGCGGTCGATTATGTTCAATCGGATTAATTGGCGCTCAAGGGGTTTTTGAAGCGGCCAAGGTGTTTGGCCGATGAAGCGGTCGCTCAGGCCATTTTTCATTTCACCAGTACTAAAAATTTTCAACTCTCAAGTTTCCTAAATAAAATTATTTTGACAAAGCAAGTAAAAAAGAAAAAGTAGACCAGCTGATCAATTGCCTAGAATCAGTGAGTATTCATGATTTGTCAACCAAGGTGGAATAGTTGAGCCCATAAATATAATCAGATCAGCTGATTCCTGCGAAATAATTAATAGACTGATTGGTCCCCAACTGCAGCAATTCATAATTTCATAGAATAGATTTGTTCAGTATGTAATAAGCAAAATGTAACTGCGAGTTCACGTGCAACCATAGAATTAAATGTCCGATTTCGATGCCGTGTCCGATGGCCCAGAAACAGAAATTTTTCGAAATTTCGCACGAAATTTCGATATTTACGGCCCTAACGATTTCGACGACCAAATAAGCGAATGAAATTATGAAAATTTACCAGGACGATCTAAACACCAAGATCTACTCAAATATGCAATAATATTTCATATTGGATATGTGGGGTGGGGGGTCTCCCACATTTGTAAGTGAAGGAAGCTGAACAATTTCGACAGAATTTCGATGGCAATTTCGATGACAAAATGAAGGAATTAGATTATGAAATTTTGCATACACAATGTTTACACAAAGATACACTAGATTATATATTAAAGTTATATGTTTAGAGGTTAGGGTGGGATCCATATCTTAATGAGTGAGTGCACAAATGAACAGAATTGTCAAGTCTGTTAGACTGTAAACAACTTATAAACCCACAATTTACCACTTAGACCTTAAAACTTACAGTTGCAAGTTACAAACTTACATGTTACAACTTATATAAGTCTAGTGTTCAAATTTAGTTAGGTTACATGGGTCATGTATACATAGATCAAAGAAAATGCATTATTTTAAAGTCATTTTATGTATACATATGTGTAATAATAACAAATTTATTGTAGAATTGCAGACTTAATACTATTATTTCATAGATCCACAAGTTTGTTTGTAGTTCATGTGATTTTCGAATGAGAATCGCCAAAATAGCTAACATGTAGTAGGTAGTACTAGTATCAGCACTTAGAACTTTGTTATTTTTCATAGTATCTCTTCACATCTTTTAGAAGAGTGTAAACATAGAAAGAGGTATACATGGGCTAGGGATAGGGGAAACATACCTTAGAATCAAAGAAAATAGCCTCTATAAGCAAAAGATACAAAGAGAATCGCCAAAATACCTAACATGTAGTGGCAGCAGTCTTAGGAACACATATTTCGAAATTTCTATCGAAATTTTGTGCCATTTTGCAAAATTATGGCCCAAACTGGGCGAAATTTGCACTGTTTTGCGAAATTTCGCACCTAAGTGCGAAATTTAGCGAAATTTCTGCGAAATGACGTCCCATTCTCTGCGTACATGTGTTTCGATGTCCGATTGGAAAAAAATCGGAAATTTCGATCGAAATTTCGCAATTTCGATCGAAATTTTGTACCATGCGTGCAACTATCTAAATGTCCTTAGGTTTATTTCTGTGCAGCATGACATTAGGGAATAATGGACCCTAAACGGCATCTTCTTTACATTGTAAATCTCTTCGCATTGAAATTTATAAAATTGTGTCCCTTGTACGACTCATTTGAGGTAGGAGATGAGGAGTCATGCAATCCCTTGGGTTCGAATTGAAACCCTAACTTTATATATCAAAATTATTCAATTGCCTAAACAAGAATGATTACAGGGAGAAACCTTGAGAAAATTAAATTCAAAACTCCATATTAACTGGATTTGTTAAGTAAATAAAGTAATGAGCATAATTTGAGTACCAACTAAAATACAAAGTTCTTCCCCTAAGTAAGCATACTGCATATATAATACACACATATTGTTATTTCATTAACTTTTAAGTCCAAAGTGAGTATACATTTGATATGTGTGCACTATGGACATCTTCAAATAGACTATATAATCTTTTGTTTGTGTTGCCAAGTCAACACTTTTTAACCTACGCATTATTGATATAAAAGTAAAACATATTATTGTTTCAAATCAACTTAAATATATCTTCAAACTGCGATATATTCTTAAAACAAGTTTTTGGTGTTTTTGATTTGATATATTAGTTACATTCATAAATAGCTACATTTGCATCATTTAGAAAACTACTGATATGGTAGCTTTACGGGGATGAGCATCGGGTCGGGCCGGCCCGATCCGACCCGCGACCCAGCCCGCATAACCCGATCCAGACCCGAATCCGATTTATAATATGGGTGGGCCGGACCTAAAATTTAAACTCATATTTTATTTGGGCCGGGTATAGACGGAGGTAAACCCAGGCCCGAAAACCCGAATACCCAGATTAGATTTTATGTACATTATAGATGCATACATCTATCTTTGTCTTGAAAGAAAAACATACAGATTTCTTGATGCAATATGTAGTATGTATCCAACCAATGGCAACATAGAAAATTTGTAATCAATCAACATGATTAGTGAATTGATACTAGTAAGATAACTATCATTGACATAGATAGACATACTTGATTTCATTGTTTTGATCTCACTCTGTCCACATGTAGGGGACAAATGATCTTTTGCTCAATGCATAGTAGATTATGCTCATTTTTTTCTCATATGCCCACATGAGGAGACAAATGATCTCTTACCCTTCCAAAACCCATTTCGTTGTATACACATAGGATGAGAAGCAAAAAACCACAACATCATAGATTCCACTGATTTTTTAACATGTACGAGAAAATGATTTGTTGCTCTTTCAATATCCATTCATTGTTGTAGGGGATCATACAACTAAGGTGTACATATTCCGGCTACATTTATCACAAAATATATATATTGTTTTGAAGGTTGATCACAAAATACATATCATACTAGTTTAGTTTTCATGTTAGCAAGTTGGATCTAGCAAAATTTGATATGCTCATTCGATGTTATATGGGCAAATCCGAATCCGGCCCGAAACCCAGCATTTTTATATGGGCCGGGTATGGACTGACATTTTTCATTTTTATCCGGGCCCGAACCCGGCCCGTGGCCCACTTTAAAATGTGGGTTTGGGTTTGGGATAGGTAAAACCCGGTATAACCCGGCCCGATGCTCATCCCCTTTACCCCATACAATAGAAAATTCTGTTTCACAGCAATTTCACCGTAAACTTCAGACCAGCTGTCACAGTCTGATATCTTGATTTAGAGCATTCTTCCAAAGTTTATTGTAATCACAGGTGAAATAAAATATTTTTTAAGAGTCAGTGAGCTTTACAACACATTTCACAGGTTTACACAATAGTGAGAAGGCTAGGACATATGGAACATAGACTATACAGTACATCAATGTTATAATATACTTGAGATATAACAAACTGTATGGGGTTGAAAGATGATCCATGAGTCAGGTGTTATGTATATTCAGCGAGCAACAATTTGGTTTTTTACTTTCTTATAAATGGTAGTTATTTTATTAGTTTCCTGGAACTAGAAACTTAGGATTCCCCATATATCCATATTTGCATGTGATGCTTAATTGCAAGCACATAAGTAGCTATTAACTACATACACTTTGCCAAATCCGAAGCATTCCATTTAGAGGTCTACCTGGCCTAGTGAGGGCAGAGGCACAAAATTTTCAGACGGCATAACAGATCAGCTCTCGACTCTCAAATAGTAAACCAGAGATTACATAATGTCGTCAAAGAAAAAGTAGGAAACCAGAGTGAGTTAACTCACCTCCAACAGAATCTAGATCAACACTTCCCAATAGCTGTTCCTTCCATTTTCTCAAGCTCTCATCGTCCTGCGTAAGGATAAGCACGAATACGATAAAGCAAGAGCAAAAAAAAAAACGACTGAACAAGTTGGCACACCTTATCCTTTTCCAGCTGCTCTTTCAGAGTGCATTGAGGCCCAAGGTCGATCTTCTTGCCCCCTTTCCCGTCATCTTCTTCATCTTCATCCTCAGTCACATCCAGTGACGCCTCACTCATATTTCTCGGGATCCTTCCTCGTTCCTGCTCTTCTCCCACTTCACAAACATCGTCACCGCCCTTTTCTTCTGCTGGAGTCGTCGATCCCTCCTTCCCCTCAAAACCCATCTTTTAGGGGTCACAGGAGCGAACTCTAACGCTCAATGACTCTTCAAACTTCAAATGGAAAAGGGCTCCCAAATCCCGCCCTGATTATTCAAAATAAGGGTAAGTAAAAATATAGAACTTTTTTCTTAAGAAAAAACGTAGGCGCTGCTCCAGTGCCAACACCATATAAAACTTAAATCATTGCTCGAGGAGGAACAGAAATGAGCCAAAACTCGGTTACAACTTTCACTCGAATGAGGAATAGAAATGTGAGGAAGAAATGGTGTGGAGGAACACAACAAAAAACACCTTTGAGTTGGGAACAAAGAAGCGCCAAGCAACCAATGATAAGGAGAAAAGCTAAAATGGGAAATGCTTTTTGTTCTCCGTCTCTTTGAGAAATGTATGGCCGATCATGAGGCAGAGATTAGTGAACCCTAACATGGCAAGGCTAGAAGAGAGCAGAGAGGTGGCGAGATCACAGGGAGGCTTGGCATTAACGGCTCCTGATTGATGGAGAACGTCGAGGAGTGGATGGAGGAAAGCGACTCTTTTGACCCCTTCTTTAGCATTGCTTTGGTTTACTTTTTCTTTTACCATTACTAGTAAGTACATATCTGTCCATGCACATAAAATCATATCTACTAAACTATTAATATTTACTAAAGATAGAATACTTAATCATTTCCTTAATTTATGCGATTTGTTTTTTTAAAGATAAAAAAAGAGTAAAGACATTTGCAGTCAAATTGGTTCAGTATCGTTTTTCTTTTTTGCTCGAGAAGCTTAGAATAAAAGTTAATATGTGGAGACAGTTTTATCTTAAAATTGAACTTTATGTAAATGTATATATGGCATAGTTATTTCATGTCAGCAATAATATTTAAAAAATAAAACTTACCGTGGTAAGATTTATACAAAAATAGTCATAAATGAATAACTCATACATATATAATTTTAAACGACATAAAGTGTTTTCAATATTGTCTAAGTCATCCGGCCATAGTAGCCCGGGTGGTAAGAACTCGGTAAGTCCCAATGAAGGACTCGAGTTTGAACCTCACAGATTAGGCGCGGGAGGGGGTGACCGGACCATACCCTCTCATGCCTCGAGAGTTTACCATGTCGGCTTCTCACGGGGTGGGTTCTCTCGGTCATCAAAAAAAAATGTCTAAGTCGTCCAAAGTTGCTTATTTTTGTGGAATTACTTTTATAAATTAAATCACTTGTGTTACTTCATTATAAATAATACTAAAATAAAATAAATTCTATCTAAATGTGCTAATTTGATATTTTCTTGAGTAGTTATTTATGTAGTATTTGACAACGTGATTGGTGAGCCAACGCTCTGGTGCGGTGTTATGGATCATCCCAAGATTTTTCTCTAGTGAGAAAAGCCACCGTTGAATGCTAATCAACATTAAAAATAATACAAGTTCAAAGTGGTGAGTGATCTTACATTTGGTAACACCGGTTATGAGCGATTGCAATCCTGTCTGACTTTGTCCCATCGCTGCCCGGACAATCACTCGAGTTTGAACCTCACAGATTAGGCGCGGGAGGGGGGTGACCGGACCATACCCTCTCATGCCTCGAGAGTTTACCATGTCGGCTTCTCACGGGGTGGGTTCTCTCGGTCATCAAAAAAAAAATGTCTAAGTCGTCCAAAGTTGCTTATTTTTGTGGAATTACTTTTATAAATTAAATCACTTGTGTTACTTCATTATAAATAATACTAATATAAAATAAATTCTATCTAAATGTGCTAATTTGGTATTTTCTTGAGTAGTTATTTATGTAGTATTTGACAACGTGATTGGTGAGCCAACGCTCTGGTGCGGTGTTATGGATCATCCCAAGATTTTTCTCTAGTGAGAAAAGCCACCGTTGAATGCTAATCAACATTAAAAATAATACAAGTTCAAAGTGGTGAGTGATCTTACATTTGGTAACACCGGTTATGAGCGATTGCAATCCTGTCTGACTTTGTCCCATCGCTGCCCGGACAATCGCACCGCTTTACTAAATGTGCTAATTTGATATTTTCTTGAGTAGTTATTTATGTAGTGTTTGACAACGTGATTGGTGAGCCAACGCTCTGGTGCGGTGTTATGAATCATCCCAAGATTTTTCTCTGGTGAGAAAGCTACCGTTGAATGCTAATCAACACTAAAAATAATACAAGTTCAAAGCGGTGAGTGATCTTACATTTGGTAACACCGGTTATGAGTGATTGCAATCCTGTCCGACTTTGTCCCATCGCTGCCCAGACAATCGCACCGCTTTACCAAACAGAGCATTAGTATATTTATAATGATGTGTGGAAATTGTAATGTAACATGATCGTTGTATATACTTCATAAATTGAATCTTATATATTTCATTTTCAAAACTAACCATCATGAATGATAATTTATATTATTACTTACTTTTTATAGAGAATTTATTTATCATTTAATGTTTCGTTATTAGTTTGTTACTAAGTGTAGATTATTTTACATTTGTATGCATCGCTATTATTTCTTATGCGCGTGCACAAATGTATAGTTACTTAGATCTATAAAATAGAAGCAAGAGAAAGCATCATGTTAGCTTCAAACGTTTCACATATATCAATCTAGTTCATTATTTTAGCACGATAGTGTATATACATGTAAAAGGAGACGTTACTATTAGAAGATAGATCACATAGTCACAAGATGATCCCGCTAATTAGACACTCGTAAAAACAAAACTAGACTAATATGTACCACCATTTTTCAATTGATTCTCTTAGGAAAACGTTCCACAATTTACATGTATATTTCAAAGCAAATATAAATTGATTTCATTAAAATAAAATTATGAATGATAAGCACATTGTCGAGATCATAAACCATATGCACATTCACATCTTCAATAAAATAGACTATATTTTAGTGATATTTTTTGTTCCAATAAGACAATTGGCATACATATCACAGATAGTATGTTACTATCAAATCTAATCATAAGCTCTTGCTTATCGGCGAAGAGGTTGATAAATGTTGAGTTGTGAATATTTTCACCCTTGATAATGTTTTCCGAAAAGAAGAAAGAATAAATTTTCAAAAAGTGTGTGCAAACAACAACAAAAAGTAAAACATGCTAGAAACATATGAAATAATAAACATTTTTAATATGTGTGCAAACAACCAAAAGAAAGCATAAAATAATGTTATATGAGCCACCACTTTTGAAAACGCTTAGAATTTCCTGTCGTATGTAAAAAAAAAGAATAGAGAAGAAACTAAGAAAGTGAAATAAACAAACTCGTAATTTCTATCATGTTTTCAAATAATCAAGATGCCTTTGTGGATTTCATTGCAATTCTTTGCATTCGTTGAATTAAATCTCATAAAGTCATAACATAAGATCGTTACAGTTTAAAGATTTTTTTGTACTTGAATAAAATTATTGTGTACATGGTATACATTAAAAAAATATGTTGGGAATGTGTCAAGTTCAACACAAATGCAGCTATTAACATTGGTAACGCAACAAATGCAGTGGTTGTAAGGGCACACCATCGTAAATATTTATTTATATTGAGCAAAATTTATACATTTATTCTCAGTTAGAGAACCACAAAATGGATGTCATCATTTAGCCATTCAAGAAGCATTGAAGTTTGGATGGACAAGAATCATAGCGGTCTCAAATTGCATTTTTGCAATTAAGGTTACACATGCAGCATTTTTTCTGATTTCTCATTTGTAGTAGCATGAACTATGAAAGTCTCTCTACCACTATCTCATCATTAAATAAGTATATACTTATAGAACACCAAGTGTTTTCATTAAGGTTATTCTTATTTTTAATTGTAATGGAGCACATGATTATGTGCATATTTAGGACATTTGATCGATTTGATCCCTACTGTAGTTCAGTAGATTATCAATAAAACATGTTAAATTTTGATATTAAAAAAAACTATTTTACATAGAGCACTTAGGTAGGAGCCTCTTCATCTTAGAATCATTGATGTTGTCGTAGAGAGTACATGCCTTCTTCTTGATTTCCTTATTTAACCTTATGATCAAACACATGTTGACTCAAGGTCTAAATTGACTAAATCCTTGTTTTGATGATGACTAAACCATTCTAATTAATTGTGTCTAATGCTTCTACTTGAGTGATTTTAGATTAGGTATAGACACACTCCAAATGCCCCAACTTACGTATCTCAACTTGGAGAAAAGACAAGTCAAAGTCTATACAGGTGCACGTTTTTGGAATATGATGTAAATTCATTAGAATTATGTTGTAAATCACTTGTAATGATTGTATGACTTGTAATTAAGCTTAGAAAAAAAATCAGGAGCACTTAGATTAAATATTTAAGCACTCAAAAGCTATTTTCTAAAACTCACATCAGGTTGTTCATCGGTCGAGTTGCAAACTCGACCGGTCTTGATTGGATCTTGAAAATGACTTTTGATCGGTCGAGTTTTCATTTCACAGAACTCGACTGATCCCTCTGCAGACCAAAACTCATTTAAGTGAATCGGTCGAATTACCCCAAGACAAACTCAACTGGTGGCCTAAATTGGTTTTGTCTTTTAGTGGGATTGACCAAGTTATCTTTATAGAAACTCGACCGATTGCACTATACGAAAAAGTGCAGAAAAGTATTTCTAGTCGTTGTGGAGTTGCAACAGTCAAAAATACTATTCGTTGCAAGCCGCAAAATGGATAGTTTTTGTTTTTAAGTGTTCCCAAAGGCTAAGAGACATCCCCAGCTATAAATAGGATCCCTTGGGCTTCATTTTAAGGTTGAGCATTCAATGCAAAACTCTATATGAGGTTCTTATTCTATAGTTGAGTGTATCCTACAGCCTCCCCTCTCTCTCTCTAAGCTTAATCACTTGCTACATTCGTTAGAGTGAGTAGGAAATCTATAAGAGAGCTAGTCCTACATGTATATCTTGTGAGGCTCTCACTTCCACCACCTCCCTATCTCTCTTTTCAACCATGAAGATGAAGGTTCTCTCTCTTGACTAAGAGAGGTGAAGAAGAACAAGGGGAGGAGTCCCTTGGTGAAGACCGAGGATGAAGACTTGGAGAAAGAGTGGATAAGACCTTGGTGAAGTCAGAAGACTCCTTACCCAAGTGGGTAAGTCTTTGGTGGAAGCTTCTCTGAGTGAAGGTGAAGTCAAAGGCCGAAGATCCAAGAAGAGTTGGTAATTCCTAGAAGGATAAAGACTTGTGTAAGAGTGGGTAAGTCCTTGGAGAAGGTTGAAGACTCATTTCAAAGTGGGTAAGTCCTTGGTAAGGTTGAAGACTCTTTGTATTGGATAGATAAGTCATTTGGTTGGTCATGTATTGTAAGTCTTATGAATGAATATAAGAGTGAAATGGTTAAGAAATCCTAGAGGTTGACCTCTCTAGGTAGTGGACTGAATCACTTCTAGTTTGAAGTGTGGAACCACTCTACATAGCTTGTCACTTGGTGTATGTTCAATCTCTCTCGCTTTCTATGCATGTTTTAGTTGCACTCAAACTTCCTATTTAACAACCTTATCTTGTGATATAATTTGAAGGTCTAATGAATTTTGTTTAAGTGCATTCAACTCTATTCACCCCCCCCCTAGAGCATCTAATCACCCATCTAGGATCTAACAACACCAACCTACACAACTGTAGATGTGGTAGCATGAAAGGGAATACGGAGTAATATGCTATTATAGGTCCATGTGAAATACAAATCTACTGACATCTAAGGTTTACGGTTATCTTATAGCTCACACAGATCAACAAAAGTTGAGAGATCGATAACACACTTTTGAATAAATTTATACCTTACAAGGATATGTCAAAATATTGTTGATTTAGCAAACATTCCATGTGACATGACTAAAATTAGAAAATGTATTCAAAGTGAGTGTAAAGCATGCCCAATTATTTATCACAAGTACTATATGAGGAAGCATTAAATCTCATATATAATTAAAACATGGGAAATCATCACATGTTTAGCATACTAAGCATTCAAATAACCAAAGTAACTCAGTTCAAACAGAAAGTCTAACATACTGAAATGGAAAGTTCGGGAATAACAATCCCAACATGAACAGGAAAGTAAATAATTAAAAGCAAACTCCAAGCTGGAAGGATCGCCTAAGATAATGTCCCACCAGTGAAAGATATATCCTGAATCTTCAAGTCCTCAAACTAATCTTCAGACAGTTGTTCACTATCTGCGGACGTCGCGTCCCCAGCCATGACGAAAGAGGAAAATCTAGGAATTAGAGTTAGTGGCAATAAATTTACTATAACAAGTATAATATGTATGAAAGATTGAAAGATCTGTTAAAAGAGATTAAACATCTTTTAATTACTCATTTTATCTTAGTGGCCACCATTATATGATAAGTCCTCCTCTATTGACACTGAGGTGTCCTCTATGGTGCAACACACCCTCTGTTGGCACAATGTATCCTCTGTTGACACTAAAGTGTCCTCTATGGTACAACACACCCTCTATTAGCACAACGTGCCCTCTGAAAAGGAGTAAACGCTCCTCTGAATTGGCAACAGATGCCTCTGAATCATCTCGGGACTCTCTGAATGAGGACTTATCATATAATATGTTATTAATGTTTTGGTATCATTTCTATCTCTGACACTTAATCTCTTATCTCTAAGTCTAATTTATTATATTTGTATATGTATCTTTGAGTCTGTATCTATATCTCCGATTGTGTATCTATTATCTCTCAGTTTATATATCTATTATGATAATCTAATTCTATTATTGAAGTTCGTAACTATGTTCTCTACCTCTAAACTGACACATAGTTTGTGTAAGGATCCTGACCCATGTTTTGGGCTAACACTATTTTCTTTGCTTAAGAAATGTTCTTAGAACCTTAATATAATCCCTCAAAAAGTTTTGATATCATGTGACAAGCTTATGTTTCCAGTTTGGCCCCGTTTGGATGTTGTTTGAGCAATGTTTGCTTGTTTTGGACCAAAGTGCAATTTACCTAAAGTAAGGGATTATATTGAAATATGTCACATGTAGAGCATGCCTTTAGTTCTATAGCATCATTATAGAGAGTGTGATTCTATGGGCCACCTTGTGGAGTGCCTAAGTTCTAAGTTTGAGCTTGGTTGGATGATGCTTGTGCTTTAAGTGCTAGTTTTGGTGTAAATTGCAAATTACCTAAATTGGAGGGTCAATATGTAATTTACCTACTCTAGAGTTTTCTTGCTTCATTTTGGCATCATATAGGACGTGGATGAATGTTTGGGCACCTTGTTTGGATGATAGTTAAGGAGTGACATCTCTATATGGTTTTTATGACTTATATGTCACATGTGCTATCTTGTCCTTTAGTGTATCAGGTAGAGCTTGGAGTATGTATCGGTTTTGAGGGTGTGTCGCTCAGGGAAGAGGATCATCTGCATGATATACAGCTTAGAGTGTATCACCAGGCCATGCATGTGGAGCTTGGGTGGCAACAAGTGGCATTAAGAGCATGAGCAAGTGGCATCTAAGTTTATGTGGTTATGACACCTTTCCTTTGCTACCTCTCTCTTTCTTGGTGTATATAACTCCCTTCCTCCTTACCCAAGTAATCCTTTTCGGCCACCTATTTCCCCTTCCTGTATGGGACGAGCTTGGGAGATTTGTGAGCTAAAGGAAAAAAACCCCATGGAGCTTGGGAGGCCGAGCTCCTTGCCCATGGAGATTTCTT
The DNA here is from genome assembly GCA_963693085.1 of Alisma plantago-aquatica. Classification (NCBI taxonomy): domain Eukaryota; kingdom Viridiplantae; phylum Streptophyta; class Magnoliopsida; order Alismatales; family Alismataceae; genus Alisma; species Alisma plantago-aquatica. The sequence continues at coordinate 1,505,394,525 of OY856409.1, read as the reverse complement.
GCTCAAATTCTGACCTTGGTGAGTCATGCTTCTTTGCTAACTTTTCCTTGTGCTTTATTCTTCACCTCCTTCCTCCCCTCTCTACCATGGATGGACCCTTGATGAGAGTAGGCAAGGCCGTGGTTCTCTCCCTCTTTACTTCTTCTTGAGCTAAGCATAACCATGGCTTCTTCTTCATCATCATCTTTTGTTTCTTGAGGTGATGATGATGGAGCCGAAGGCAAGTTTGGAGCCTGGGATGGATGATCTTCATGGTGAGGAACGTGGGTTTTCTGCTTGGATCAGAAAGCTTGATGTCTTTCATGTAGATCCTCTTAAGGTAGGTTTCATAACTCTTAACCATCTCTATTATGTTCACTCTCCATATGTGCATACATTGATTCTTGTCTTTAAATCGATACCCTTCTCTATGATAGTTGTGTATGTGGAGCTTGAGATCTATTCTAATGGAAATGGTCACGTTTTATTATTGTCTTTATCTTGTTTTCCTTGTGCAAGTTGGTGAAGGGTGTCTTGAGGTTGAAGATGACCCACCCGATATGGTGCTTACCCGATATGGGGCCTTACCCGATATAGAGTCTTACCCGATAGGTTGTGCTTTGGTTGATGGATTGTGAGCAATACCCCTCTCTCACTTTGTTGTTGAGAGGTGAGCTTAGGATCCTTTGATCCAAATATGTATGATAGTGAGTCCTTGGGTAATACCCCTCTCTCACTTGGTTGTTGAGAGGTGAGCCTAAGCTCTATATGGTTGGGCGACATGTTAGTTTGGCCGATAGGGTCTCCTTAACCCTAGGTTGGCCGATATACCCTCTTGGATACCTTGGGCGACATGAGTAGACATGCTTTGATGTTTATTTTTAAGCAACACCCCTCCTTTCTTAAGTTGTGAGGTGAGCTCTAGCTCTTGTCTGATATGATGATGGGCGATATGATAGTTGGCCGATATGAAGCCATAACCTTAGCTTGGACAATATAGTGTCTTGGCTGATATGGATGCTCTAACCCTAGTTGCCCGACATGGCATCTTGGGTGACATGGAGTCTTAGTCGATAGGGTTGCCCTATCCCTAGTTGACCGATAGGGGTGCTCTTGTTGTGATGATCTCTTGGGCGTCATGGTGTGTTGCCCAAGATAGTGCTCCATGGATGACAAAGATGTGAGGTTGGGTGTTATGGATGGTCCCTTGATATGATGCCCAATATCATCAACCCTAAACTGATATAAGTGTGTATGTATCAGATGAATTGGGTGACACTAAGGATGAATGCTTGGCCGATACCCTATAGGGGGATATGATACCTTGGACGATATGCCTTTGCCTGATACATGTCTTCTCTTGGTTGATTACCTGACATGAGTATATGCTACACTAGATAGCTTGGATGGTTCTAGGGTTGAGTGCTTAGCCGATACAGGTCTGAGCATGGGCGGTAGGCCTGGGGCGATACAAGTTGAGAGTTTGGATGATATGGTGTCATGAGTAACACAAGGACTAGTGAGGCTTGGGTGAAACAAGTAGGGCATAGGTTGTTACACCTATATCTTATTGATAGAGGTGAACATAGATGGGGCAAGAAGGATGTCAATCCTGATAGGGATGGCTTAGAGAGCACCTTGGTGGTTTTGGTACTATGAGGTCCTTGGCCGACACAGTTGTGAGGTTGCCTAACCCAAGAGGAAGTGAGATGTGTTGGTTGAACATGGAATCTGACATGCTTAGATCCATGAGTTGTTTGATATATTAGAAGGTGGTCTCTTGACAATGATGGCCTAAGGTATGTCTGGGCGATATGGCCTTTGAAGGTGTTATTGCACGATATGCCTGGAGGCATGGTGCTTAGGGTTGTTGGTGGTCGATATCCCTTTTGTTGAAGGATTGTGCTCTACCTGATATCCTTGGGTGAGGGTTGGTACCCTACCCGACACCCTTTAGTGAGGGTTCGTTGGTCATTGATGGGTTTTGGTGAGGGTAGGCGACACCTCTAGTGAAGGGTTGTGCCCTAACCCGATAAACCTAAAAAGTTATCTTGAGACTTATATGATAGTGTGTTATCTTGCTACCTTCAGCCCATATCTTTGATCATGATGATAAGACATGATGAATAGGTTGTGAACATTAGTATGGTGGTTACCTATGGTTGATGATAGGTGAACCTTTGATAATGTTTGATGGTAGATCAATGTTGTATGATCCTTAAAGAGGAATCCTTAGGGATGGCGTGCATAGTGACATGATATGTAGGGTATGGAGGGATACCCATGGTATGGTAACAGTAATGTGTATTATTTAATATACCATCTAAGACATTCTGCTCCATGTGTTCATAATAAATGATGTTGTTCCAATCCTATAAAACTTAATCTTAATGATGTAATAATCATGATATGTTCTTTATAAATTTGTATCTGGTGATCAAGTTAACTCTTTTGCTATACATCCTAACCATGCAGGTATTATCAATTGAATTCATAGCCAGGTAAGAGCTATGATGGTCATATGAGTATGTGCTTTCTGTGGAACTTGGTATATGTGAAATATCTGAGTAATGATAATGTCCCTTGTTGATGAGATAACATGTATCACTAGTATGATGTGAGAGGTCTTGTGACTTGATAAAGGCCGAGTGCCTGATTGAGGTGTTATCCTCTAGTTGTGATATGAGGGATTGCTATCCCATGATGATGTATGATGATGACGCCTTGTGAGAGGCAGTGGCTTTATGTGATGAAATGAGAGATTAATATCCCATGGCAATATGATGGTATTGATGAACCCAATGATATATGATGGGTGTTACCCATGGAATGGCAATGTGTTCCTTGATGGTGGGATTGAGCCCTGTGATGTTGATCCTTGAGATGGATCTTAATGATTGGCAAGAGGTCAAGTGGTAACATGTGATGTGGGATCCTAGTGATGGATCGGGATGATAGTGATGGCTTTGAGAATAAGAGTGACAATGTAACACATGATAATGAGATGTATATTGTTTATTTTTGTTATAGTTTACATGTTACATAACTTGGTTGAATCTTGAAATCCACTTAAAATATGTTAATTAATTACAGATGAATCTTTCATGTAGTTTCTCTGGCCATAGATCCATCATCTTCAGGAGTTTGGTGATGGTGAAATAGGTTCTCCTAAGGGTTAACCTGGAACACATATTGTTGAATATGTGGGGTGCGCCTATGCCCTAAGTAGTAGTGCATGTAGAGCATGGTGAACAGGCCCATGGCTCAGGATTAGAGCACAGTTTCAGGCCCATGGCTCATTGTGGTTAGAGCATGGTGAATAGGCCCATGACTCAGGATATGTGATAGAGCATGGTGAACAGGCCCATGGTTCAGTAAGGATGGAGCATGGTGAACAGGCCTGTGGCTTGGTTTTCTAGCGCCGATACATGTACCAAGGTGGGCTAGGCAGAGGGTAACCTGACCCTGTATGGCTGAGGCCACTTAAGCATGAGACTGTGGTCCTACGTGTTGGTTCTTGTGCACTAACCACAAGGGAAAGAGGTCATGGAATTCATCTCTCCCATTGACCTTGTATGGCAATCGATTGCGACCAAGCGGTGGTCGGTTTGGATCTGAGTGGTATGACTCACTTCCATAGGGCATAATAATTCGTAATCAAACCGTATAGTATCTTTGCTTAGGGAAAATATGAAACATTGGTTGAGGCCTTGAATGATGTAAGCTTTCTCATATGCTCTTAAACGGTCTTTGTATAAGTTTTCATATACATTTTCTTCATATTCCTTCTTGCATAACTAGTTAGCTATTACTTATTGTTTAGTTTGATCTATCTGCTCAGTCATCTGTGATAATAATAAAGTTGGTAGAGGGTTATGTTTCTCGTTGGGATTGTGTGTCTCACCCCGCTGGTTAATAACCCTTTTTAGGTGGACGTGCCTGGCGAGATAAGGATCACGTGGCTAAAGATGATGAGCAGAGGTATCATACCTGGTGGAGTTGATAGTGTCTAGCAGTAGAGTCCTATGTGTCGTCCATGTACACAAAGGTCTTCGGGAGAGTTTTCAATGTTTCTCATATGATGATCGATGTATGGTTTTTGGCTTATGTACCTTGATATAATAAATCAACATGTGGAACAGTTATTTCATGTAACGAGATGATGGGAAATTATGTTGTAGCACCTTGAAAATATATTATGAAAAGAAGCTCAGATGCAACATGTCTCATCTTATGGTGCTTGTTGTAAATCAGTTTTAATTTCCCATGATTTTTGGTAACCCGTTGGTTAGTATATAATTGTGTTTTGTTCAAGATAGGATGTCTCAGTTTGAGTTCACGAGTATAAACTATATTTGCTCTTATATTGACTATTATAGATCTCATGATCTTAAGTATCAAAACTGACATCTTATAATATGTCTAAAGTATAGAATAGAAAGAACTTTATGAAAGAGGATATTCTAAATATGAGAAAATTAGACATCATTTCTAAATATGAAGTGTGAATTGGATTTCTAGGGCATGGTCCATTTACCTGTAGTAAGCCAAACTCCTATCCACGTTGTCCTTCTGCAAACTAGATCTAACTCTCTCGTAAAAAACCCAACGGTTTTATCAGATCGCATATCCCTTTTATCCAACATGTTTAAGATCATTAGGGTATTCTTTTAGGTTATTATCACATGCACCTTTCATTTATTCCAAATATTCATGCTTTAGTTCATTATATTTATTGAGTGTAAAATGCACAAAATTTTGAGGGTTTTGAATCACTAGATGACCTTGGTGGCGTTAAGGTTTCTTATTTGGGTTTTATTAGTTCAATATAAATTATTGATTTGAATTCCCATTAGACCTATAAGGTGCATATACACATTACCTAAGTATATTCGTATCGCACAATCCTCTATATATATGCTTACATGTAAGTAGTATTATCATGAAATCTAGTTACTATATTGTGTTACTATATTGCTTGCTTTGTTTTGTTTGATTACGGATTCTAGTTTAATAGTTTCAGTTACATTGTATGACATGGTCCATATATATAATAAATTAGCATTAAACTTCTTGACTAGATAGATTGATAATTATTCCTAGGTTCATATTATAATAACTTATTGTTATTTAGTGGTTACTTTTTCTAGGATTGAGAAGATGAAGGTGACCAAAAAATCTAACATGAGTCAGGAGATTTGATTCTAATGCATACTCACAGTGTATATACATACTAACTCATTGTTTTAGTGTTAAAGTGAAGGGTGAAACATGGTATATATCTGCGAGGTGGATAATTGAATCATGGTCAGGGTGATAAATACTTTACTATACAAATTGCTCATGAATTGAATGTTAGTTAACAAGAGAAACCACACACAAAATGTTTCATGTATCTCAGGTTGAGCAAAGCTCACACCCACCATGATCCTCAAGGCCGCTAACTTAATCATGGAATAGTTGGGATACAAAGAACATATAGGTTCTAAACGAGGAATTGTGGCCAAAAGTGGCCTTAGTGTAAACAACTTTGCATGCATTTCATTAAGGTAGCAGAAACCAAACAGGAGAGACTTGAATTTTATATGCAGAATAGAACAGAGACAAATTGTGTTTCAGATCCTTAACCACCACATTACTTGGGTATACGTGTCTGTATACATGTTGTTTTGCAAACATACCCAAGGTACTACATTAGGTTGACATTGTGGATCGGCTATGATTGAATGACAAACACGTTACCTTGCATTCAAGGAAACAAATAGACACGTATGAAGGTACGTTGTAATCATTAGTAAGGGAAACCAAATGAAATAGTACAACGATCAAACTTGGAGTACATGATTAGTACCATCACAAAGATAACAGTTGATCTTAGGCCGAAGTGATCAACCCTGGTGCCTGGGTGAACCCTGCATACTCTAAGAATGAGACATGGAGCAGTGAGATGTTCTTCCATAATGGAGCACTAGAACTCAGGGAAAAAGACAAAACAATGGTGGAAGAAAATAAAAGAGGGGCTCGTGTCCTCTTGTTCATGCAGAGACTGCTACAAACAAAGAGGAGAGAAACTCGAGTCCTCAAAATGGCAAGGACAGGTCGGTGACAGCCAATAGGTGCAAGGCAACATGCCATAAAAAACACGATCAGAACAAAGGATATGGGTATGGGTAGAGTTGCCTATTATTGACGATTAGAACTCGACTGATGGGGCTTCAGAAGACTTTGTAGTGGTCCCTCATTTCTCCTTGCATAGTTTCCCCCATCTAGAAATGTCTAGCGATGGAGCTTTAGGCTACTGCTGGTGTAAGGCTCGTCTATGGGCTGCATTGGGCTCTCATACATAGAATGGAACGGAAAGCGATGGGGACGTTAAGGGTTGGTTATGGTGGTGGAGAACGTAGAGGTGGGCTGGTGGCAGAAGACTGGGTGTTATATATATACTAAGATCTAAGGTTCAAACCAACGGTTGTTGGATGTGGGTTGATATCCCAAATGCCAGTGACAAAGTTCGTTTCCAAATGATTGGGTGCACGATGTACTTAGTACATCATAGCCATCTACCATGTTCTTCAACCACCCACTTGGAGCAGGATTCTGAGTCCAAGTCGATTTCACTTTTCCTACTCATACGAGGAGGAAAAGTGAAATCGACTGGGACTCAAAATCCTACTCCAGGAAGATGGTTGAAGAACAGGGCACATGGCTGTGATGGACTAAGTACACCGTGCACCCAGATCGGACGGTACATAAAAGACCCAAAAGAACAGATTTTTGTGAAAAAGGCTTTATCCTATTAAAATCTCCATTATCTTCTAGAATTTAGTTACCTAGTCAGATAAACTTGGACTGAGCCCAAATTTTGATCGGTTGGTCACAAAAGCATCTAAAAAATTCTTCTAGAGTTAGTTTCTAAATTAGATGATCAAATTAATTACTATGATTAAAATGAGACAAAGCTTAAATACTACATAAATAATTATTTAAAAAGAATTAGATCTTGATATTTTGGATGTCATGTTATTTACATGTTTCCTCTTAGTTGTAAATTTTACAGTGCATGATAATTATCACAAATATTTAAAATTGACCCATTTGTAATATGTGGCCATAAATGATATGATATTAGGAAAATTACAAATCAAAACATGAAAATGAGGATGTTACAATGAGCATCCATATAATACTTTCTTATGCATTGCCGCACATAGTGCCTATTGAAACTCTCTAATTTTTACCATGTCTATTAAAGGAAAATTTCAAATGATCACATCACAACATCTCAAGCTAAAACACATCACATCTATGTCCATAAACATTTCTACATGTATTACATAACATGTCATAAAGATGTACACATCATTGTTCAATGACCATCATGCCATAACATGTTCCACATATCAACCTATTCACATATACATGCCATATATGTACATCCATGGCCTACTACCAAAGCATCATATTGATATACAAAGATCTACAAAAACACCCCCAAGGACTTGAGAGTATAGGGACGACACATAGGACTCTACTACAAAATGCTAGAAACATGTCCAATCTTTAACAATTATTGATTCTCTTGTTGCTCAGCCACACAATCTCTACCTCATGGTGTACGACCACCTAAAAGATGTGGAAACCCACGGGGTGATACCAACATCCCAACAGAGATATAGATCTCTGCCAACGCCTATTATAAGCACAAAAAATACTAAAGTAGGAAGAATAACATTATTATTAGGTTGAGTAGATTCAGCTAAATGATATGTGTAAAGCAGTTACACTATTTAAGCATTTCGGGCATCTACAACTGAGCAATAGAACATCTTATACTTTAAGAAGGAATATGAAGAACATATATAACAGTTGATTTCTCTTATGGCATTATAATTCAAGAAATCGGTACAAGAAATAAGGCAAAGGGTCATCCAATGTGAATCATATTTAACCCTAAGCAAGTATACTACACGACTGTATTATGTATTTTATTATGACCTAAGGAGATGAGGTATACCACTCATGCTCCAACTGACCACGACTAAGTCAAAATAGGTGCCATACAAGATCTAGGATGAGTCGTACTCCTATGATCTCCCACACCCTAGGTCAGTTCGAGTTCGTCGCGGTGACATATAAAGTCCAACTGCAAAATATCCTAGTCTCCCCTGGTATATAGGCACATCACTAGTGAAAATTGAGTTACGATCGCAACCACACTCTTGTTGAGGTATGACCGCAACCATCCTCAAATTTTATCATATACATATATTGAGTCACATCACTGAGATACATCCTCGACCATTCTCCTGTCAGGGTATGACCGTAGCCAATCCTATGAAATGCATCTACTCAACAATATACGACTCTGAGCTTCCACTAAGGGAGAACTCGTTTCACCATCCATCAAGTATTGACATTGAAGATGGATATATGGAACAATGCAACTACATGATTAGGGTTTCACTTGATTAGTTAAGCCATTTGAGTGTCTTTTAGAATCAATCAAGTTACAATGCACAAACCCTAAACAAAATCTACAAAATCAAGGGTGTTTTACAACTCCAGAAGATATAAAATGTATGAAGCATAAACTTGTCACATCATCTGTTGATATCACTGACATACAAGACCATTATCATTATCACATCATTAGGGGCTAGAAATCCCTCATCTCATCAGTAGAGGATATCACCTCTCATTTAGGCATTAAGTCTCTACCAGGTCATAAGACCCAATTCACATTGTTCCTGTATATCATCATTATTATCTTTCATGCCCCATCAAGGCTCATAATTATCACCCTGTATCACATCAATCACACCATAGAATTCACTATATTTTTTATTCATTCCACCTGTAGGGTTAGGGCTACACAAGTAGGAGAGAGAAATATCATTTCATGAGAACACATCAACAAGATAAGTAACATCATCTCATGCCCAATTAGGGTTAGGGTTTCACTTGAAGCCGATTAGGGCTTCCAGTACAATAATCACCATTAAATCCTAGATATATTATCTCCCACTCTCTTAGAACACGTTAGGTTTAGCATCATACTTATGATTACTCCACTTATTAATCCAAGAAGCGCCACATGTCGACCACACATAACCAAGATGTAGCGACCAACATGAATGGCATATGTGTAGCGAACATACTCTCATGTGTGTGTCAACCAAACCACCAAAGCAAGGTGTTGCAACCACAGAAAGGTAGGTGTAGAGACTGCAACAAGATCAAGCGTAGAGACTGCAACAAGGTCTAGGGTTAGGGTTTCGACCCAACCAACTAGAGCATGTGTTGCGACCGCAAAATATCACCACACATAGCTAAAAGATCTTTGACCAAAGCAAAACACATCAAGGAAACAACACTTGTAGAGACCAACAAACCTAGAACCAAGTATTTCGACCAACCAAGACACGTGTGTAGCGACTACCCTAGTTAGGGTTAGGGTTTGTTGCGCCCGCAACAACATCCACATGTGGTGACCATAAGAATATAAAAGAAGTGTACCGGCCCAAAGGTCAAGCTACTCCAAGGAACACATAACTATCTCCAAAACAAAACTAAACCATGTTAAAAATAAAAGATGAACATCAAGGAAAATAAGCATCATTCAGGAGGAAAACTCCATACGAAGATATCACCAAAACCTTAAAAGAGCATTACCAAGGTACTCATGAAAACCATGTTAATCAAAGGAAAACCAAGTTTCAACCTCATAAAAAAAGCGGTCCAAAGCCTCACCCAAAACATGATGGCCGAACTATAACTCAATATGATGAGTCATCATTAGGATACAAGCAAAAACCACATCATCTCCATCACTTATAAATCGGGTACAAGAAATAGGGTTTAGGAAAAAGAGTAATCCAGGTAAGAATACCACAAGATCATAAACCCTAGACCATAAAAACATCATCTAGCATATTTAATTCACATTTTAGAGATGATAACAGTAGCATGCAATCAAGATTATGGCACAAATAATAGAAGAAGGGAAAGTTATATAACACACCTTATGAAGAAGATCAAGCTCCAAGATCACGATCTCCAAGAAAGAGAAGGAAGCTCCAACTAAGAGAAACTATGTAGCCAAAAGATCACCTCAAAAGAGAAGAACACCACAGTCAAAGAAGAGCTTAAGAAATAGGGTGAATACCCTAGGCCGAACAAGAGAGAAGAAAAGAGAAAGAGAAGAAAGCTTCATCTTACTTGGGTAACACCATGGTCAAACCATAGTCTCCAACCCTTGCAAAGAGAAGTTTCCCCCAAGATAGCCACCATGGTTGCACCATAGTTTCACAGTCAATAAGGAAGAGGTAGGGTTCAAAGGTAGATGTGATCAAAGGTGTAGAATCACTTACTGTAAGTAGTGGGACACCCTACTAAAAATTTGAAGAATAAAACATCCATTCCGAACACACTCAAAGGTATGTTGGAATAGGTGTAAAATTCTCAAATTTCTATAAATGGTATTCAGAACAACCAAAGTGTAGCAACGGAATTAAACAAATGACTATATTCAATTTTCACAAAAGATTACAAAAGTACATCATAATTTCCCATAAGGGTTTGCATGTATGATACAAAATAAGGATCTAAGTAAAGGGAAGTCCAAAATACTTCAAATATGTCTCCAAGCAACATCTCCAAGATCTAGGTCCATGTTGTAAGCTATGCTCTCCTTGATCATGTTCAACACCTCGATCTAAACCTGGGTGGTTGGGAAATCACCCAGCAAGAGAGAGAAACAAGGTATGTGCCAAATAATGAACAAGAACAAAAGATAAGGAAATAACATGAAATTAAAGGATAATATTTCATCATAACATGAAGATTTCAAGAGTATGAGGCTATTTTTAAATAGATGCTTGCCATAAACAAAATATAATAAAAGGGTTGCATGCATGATAATTATGACTACCTTAACTAAGTAGGGTGGAGGCACCTACCGGACCTCAACCTATAGATGAGGAGAGAATTAATACATTCCCAGTAACCTACACATATTTTTATGGGGGAGGGGGAATACGACATTCCCCAGGGTCCATTAATACATGCCCTATCTATGGGTGGTTGTACATAAGTACCACTACTATAGCTAAATAGTCCATAAAATCAACATGCTAGAAAAGAATTCATGGAAAGTAAAAGCATCATATCAATTAGAACATGGCAGTGGGGCATAAGACCTAAGAAAAAGAATATCATTACTGGTTTGGAGGCAATTTAACAAAAGAATCATGAATAGAGGAAATATGGTTCATATAGTGCCTCATTAGGGAATATCAGGTTTGGTTTGCAAATATCCCAACTTAGGGTGTAAGAATGCACATACATAAAGATGGATTGCACATACCTCTCCTTATTGATATCAATTACTAACTTTCACCACTTTAATTGAGTCCAAGTTCCACTTTGCCTATTTTTAATGTATTAACAGTATTAGAGTACATAATGCACATTAATGTATAGAAACCCTAATTTTAGACCTTTGTAGAAAAATTAGATTTAGACTCTTAAAACCTCACCAATGAACTTATTAGGTTCTCCTGATCAAGAAAATATATTTTTATGTTAACTTTAGAGTTATGATGATTAAGATGTATTTTTTATGGATTTTATGCATTAAATTCATTTTACAAAAATCACGCTTCATCAAACCTCAAAATCAGACCTTTAAAATATTTTTATTAGACATATATTTAATTTTCCGATTCGAAAACATATTTATTTGTCAAATTTGAATAAGAGGATTAAAAGATATCAAATTTTCAATTTTAACCAATCAGGAAATGACAAGTCAGAAATATTCGAGAGAGAGAGAGAAAGAGTGAGAGAGAGGGAGAAAAACACCATTTGACCCAAGATCAGGGTTGGAGATGCATAGGTAACCAAAATAGATCTTCTAGAGAAGGTAAAACAACAAGAAACCAAAAACTTGAAAGAACATGGTAAATAGGGATGGAGATCATCGATTTTAAACATAGAAGCATGAGTTTTAAGCACGTAGTAAGCAATATATGGAAAGGGGGTTATAAAAATAGCCTATAGGGAAGTTGGACAAGGTAAAGTTGAAATATTCCCGAGCTAGAGAGGCTGGTTTCTCCAACAAAACTCCTATCTCAAGCAAGAAGCGCCTTCTCCACTTTAGAGGTGAAAACCCCTAACAAAAGAACATGGAGATGAGGTGTTTAAGAGCTCTAGGTGGAGTTTCACCATGGAAGGCCATGGTTACGACTTGTTAGAAGGTGGTAGGAAGAAGAACAACATGAAAATAGGGAAGTAAAGGAGGAAACTTACTAGTTTTAATCAAAATCACCAAGAAGGAGCTTTAGAAACCCTAAATAGAGCAAATTTGGAACCCTAAGAGCCTTCTTCACCAAGGTAAACACTCTATTTTACCTTGGGACAACACCTTCATGGCCAAACAGAGTAAGAATGATGATCTAAGCTTGAGTAAAGATAAGGAGAGGATTGCTTCTTGGCTTGGGAGGTGGGAAGGGGTAGATATGGCTTTATAAAGAAGGGGGCAAGCATGAGGTGTCTATGAGACTTTCCATGTGTCCTTAGCCTAGGGCTTCATGGACATGCAAGAGGACAGCTCATAGAGACTTCTTGTATATCAAACGTCAGTCATAAAATCCCTTGGAGACTTCTAGGCCATCCCCACCGTCCTCCAATCAAAGAAATAACCCCATTGGTTGATAGCTTTTAAAGATAAGCTCATTTATAAAGAGGGTAATCCCTAAAATGCCCTTGGAGAGAAATACCTTCAAACCAAGGTGCAACTAGGTTCTCCATGGTTAAAATCTCAATAATGGTAAGGGAATATATAAGGATTATAATGCACGTGATAATTTGCAAAGAAAACCTACCAATTGGGTAAATTGCATAAAAGTCTAGAATGTTCTTAAAATTGCATAACTTGCACAAACAACATTCAAACTGAACCAAATTTGAAACTTAAGCTCATTTTATGATTTCAAAACAAACCTTAATCTAACTTTTTTATATTTCAAAACATATAAAAAAGTTAGATTAAGGTTTAGAACACCTAATAATGTCCTTAAATAGACTTTCACTGAGGTATTTGTGCATAAACCCTTTTATTGGTACAAATAGTGAATAAATGTTCACCAAACCACTATAAATTCCACTAATTAAACATGAACAACATAAAGGATAGAAATGAAAGGGAAACTTGGGAAAAAGGGTTACATGGAGATTACATCTAAGATTTAGTATGTTACACTTGCCAAGAAAGAAGATCACTAAGGATCACCATAAAGGAGGTGATCAAGCTCAAAAGCACCACATGCAAGGATGATCAACCACCAAAGCTTCAAGATCTACCCTCTTAAGCTCCACAAAGCTCCAAGGTCAGCAAAGCAAGAAGGAGGAAAGAGAGAGAGAGAGCTAAAAGATTGCTTGCAAGTTGAGGAGAGGGATTATATACACATGGGTAGGAGGGAGGTGAAGGATATGAGGTGTCAAGAGGTTGGGGAACCAAAAATACACTTGTCCATCTTGGGATCTCCCATGCATTCATACATGCAAGAGAAATGTTAAAACCAAAGTGGTGTAGTGACCACTTTCACAGGCTCAACTAGGTTGAAACAAAGCACTTGAATCGGTCACAACACAAACCAAAACATGTGTATCGGCAAAAACACATCACCAAGGACAAATCCTAGAGACCAAAACAAAGACCAAAGCATCTAGGTCGAAACAAACTCACCCAAATAGGGTGTATTGGTCAAAACACTCTCAATTCACAAAGCCCATCAATTGCAACACCCAAGGAACATCACAAGGTGCACACCACCACTCAAGGGAAGCCATGCATACCTTAATTACATCTCAAGGTGTCATCTCATCAACTAAGGCCCAAACAAGGTGCCCCATAACATCACCTTCTCTCTCATTATACTAATACAAAATAAGCACAACTTGCATGTGACAAATTATAAGATTAACCCTTATCATGGGTAAATTGCAACTTGGTCTAAAACGAGCATACATAGCTCAAACATCAACAACACAAGACCAAACTGAAAAAATATGCATGTAAGATGTTATTAAGGCATCTCAAGAAATTAGATTAAGGTTTAAGCATCTTATTAAGCAAAGCAAGAACATCAAGTGTTAAGCTAGGTCAGGGGGCTTATAATCATAAACCTTACTTACCATAACTCATACCTGAAAAGAGACAAATATTTTATACACATCTCCTCCTCAAGCTCCCAAGTGGCTTCCTCCATGCCATGATGATGCCACAAAACCTTAGCCAAAATGATATCCTTATTATTCAACTTCTTGATCCTCCTATCCAGGATCAACACATGACCTTCCACATACGACACATCCTCATCCAGCTCAATCTCTACTGGCTGCAAAACTAACTTAGTGGCCGGGTGACACTTCCTTAACATAAAAACATGGAACATTGGGTTCAACCTGTGCAACTCAGGTGGCAACTCCAACTTATAAGACACCTTCCCAACACGTGCCACCACAGGGTAAGGTCCCATATACCTAGGAGCCAACTTACTCTTTCTCCCAAACCTGAACCCACCTTTCCAAGGAGAGACCTTGAGGTACACGTTATCTCCCACTTGGAACTCTAAAGGCATATAATGATTATCAGTGTACGACTTCTATCTGTCCTGGGTTATCTTCAATTGTTGCTGAATCATCTTAATCTTCTTTGTGATCTGTTGCACAAGCTCAGGACCCAAAACTTGTTGTTCACTAGTCTCATACCAACACAACAGAGATCTGCAACATCTCCCGTGCAAGTCCTTGTAGGGTGTCATATAAATACTCATATGGTAGCTGTTATTATATGAAAAATATATCAAGCTAAGATGTACATCCTAACTTCCCAAAAACTGCAAGACACAGGCTCTCAACAGATCTTCCAAAGTATGTATATTCCTCTCAGATTGTCCATCTATATGTGGGTGGAAAGTGGTACTAAACCTCAATTGAGTACCCATGGTTGTATCCATACATTCTCAAAAGCGACTAGTAAACTGAGGACCTCTATCTGACACAATGGTAGCTGGCATACCATGCAAACAAATGATCTCATCAACATAAACATGTGCCAACTTCTCTATTGTATACATTATCTTCACAGGAGGGAAATGTGCTGACTTAGTCAACCTGTCAATGATTACCCAAATGGAATCATGACCTTTGGTTGTCCTAGGAAGTCCAACCACAAAGTCCATCGTGATATGATCCCATTTCCACTATGGTATAGGTAACAATTGCAAAGTTCCTATAGGTTTCTAATGCTTTGCCTTAACCTGCTGACATACTATGCACTTAGCCACAAACTCAGCTACATCACACTTTAAGCCAGCCACCAATACATGTCTTTCATATTGTGGTACATCTTGGTGCTACCCAGATGCATAGAATACATTGAAGAGTGAGCATCTTACAAACCCATATTTCTCAGATCATCAACATCAAGAACCACTGCTCTACCATGGTAACATACTGTCCCATCCTCTGACTCATGGAAGCGATCATGCTTCTCGGTGCCCAACTATAATCGGAACTGTTGTATCATATTATCATCGTGTTGTTCATCTCTAATCTGTTGCCTTAACATAGGCTTCACTTGTAGCTATGCCAATAGTATTGCTAACAAGGACACCTCCAACTTTACATTCATCCGGCGCAAGGAGACCAACATGTCTCTCTTATGGCACACCAAAGAACATAATTGTGCCTTATCCACTGATGATGTCGAAGAAGACTTCCTGCTCAAAGCATCTACCACTACGTTCACTTTCCCTGGATGGTAATCTATGGTGAAGTCATAGTCTTTGATCAACTCCATCCAACGTCTCTGCCGCATGTTCAAATCCTACTATGAAAAGATGTACTTGAGATTCTTGTGGTCGGTAAAGATCTTTCACTTCTCACCATAAAAATAGCACCTCTAATCTTCAAGGCATGAACCACTATAGCTAATTCTAGATCATGGGTTGGGTAGTTCTCCTTGTGTTTCTTTAGTTGTCACGAAGCAAAAGAAATCACATTATTATCCTGCATCAACACACAACCCAAACCATTCTATGACATCACAGAAGATGATATATCTTTTCCCTTGCACAGGAAGAACCAACACTGGTGCACATGTCATATTCTCCTTTAACAACTGGAAGGCACACTGACACTTGTCATCCCAGACAAAAGGTACATATTTCCTTGTCAACTTCGTTAGAGGTAATGCCATTATGCTAAAGTTCTCGATGACCCTCCTATAGTAGCATGCCAAACCCAAAAAACTACAAGCTTCTATCAGCGTCTTTGGTTCTTCCCACTCTATCATAGACAACCTTTTTGGGATCCACACACACACCTTCAGCAGATATGACGTGTCCCAAAAAGGATACCTCCTTCAGCCAGAACTCACTCTTATTAAACTTAGCATACAACTTGTGCTGTATCGACAAGGTCAATGCATGTCGTAGATGCTTCTCATGCTACTGGCTATCATGAGAGTATATTAGGGTATCATCTATGAACACAACCACAAACTAATCTAGATACAACCGAAACACCCTGTTCATCAAGTCCATGAACGTTGTCAGTGCATTGGTTAGCCCAAATAGCATAACCACAAACTCATAATGACCATACTGAGTCCTAAAAGCTGACTTGGATATGTCATCATCCTTGATCCGCAATTGATGTCCTAACCTCAAGTATATCTTAGAGAAGACTACAACACCCCTTAATTGATTAAACAGTTCATCTAACCATGACAAAGGATACTTGTTCTTGATTGTCACCTTGTTCAACTATCTATAATCAATTCACAACCTCATGGATCCATCTTTATTCTTCATGAACAACACAGGATCACGCCAAGGAGACATGCTCAGTCTGATAAAGCTCTTCTCAAGAAACTCTTGCAACTACTTCTTCAACTCTTACATCTCAACTGGTGCCATCTTGTATGGTGTCTATGCTATCGATTATGTGCCAGGAACCAGATTGATCTCAAAATAAATCTCTCTAGGATGGGGAACACTTGGGAACTCATCGGGAAACACATCCTCAATCTAACAGACAACTAGAACTTCCTGAATACTAGGACTCCTCGCCTTGGTATCTATCATATATGCCAAAAATGCATCACAACCCTGTCTCATCAGCTTCTCTATTGTCGTTGTCGATACCAGACATGTCAGAAAAATCTTCCTATCACCTTGGAAGATCCATGAGACATCATCATCACAAAACATTGCCACCTTGGCACTACAGTCCAAGACTACCTGATACTTCTCCAAAGTATCCATTCCAAGGATCACATTGAATCCATGTATGTCAAGTGGTATGAGATCCACTTGAATGTTGTGTCCTGAGAAAGAAAGAACGTATGAAGGACTCACCTCATGCAACTCAGTAGAATTGACCAATGGGGTTTCTAAATGAATACTATCATGCCGACGATTAATAGGAAAAGAACATCTGGCAATCACTTCTCAAGTTATAAAAGAGTGTGTCGCACTCGGGTCAACCAAAACATATTTAAAGCAACATGTAGGCATATCAGTATGAAATAATTCCATCTGACTTGTCATGACTCTTGGGTTGACCACTCCTTTTGACTAAATCATAGCATAGAATTGAGCTGCTACATGTTGCCACCCCCGTCCTCTATTGGCTTGTCCAAGCGAACCCGCCTGCGACGTCTGACCACATCCTCAACTTCCACCCCTACTAAACTGTCATTGTTGTGATCCTTGCTGACTCTGTCTTGACTGTTGTGTCACCTCCTCATCCTTCACAGGACATGCCCATCTTAGATGTCCTACTTACCCACACTTGTGGTAAGTTATAGTCTCATACTATGGCCTAGACAACCACGTCACTGACACTAACACAACACTATGAGCTCCTGTCAGCAGAAAGGTACGACTTCTGCCTTTGCTTGTAAACCACTAAGTCTGAACCCCCGACCTATGTTGTGACTGAGGTGATAAAAACCTAAGATTCTTGAAGCCTCCAGACGATTGTCCTTGATACTGTGCATGTCTCTTCTTGGCATTCACCTCTCGCTTCTCCACAATTGACTATTCTATCCTCCTGACTAACTCCACAAACGTGGCAAACCTCTCTCTATTATCTAAGGCTGCCATTAGCGTAGTCAACTTAGATCTCAAACCCTTCTCAAAGCATTTGATCCTCTCCTTGTCTATAGCTACCATATGTGGAAAAAATCTTAGAAGCTCCATGAACTTGGCTTCATACTCGTTGATCGATATAGATCCCAACCGAATCTTCTCGAAATGTGTGATCTTCTTGTAAAGGTAGGTTTTAGGGAAGTATCGGCCCAGGAAGTCTTGCCAAAAATCCTCCCAACTGATCACCACACCATACCTCTTCTCCTCCTCGATGGCCCACCAATGGCCAACACTCCCCTTCAACATGTATAAGTGTGCTTCGCCTTCCTCAGGGATATTGAGGATCTTGAAGGCCTTCTCCAACTCAATCAACCACATGTCAGCGTCCGTCAGATCTTCCATATCGACATACTCCAGCACCCTCATATGCCTCATCCTCTCAAAGGTCTTCCCAGAACCTTGAGATTTCGCATTGGGGCTAGCCGCCCTAGCTTGGGGCACATGCATCCTATCTGCCATATGCGTCATCGTGTCCATGAATTGTCCTAACATGGAATGGAAGCGGGATTGGACATAGTTGTTGGGTCAACCCGAGGCTCCTTAGGCACTCCATCAACCCTTTCCTACCTCCTGGAATTGCCTTCTGGTGCAGCGACACTGCTGTTAGCATGTTTTTTATCTTGTCCAGACATAACTTTTCTTCTCTTCTTCTTCTTCTTCTTCTTCTTCTTCTTCTTCTTCTTCTTCTTCTACAGAAGCAGAAGTTACCATTAAATGTGTTGGAGGACACTAGAACAGACACAAACCCTAGTCCTATGTCTTTGTAGACTCAGCGAACCTAGATCTCTGATACCAACCTTAACTACAACACCCATCGCCACATAAAATGAGATTACTCAAAATAAAGTGCAGAATTATAATTAATCAACCAGATTACTGAAAAACATGGTAAATTTACACATCACATCATCTCAAGCTAAAACATATCACATCTAAGTCCATAAACATTGTCTCATGTATTGCACAACATGTCATAAATATGTACACATAATTGTTCAATGGCCATCATGCCATAACCTGTTACCACATATCAACTTGTTCACATATACATGCCATATCTATACATACATGGCCTATTGACAAAACATCATATCGATCTACAAAGATCTACAAAAACACCCCCAAGTACCTAAGAGTACAGGGACGACACATAGGACTCTACTACAAAATGTTAGAAACATGTCCAACCTTTAGCATGTACTGCTCCTCTTGCTGCTCAACCTCAACCGAATGGTCTCTACCTCATGGTGCACGCCCACCTAGAAGATGTGGAAACCCTTAGGGTGAGTCCAACGTCAAAGAAAGAGATATAACTCTCCGCCAATGCCTATTATAAGCATAGATATACTAAAGTAGGAAGATTAACATTATTATCAGGTTGAGTAGATTCAGCTAAATGATATATGTAAAGCAATTACACTATTTAAGCAATTTAGGCATCTACAACTGAGAAGTAGATCATCTTATACTTTAATAAGGAATATAAAGAACATATATAAAAGTTGATTTCACTTACCTCATTATAATTCAAGAAATCAGTACAAGAGATAAGGCAAAGGGTCATCCAATGTGAATCATATTTAAACCTAGGCAAGTTTGCTACACGGTTGTATTACGTCTTTTATTATGTCCTAAGGAGATGAGGTATACCACTCATGCTCCCACTGACCACTGCTAAGTCAAAATTAGTTGCATACAAGATCTAGGAGGAGACAAACTCCTATGATCTCCCACACCCTCAGTCAGTTTGAGTCTGCCGTAATGACATATAAAGTCCAACTGCAAAACAACCTAGCCTACCTTGGTAGATAGGCACAACACTAGTGAAAACTGAGTTACGACCACAGCCGCACTCCTGTCAAAGTATGACCTCAACCATACTCAAATTTTATCATATACATATACTAAATTACATCACTGAGATATGACATCGACCGTTCTCCTGCCAGGGTATGACCGCAACCAGTCCTATGAAATGCATGTACTAGAGAATATACAACTTCGAGCTTCCACTAAGGGAGAAATTCTTTCACCATCCAGCAAGTACTGACGTTGAAGATGGATCTATGACACATGGAAACTACATGATTAGGGTTTCACTTGATTAGTTAAGTCATTTGAGTGTCTTTTAGCATCAATCAAGTTACAACGTACAAACCCTAAACACAATCTACAAAATTAAGGGTGTGTAACAACTCCAGAAGATATAAAACATATGAAGCATAAACTTGTCACATCATCTCTTGATATCACAGGCATACAAGGCCATTATCATTATCACGTCATTAGGAGATATCAATCCCTTATCTCATTACTAGAGGATATCAACTCTCATATAAGCATTAAGTCTCTACCAGGTCATAAGACCCAATTCACATTGTTCTTGTATGTCATCGTTATTATCTTTCATGCCTCGTCAAGGCTCATGATTAATACCTTGTATCACATCAATCACACCATATAATTCACTAGCTATGTTATTCATTCTACATGTATAGTTAGGGTTACACACATAGGAGAGAGAAATATCATTACATGCTAACACATCAATAAGATAAGTAACACCATCTCATTCCTAGTTAGGGTTAGGGTTTCACTTGAAGTCGATTAGGGTTTCCATCACAATAATCACCATTAATCCCTAGATCCATCATCTCCCACTTTCTTGGAACACATTAGGTTTATCATCATGCCTACGATTATTGCACCCATTACTTCATGTGTTGACCAAACATAAACCAAGATGTAGTGACCAGCATGAATGACATGTGTATCGACCATACTCTCATGTATGTGTCGACCAAACCACCAAAGCAAGGTGTTATGACCGCAACAAGGTAGGTGTAGCGACCACAACAAGATCAAGTGTAATAACTGCAATAAGGTCTAGGGTTAGGGTTTCAACCCAACCAACTAGAGCATGTGTTGCGACTACAACACATCACCACACATGGCTAAAAGATCTTTGACCGAAGCAAAACACATCAAGGCAAAAACACTTGTAGCAACCAACAAACAAGAACTAAGTGTTTTGACCAACTAAGACATGTGTGTAGCGACCACCTTATTTAGGGTTAGAGTTTGTTGCACCCGCAACAACCCATCCACATGTGGCAACCCTAAGCATCCAAGAGAAGTGTAGCAATCCAAAGGTCAATCTACTCCAAGGAACACATAACCAACTCCAAAATAGAACTAAACCACATTCAAAATAGAAGATGAAATCATTAAGGAGGAAAACTCCATACGAAGATGATGACCAAAACCTTAAAAGAATATTACCAAGGTACTCATGAAAACCATGTTAATCAAATGAAAACCAAGCTTCAACCTCATAAAAAATGGGTCCAAAGCCTCACCTAAAACATGATGGCCAAACCATAACTCAAGATGATGAGTCATCATTAGGATACAAGAAAAAACCACATCATCTTCATCACTTGTAAATCAGGCACATGAAATTAGTGTTTAGGAAAAAGAGTAATACATGTAAGAATACCACAAGATCATAAACCCTAGATCATAAGAACATCATCTAGCATATTTAATTCATGTTTTAGAGATGATAATAGTAGCATGCAAGCAAGATTATGGTGAAAATAATAGAAGAACAGAAAGTTATATAACCCGCCTTTTAAAGAAGATCAAGCTACAAGATCACGATCTCCAAGAAAGAGAAGGAAGCTCAACCAAGAGAAGCTCTATGAAAAAAATATCACCTCACAAGAGAATAACACCATGGTCAAACAAAAGCTCAAGAAAGAGGGTGAAAACCCTACGATAAACAAGAGAGAAGAAAAGAGAAAGTGAAGAAAACTTCATCTCACTTGGGCACCATCATAGTCAAACCATAGTCTCCGACCCTTGTGAAGAGAAGTTTCCCCTAAGACATCCACCATGGTTGCAACATAGTCTCACGACCAAGAAGGAATAGGTAGGATTAAAAGGAAGACATGATCAAAGGTGTAGAATCACTTACCAAGAAGAAGATCACCAAGATTCACCACAAAGGAGATGATCAAGCTCAAAAGCACAACATGCAAGGATGATCGGCCACCAAAGCTTTAAGAGCAGCCCTCTTAAGCTCCATCAAGCACCAAGGTTGGCCAAGCAAGAAGGAGGAAAGAGAGAGAGAGCTAAAAGATTGCTTGCATATTGAGGAGAGAGCTTATATACACATGGGTAGGAGGGAGGTGTCAAGAGGTTCATGCACCAAAAAGACACTTGTCCTTCCATGGATCGGCCATGCATGCATACATGTAAGAGAAACGTTAAAACCAAAGTGATGTAGCAACCACTTGGTTCACATGCTCAACTAGGTCGAAAAAAAGCATTTGAATCGGTCACAACACAAACCAAAACATGTGTATTGGCTACAACACATCACCAAGGCCAAACCCTAGTGACCAATACCAAAACCAAAGCATCTAGGTTGAAACAAACTCACCCAAAGAAGGTGTATCTATCAAAGCACTCTCAAGGCACAAAGCCCATCGGTCGCAACACCCAAGGAACATCACAAGGTTGACACCACCACTCAAGGGAAGCCATGCAAATAATACAAACCCAAATGACATCTCAATGTGTCATCTAATAAATTAAGGCACAAACAAGGTGCCCCATAGCATCACCTTCTCTCTAATGATGCTAAGACACAAGCAACACAACTTACATGTGACAAATTGTAATATTAAACCTTATCATGGTTCAAGTGGAACTTGGTCCAAAACAAGCATGCATAGCTCAAACATCAAGAAACATAGGACCAAACTAAAAAATAAGCATGTCACATGTTATTAAGGCATCTCAAGAGATTAGGTTAAGGTTTAAGCATGTTATTAAGAAAAACAAGCACATCAAGTGTTAAGCTAGGTCAGGGGCCTTACATACATGCAAACCATATATATGTAGATGTTTTACCAAAGAGGGATAGTGACATTGTGGGATGAATTTAGCATAACCAATAGAGTGATGTTTGTTATTCAACACAAAATACATGTAGTGAGAAAACAAATATAATTTGAAACTTTATGATGGAGGTGATTGCTATGCTAACAATTACAGTGGGAATGAAGCAAAACGAACCGCCTTCTGGTTCTAGTCTCAAGAGTGGAGAGCATCTCAAGTCTCACCTTTATGGGTTAGATGAAGAGGTTTGATGGTGATACGTGAAAGGTGAGTGATAAAAGTGGGAGGATAGGAGGCCAGAGGGGAACAATTTATATTTTAGAATACCAACCATCATCTTATGGATGTGATAGTGTAGAACAAGAGAAGTAGGGGAAGGGAGTCGAGAGGACTTGACAAGTATAAATGATAAAAAATTGGAATGGAGTGTATAATGTGAGAAGATGTCGTAAATTGATTAAGTGTATTAAAAAATTTAAAAGGTTGAAAAACAATAGTTGGTTGTTTTCATAAATTATAAATTGAACAAAGTGACAAAAAATATTGAAGACAAAAATATATTGAAAACTTTGCTATTAGTCAACATGAGGGAAAAAGACGATCAATTAGAAAATATGGTACTATTATATTGTGAGGATCTTAAATAGTCATTGGGGAGGAATTGGGGAGAAGAATATGTGGGAAATGAGAAGGTGCGAAGGTGATATGGCATGTTTGGATATACTAATTAGCTAGTGGGGATATGTTGTACTAAAAGTTGTGAAATAAGATTAAAAATCATAAAAAGGGGAGAAAAGGCATGAGAAGGGAGAGTAAAGGAGAATATAAGGATTTTGAAATCTTGCATTCTGGTTGCTAGAATTTTTGATAAAAGATAAAATGATATGATTATAAATAGCAAGGAAAACTCACTTTTTATAACGACATAGATAATCGTCATTATTGAAAATAGTAAGGAATTCAAAATTGCTTTTATATTAAAACATGTGTCTCAATTATTATCTATTACGAGAAAAGTAGCTGGAAAAGCTATACAAAAAGCCTAACTAAACACAATTCACAATAAACTTTCCTTATCAACCTTCACATGAACCCAAACAGAGCTCATTTTCCTATAGACTTTTTCAAAAATTATGTAATTCCTCTCCCTCTAGGTTTCATAGCAAATAAGGATATTTTTAATACGA
The DNA here is from genome assembly GCA_963693085.1 of Alisma plantago-aquatica. Taxonomy (NCBI): domain Eukaryota; kingdom Viridiplantae; phylum Streptophyta; class Magnoliopsida; order Alismatales; family Alismataceae; genus Alisma; species Alisma plantago-aquatica. Next base: position 1,505,370,230 of record OY856409.1, on the reverse strand, counting down.
CTTTTGTCTCTATACCCAGACAACTCTGATATGTTAAGTGGGGTATTCATGACATAGCCATCATTGATAGTAGCACTCTAAATCTCCTTAACACCGGAACAAGAGTAGATAGATGTAACTTGTCCTCACAGTCATTCTTACACATAATACAAATGGAAGGAAACATGAAACTTGCCCTAAAGAGTAAATCACAAGTTAACAACTTTCCAGAAATAACCTCAAGTAAAAAAATTGCACTGATTAGGGACTTTGGACTTCCAAATCCGCTTATAACAGTCTACCTTGTCAAACTATTCTCGAACACAGTTCTAGAAATCTTTGAGACATTTTAGAATTGTAGCTTTCAATACTAGTTCATCAGTAGTTGACTGATTCAATTTAAACAACACTTTTCTAGCTTCCACGACACAACCATCATGCCTTGAAGTACAAACTATCCAACATCCATTCTTCTCGATCAAACATCTAAGATGAACACACTTCCCTCTGCCAAAATCTTATATGTCCTTCACAGAAAAGACTTCTTCAAGAAAACAACCTTGTGCTATCAACATGTCTCTCCACATCAGAATGTTTCCCCATTACTTGGCTTGTATGGAACCATCTTTGTGATAGAAACTCTAACAACAATGATCTACCAAGATGTTGAGGCTTTACCTCTAATCCATATAGAGTCTCCTTTTAAATATCTCTCATTAACCCTTAACCAATAGATTATCCTTATTTGTTGATACACTCCATATATTTTGAGTTAGGAAAGCTTTAATAACATCTCTAGTGTTTCTAATACCTAATCCCCCCTTCTTCTTTAGAGGTACATATATTACTCAAAAATATAGTATGAATGCTTTCCATAAGGCTTGATCCACCCCATATGAATATTCTACATATATGATTCATGTCATAAGTGACACTACATGGGATAGGAATGAGGTAACCCAATAATAAATGGAATGATGCAAGAGTTGAGATAACTAGCTCACATCTTCTAGCAAGATATTACTGATGTGACTTCCATCCCTCAAGTCTTATTTTAATTTTATTGATGATTAGAGAACATAAACTCTTAGTTAACATACCTTTGAATCAATGAAGAGTGTCACATTGCATATTCAAACATTTATACACATTAGTTCTTTCCATAGAAGTATTATAGAATATGTGACTTTTTGTGTGAGGAGGGGGACCCGATAGTGGGCCCACTCAATGTTACAAACATGAGCCATGAAATATTTAAGCAGCGGTAAACATAACTATTTACAAAGTTATAAAATATTTTCTTGTACATAACTTCTCACCCTAACAATGGTACATAAAAATAAAAAGGTTACATTTATATACACATAAGTCCATCAGCAGAGGGAAACAAGGCTAACTCAAGTTGTCCTTATGTTCACCAATGGGCTCACAACCATCCTGAGTCTCTGTCCTATAAAGTACCTACACCTAGATGGAGGGAACACCCAGAAAACTAGAAAAACAAGGTATGAATCAACAAAAGATGAGTATGTACATTAAAAGATTAACCAGGGCATTAATCATTTCAAAAGTAAAGCAAGATGTTCCCAGCAAAAAGGGGGGCATTAAAGCTAGGTAAGTTTCATTGAAAATTACCAAAAGAAGGAATTTCTAAAAGAATGAGGCAGTATAATAAAACCATGAAAATCACAATTCTTGCCATAATCAAACATCCAATCACATATATATTTGCATACTGATATATTTGACTAAAGTAACTATAGCAGGGCCATGACACCACTAAGTCATTGACCTAAGTAAAATTGGATGGAAGTAGTGCACCCTAGGTGGAAGTAGCACACCTATGTATATATCAAGGTGGAAGTAGCACACCCTGGGCGGAAGTAGCGCATCCTAATGGTTATGCATAAGTGTCTACGATAGTTAAATCAGTCATACTATCTAACATGCATAAATAAAGTGGCAAGATACACCTTTCACAAACATATGTGGCATGATTTAAGTACAATAGAAGGTGGGGTCATAGACCCAACTAAACATGATAATAGTAATTTTAGAAGAATACAATAAGTCCAGTTGAGAGTATACAAATTGTCCAACAAATGGAATAAGAGCAAGTATTTCAAAAGCTACCTCATTATAGGAAAATTTAGTCATATAATTCCTAGTTATAAATTGGGGGAGTACATACCTGGTCTTCAACACTATCCTATCTCGAGTGGAAATCCCAATTGGTCCTCTTTGACCTAAAAGTGTTTATATACCCATTAGTCTACCATACTATTCTTTGAAGTGATAGGTTTCTTCAGAAGTATTTCTTTTAGTGAATGTGTGTCCTTTTCGATCTTGGTGACATTGATATTAAGTCATCTAAAGCGTCCTTACCATCATTTTTAAGGTTTCATTTCCCATTAGAGTAAAATATAGTTAAGTAAAGCTACTACCATAATAAGTTAGTCAGAAATGGATAATGCTATACAATAATGAACATATATATATGATCAAGATCTAGGTTCCATGTCTAGTATAAACTACCATGTTATTTAGAGTAGGTTCATTGAAATATTAAGTCATCCCTACTCTTATTTATACACTATGTATATGTGTGTGCGCTATATGCTAATGTGTATGCCTATATAATCATCATTAAGGAAATTGACTTATAATTTAGACTATAGTCTCTCTTATACCTAATAAGTTTGATCCCCACTATCCATTACATGGGTATTTAGTAATCTTTTGTAAATAGGTAATACAATAGACAAGAATATTGTCTTATACACTTCTATGTGACAAACTCTTATGTATATACTTTAGCACCTATATGTTTATGGTTTCTCATTAGGATTCACTTAATGATAGATATAATATGTGGTATGATAGGTGAACTAGTTAATCTCTCTCTCTCTCTCTCTCTCACACACACACACACAGATATATATATATATATATATTACATATCTATGGTAGCACTCCTAGTATTATCATCTTAATTTAACATTACATATCACATATTATTAATATATTATGTACACCAGGTTTATAGGAAACCAATAGGCTTGCCAACTTGTTTCATATAGTGTGTCTACCCTTATACATATAATTATACTGAGTCAAATAGTAAGATATGGTACAATTCCTTATGTATACCATGCGATTGAGACATTTGGATTACTGTTGTTGTTATTATCTAAAGCTATATTATCTAGATTAGTATCTTCAATTAACTTGCTAGAATCATACTGAAAACTAAAGAGGATGCTTACCAGCAACCCAAGGAAGTTTCTTATGGTGAATCCATCTATATGTCAAGTTCTATCTGAATCCAACATCTCAAGTTAGAGACTAGGGGAAACTGAGGCTCTCGTCAACGTGCTAGACATGTTCTTGATGCACAGGTTTGCAGATGTAGTTGTAGACAATGAGGGTAGCATCAGCAATGTGTGGGGGCACCAAAGTTGATATCCAGGCTGTGTGGAAGGTGGAGGCATGGTCGAGAGTGGCTTGATGTGGCTACAGCAGTCAGTGAAGATCATTGGCTACTGTCTCCTGCCATGGTGGCTATCAAGATGGCTAGAGGATCCAAAGCATCGTGTTGGATATGAGATGAAGAAGCATGGAGGTGGCATCGTCATTCTGGGTGCTGCGGAGAGGAAGGGGAAGAGGAGAGGGACGCCAGCCACTGGCAAACTTCTTGCTGCATCTCTGTTGGGCACAGGGAGGGAAGTCCCAGTGGCTAGGGTTGGTTCAGATGCTCCTGGTTAAGAGGGGCGACTAGGATTCTGGGAGAAAAGAGGGAAGGGAGGGGAGTAGTCGTGCACAGGAGGAAGAGATGGCCACAAGATCTGGAGGTGAGATCGGGCATTGCAAGTGATGACGGTCTGTGGTGATGACGATGAAGGTGGCACAGAGAAACGATCTGCAGGTCTGCAGATCTGAAACCTGAGTATGTCTTTGACAAGTTGGGGAGGTTTGAAGAGGACACGATGCATGTAGCAACGTGGTCCTGATTAGGCGCCGGTAATGCAGGTTGGTAATTGTCACGGGTTAACAACCTAACTCCACTGTACACCTCAGGCGCCAACATAAGGCGTACAATAGAGTTAAAATTGCCCATCCCTGAGTGGATCAAACACATGAATATATAAATGCACCGAATAAAAAGCTTCCATACATAAACCAAAAGTGTTCATTACATAGGGGCCCAAAGGCATAGGAGTTCTACTGAAGAAACTTAATACATGAGAAACTAAGTACAGAAGAAAAAGAAACATAATCTAGGAGTCCCATTTAGCTTTAGCATTCCCCATTATAGATCTGATTTTTGTGAGCCAGCATATAGAGTCACCACATCATCTCCCTTTCATCATAAGCATCATAAGCAGAAGATACCTAAAGAAAAACATTGGCAATGGGTACACGTCAGCACAATATATAAATATATTGTACTGAGTACGCCTACGTGTCTTCAAAAACCACTCATTATATCTTGGCAAAGCAAAAAAAATAATAGACACGGCAGGAGAATTAAAACTAGGACTTTAGCACAGTATAGTAAAATAGACATATTCCTAAACCAAAAAGTTTGCATAGAAATTCAAAGACATGTTTTAGGTTTATTTTTCCATTATATACTTATGCATCCGCCTACCAATGGGATAGATGCTTTATGGCCTCATGATCCACTTACCAAAGAGATAGATCATTTCATATGGTGATCCGCTTACCAAAGAGATAGATCACCTTTAAGCACTACGCTTACCAAAGAGATATAGTGCTACAATATAATGGAACAAGCCTTTTATGTTCATGTGTGGTAATATACCATATACAAAATATCATTCCAAAACAAGCATACATCGATATCCAGTACAACATTATCATATGCCAAGTCTTTTATAAGTACAATACAACCAATCACTAGTATAAGCCAAATGAGGGTAATGGCGTACCTTCTATTCAGAAGTGGGGAGTCCAGAGATGCTCCTCACTGGTACCTTCGATTTCCTGAAATTATTGGAGATTTGGTATTTATTAGATATATTGTTTGAATTACACATATTCTAAAGAGTATATAAAAAGGCCCTTTATAGATTTGGAGTCATGAGATTAGAGTATGGGTCTTAGAGTATGGAGTTGAGTCCAAGATTATTACTGTCACATCAGAGTAGGATCATAAAGTCAGAATCAGGGTTTAAAGATCATATTAATTATTTATGCACATTTTGATAGGTCAGAATAGGGAAAAGAGGAATAAATAGGTTTTAGTGATAATTGAGCCATGATAAAAGGATCTGATCAATCCATGATGATAAGGATGCAAAAAGATGATTATCACAAGTTTTTGGTGATTTAAACAGATTCGAGTATTTTCTAATTAATTAATCAAGATATGAACATATTTAAACATGAGGATTTACTCGAGTCATATTTAGGGTCAACAAATGTCAAAATCGTGATCCTCGTATTTTTCTGATCAAAAAGGAGTATTTATTCGTATTTTTCTGATACTCCTACTATTTTCTACGAATTTCCCAAGATTAGGTCATAAACTGAAATTCGAGTTGATAAAAGAAAAAGAAAAACGTGGACCGTTGGATGTTCAGATCCAACGGTCGAGATTGCGCGCGTACGCGTTCAAGACGGCTGTGGCGGGTCAAGGGTTGCTTACTTGGCGAACTGTGGTTCGTCCACCTGGACCCGCGCGATTTGGTCCAACTAAGCCAAGCGGGTCCTCCTCCTTCTTGCTCCACTCACGAACATCAGGTAGGGGAAGTGGACTCCGGCGAGCTCGAGCGGAGGCGGTGCTCGTCCTTGCGCGAGAAAGGGGTCGGGTTCACCTTCGGGAGGCGGATCCGGACTCGGGCGGCTAGCTTGCAGGTCGCAGCTCCCCGCGAGATGCTGGGTCGACCAAGAATCCGGCGAGGTGTAGAGCTCGCGGCGGAGGGTGAAGGAAGAGGGAGGAGCAGGCGATGAAACTTCAAGGTGAGGGGCCGCCAAGGTAGGTGGAGGTGCCTCGGAGCTTCGGGTGTACCCAATTGGGGACGAGCAGGCCGATAGGAGCCTCGTCCAGCAGCTCGACGGCGGCAGATAGACTGGAAGGGGGAAAGCTTGAGGGTGGAGCGATGCCGGCTTGCTTCGGGCGAATTGGAGCGAGTGAGTATGTAAAGGGGTGTTGGTGAAGCTCCTGGTGTGCTTAAATAAGCATGAGATCAAGTGAGCCACGAACGCCCAATCTTGGTCAGTGGAGGTAGGAGAGGGGTGCTCGTCGGCGCGATCATGGGGGCACTCCTAGTCATCTTCAGGGGACGTGTGAGTGCTCTCCGGGTTCGTGGGGACAAGGTGGAGTCATTCGTTCGGTTGGTTCCTTGCGAGAGTGGGTAGGGGCAGAGATCGTGGTTGGGGTTCAAACTCGTGGCTGTAGCCACGTCTTCCCCGGGTTGACCGGAGGTTAGGGACGACCTCCTAGCCGTCCGATCCCTGGGCGCGCCATCCCACGGTGGAGGATAGCTCGTGAGAGAGAGTCCGTGGATTGCTGACGTCAGCACCGCGTGACAGAGAAAAAGAAGGCAAAATCTTAGGTTAAAAGATTTGAATCGTGACAATTATTAGGTAAACTTAGTCAAATCTTGTAAAAATCGTAGAGGGAGCTAGGAATGTCCAAATGACATGAAATTTGGACCATAGCTCCAAGACATCATACCCCACATTGTGGTAAAGTTTGGGGTCGAGATTCCTATCATTGAGTGATCTATTAATCTTTAGGTGAATCAGGGTTTTAAGATATACTGAAGGTTAAAGGAACAAAGCATAAAAGAATTAGAAAACTCACTTTATCACATCCTACTAACCTTAAAAGAAATTTTGTCCTCAAAAATTAAACTGGATGAAAGAGGTGAGGAAAACGTTGCTCCATATCTGCTCGTAGCTCCCAGGTAGCGTCTTCTGCACCGTGATGGTTCCATTGTACCTTCACCATCGGAATCTGCTTGTTCCTGAGCTCCTTTACCCTAGAGTCGAGAATCTTTATAGGTTGTTCTGGATAAGAGAGATTCTCCCGTAACTCAAGAGGCTCATGATTCAGCACATGACTATCATCCTTCACATACTGTTTCAAGTTGGATACATGAAAGACATTATGCATCATGCTGTACTGCGGAGGAAGAGCAAGTCGATAAGCATATTCGCCAATGCGCTCCAGAACTTCAAAAGGACCCACATATCTCGGACTAAGCTTCCCCTTGTTCTTGGCTATGGCACGGATAGGTCTGATCTTCAAGAATACATAGTCGCCATCATTAAACTGTCTGTCCGATCTGTGTGCATCTGCATATGACTTCTGACGATCCTGGGCCCGTTTCAACCTCTGCTTGATCAAAGACACCTTATCAGCATATAATTGTAATTCCTCAGACTTTAGCATCTTCCTTTCCCCAACTTCATCCCAATGGAGAGGGGATCTACATGGCCTACCATAGAGAGCTTCATAAGGTGGCATATCAATACTAGCTTGATAGCTATTATTGTAAGCGAACTCTGCTAATGGAAGGTAGTAATCCCAAGATCCTCCCCAATATAAGACACATGCTCTGAGAAGATCTTCTAAGATTTGGATAGTACGTTCTGACTGGCCATCAGTTTGGGGATGATATGCTGTGCTGAAGTTCAACTGTGTGCCCAGTTCATTCTGCACCTGCTTCCATAAATGTGAGGTGAACTTTGGATCTCGATCTGAAACTATCGAAACTGGTACTCCATGCAGTCGTACAATCTCCTTTATATACAACTTAGCAAGCTCAGGAACCTTGTTCGTAGTCCGCATAGGTAAGAAATGTGCAGACTTGGTCAACCGGTCTACTATGACCCAAACCGCATCATGACCCCTCCTGGTCCTGGGTAGTCCCACCACGAAATCCATGGTGATATTTTCCCATTTCCATTCAGGAATTGGTAAGGGTTGCAATAGACCACCGGGTCGTTGGTGTTCGGCCTTAATCTGCTGGCAAGTGAGGCACTTAGAGATAAACTCAGCGATATCATTCTTCATACCCCTCCACCAAAAGTGTCTCTGCAGGTCCTTATACATCTTAGTAGATCCAGGATGTATGGAATACTTAGACCCATGTGCCTCTTGCAGGATACGCTTCCTAATCTCTGACTCTTCAGGTACCCACATCCTATGCTTGTACCTTAGTCCACCGTCCATACCAACAGATAGATGTGTCTGGGGCTTTGCCACTAGAGTTGTCATCTCCTCCAAACTAGGGCTATTCTTTTGAGATATCAGGAGTTCAGAAAGAAGACTAGGAATAATATTGATATTCGCCAGAATAATAGAGCTCGATTCTGCTTGAGATGACCCAGAAGATGAAGGTTCCAGATGCATTGATGCACAAATCGACTTCTTACGACTAAGAGCATCAGCTACAACATTGGCTTTGCCTGGATGATATGCAATAGTGAAATCATAATCTTTAAGATACTCCAACCATCTCCTCTGTCGAAGATTGAGATCTTTCTGAGTCAAGAGGTATTTGAGACTTTTGTGGTCTGTAAATATATCAAAAGTAGCACCATACAGATAATGTCTCCAGATTTTGAGAGCATAGACAATGGCAGCTAATTCCAAATCGTGAGTTGGATAATTGACCTCATTAGGTTTCAACTGTCTAGAGGCATAGGCAACAACTTTACCGTCTTGCATGAGGACACAACCCAGACCCATTTTAGAAGCATCAGAATAAATTACAAAGCCATCATTCCCAGAAGGTAGGGTCAAAACAGGAGCAGAAGTCAAGAGAGATTTCAATTCTTGGAAACTAGCTTCACACTCAGGAGTCCAAACGAATTTGGCATCTTTTCTGGTAAGTTTAGTCATGGGTAGGGCTATTTTACTGAAATTAAGGATGAAGCGACAGTAATAGCCAGCTAGGCCAAGAAAGCTATGAATTTCAGAAGCATTGGTAGGGGCTTTCCAATCAAGGACAGCTAGAACTTTGGCAGGGTCAACAGAAATTTTCCCACCCGAAATGACATGGCCAAGAAACATGACTTGGTCAATCCAAAACTCACATTTAGATAATTTAGCATACAATTTCTGGGCTCTCAAAACATCAAGGACTTTCTGGAGATGTTCACGATGTTGATCAACAGAATTTGAATATATAAGAATGTCATCAATGAAAACCACCACAAAGCTGTCAAGGAATGGCTGGAAGACAGTGTTCATCAGATTCATAAACACTCCAGGAGCATTAGTCAAGCCAAAAGGCATCACCATGAATTCATAATGTCCATATCTAGTTCTGAAAGCTGTCTTTGGAATATCACAATCTTTTACTCGTAATTGATGATAACCTGATCTAAGGTCAATCTTGGAGAACACAGTGGCAGTACGAAGCTGGTCAAACAAGTCATCAATTCTTGGAAGGGGATATTTATTTTTAATGGTGGCTTGGTTGATCATGCGATAATCAATACACATTTGCATTGACCCATCTTTCTTTTTGACAAAAAGAACAGGAGCACCCCAAGGAGAAGTACTAGGACGGATGAAGCCTTTATCAAGAAGTTCCTCTAGTTGTTTCTTGAGCTCTGCAAGCTCGGCAGGTGCCATCCTATAAGGTGCCTTAGAGACTGGTGTGGTGCCCGGTGCTAACTCAATTGAGAACTCAATCTCACGATCTGGAGGCAGCCCTGGGAGCTCCTCAGGAAAAACGTCCGGGTAATCTCTCACCACATCCAAGCTCTCTATAGGCCTCACCTTAGGATCAGGCATGGATACAACAGCAAGATAGGCTCTACATCCCTTGGCTATCAAAGTTTCAGCTTTAAGAGAAGAAATAATCATATTTCGGTGTCTTTCTTTTCTCCCGGAAATAGTCAAAGGTTTTGAATTGGGTGCACAAAAGATTACTTTCTTGCCTCGGCAATCAAGCATAACAAAGTTGGAAAAAAGCCAATCCATCCCCAAAATTAGATCAAAATCTTCCATATCAAGAAGGATAAAAGCAGATTGAAATTTATGACCACCAAAAGAAAAAGGCAAGGTTTTGGTTTTCTGAAGAGAAGTATAAATTTTGCCACTGGGAGTTGTCACATCCAAGATATAACCTAGATCATTGATCTCGAACTTGAGCATGGAAGCAAGATTTCTAGATATGAAAGTATGTGTTGATCCTGAATCGAATAGGGCCACAACAGGATGATCTTGGAGACATATCATACCTACATTATGATTTTATATGAGATCATGGTTTCAAAGATTTATTACAATAAAGAAATTTTAACATTATTACCTTCAATCAGACAGTTATCATTGACTTTAGCTTCCTCTGCATCAATTGCAAAGACTCGGCCCTGACGATGTTCTGGCTGAGCCTGAGCTATCGGGACAGCTGGTTGAGCAGGTGGAGCTCCAGGCTGAGGTAATGGGGCAGGACGATTCTGAGGTGCCCCCTGGACCAGATTTGGGCAATTGTACCTCATATGCCCTTCATTCTTGCAGTAGTAACACACTGGTTTCTCAAACCTGCATTTTCCAGCATGTACTCCTCCACAGTTTCTGCAACGGTTGGGGTTTGAAGATGATCCCTTGTATGGTCCACCTCGACCTCGGCCTCCCCGGTTTGGTCCTCCTCGGAATGATTGACCCCTATGGTGATTTCCTCCTCCTCTGCCCATGCCATGGCTGTTAGGCTTCTTCTTATCATTTTCCTTCTCCTTGCCCTTGGTGACGGATGCATCGGTTAGACCCAGGTATCCCAAGCTTGGTGTTTTGCTCTTCCCTAAGGTTCTTTCTTGGGTGAGGGCATTGTTGATGGCAGCTTCAAAGGTAGGATGGGTGGAGGTGCAAAGGTGAACTTTGATTTCTTGGTTAAGGCCATCTATGAAGTGTTCAATCTTTTCATCTTCATCAAGGTTGCGAGCATGACGCTCTAGGAGTCTAAAGGCCCTAACATAGTCAGCAACAGATAGGTTTCCTTGGGTGAGGTTATTGAACTGTTTCTTCTTCTCCTTCCTAGCTGATATGGGCATGAAACGGTTGGTAAAGATCCCCTTAAACTCCTCCCACCCTATGGGGGCATCTGGAAGTTCTCGTGTATGGTAATAATTTTCCCACCACAACTTCGCGGACCCCCTAAGTTGGTAGGTAGCAAAGGTGACCTTATCTTCCTCAGGACACTTAAGGGCTCTAAAGGCATTTTCAACAGATATGATCCATGCATCGGCTTTATCTAGGACTTCACCTAAGTCTTCTCCATGAAAGGTTTCGGGTTTGAGTTTAAGGAAGTCACTAATGGTGGTTTCATGGTTGGTCCTAGAGGATGAGGCACTATTGCTGGTTTCTTTTAGGGCTAGGGCATGCATGCATTCCAACATCACCTTCTTTTGTTCTTCCCAATTGCCTACAGCCTTGGTCTTATTAGGGCGTGATTGAGATTCATCACCAGAGTCATCACTAGACCTTGTTCTCTTGGACCTAGTTTTTGGAGGCATCTGCAAGTTCGTATAAAAGGCAGTTTAGAGATTTATTTGAGATAGATCATAAAACAAGTGTTAAAGATTTAGCAATCATGGCATATATTTTTCCAATTTTTCATGTCTTTTAGTTGTTCCCATTTTCCTAATCTACCCACATAATAGAGAGAGTATATCATCGATCATGGTCATGAGAGAGAAAGTAGATGAGAAACCTAGTGTATATTATTCACTAAATAGGATGGTTGGGGGGTAGTCCTTAATTGAGAAAAGATGAGAGGAAGGATTTTTCTAAGGTAAGGGTGCCCACTTTAACAATAATTGCGTTAGCCAGGCAGATAGCTTGCGACGGGAACCCTCGCACCGTGAAAACGGATGGGGAGAGTATTATGTCAGAACCTTCCGCAAGGTACTCTTCTAGACACCTCGGAAATTTACTGTTAAATGTGGGTTACCCTAGGTCTAGGTAAGGTTACTAATTATTTGATACATCTATATTGATTCATGTGCCTGCTCTGATACCATCTGTCACGGGTTAACAACCTAACTCCACTGTACACCTCAGGCGCCAACATAAGGCGTACAATAGAGTTAAAATTGCCCGTCCCTGAGTGGATCAAACACATGAATATATAAATGCACCGAATAAAAAGCTTCCATACATAAACCAAAAGTGTTCATTACATAGGGGCCCGAAGGCATAGGAGTTCTACTGAAGAAACTTAATACATGAGAAACTAAGTACAGAAGAAAAAGAAACATAATCTAGGAGTCCCATTTAGCTTTAGCATTCCCCATTATAGATCTGATTTTTGTGAGCCAGCATATAGAGTCACCACATCATCTCCCTTTCATCATAAGCATCATAAGCAGAAGATACCTAAAGAAAAACATTGGAAATGGGTACACGTCAGCACAATATATAAATATATTGTACTGAGTACGCCTACGTGTCTTCAAAAACCACTCATTATATCTTGGCAAAGCAAAAAAAATAATAGACATGGCAGGAGAATTAAAACTAGGACTTTAGCACAGTATAGTAAAATAGACATATTCCTAAACCAAAAAGTTTGCATAGAAATTCAAAGACATGTTTTAGGTTTATTTTTCCATTATATACTTATGCATCCGCCTACCAATGGGATAGATGCTTTATGGCCTCATGATCCACTTACCAAAGAGATAGATCATTTCATATGGTGATCCGCTTACCAAAGAGATAGATCACCTTTAAGCACTACGCTTACCAAAGAGATATAGTGCTACAATATAATGGAACAAGCCTTTTATGTTCATGTGTGGTAATATACCATATACAAAATATCATTCCAAAACAAGCATACATCGATATCCAGTACAACATTATCATATGCCAAGTCTTTTATAAGTACAATACAACCAATCACTAGTATAAGCCAAATGAGGGTAATGGCGTACCTTCTATTCAGAAGTGGGGAGTCCAGAGATGCTCCTCACTGGTACCTTCGATTTCCTGAAATTATTGGAGATTTGGTATTTATTAGATATATTGTTTGAATTACACATATTCTAAAGAGTATATAAAAAGGCCCTTTATAGATTTGGAGTCATGAGATTAGAGTATGGGTCTTAGAGTATGGAGTTGAGTCCAAGATTATTACTGTCACATCAGAGTAGGATCATAAAGTCAGAATCAGGGTTTAAAGATCATATTAATTATTTATGCACATTTTGATAGGTCAGAATAGGGAAAAGAGGAATAAATAGGTTTTAGTGATAATTGAGCCATGATAAAAGGATCTGATCAATCCATGATGATAAGGATGCAAAAAGATGATTATCACAAGTTTTTGGTGATTTAAACAGATTCGAGTATTTTCTAATTAATTAATCAAGATATGAACATATTTAAACATGAGGATTTACTCGAGTCATATTTAGGGTCAACAGATGTCAAAATCGTGATCCTCGTATTTTTCTGATCAAAAAGGAGTATTTATTCGTATTTTTCTGATACTCCTACTATTTTCTACGAATTTCCCAAGATTAGGTCATAAACTGAAATTCGAGTTGATAAAAGAAAAAGAAAAACGTGGACCGTTGGATGTTCAGATCCAACGGTCGAGATTGCGCGCGTACGCGTTCAAGACGGCTGTGGCGGGTCAAGGGTTGCTTACTTGGCGAACTGTGGTTCGTCCACCTGGACCCGCGCGATTTGGTCCAACTAAGCCAAGCGGGTCCTCCTCCTTCTTGCTCCACTCACGAACAGCAGGTAGGGGAAGTGGACTCCGGCGAGCTCGAGCGGAGGCGGTGCTCGTCCTTGCGCGAGAAAGGGGTCGGGTTCACCTTCGGGAGGCGGATCCGGACTCGGGCGGCTAGCTTGCAGGTCGCAGCTCCCCGCGAGATGCTGGGTCGACCAAGAATCCGGCGAGGTGTAGAGCTCGCGGCGGAGGGTGAAGGAAGAGGGAGGAGCAGGCGATGAAACTTCAAGGTGAGGGGCCGCCAAGGTAGGTGGAGGTGCCTCGGAGCTTCGGGTGTACCCAATTGGGGACGAGCAGGCCGATAGGAGCCTCGTCCAGCAGCTCGACGGCGGCGGATAGACTGGAAGGGGGAAAGCTTGAGGGTGGAGCGATGCCGGCTTGCTTCGGGCGAATTGGAGCGAGTGAGTATGTAAAGGGGTGTTGGCGAAGCTCCTGGTGTGCTTAAATAAGCATGAGATCAAGTGAGCCACGAACGCCCAATCTTGGTCAGTGGAGGTAGGAGAGGGGTGCTCGTCGGCGCGATCATGGGGGCACTCCTGGTCATCTTCAGGGGACGTGTGAGTGCTCTCCGGGTTCGTGGGGACAAGGTGGAGTCATTCGTTCGGTTGGTTCCTTGCGAGAGTGGGTAGGGGCAGAGATCGTGGTTGGGGTTCAAACTCGTGGCTGTAGCCACGTCTTCCCCGGGTTGACCGGAGGTTAGGGACGACCTCCTAGCCGTCCGATCCCTGGGCGCGCCATCCCACGGTGGAGGATAGCTCGTGAGAGAGAGTCCGCGGATTGCTGACGTCAGCACCGCGTGACAGAGAAAAAGAAGGCAAAATCTTAGGTTAAAAGATTTGAATCGTGACAATTATTAGGTAAACTTAGTCAAATCTTGTAAAAATCGTAGAGGGAGCTAGGAATGTCCAAATGACATGAAATTTGGACCATAGCTCCAAGACATCATACCCCAGATTGTGGTAAAGTTTGGGGTCGAGATTCCTATCATTGAGTGATCTATTAATCTTTAGGTGAATCAGGGTTTTAAGATATACTGAAGGTTAAAGGAACAAAGCATAAAAGAATTAGAAAACTCACTTTATCATAGTAATGGTTGTATCAAGGTAGAACATGTTGTGGTTGCAGGTTTGTAGTGGCGAGGTTGGATTCGGGACTGAGATCTGGAGGCCGCAAAAAGAAGAGGACGTAGATTTGCAGTGTCGCAAGGGTTGAAAGGGTGGCGATCTTGTCGGCCAAAAGAACCACCGGCTGCCACTGTACTAGGCGGCTGCGGCACCCTAATGTCAAGGTGGACGGGTGTGAGGAACAAGAGGATAGGTGGTTGTCGAGTCTAGAAGTTATGGTGGTAGGGATGTTGGTCCACGTGACAGCAAGAATGGAGTTTTTCACTACTGCCATGAAGGCCGAGTTCAATTCGTGGAATCATTGATGGCTAGAACCGAGGTCGTTTGGAAACTGATTGTGAGCGAGTGCAGTCGTCGAAGATGGAGGAGAAGTGAAGAACGCTGGTGGTGGGAATGCGAGCTGATGATCCTTCGATTCACAGTGTCGTTGTTGTTATTATATCTAGCAATTACATCTTGCTTAAGAAGACTTGGGGGATCCAGTAAGGACATGGGTGGCAGCTAAGGTTTTGTAGCCAGATGAGGATTAACAGAGATGAATAGAGAACGAGGAGAGAAGAAGGGTGAAACAACCGGAGGATGGTGAGGCAACTGCACATGGTTTCGTTTGGGTGCCGTTCGTAGATTAAGGGTGAAGGAAACGCACGCGGTTACAAGGAGAAATGAAGGGGATTCGTTCATGTTTTGAAAGCGTGCATAGTTATTTCAGTGTGGTATTAATCAAGGTACTTATGTCTAAGTTTATGTATATCTTTCTATTTTCATTAGATTGGGAGAGTAAACTACATCTGTTTGACCCGATATTTGATATGTAGGCTGATTAGGATATGAAAAACCCAGCATCAACTTTTCCCAAGCATTCCATATTTTATTTCTCACTTGTAACCTTAGTACTCAATGAATGCATTTAATGCATCTTTTAATCAGTTGATACATTATTTATACTTCCATATTTATTTTATTAATTAGACTGGGAATATCTCTACAGTGCCAAGTTAGGGTCAACATAATTTTATTGGAAAATTTATATAATTACCTCCAATTGAAGACTTAATTAGTTAGTCATTAATATTGAAAAGGTTATTTTCATTATATTTTTCTTGACCCAAATACTCATATTTAATCTAATTTAAGGGAAAATATTTAATGCTATCCTAGTTTAAATGAAGCTTAGGATAATGAAGGATGAGCTAAGTATGTAGATTTGGGTATGTTACATTTTGCATTGCTAACCTTCATGCTAGAACTTTTACCAAAGTTGAACATAATAATACTAAGTGTTTGTAAAGATTCATCATTAACTTCAGATAACATAACCACATCATCTACAAACATGAAACAAGGAATGGTTAATTTATTGGAAGCTTTAATAGGTCTAATGACACTAGAATAAATCACTTCTTTCATAATAGTAGTCAAGCCTTTCAAGGATATGACAAACAAATTTAGATATGGGATCCCCCCTGTCTAACCCCTCTCTTTGGAAAAAAGCTTCAGATGACACTCCATTGATTATAACCTAGAACTGAATAGAACTAAAAACAGTATTGATCCAATGAATGAAGCATGAAGGGAAATTCATTTTCTTTAATACTGATATAAGACTCGTCAACCGAATCATAAGCTTTCCTAAGATCTATTTTAGAACAAAATTTGGGAGTCTGACTTTTTATCTTGTTATTGATAATTTCATTCACAGGTAAAGTGGCTTAAAAAAATAGACCTCCCATTGAGGAATGCACATTTGCACAAGGTTGATAACCTTAAGAAGAATCTTTTGCAACTGATTAGCAATTTATTTTGAAATAATTTTGTAAATCCATAATGAACAAAAAATTAGAATCTTACCATACTCCAGGATTAGAAATCTAGTAAGATTTGGTTTCGTAGATTTGACCAAATAAGGATAAAAATTAAAATGCATTACATAATGATTTAATTATGCGCCATCATGTACTAAAATCATGAATATGTTACATGTATTTTCTTTACTAATATACGGCTAAATAAAAATGTATAATATGCTTTGGAGTAACAATTCATACTTCAATGTCCATAAATAATAATAATATTCTATTATTTAAATAAATATGAAATTAATGGTTAAATATGTAAAATAAGTATCGACCAAAAAAATATGTAAAATAAGTAGAATGTAGAATTTGGTGCAAAACAATAATATATAGCTCTTTAAAAATATATTGAAAATAACACTCAATTGAGTGAATTTTTATAATTAAGGTATAATATTTTGATAAACACAATGGTACTAAGACAAACATTCTAATGATATCATAACTCATAAAGGGAATATCAAAAGTAAAATATAATGGTAAAAACTTGTCCCTTGGGTCCCCATTGCCTTGCACAAATAGCTATATTAAACAAAAATTGTCTTTATATTATTTCCAATAAGATTACCAAATAAAAGATATTTAACAAAAGGTACTGAGTTGGAATCCCATCCTAAGGATTGGATTCTTGTGGTTCCATAGGGGTGTCAAGTTTCACAATGCTTGCAAAATGATAACCATTTTAATTTTATATAGAAAAAAAGAAGAAAAGCCAAAAGTGTTAAATAAATTACTAAATATCTTCAAATAGTAGAAATCAATCCCAAATTCAAAATCTTCATACCAAAAATCAGTTTATGTGTGAATTTCCACTTTATTTGGATAAAGTTATCTAACCCTGGTGTAGTTTAGGAAAGAGAATGTATATTTAAGCCCAAATATTAAATAAAATGCTAAATAATGAAAATAGGAATAATTAATTGTAAAATCATTTTCCTCATGTTCAAGTTTGCTTGTAGGCTAAGTTTCACATCTTTTAGGAGTTTCTATATGTTTCAAATTTCTTAAGAAAAGAAAGTGAAAGATAAGGCCAAAAATATTGAATTTTTTAATTAAAAAGCAAACATCTAATATATTAAATGAATAATGTAAATCAACTTGTATGGATTGTAATAAATAAAATTGTGGTGTAACATAATGGAAAATAATATTGTACATGCACGAAATTATTATCATAAAATAAACAATGTCCGGAAATTATTTTAGAAACACATTCACTAGTACATTTTCGGTCTCTAACATCGCTTCCGTTAGCGTCACTTATATTAGAAAAAATGACCGAATAAGCTAAAACCGAAGCAACAAGTCATTAGAAAAAATTCGGGTACCGCTTTTAGCTATTGGGTCGGTTTTTTAAGGTTAATCGATGCTAGAAAAGACCCGCGAAATCATCAAATTCGCGACACGCATAAACATAGCATCAGTTTTATATAAAAACCGACCCGACATGCTTCCTGCGGAGAAAAAGAATGAATTTTTGCCTTTCGCGCGTCGATCTATACCCTCTTGGGTCGGTTATTCTCTTTAACCGTCCCTATAAGCTTCCGCGAGCACTCTCTCAGGTCGGTTTTCCTTCTTAGATATCCCTAGAGGTCTCTGCGCAAAGACCCTTTCGGGTCGGTTTTCCGAGACAACCGTCCCTCGAAGTCCAGCCTTTCAGGTCGGTTTTTTAAAGAACCATCCCTCGAAGTGTCGCACAAAGACCCGTCTCGGGTCAGTTGTTTGAGATAACCGTCCGCAGAGACCTGTTGGGTCGGTTTTTTGTTTAACCGACCCGAGAAGTCTTAAAACCCTTAATCTCTCACTCGCACTCTCACTAACACACACTCCCCACTCTCACACACTCTCTCCTAGCCTAACTGTCGACTCTCATTCTCACTGTCGTTCACACTCGCCGACGCCAAGGTCGATGCCTCCAAAGATTCGCCGCCACCAGCGTGTCGTTCGTCATTCGCCGCTCGATCACCAGCTTGCCGTTCGGGTCGTCGCCGCCGTTGTTGCTCGCTAACTCGCCACCAAAAGTGCGGCCAAGGTCTCGCCGGGTCATAGCTCACCAGCTCACCGCCAAGATCTCGCCACCGTTGCCATAGACCGGCTCGCCACCAAGGTCGCTATTACTTCTTCAAAAGCCGCCCACCGCCAACGCACCTTCTCTTGCGCGGCCCGGCCGTGTTGATAACGACAAACGAAAAGCTTTTCCTCCACGCTCGCGCCTGACAGGTAAGATTTTCCATTTCCCATTTTAAGCTCTATGTTGTCCTTTGCACGGCTATGTTTGTTCTCTTCCATATGTTGGGGTGTAGCACGGCCGTGTTGGTGTCTTTAGCACGACAGTGTTGGTGTCTTTTGCGTGACTAAGTTAAAATGCCAGTGTTGCACGGCCGTGCTAGGTACACTGGTCGTGTTGGCTGTCTTTTGCATTTGAGTTGTACCACGGCCGTGCTAGGTACACTGGTCGTGTTGGCTGTCTTTTGCATTTGAGTCTTGATTTACTGTTATCTATTATGAAAGATCCTGCATGATGTTTAATTTATGCCTTTCTATTTATTTCTGTTAAGAGCACCTAATTGATTATTCAATTCAGTACTTATAAATGAATGTTTATCTAGTAAACCAACCAATAATAAAAACATGTATTCTTTTTATATGTACATTTTATTATCAATCACATATGTAATTAATCATTGTATACAATCTAAAAATACAAGGGTAGACATTGTTTAGTTTTAGATTGACACTTTAGGGTTTATAGATGAGACCACATATGCATAAATATGACAAATACATTTATATATAAACTTAGAAACCCGTTCAAAATTTATTCATTAGGAGTAAATTTTGGATAGTCCCCGATATGGGACTGTTTTTGGATATTTAATCTCACTTAGGATGTAGTTGTATAATGTATGTTTAGTTTTGAATAAAATTTTTAGTAATATTTCCTCATTTGTTCTCTGGGTACATATGTGAGTGGTTATTTGCCATTTACATTGATGTACTTGGAGAACTAAGGGGAAATGCTGCTGAAATTTTATTGAAAAATAAACATACATTATACAATTACTAGTGAGGTTAAATATTCAAAAATGGGATAGGTGGTACACTTTAGTATAAAAGTAATGAATTTCCTATCAAAAAAACCTTACAACTTATAGTATCAATATTAAATGCTCAGTTTGATAATTAATTTTAATGTGATCTAGAAAATGGATCGAAGTTGGATGTCTATCAAGAACCGTTGCAGTCCAGAGTTTACCAAAGGTGTTGATGAATTTATCAGATTTGCTGAGGAACATAGGAAACTACCTACAAATATGTTTTATTGTCCATGTAGAAATTGTGGTAACAATTTGAAAGTTGATATTGTTGAGGAAATTAAGAATCATGTCATATGCAATGGGATCATACAAGGTTATAATGAATGGTATTGGCATGGAGAGAAACTTAATAATGGATCGGAAAATGTTGATACTAATAGTGGTGACATAGAAGATATAGATAATGATGTTAATGTCAATGATGAACCGATTCAGGATGACCCGATTCAGGATGATATGGTTGATGAGATGCTACGTAGCTGTCAGGACAATGTCATTGATCCACCTTCTTTATTTGCAAACATTGTCCATGATGTTGAAAAACCATTATATAAGGGTTGTACTAAGTTCACGAGGTTGAGTGCTGTGATGCGATTATATACTCTTAAAGCTCAAAACCGGTGGAGCGATAAGAGTTTCACTTCATTGTTGTCTTTGTTAAAGGAAATTCTTCCTGAAGGCAACGAGCTTCCAATTTCTACATATCAAGCAAAGAAAATAATGTGCCCAATGGGAATGGAGGCTAAGAAGATTCATGCATGTCCAAATGATTGTGTGTTATTTCAAAAGGACTATAGTGATTTGATAAATTGTCCAAAATGTGGTGCGTCAAGGTACAAGACTACAAATTCAGCTAAGGCTAAAAATGGCTCTCCTGCCAAGGTGATGTGGTATCTACCAATAATACCATGATTTCAACGCTTATTTGCTAATACAGAAGATGCACAAAATTTGTCTTGGCATGGGGAGTTAAAGGTCAATGATGATGGCGTCCTACGACATGCATCTGATTCACCACAATGGAAGAAAATTAATTTATTATACCCTCAATTTGGTAAAGAAACAAGGAACTTAAGACTTGGACTCTATACAGATGGAATGAATCCATATGGTACATTAAGCAACCAATATAGCACGTGGCCTGTTATGATTGTTATATACAATCTTCCTCCTTGGTTGTGTATGAAAAATAAGTATGTCATGTTGTCAATATTGATATCAGGGCCCAAGCAACCTGGAAATGATATTGATGTTTACCTTCAACCTCTAATTGATGACTTAATGAAATTATGGGAAGAAGGTATTATGACATATGATGCTGCACGTAAAGAGATCTTTACTTTGCGTGCTATGTTGTTTTGCACGATTAATGACTTCCCAACTTATGGAAATTTGTCCGGATATAGCATAAAAGGATACAAAGCATGTCATGTTTGTGAGGAAAATACTGATTCAATTCGACTGAAACATGGTGGTAAAATCATATATCTTGGTCATCAGAGGTTTCTCCCACCAGTGCATCCTTATCGAAGGCAACACAAAACCTTTAATGGGTCAACTGAGGAACGAAGTGCTCCTAAACCTATACCAGGAAATGTTGTATATGATAGGGTGAAACATATTGTTAATGAATTTGGAAAGAGTTCAAGTAGTCGTACGCTCGCATGTGACAAATCTCTATACAAGAAGAGGTCAATATTCTGGGATCTTCCTTATTGGAGATTTTTGACAATTAAACATTGCATTGATGTCATGCATGTTGAAAAAAATGTTTGTGATAGCATCATTGGTACGTTATTGAACATACCAGGAAAGACTAAAGACGACATCAACTCTAGAAAAGATTTAGAATTAATGTGTATAAGAAAAGAATTATCAGTTGAGATCAGGGATCGCCGCACATATTTACCACCAGCTTGTTACACTTTGTCCAAGAAGGAGAAAAAGACTTTCTGTGAGTGCTTGTATAATATTAAGGTTCCACAAAGATACTCTTCTAATATTCATAGATTGGTATCAAAGAAGGATATGAAGTTGATAGGTCTCAAATCTCATGATTGTCACACCTTAATGCAACAAATTTTACCTGTGGCTATTTGATCTATATTGCCGAAGCATGTAAGGTTTGCAATCACAAGACTCTGTTTCTTCTTCAATGAAATATGCAACAAAGTGATTCATCCTGATACTCTCGATAAATTACAAAATGATGTAATTGTTACCATGTGTCAGCTTGAAATGTACTTTCCTCCTTCATTTTTTGATATCATGGTTCATCTTGTAGTACATATTACAAGGGAGGTGAAGATGTTGGGTCCAATTTTTTTACATTGGATGTATCCATTTGAACGCTACATGAGTGTTTTTAAAGGTGATGTTCGGAATCGTTATCGTCCTGAAGGGAGTATTATTGAGGGTTATGTGGCTAGGGAAGTGATGGACTTTTGCAACGATTTTTTGAATTCCAATGAAACTTCTAGCGATCTAAAAAATGATCTTGTTACTGAGTCTTATTGTGGCAAAGGAACTCTGGGAGCACGAGTGAAAGGAACTAGTCGTGAGTTGTGGGAACAAGCACATTTGTATATTTTACACAACATCGATGAAGTTAGTAGCTACATCACAGAACACAATGATCTTATCAAGAAAAATCATCCGCGATCCAGTTCAATGTGGCTTGTAAGAGAGCATAATCGAACATTTATTAGGTGGTTTGAAGAGAAAGTCTTTAAGCAACTATCTGAATCACCAAATAATGTTGCTGAGAACATAAAATGGCTCACCTTTAAGCCAAAAATGGATGTCATGTCATATGAAGGTTATGACATAAACAAATTTTTATATTACACTAAACGTCAAGATGAAAGTAGTGTAGTCCAAAATA
Organism: Alisma plantago-aquatica; assembly: GCA_963693085.1. NCBI lineage: Eukaryota > Viridiplantae > Streptophyta > Magnoliopsida > Alismatales > Alismataceae > Alisma > Alisma plantago-aquatica. The sequence continues at coordinate 1,505,347,568 of OY856409.1, read as the reverse complement.
GTGGGGTCACTGTTAAAGCTTGTTCGTTGTATTTTGCTAGTGCCAAAGATAAAAGACCAAGCGAAGCTGAGATGTCGTATTTCGGAATCATTGAGGACATATGGGAAATGTACTATACAAATTTCAGAGTTCCTATCTTTAGATGTAATTGGGTTGATAACAACAAAGGCGCTTTAGTAGATGAGTTGGGTTTCACATTGGTGAATTTTGAAAAAATTGGAGAGAAAGATGAACCATTCATCATGGCAGACCAAGCAAAACAAGTATTCTATATTGATGACCCAACAAATAAAAATTGGTCTGTCATTCTTCATGGAAAAAGACAGTTTACTGTGGATCCTATAAATGAAGAAGAATACTACAAAAAGTATGATGATTCCAACCCATTTTCAGTTGGTTTGCCAAGTGTCAATGTTGAAGTTAACACCAATGACTTATATACACGTCAAGACCATGCTGAAGGAATTTTAGTTGACTAACAACTCAACCAAAACTAGAGGTATGTATTATCATTCAAGCACACATTTTCTTTTATCATGTATACATTTTATTATATATCACCACGGCAAGTGAAGATGAACATTCTGATCATGAGCATGAGGATGCTAGTGGTGATGTTAAGAAGAGTAGAGGTCCCACAGTGATGCGTCGGCTGCAAGAGCTTAGGGCAAAAGGGGAGAAATTGCCAATCCAGTTTGAAAGGGGAGGAGTACCTATTGGGGAACACGCTAGTACTTTTAAGCATTATGTAGGGGCAACCGCACGCAGTAAGGTGCCAATAGATATAGAAAACTGGCATGATGTTCCTATTGGCTTGAAAGACCTCCTTTGGAAAGATATATATGTGAGTTGAATTTTGATACTATATTATCTTGTTTTTTGTTTATTGATTCCAGTTTTTTGTTTTGACATATACTTTTTGAAATAAGATTATCGCTTCATTTGTATATAGGGTGTTTTTCATTTAAATGAAAAAGACCATAGGAAAAGAGTGCTGCAACATTGTGGTGTACGATGGAGGGCATTTAAGACCTATCTCAAAAGGTATTATATAAATAATCCTACTCAAAAGAAGAAAGCAACAGACATATATATTTTTATAGATCCTGAGGTGTGGGACAGATTTGTTGCACAAAGGAATTCAGAAGAGTTTCAGGCATACAATTAATGTTTTTATATATGTATATGTTTGCCAAGTTGTAAATTGCAATACCTCATTTTAAATGATCAGGCTATTCACGAGGCCCAAAAGGAAAGACGGGCCAAAAATGTGCATAACCATCACATGGGATCCCTTAGTTATGCCCAGCACCGAGAACAACTGGAGAAGCAAATCTCTTCTGGAGAAGGGTCTAGCACAACTCAAGTTGAGTGTCCACCCCGTTATAAAATTTGGCTTGATGCTAAAAAAAATAAAGCAGGTGAAATTACCAACCCTGCAACTAAGCAGGTGGCATAAAAAATGGTAAGTTCATCACAATTAAGTAATTAAAGAGTAGGATTTAATAATATATATCTAATTGTTTGTGATTTAATATTTTCATTAAATATGAATAGGATGATCTCTAATTGTTTGTGATTTAATATTTTCATTAAATATGAATAGGATGATCTCTAATTGTTTATGATTTAATATTTTCATTAAATATGAATAGGATGATCTCTATGAGCAAAGAAAACAAGGAAAGTTCATACCAATTGGACGCATGGATGAACTATCAGTTGCTCTTGGTACGAAAGAGCATCCTGGCCGTGTTAGGGGATTAGGAGCTGGCATAGGATTCAAGAATTATTATGGGCCTTCAGAATCTAGAAGAGGTCGTACATTTACACATGATGAGGTTGAAGCATTAGTATCACAGAAAGTGCAACAGATATTGTCTTCATTTCATCCTATTCAACCTTCTCAACCTCCTCAAACTGTGTGTCTCTCAGATGATGATGTACAAGCTCGTACTCCAATTGTAGAAGGTCATGGGAGCACTCCCAATGAACCACTACAACAATCTGTAGTAAGTTTGTTCTATATATGTTAATATGATATATATAATATAGTAGGTATCTGGTTTACCGCTTTGTATATAACTTATATTATTTCAACTAGGTTGGTATGAACTGTAAACTTGCAGTGGAGGTTCCAGAGTACAATGTTGTGGCAGTGGGTAAGGTATACAACATCGGTGGTACATTGCATTGTCAATCAGTTTCTGATGACATTTGTCGTGTGTCCATCCATCTTATGTATGACGGAATGGGGGACAAACCACTACCCATACCTTATTCTAAATATGGTACGGTTGATGAAGCAGAGGGTGCTATGGTGGGATGGCCTAGACACTTGGTTATCATTGACAAGGTATATCTACATGTTTTTTATATTTGACTAGCTACATATATGAATTCGTTTAATATAAGTATGTATTTAATTAATAGGTTTGTAAACTAAAAAGTAAAAATCCTAGTAGTCGTCCTCCTATGCCCAAGCCTTCTTTCATTCCAGAAGCCACATTCGATGAATTGGGAAATAAAAGTAAATGTTTGGCTCGATACTTAGCCAACCAAAGCCCAGGATCACATATGGTGGTCAATTTAACAGAAGATGCAGTTGGGAGGGACTTTGAGAATTTTATTTTTCTTGATGATATTATAGAGTTGTTTCGGTATGATTGGCTAAATACTTCGATATTAGAAGTATGGATAAGGTAAGAATTAATCAATATAGATTACTCGAATATATATTTTTAGCTTATTTGTAACATATCAAATTTTCACAAATGTTTTACAGCCATTTATATACTGAGATGACAAACTTTGATATAAAGAATGTTGGATTCTTAGTTCCTTCAGTCACTAGTCAAGTGCAGACACAAATGGATGATGTGAATGAGTACTTCAGTACTGCATTCAAATATTTTGGTAGTGTGGGAAAGGAAATTATTCTAATTCCTTTTAACGTCCAGTAAGTATTATAATTCAATAGAATTCTAATATTGACTAAATTATAATTCTAATTTTTGTTTTCAATATAAATTTACTCAGATCTAGACATTGGGAACTAGTGGTGGTTGTCCCAAAATTGATGACTTTCTATTATCTTGACCCAATGGGAAAAACAACAAGGGGTCACAAACTGAGATTGCCAACTATGGAGTAAGAATAAATTTAGTTTCTATAACATCAATTGTTATGCTTCAACATGATATTTATACTTAGAATTTCTATTTTGACAACTATCGTAATCAAATCGATTGATAGGGGTATAAAGGCTTATCGTGAAGGTGGAGGAATAATACCCACAAAATTAAAGACACTGACTTTGAAAAATGTCAAGGTAACTACTTTGACTGCTTAGTCGTATATGTACAACTCTTACAATAATGTATTAATGTCAAATTTTATATGTTAACTCTCTTATAGTCTTATTTCTTTATTTGTACAACTCTGTTTGTAGCAGTTTACTAATATTAAGTTATAATTCTTTATTTGTAGTGTCATATACAAAATAATGATTGGGCTTGTGGCTACTACGTACTGAAGTATATGCAAACTATTTTGAAAGAAGCATCACTAGACATTCAGAGTACAGATAAGGTAATTAATAAAGAATAACATCATAAATTTACAAGTGAGATTTGCATCATTTTATAAAATATATATGAGCATGTGCTTTTTTTTGCAGATCTTTACAACTCATCCTTACTCACTTGATGGGTGAAATGAATTCCAAGAAGAATGGTCAGATGTTTTTCTTAATGAAGTTACTATAGCATTGGATTGAATTCATAACTTCATTTGTGTATGTAGATTTGAAACTCTATCAAAATTTACTTTTTGTAGTATGACATTAAATTTAATATCACTTTTAAACTTGCAATCTATCATTGTTGTTAGTATGTGCTATGTGTATGAATGTTAGTATGCGCTATATGTCTAATTTGAATGAATCTATCTTAGACTTGCAAGAATGTTAGTAAGTGTTGTGTATGAAGATGTCCCAACTCAATATATGTGAATAATTGTTGTTATGAATGTGTGGTTTGGAGATTTACATCAAATCAAAAAGGATTGGACATAAAAGTTTGCAAATGGCTTTGGAATGAATTTTTGGCTTGCATCATTGCATTTGCAAGTCTATTTCTATTGTAGGTTTTGAATTGTGTAAAGCAATTCTGTTTTGTAGGTTGCTGTACTGAAGATTTCTGGTTCTGCAGAATTTTTCTTTAAAAAAAATGTAACTTTTCGGGTCGGTTATTTAAGAAAACTGTCCCTATAGACTTCTTGGGTCGGTTATACACAAAACCGACCCAGTAGGTTCATCCCAAAATTCTACAGCTATTTGAAGACTTCTACGGTCGCTTATGGAGAAAAATCGACCCAATAGACACTTCTTGGGTCGGTTATACACAAAAACCGACCCAGTAGGTTCATCCCAAAATTCTACAGCTACTTGAAGACTTCTAGGGTCGCTTATGGAGAAAAACTGACCCAATAGACACTTCTTGGGTCGGTTATACACAAAAACCGACCCAGTAGGTTCATCTACAGCTATTTGAAGACTTCTAGGGTCGCTTATCGAGAAAAATCGACCCAATAGACACTTCTTGGGTCGGTTATACACAAAAACCGACCCAGTAGGTTCATCCCAAAATTCTACAGCTACTTGAAGACTTCTAGGGTCGTTTATGGAGAAAAACTGACCCAATAGACACTTCTTGGGTCGGTTATACACAAAAACCGACCCAGTAGGTTCATCCCAAAATTCTACAGCTACTTGAAGACTTCTAGGGTCGCTTATGGAGAAAAACTGACCCAATAGACACTTCTTGGGTCGGTTGTACACAAAAACCGACCCAGTAGGTTCATCTACAGCTATTTGAAGACTTCTAGGGTCGCTTATGGAGAAAAACTGACCCAACAGATACTTGTTGGGTCGGTTATACACAAAAACCGACCCAGTAGGTTCATCCCAAAATTCTACAGCTATTTGAAGACTTCTAGGGTCGGTTTTTTTTACCTCTTTTGGGTCGGTTTTTTACCTCTTTTGGGTCGGTTTTTTTACCTCTCTTGGGTCGGTTTTTTACCTCTCTTGGGTCGGTTTTTGTTCCCTCTAGGGTCGATTGTTGTACCTCTCTAGGGTCAGTTTTTCTACCTCTATAGCGTTGCAAGTACTGTAGCGACGCCCACCTAGGCATCGCTTAAAAAGTGACGCTACATGCTTCAAAAAACCGACCCAAGATACCAATACTGTACTAGTGATTAATAAATATATATGTAAATAATAGCATTTCACTCATATGTTAGACGTAAAATGTTAGTAGTATAAAGAAGTGAGAGAATACAATTTCCCCTATTTATTTATATTTAGAGGATGTTATTAATATTAAGAAAATAACTAACATGAATCGGAAAGTTAAGTTAACATAATATGTTCTTTACTTCGCTCATGAATGGATAATTTTGTAAGGATCATAAATACCAAATATAGTAAGTAAAATGTTCATGTATAAGAAATAATCAATTATACAATTTTTTAATAAAACATTAATGTCAAATTTATATCACATGTATCGTCAATATCTTTTTTTTAGATGGGCAATACTAGTACCCAATGTTCAGAAAATGGACCTAACAGTCGATTACTCAGTTCGGTCAGTGGGCCATGCCGAATAGGTCCAATCGGTCATGTACATGGGTCAAGACCGATTAGTCAGCCGCCCAAGTGATTATTCCCTTGATTACTCACTGATTTTTGAGATCCCAACCCACCAGGCCTGACTAAGAGAAAAAAAGGGAGAAAAAAAGAATTTTTTTTGACTAAGCACCCGAATCCCCCCCCACGAATCAAACCCCACTCTCACACAACATACCTGTCCCCGTCACCCTCCCCTGACTATCCTAGGGCAATGACTCCTCATAATGATGGTGGACCATGCTCCTCCAACTAGCAGCAGAGGCAGAAACCTATTACCACGACAACGATGCTGGGGGGTTGAGGCAGAGGTGCCGGTGATGGAGTGGAGCAACGATACTTCAAGCAACAATATATGTGGCTTGTGGCGCTCCAGGAAATTGACAAGGAGACGATAAATTAGGTTAGCGGCGACAAACATTCTCCTCATAGGTACTTTTCTTCCTCTTGTTAGTCCTTTTGTTTTAGTTCTTCTTCCTCTATTTCTCCTTCTCCTTCTCCTTCTTCCCCCCTTTTGATTCTTATTCCTCTATTTCTCTTGCAAGACTTTCCCCTCTCACACTTTGATGCTTCTTCTCCTCCTATATTCTAATTCGTCTTCTTCTAATTTCATTTGCCAACCCTTTTGTCGTTTCCTTTTCTTTACCTTCCAACTTACTGGTGTCCACTTCTGATTTCTTCTTCCTCTCCTCATTCCACTCATCCCACACTCTTCCCTTTCTTTCCCATACTCCATGTCAGTCTAATTCATGATACCATCTCCTAATTGCATATAGACGGCCAACTGATTATCTTCTTGCTACTGTTTAGTTCTTTCATTTGCCTACTTGCCTCTTCATCTAATTGCTTTTCATACATTCCTAATGCATTTTCATCTAATTGATATCTACCTAATTGCTTCTTTGTTGTTCAGAAAATTGCATATTCATTTAACTAGTATCATTTCCCTACTTGACATCTCATCTATTACTTGTTCGTACGTGCATGATTGCATTTTCTTCTAATTGCTATTCATGTAATTGTTGTTGGTCAAATTGCATATTCATTTAATTAGTTTATTTCTCTATTTGTATCTTCATCTAATTGCTTGTGCAAGTGCTTACATATGTTAAATTGTGATTGTGTTTGTTTATTTGATATCTTTTGATGATTGTCTCCAGTGCAATCATGTAGAATCTTAGATCAGTCTCAATTGGGGATAACATCCAACAAGACACTTCCCATCCACCTGGGTCAACTGATGTTGCATGGAAATATTGTTTCCTCAAAGATAAAAACAACTCCAGTTGGGTTCAGTATAAAAACATAGTTTGTTGTAGCAGAAAATAAAAATCCAACTATTACATATATTCATGTTCAACTTAAATTTGAGCCTTATGGGAAAAAAATCTAAATTGTGAATCTAATTATCAAGATCATATTATGGTGAACAACCTTCCCTTCTCAAAACTCATCCTAGCACGTGCTCCTGATCTAAGTCCTCTTCTACCTGAATCTCAGGCTGCGCTAACTTTGGGTGGGTTGGAAAACAACACTTAGGAAAAGGAACACAAAAGAAAAGGACGTTAATGAAAACTGGGTATGTATAGTAAAAACAACTATGCAATACTAAAGATAGAGAAAAGTTAAGGATGAATATCAAATAAAGGAGATGTTCAAAAGAAGTTCCAAGAAAATTTAACATGCCAAAAGATCTAGCATTATAATAAAAGAGATAATTGTCTGGAAGAAAATCTTACCTTATAAAAAAATCATAAATAGTGCATGTAAAAACTTAGACCACTTTTATTTATGTGGAGTCGAGACTCATAAATCTCAAGCCTAAATATTTTAGGTGGAAGACACACACCTTGGGTGGAATACACACTCCCCTATAAATATATGAATGAAAATCGCACGATCACTACAGAATACGCACGTCCAATATAATATGAGATTATATGGGATTAAGAGAGAAAGAGTTCCCTCCCATGCCCGTGGCAGAGGCCGAACGCCTGAGAGGGTGCTAAATCAAGGCGGCAATATAAGTACACATGTACTACTAGAATAAATAAAACCTAGTCTATTTGTACATGCATAATAATGTAAAGGAAAGATTCAAGTTTGGTCATAAGGAGTACGAAATAAATAAGGATGAGATAATCCAAGTCACATAATAGGCCAGATGAACATAAGTATTAACATTGGCAATAATTGAACATAAAACAAGGAACTTAAAAATATAATCAAGGATAATCAATATTTAACCAAGTAATGCCTCACATGGGAAAATTCATTACTCATCACAGTATTGCCAAAATAATCGGGAAAGACATACATACCTCACGTACAATACATAAGTTCAAAGTGAGTCCTGGGTTCAAGTCTAAGTCTCCAAAACACCTATTAAATATATATGTAGAATTCAAGTTAGGTTTACATCAATTATATAAATCCTAAATCGTCCGTTTATTATTAGTGAATTAGGTCTTCAAAATCATATTATGTTATGGATCATTTTTGACTGATTTCATAACCTATTTTACTTTATTTTTGTAGACTTATAAATTATTAGTTATGAATGTTGAGGAAGTCCAACCAATTGGATAAAATTGTAAAAATTTCATATTTATTAGATTGGAGTTAGGCGATTATTTCTATATCATTGGACAACTTAAAATTTTATAATTCCAAGACATATTTTGTTTTGATTTATAGATTAGTATATATAGATTTTAAAAGTTCCAACCAGCTAGAAAATGGCTTTAAAATTACATTTTCTATATCAAATTTAAGTGTGAAACCAATACCAATAGATTGAGGAAATTGGACTCTTAAACCTCACATGCATGGTCTGGTAAACATGAGATATATACTCCACAATACAGATACAACAAGAAACTCTCGCGAAACCTTCTACCAAAATAACCAGGAAGGACAAATAGCAACCAATCATGGAGACCACTACAGTGAAAACCAAAACTAACATAGGAAACTGAACGTATAAAAATTGCTTATGATTTCAGAATATCATCTAGAAGTTTGGTAAACAAATCAACTAGATAAAACTCAGGATAGAAAACCCAAACAAGAAAAGTTGTGGAGAAGTCTGACGATTAAATATAAAGAATCCAATGCCACATGGGAGAAAAGTATATTACATGTGATGTGATTAGGAAACATGATATAAGAAAAGTATCAAGGACATCCTCCACAACCGACTGTGGTGATTTGGTGGAGTGAGAGGGTTCAAGACCTGTCGTTGTTAGGAGTTGATGGGTATTATATAGGTTAACATGCATGAGTTTCTTTGGGGAGAGGCATGGTGGTGGTGAGTAGTCAACGTCTATGATTTAGAGAGTGCATATCTTGGGGTATATATATTACAATCATCAACAAGTCAAATAGGATATTGTAAATACAAAAAGATAATGAGGAAAAATAAATACATCAAAATGTGAATATCATTGTGAATATCATTGGAGGTAAAGTAAGGAAAGGTTAATAAGGAAAAAGAGGAAGGCAGAGAGAGCAATGATTGAAAGAAAAGAGTACCACACGGAAAAGAAAAAGGAAAATAAAACGCCATAGGAAGAAAATTAGAAACAATATCAAATAGATTGTGCCATCCCTCGTCCCCGTTGTTGAGCCCTACCGCCGATGTAGCAACTCTTTCCCGCTGCCGCCGCTACCATCCCTCCTCCCCCTCAATCTGCTCGCCGCCGTTAAACCCTACCGCATACAAGCGCTCCTCCCGCGGCTCTCGCTGGAGGGGAACGGATCCGTCCACTGGATCTGTTCTACTTGCTGTATGCCGTGGTGGGCGAATTGACGTTGGTGGAGGGGCATCGCCTGCTTGCTGATAGCACACCATGTGTGTTGATCTTCTCCACGCAGACATTTGTAGGTGTGAAGGGGCAGACGGTGAAGGCGGGCGTTGGGTGTGTTGGTGATCTCATCGATGGTTGCCACATGCACATGTCAGGCGGGCGGATGCAGCGGTCTTCTGGCTGGATAGATCGCGGAAAGGGAACGCACTCGAGTCTCCTTTGTCGTGCTCCCATCTCGTGGATTGAACATTAACATAATCCTTTGGATTTTGGGCAAGGATCAGACCGGCGCACTATTGCCTGTGGCCGTGAGGAACGCCCCATCCCGGTGACCTCTCCCTTCTTGCGGTCTTCGTGCTTCCTCCTATTTGTTCTCAGAATGCGACGGCTCTGGGCTCGTGCTTTGTGTGAGATGGATGATCAAGAAGAAGGAGAGAATAGGAATTCCACACTGCAGCTGCAACAAACCAAAAATCCCGTAGATCGTCTGACCTGACGTCCCCATCGTGTTCATGCACTAGTACAGGCCGTTCGAAACGACACCTAAGTGGTGACACTAAAAAGTAGACATCCTTTAGCATCAGTTACGTAACCAACGATTATGTTTTGATTTTTTTTCTTATCAGCTTGCAAGCATGCTGGTCAGCAGGATGCAGAACTGAACTGCATATTTACAACATCCTTTAATTTCAGCCAACAACATGCCACAAACCTGCAATATTAACAAAATAGACAATATTATATATGGATCATGTGATTCACACACATGTATAAGTACATTTAATTTATATAATTCATCACACACATATAGATATCTGTAGCTCCATCATCATCATTATCATATGAGATTATATAATATATGTTGTATGGTATCGATTTCCAGTGCAGCATACCTATTTTTTGCAAACTGATTTCAATTCAAATATGTTTGGTTACACAACAGAAATTAACTTCAATATTATAAAATTTAGGCTTACTTAAGTTGTGGTTAGTTTGTTTTCGTAATACAAACGCAAAATATTATAACCACTCTGTGAATACTACAAGAGATGAATGAAAATGACATAGTTATGAACATGCATCGGTGTTGTTGTCCAAAATAGTAACTAAACAAGGGGGTTGTTGTACCCCTAAACATGCACATAAGTAAAATAACTGGGAAGAGAGAGAGACACAACTAGACTAGATACACAACTTAAACAACAACAATTGTGAGAGTCTTTTCATTGTGATGGTCTTCCCCTGCACTTTTAACAACAAAAAATAGCTATGAAGTTTGATTACTTTAAGACAAAAAGTGGAAACACAAAATAAGACAGGAAAGTAAATTTGTCGCTTGGACCTACCTTGGTTTTTTTGTTGATGTTGAGACGGCGCGGAGCTCGTCATTGTCTTTAGATGAATCTGAACTGATGGTGATAGGGAAATTGACGGTACCAAAAGGAATAAAAGGGAAATCAGGCGTGTTCTCATCATCATCATCGCTATCCTTTGTCGATTACTCAAATCGTTTGAGATGATCGGGCGTCTCGTTGTTGATGTTGGTTATCCAAACTTTGATGGTATTATGGTCAACCAGACGAAGAAAAAGCCTGTCACCACAGCCCAATAGCATCTTCCTAACCCACTTGCACCAATTGGATGTGAATACAAGATTTCCGACAACATCGTACTTAACCTCGATAACAGATGTTGAATTTCTAAAATTTAGGTACACTTCACCAGCCTTGTAGCGTCTTCCGTTTAGATAATGCTAATGTTTAAGTATAGTGAGTTATGCTAAGGAACAATCGTCTAGGATGATGTCCAACTGTTATTCATCAGGGAATAGTAACATTGGGGTAGAGGCCTAGGCCATGGTGACTATTGAAGATCTAGATGTTATGCCTACAATAATATAAAATAATGTTGAGAAAAAGTAATATAAATATAAGTACTAACAACAGACAACAACATGGGTTATTTCATATTCATGACGGAGAAATAATTGTTTCATACGAATACATAACATATTTTCTACGTAGTTAACTGCAAACAAAGCAAACATTGTCAATCAAATACAAACTGGCGTTCATTGCACTAAGTTATTCATTATATCTGTTAAACTAAAAAATAAATATGTAGTCGGTAGTACGTAGTGAAATAAACATGTGAAATAAACATGGGGGTAGAGGCCCAGATCATGGTGAAATAAACTAAAAAACCAATTATACATTTCATTTTTATGAAGTATCATCATCATCATCATATCCATTAGGGGCCAACCATCATCATCATCATCATCATCATCATCATCATCATCATCATCATCATCATCATCATCATCATCATCATCATCATCATCATCATCATCATCATCATCATCATCATCATCATCATTCATCACCATCACCACCACCACCATCATCATCATCATCATCATCATCATCATCATCATCATCATCATCATCATCATCATCATCATCATCATCATCATCATCATCATCATCATCATCATCATCATCATCATCATCATCATCATCATCATCATCATCATCATCATCATCATCATCATCATCATCATCATCATCATCATCATCATCATCATCATCATCATCATCATCATCATCATCATCATCATCATCATCATCATCATCATCATCATCATCATCATCATCATCATCATCAGGGGCCAACCATCATCATCATTGCGGGACCCACCTCTAAGACCCCACAAAGATAACCAAACTATCCACAGTAATGATTACTTGAAAAACACAAATAACTTATTTCATCAAATAACATATTTGGAACAAGCAACTAAAGATGTTTTCATTAGCCAACTATAGATGTAACCATGGCTTGTCAAGATTCATTATTAAGTTTGCCATGAAATTACTTGAGCTACACCTGATCAAGTAAAAGTCACCACGCCAGGTTCTCGTGTCAATGACTCACTATCCACATCTTAGGGTCATCCAGAAACCCTAAGATAAGAAGCAAACTCTAGTCCGCCTTAGAGTTTCTAAACATTAGCTAGGTAAGAGCATAAAGCCTCTCTACCTTACATACCTCATCTCAGGTGCATGAGATAGGTTAAATGTCATATATGTCAAACTAGGGCACCATGTAAGAGATACTAATGAAAGCTACCTCTACTGATCCCTTCCACATCAAGAGCACAACTTTTCACAACAATGTATCACATACAAACCATCTTATCTAATTACTTAGCAACATAGAGGTTAACATCTCATCTTGAAATCTTTCCTAATTTTTGGTGATCTAGCCTTCAATATGAGGCAATTGAATGACATATATGTGATTTCGTGTTCTAACCCAAGAATACGTGGCTTAGGATTTCAGAGATACATTTATTTCATATCAGAATATATAGACCCTATATATACATTTCCATCACATAAGTCAAATGAACTAATCACCAGTCAATAATTCAAATATTATGCATAATACTTTGTTTTAACCAATATGCAGAATTGAAATCAGTTATAATTAAAATGTGAACAGAATCTAGATAAATTCATATTTCTTCTGATCAAGAAGACTATAACATTCACATGATTCATTTACAAGGTTCAATAGAAGAATGAAATCTAAGGTCAAACAAGGTAAACAATCTTGTGCAATTATTGGAGTTTCTCAATTTCCATCACTTGTAGTTTAATGGGTAGAATTAAGTTTAGAGTTCAATAAGAGTTTTCAATTGAACCTACACCACTCACCTCAGGTGTGAAGCACCTGAAATTCGTAGCCCAGCTACTATAATTTTTGAATCAAGTTCTCACTTCAAGAAATTAGAACTTTCCTTCTCCTATTTGCTCATGAACCTAGAAGAAGAAGAAGTGAAGAAAAAGAATGAAAGAAGAGATTGATTTATGATCTTTTGATCCAAATTAGTGGAGTGACGAGCTCCATACATAGAATAGTATAGAAGTAGATAAACCTAGTAGGGATTAGTTAGCTACAGCGGATTTACCAACCTTGGAAAGAGAGAACCCAGAATTCTAAAATTTCAACTTCAGATTTCCCAACCCCTATAATCTCCTCTTCTCTTAAGAGTTTCAAAGCTCAAGAGTTTTGGACAGAAATGCGAGGTGCATGAGTTATTTTGGTTCCATATATACCTATTGAGGTGCTTGGTACAATTAGTTATAATGAATTTTCAGCCTTTTTTTCTCCAGAAAATTTGGTCGGCTGAGTGTTCCTGTTATGATTCGTTACAACATTCCACCTCATAAATAGAATTTCATCATCAAAATCCAAATACCCTAAATTTAGAGTCCATAGGATACCTACATTGTGAGTATAGTTTTATTGTATCAATTGGTGCAATGTTTACTTAAGGATGTCATGTATGTCTACCCAATATAGTCTACTTCGAAAGCTCTGTTTAATTACCACAGTTGGGATGTAATCATTGCAGATATTTTAGTTTGATTAGTTGTCCAAATGTTAGGTAGTGTGTTTTTAATCCATCACCTTTAACTAGTTTTTCTAATTGTTAAACATTAAGGCCTTAAGACCCCTTCGTAGAGAAGGAGATTTTAAAACCCAACTACTCTCTCTATATGGGTAGCATGACATAAGACAATTATCTTTCTATAGATCTTTTCCATGTCTAAGGTATCAACTGTCCTAACAGTTTGGTATTCTTGAAATATAGGTGTAATGTATAAAGGAAAGGGTTCTAAGGATGGATTTTCTAAATAGTTAGACTGTTATGCAGAACTATGCATTGGTACCATCTTGTAAAGAGTGGGACCCAGTAGGGCACCACTCCTAACTTAATTCAAGAAAATATTTTCATATAACACCTTGAACTCAAATATGACTAAATAAAAGAGGTGAAATATATTTTTCTCAAAGAAATGAGTACAGAAACATAGTTTTTTGTAGTGGAAAATAAAAAGTCAACTGTTACATAAATTCATTTTTCAACTCAACATTGGGCCTTATAGGAAAAATCTAAATTGTGAATCTAATTATCAGGATCATATTGTAGTGAACAACCTTCCCATAGAGGAACTCATCCTAGCACTTGGTCCTGAGCTAAGTCCTCTTTTCCCCCGATCTCGGGCTATGCTAACTATGAGTGGGTTAAAAAATAACACCCATGAAAAGGAAAACAAATAAAAAGGATGTCAGTGAAAAATGAGTATGCATAGTAAAAACAACTAGGCACTACTTAAGATAGAGAAAAGCTAAGGATGAATATTAAAGAAAGGAGAGATTTAAAAGAGAAGTTCCAAGAAAATTTAGCACAGGCCAAAATATGAGGCTTTATAATAAAAGAGATGATTGACTGGAAGAAAATATTTCCATATAAAAAATAATTATTCATAAGTAGTGCATGTAAATAATTAAATCACTTTTATTTATGTAGGGACAATACCTATAAATCTCAAGACTAAAAATATTTTGGATGGAAGACACACACCCTGGATGGAATACACACGCCCTTACAAAAATATGAGCAAAAAACACACTCTCAAGATGGAATATGCACGTCCAATATAGTATGGAAGTATAAAAGTACTACTACAATAAATAAAACCTAGTCTATTTATACATGCATAATAATGTAAAATTAAGATTCAAGTTTGGTCATAAGAAGTATGAAATAAATAAGGGTGAAATCATCCAAGTCACATAATAGGTCAGATGACCATAAGTATTAACATCAACAATAATGGAAGATAAAACAAGGAACTTGAAAATATAATCAAGCATAATCAAGATTTAACCAAGTAATGCCTCACATGGGAAAATGGATTAGTCATCATAGTATAATTAGAAAATATGTACATACCTCAGATAGAGTACATAAGTCCAAAGTCAGTCCTAGGTTCAAGCCTAAGTCTCCAAAGAACCTATCAATTTATATGTAGAATTGAACTTAGGTTTATATTAAATATATAAATCCTAAAATCATCCTTTTATTATTAGTGAATCAGGTCTTCAAAACCATATTATGTTGTGGAACATATTTAACTGATTTCATAATATATTTTACTTTGTTTTTGTAAACTTATATATTATAAGTTATGAATTTTGAGAAAGGCAAACCAAATTAGATAAAATCATAAAAATTGCATATTTATTAGATTGGAGTTAGGAAATTAATTTTGTGTCATTGGATATATTAAAATTTTAAAATTCCAAGACATAGTTTGATTTGATTTATAGATTAGTATATATGGATTTTAAAAATTCCAATCAACTAGAAAATTCCTTTAAAATTATATTTTCTATATAGAATTGAAGTGTGAAACTGATACCATTAGATCGAGGCATGGATTCTTTAACCTCACATACAAGGCTCTGATTAACATGAGCAACATGCTCCACAATACAGAGACAACAAGAAATTCTTGGGAAACCTTCTGCCAAAACAACCAGGAAGGACAAATAGGAACCAATCATGGACACCACTACAGAGAAAACCAAAACAAAAAACATAGGCAACCGAGCATATAAAAATTGCTTATGCTTTTAGAATATTGTCTAGAAGTCTGATAAACAAATCAACTAGATAAAACTCAGGATAGAAAACCCGAACAAGAAAAGTTGTGGAGAAGTTTGTCAGTAAAATAGAAAGAATCCGATGTCACATGGAGGAAAGGTAGATTACCTATGATGTGATCAGGAAACATGATATAGGAAAAGCATCAAGGACCTATGCCAGAGCCGACCATGATAATTTGGAGGGGTGGGAGGGTTTGAGTCTTTGAGACCCGCAGTTGTGAAGAGTTGATGGCTGACGATAACTAGGTATCGATCGACATAATAGAGATAAAATATGTGATCAAATAAATCCTTGGACAGGAATTAAATAGGTTAACATGCATGAGTTTCTTTAGGGAGAGGCATGGTGGTGGCGGGTAGTCATTGTCTATGATCCAGAGAGTGCATATCTTGGGGTATATATATAACAATCATCAACAAGTCAATTAGGATAATGTAAATACAAAAAGATAAGGAGGAAAAATAAATATATCAAAATGTGAATATCATTGGAGGTATGTGGGGAAAGCAAGGAAAGGTTAATAATAGAAAAGAGGAAGGGAGAGCGAGAGCGATAATTGGAATAAAAGAGAGTACCACGCAGAAAAGGAAAATAAATATAAAACATGATAGGAAGTAGAAACCATATCAAATGGAATGTACTAAATTAAACAATTAACAACTAATGTTTCCAATAGTATTATCTCTTTTAAAATTTATTTGAGGGTCCACACAAACTTAAATAAAGTAAATTTTGACACATATGTTAATTATGACATGAAGAATTCGAATTGTACATTAATTTTTATATTTATAATGTTCAATATTGAGAAAAAAATATTGCACCCCTTTAATTGGTCATATTTGAGTTCATGGGGTTATATGCAAATTATTTTCTTGAATTTAGTAAGGAGTGGTCCCCTACTGGGTCCCACTCTTTACAAAACCACATTACAAAGTACAATGGGTCTTGAATCCTTAATCTCATAGGCATTTCTTGTCTTAGGAATAAGAGAGATGAACAATTGATTCACCTCTCTAAGCAACTGACCACTATCGAAGAATTTGTGAATATCTTTTTTAACATAACATCCAATGATATCCCATCAACTCTTAAAAAATGATAATGAAAACCATCCACCCCTTGTGCTTTGTCACCATTATAATAGAAGACCACATTATCAATATCCTTGTCAGAGAATTTGTTGCATAAGTGGTTGAAATGGTCATCATTTATTTTTGGTAGAATCCACTACTCATTCCACTCAATTTGTATCTCAGAATCTTTCTTAAAAAGATTGTTGTACTACTCAATGGTATTTGCTTTGATATCCTCTTCGTCAACAAAAATCTTTTCATGAATAACACAACTCATTATAGTATTACTCTTCATGTTTTAAGAGATGAATATAAAAATTATATGTTCTTATCACCCATCTTGAGCCACCGAGTCCTTGATTTTTGATGAAAAAGAGATTCTTCAGTTGCATATGCTATAATGGATTCTTTCATTTTTTTTGTAGAGCACTAGAAATCAAACTAGAATCAGTACGGTTGCTATCTAAATCCATTTGAGCTCCACACAGTTCAATTTCCAAGAGTCATTGATTTTCAAATATATTCCCTACCTTCATCTTGTTCCTGGTGCAAAGAGAAATTATAATCCTTCTTCATTTCTAACATTATATAAACATCAAATTGATCATAGCTTCATCCTTCCAGGCATCTCTAATCACATCATAGAACCTAGGTAGAGTGGTCCATGCATTAATGAATAAAAAATGCATTTTTTCTCTTATACGTATATTCATCCAAAAACATATATTACATTTTTGGTCACTAAAAATGGAGCAACAATATCCCCCAAACATTAGGAAATGTACAAAGTGCTCATTGTATAACAATTTGTATATATTTGACATAAAAAGCTTATTACCTTCCTGCTTATTATCCCATGTAAAGAGAACTTCACCAAATCTAGTTCAAGCAACTGGTATCATGATAAACACATCGAATTGGTTCTAGCAGTAGAAGAGGTCTCCAAGTTGTCATACCTCTCTGATGAAATCCTAAGTGAGTTGAAATCACCACTACCAATCCAAGGAGAATTCACATTGTTATAATATCAACTATTCCATAAAGAGATTTGTTTGTATTTAAGATTTTGACCATACACAATAGTCAAAATGAAAGATCTTCTCAATAAGAACTTCACAAGAAATAAACAAATTACTTTCATCAATTTTGTTAATGATAATGTTATCATAATTCAAGATAATAAAACTACTCCCCAGAGGATGGGATAAATGGTTCTAAATATAAGAAACCCAAGAAAAATATTGTTCATAGCTTTGTTAATTTTTCTCTTCCTAACCTTTGGCTCCAAAATGCAAGCAATAGAAATTTTATTCACAACAGTGGCTTCACAAACAATTTTTCGTTTGCCTTTTTTTAATCCCCTCATATTCCAAGATAGAATAGAAATGGAACTAAACACTAGGAATTGTTATGAAGATATTTGTTACCTAACCTGAGTCATCACCACCACCAAGAGGGAATCCCCAATTCTCATTACCATACATGAACTCGAGAGTCTTAAAATTGTTGGGAGACATTGGGATTCCAAGAACCTTATGTTAAGGCATGTTTGAAACATTTTGTGGTGGGGACTTGTACCTTCTACCCTGTATACTACATACTTCATTTGAATTAGGAGTTTTAACAAGAGCTTATTTACTAGATACCATAGGAGTTTGAAGGCTATCAACTATTTAATGTATACTTTGAATATAACTACTTCATGGCTGAGCCATTTGTACATGCAGTTGAACTTCAATAGAGAGACAATCGTAGAAGGTCTTGCATCAAAATTGATCTTCCCAACCCACACTTCCTTACTTACATTCTTTCTAACTATATGTTTATTGCATTCATCTTGTCTATGCCCAAATGTACCAAAATTCTAACATACCAAAACCTAGCATTTTGACTCTAAAATCCTATTCTCATGATGAGTAGATTAGAATGTTTGGTTCTTTATATTGGATCAAACAATTATGAGGATATATCTTAATGAATATAACATGAATAATTTGATTATAAAACACAATATATAGGCTTAAAAATAAATATAACACATTAAGTTGAATTGGGTTATATAATCAACACAACATATCATAATTTATTCATATTAACACAATACCATAAATGTGAAAACCCATTACATGAAAATGATATTACTCAAAACCAAACCACAATCGATCACTAATTAACCTCACCACTAAAAAGAGGGATAATTAAAACCAAATTAAACATCATTAACATGTTCAATAACATTTACGTATAAGTCCAAAACCTTCCATAAATCACATACCATGTCAGGTGTTTTCTTAACTATTTAGTGGCCTCAACCATAACCTGTATACAAAAACATTTGTTCCACATATATACATGTCATATACAACATCAATATATTGTAAGAACTCGAGTTTATATACATATTATCTACAAAACATCCCCCTAATCAGACCTGAGAGTACATGGATGACTCTAGGACTATCTATACAACTAGCCAACCTTTACTCCTATAAAAGTTTAAGTTGCTCCTCCTCACCATGAGCCTGATGATGTCATAGGAAATCACCAAAAAAGATGTGGTGATTCCACGAGGTGTGACCCATGTCCCAACAAGAGATATAACTCTCAAAAATGTTTTCATCTTACATCAGGTTATATAATTAAATAGATTAAGTAGATTAAGCAGATAGTACTATAACAAGCATAGTTAACATAAGATTCAAAGGAACAAATAAAGCTATCACCTTTTAAATAGATTATTTATCTTACCACATTATACATCAACTAAACATTACAAGAAACAAGGCAAGGGTTATCAATCAATATGAATCGCTATTTAACCCTAACATATATGCAACATGGATGGATTACATCTTTTATTAAACCCTCAGGAGTTTGAGATATACCACTCAAACTTCCAACTAACCATTGTGAAGTCACAATGAGTTCCCTACAAGATCTAGGAGATTCGGAATCCTAAGATCTCTCACCCTCGGTTAGTATGAGTCCAATATAATGACATATTAGTTAAGAATCCTGTAGAGACATCATAGTCAAGATGCAACCAACCTAGGCATCCCTCGGTATATAGGTCATGACATTAGAAATCAGGGTACACAACCCTATTATTTGAGGTACAACCACAACTATCCGCAAACACATCACATATACATAATCATAATCATCCAAGATACAGCCTCAACCATTCTTCACAACCTTGGGATTAGGATGACAAGGATACACAATATCTTACACCCGCATATGCTCAATAGTATACAACTCTGGGCTTTCCTTTTGGATTACTCGTTTTACCCTCCAGCAAGTCCTAACATTGGAATGGCTCTACGGTATAGGGCACTACATGACTTGGTTTTCACTTGATTAGTTAATACCAATTGGGTGAGTTAAGACTACATCAATCAAGTTATGTACAAACCCTAAAATATTTCTACAAAAAACATTGGTATATAACAACTTAAAAAGATATAAAACCTATGAGGTACATATTTTTTTATCACAAACTCATTGGGCACTAAACCACATGCAAATCATGAAGATGATTATACCTCCAATAGGTCATAACACAACCCTCAAGCCATTATAGACAAAAAGACAATCATCCTCATATCAACACACCATTATCATCTGGTGTTTGTATACGATTCATCATGTCTCAAAAACTTACCATTACATACTTAGTATAAATGTGCATCAACATAGGAGTCCTGGCATTATTAAGATTAGCATAAAAGAATTACTCTAACATTATGAATATAATAATCACCAACTCAATCATTCATAACAAGGTAGGTCATTAATCCATCATTAGGTAACTATTTACAAGAGAAACTTAGAGGTGTATGTTGAATTTGTATTACCAAATCAGCACATATGATTAAAACATCGATTCATTTGATACCCATAGATAGCCCGTCAGACTGTTGGGGAACTTAGTAGGATAAATCATGTCATTAATTCTATTGTTACCATCTGTTGATTGATGGACATCAAGAGTCGTCAGTTCCTTAATGAACTTAGTGAAAGACATTAGTTTATGAACTAGGTTAAGCCATCATTTCATTAATGTACATAGGTGTACCATCAATTCTTTATACTGATAAGACCATCGATTCATTTCTATACTTAGTCAAAACTCAAAGTCTTACACTTAATCTATCATCAATTATTTAAGGTACATAACCAAGAAAAGGACCATCAAATCTTTATGTTACTTAACCACAAGAAAACCCATCGAATCTTTTTAGAGACTTAGTCAAAATAGTTCATGTATCTAATGTACTGATTAATTCATGAGTAAGCATGTATAAAACCATTGTATCATTATCTAACCCTAGGTTATTTGAATGAAGTCATCGGTTCATTACTCAAGTAATATAAATAATCTTTAAACTAAGTAAAGCCATCATTACTTCCCCTTAACAAACCCATCGTATTAGGGTACTAGAGAACACCATCATTTCTTTACTTAAGTGAAATCAACAAGGTATACACTAGACAAACCATCGATTTCTCCACCACAATGAAATCAATTCTATCTCTTTTTATGCACTACCATCTTTTCATCTTCTTCAAGTACAAAAAGTTCATATACATGAAAGAAGAAGGTATATACATAAAAAAAAAGCTATTTAACATCACACACAATACTTTGCATGTATGTAAAACATTTTACAAAGGATCATCTTAACCATATCAACTATGTCCTAGGCTGTGATCTACATAAAGAAAGTTAAGAGCGAGCTAGAAAATGAGATGAAGGTTATATAACTTGCCTCAATGTAGTTTATGAATGTCCAAATAGAAAAGTATATCAAAGAGAGAAGATGAAACCCTAACTTGCACGCCCAAGCTCCAAAAGAACTCCTTTCCTGAAGATCAAGGTGAAAATAGGGCAAAAGAGAAGAAAAGGAGATCTTCATCCATATGTGCATAACCCCTCAAGAGAAACTTGGGTTTCATCCAAGGAAGAATAGAGAAGAGAAAAAACATCAAGGAACAAGATAGAGAGGAAGAACTTACCCATCTATGTCAAGATCTAGGTTAGGAACCTTCAAACAACCCTAAAGTTGCTTGATCAAAACCCTAAAGCAACATGCACGCAAGCACCGTCTAAGATTTGGCCTCCAAGAACTTTCATTCTTCACCAAGTAAAGGGGTAAAGCCTCTCAAATAGAAAGAATATGAAGATGGTGTGTAAAGAGTTCATTTCGGTGAAATAAGGGGAGCACATATACTATTAGATGAGAGAGAGGAAGTGTGTTGAGGTGTCAAGACATGCATGCCATGTGTCCAAAAGTCGATATCAATCCTTATCTATGCATGCAGAAGTTCCATCAAATCTTTAACAAGGTCTCCTTATCTGTTCATGCCTTGGTGCTCTCATCAAGGTGAGTCATCAGTGAACCCATCGCTGTTTTCACAACACTTAACCATTTTGGCAAAACTACTCTTTCATCAGATCATGCACATCAACTAGGGTATCCATTAGTTCTAGGGTGTCAATAGGAAGTCTTTAGACTGTCCACTACAAGGGGAACCCATAAAAACTTTCCCTCACAAGGTGATACCATCGAATCTTCCATACACTTAGAAAAACCATCAACATACTTAGGTGAAAACCCTAGATTTCCAACCTACCAAGGGGAGATCGACAAACTGATGGTGCACCTAGGTATATAAAGATGCAACTATATCAAACATCAAGAAGAGTACTATGAAGAACATCACGCATGAATGAAAACTACATATGAAACCTTAGAATTGGGTAAATTGCATAAAGGTCCATATAAGTACATAAATTGCATAACTTAAGCAAAAAAGTCTGATTTGGACCAAACTTGAAACTAACTTTGTCAATTGATTTAAAAACTTATCTTAAGGTTTGATTAAGGGATTAATCACCCAATTAGGTTAATTAAGCATGTTTTATTATAAAGCCAAGATAGGGGGTCTTACAATGAATGTGTCCTAACATGTAAGTAAGTCCATGAAATATGTCACATATGTTTCCCTTACTAACTAATATACACCTAATGGCCAAGATATGTTTTAAAATAGGTTAATGTGCTTAATACATGAATTGGAATAACAATTGAAGTTTTGATGTCTATAAATATGAATATTGTGCCATTATATGAATACATATTGAATTAATGGACTTAATAGGATAAATAGGTTAAATATAGAAAATCATGCATAACAATATACAAAAACTCTTTTGGAAACAATGTGAAGATAATGTGCTAAATAATAAATAACGATGGTAATAATGCAATGTTATAGAAGCATAATGGTAATGAGACCAAATCTCTAATTATATTAAAACTCATAAAATGAATATCCAATACCCAAATATATTGGTAAAAATGTGTTCCTTGGGTCACGTTAACTTGGGTGCCAATTTTCACCTTATTTGAACCATCATAACTATCCTAATTCATTAAGAAAAGAAAATGTAAGATAAGGCCAACAATATTTAATATATTATTAAAAACATCTAATATGTTAAATAAATAGTGTAAACCCACTTGTATTGATTGCATGCATAAAATTTTGGTGAAGTGTTAATAGACAAAATTTTGGATTAGTCGTCTATGGAATATGTATCATGGTGGAAAATATCAAATGTATTAACTTTCCAAATACAATGTGACCTAGGTAGTTGTAACAAAGTGGAATACATGAGTATATTAAGAAATTAGAACAAACTTTAAATAACAAATTCTCTCTACTTAATCTTTGAAAGCAATAAATAAATGAAAATAATCATGTTAAGATATCATAAAGTAAAAAAACATTTTAACTCGATTATATATATTTTTGGAAACAAATAAACATTCACAATTTTATATAACCAATTACTTAACTCAAATAATATTATATATAATATTGACTAAGTTATTTCCTTTGTAATCCTCCCTATTACCTCCTAAAATAATTAACAACAAGGAGATAAAGGAAAATGGTTTGATAGATAATGTTTAAACCCTTTTGATTTTGAGTTATGTGTTTGTGATAGTTATTTTTGGATACATAAATTTGTTAGCACCTATCTGATATGCAAATAATTAATGTAAAATATATTAAAAATATATATGGTTTCCTTAAATTTGTAATTGATCTAACTTAATATTAATTATATTGTTGCCATTTATTTAAATAAACATATTTTACATGGTTTCATTGACTCTAACAAGAGAAAGGAAACATTGTGAGAAAGTTATTTTGGTAATGGGATGAATAAATGTATATAAGAGGCTGATGAATGGAATTGTAGAAAAAAATTCTATAAGTATTGCCTATACAATTGTACATCAAATTATTATAAATATTCATATTGAATAAATAATTACACAACAAGATATTCAGAAGTCACAATTTTGTAAATGTAGTAGTCAATATTACTTTGACCAATTTATTGAATGAAAAAAGAGAATACATTATAAAACATAGACAAATAAATGGAAGGTAAATGAAAATTTTTATATTTATTATTTCTTATTATGTGTTAACAAATGTTTAACTTTTCCCCTTTTACAATATACATTACATATTTTATTAGTAAACAAAAATAGATAAGTTTCTTGCCACCCAAGTCTAGTAGTTCCATATATATAGACCCCTCTTCATGACCTTCACACACATAGAAATCACTGGACCAATAGGACATGACTTCTACCTTCCTCCCTTATCCTCTTATTCAAGTTCCTTATAAGAGATGTCAAAGCCTTGTAATCTCATAAAACAATTCAAACAATGATCTTTTCTCAACCATTGGTGTTTGAAACCTTAGAACCCTTAGATCTAAAGTTTGGACTTTGACAAGTTGACTCACATCTATATGTGTATATATATACATATATATACATATACATACATATATATATATATATATATATATATATATATATATATATATATATATATATATATATATATGGGTGTTCATTGAATACCTGGTGGGTAGCTTGAATTTTCACTACCCATCCTCCCAAAAAGTAATTATATACTCAAAAAAGTAACTCATTGGACAAAAAATTAACTATCTTGAAAAAAAAGTAATTATACGACTAAAAAAGTAAATCCAGACTATATATAAATGTCTATATTTTTTTTATCCATTTTCATTCAAGTAACAGATTCTTGACTGTGCTTCAACTATATCAACTGTACTTGAACTACCCCTTGATCACTTACTATATATATATATATATATATATATATATATATATATATATATATAAAATTCTGTGTGTGTGTATTTGTATATTTGTTATGGCTATTGCAAATGTAACTATCTATGCATGAACAACAGTTTGTAAGGTAAAGTAACCCTCTACATGTCAAAAGTAAGAAACTCCAAAAAGTAACCAAAATAGGGGACAGGTAGCTAGTCGCGTGGGTATTAAATATGGGCCCTATATATGTATGTATGTATGTATATGTATACATATTCAGCCCAGGGTGTGTGTCTTCACCCAATACTTTTTGGCTAGGATCATATGGTATCCCAACCCTACTTGAAATAACCTTAGTCTATATTGTTTTCATGCACTGGTTATGAATTGTGATATTATTATTGTGACATTATTTTAAGGTAAGAAATCTCTTATTCTTTATTATCATTTTATTGAAATTCATATTCCCTTTTAACATCCACTTAGGTAGTACTTTTCCTCTTCTATGAGAAGATTTGTCATATCTGATGTCCTTTTTCCTAATGTTGCTCAATCCCCAATTAATATGCTCACACTGGATTTTATACTGATAATTTCCATCTTTGTCTTCTCTTCTGAGGCATGATTCCAACCCCTTAGGTGGAGAACAAGGAGAAGTGATATGAGGTTGACAAGGATGTGTAGTTGATTCTTCTTGGGAGACAGATCTGAGTTGGTTAGATAATCCTCTAATGATCCTATGCTATATTTTCGTTTTCTTATGTATCACCCTATGTGGTGAAGGATTATGATAGAACAAAGCATTGTGATAGTTTGATCTTTTATCTTCTACTTCTAAATATTTAGTCTAGTATGCTGATATTTTAGAATGAAAAATACACCTATTCCAACATATTTTTTAGTGTGTCTGGAATAGATGAGTTTATTCCTCAAAATTAAGTGAGGAGTGGATCCCCTTTTGGATCCTACTCCTTACAAGATGGTATCAAAGCCATTAGTAGATGGTTAGTCTAGTTAATTTAATCTTATCTCCCTTAGGATTTTTACCCTAAGAAGTTATGGCATGTACAAAAAGTTTAGTGGACCTACCCTCTTTACCCCTCTAATATGTGATGAGTTGTACTAGGTGAATCTTTAACTTTAAGATTTGAACCTTAGAGTTTCTAGGTTAGAATCACAAGGATCTAAAATTCAACCCTAGGTGTATATGACATGTTAGTTGGATGCACGAACAACATAAAAGGTGTGCACGACTAGAAGATTTATAAGTAACCTTGATATCTATAAGAGTTGTATTATTAGATTAAACCTTTTGAGGGAGGAGAGTTATTGGTTAGCTGAGTAAGGATGTCTGGATTTTGGTGAGGAAATCCTATTTAAGGCGTGGAGTGTTGTAACTTATCTAAACCTATCATTTTGACTCTAGAATCCTATTCCTGTGATTAGTATATTCGAATGTTTGGTTCCTTAGATTGGATCAAACAAGGATGAGGATATACTTTAACGCATATAGCATGAATAAATCAACTATACCACATAATATATAGGCTTCAAAACAAAAATAACACATTAGGTGGCATTAGGTGTTGGGTTTTAGGGGAGACAGAGAAGGTAGCGGAAACAAAAAAAATTATTCTCCCAAACCCAGAACGAAGGAATCGCGTAAACGTCTATACAATAGGAATGATGGTTTATAGAGACATACCTTGTCCCGAGGCTTGCTCGGCGATGTTACCTCGTGGCTTGCGTGGTCTTCACCTCCTGTCTTGGGCGGTGTCTGTGCAGCTCCTGGTCTCATCGGGACTGTCAGGATTTACAACTGTCCTCTGAGCGGCATAAGTCTCTCGCCTCTAAAGGAGTCCACACGGACCACCTGGAACTCCGATCTCCTTGTCCCATAAGGAATCGGAAGGAGTCACACCCTGCTGTAGATGTACTAGTCACCGACACACTCTCCTACAACCAGTCGCTTTTCTACAGTTGCCTTTCCCTTACTGTGCCTCCCTTATCGGGTAGCACTTGCTCGGGCTCTCTCAGTTACCACAACCAGAGAGAATGACAACTTTGTAGAGCAACTGATGCTCTGAGTTGTTGTATTTGAGAAGGCCCCAATACCCCTATATATAGGAGGGTCATGGGATAGGGTTCTCTACCCCGAGAAATGCGGGATTAAAGTAGGAGTAGAAGGGTTCAAGATTTTCCACAAAACAACCAACTGCGCCACCTGAACCGATCGTTTCAAGCATGAAACGGTCGTTTGGGGATCTGAGCCGATCGGTTCACACCAGAACCGATCGGTTGGAACACCTGAGTCGATCGGTTCACTTCTGAGCCGATTGGTTCGTGGTCCTGGTCCAACTCATATTGACTTTCAAATTTTTTCCAACTAATCAAATATTAATCCTTGTTCAAATCGAATTTGTACAAGTGAAATAAATTGTATTTGCAAAATAGTCTTCTGACTTTCCAAATGATCTCGGTTGGTCCACGAATCGACTAGTTCAACAATTGAGCCGATCCTTTCATGACACATGAGCCGACCGGTTCAACAACCTGAGCCGATCGGTTCATCCCTATGAGCCGATCGGTTGGGGCAGCAAACTATGCAAATCAGTCAATTGCAGTTTCAATCAATCCGATACTCTAATCAATTGGTCGAACACCTTAAACACTATGATATTGAGCTATTAATTGATTGAGTGTTTAATTGAACTACCAAACTCCTTTAGTAATAAATCTAAACATCATTTGTGGATAAACTCCTCTTCCAGGTTAAATCCTATGTTTGTGACCCTGTAGGTCCATTTCACGTTGGAAGTAAAAGTCCATAACACTTACGACTTCACAAGCAAAGAGCGGTGCCTAGTCACACATCAGTGCTACCCAAGTGAAAAGGAAAGTTGGAGAACAACTTTCAATCCTACAATCCGTGAATGGTGTTATAGTGAATGTATAATTCCTTTGTCACTGATATCCCAAATGAACTCAAGGCATGGAATAGTCATCCTATCAACGTTCATTCACTTTCTTGATCTCAGAGTAGATTGGAGGAGATATGTATGACATCAATATCACATACTGATTCACACATGCATGCACACCTATCTCAACCCTACTCATCAAGTGGCCATGGATATCAAACTCCCTTAGGAGGGACAAATCCCATATCTATCACTCACCCCTCAAAAGCCCCATGTGTCAAAGCCACCCAATCATCACCTTTATAACAACCCATGTTTCATGACTGTGTTTGATGATGTGAAAATGTACCCAATGACATGTGTTGAGTGTAGTGATTTTAGGTCAAAGAATCACATTCACCACCATCACTGTGAGAACTGACGGTAACTACCATGTCATGGTTCCATGTGTCAAACTCACAGTGGGTCTGTTCGGTACACTTGTTCTCTAACAAGTACCTATGTGTTTGGTTTGATATCTCCATATCATGACTAACGAGATTCTGTCATCAACAACACCACAATCTAGTCTTGTGTGTCATTGCTGTCTATCTACCTTCCACAATGACATCTGACTAGGGACACAATAAGAATGTACAAACTCTTAGCATCCGTATGATCTCATCATTCATGTCCTCAACTTGAAATCATACGTCATTGCGTACTGTCATTCCCTAGACATTCAATATGTTCTATCATTATCTCATATGACAGAACCAGAAAGAATTGGAAGCTTGCCTTTGATCTTTATCAAATCAGTCTTAATGTATCCCACCAATCATCCCATGATTGGCTCTCAGGGCATACATACCAATAGAATCCCACTTGCACTGTGAGCCAATCACCCTTGAATCATATTCATAGTGATCTTCAAACATGTCCCACATGTCACTGTTCTCTAGTGCTAGCATAGTGAGTTATGGCAACACCTTGCCAAAGTCGGCATTAACTGCATGCCTCTCATCTCTTCGTTGTACGTCACACATATGAGATGGAGTTTCCGTAATATGCGATCTAGTATTCCTTTGCTAACCTTTAGCCACATTGCATGACCAAGCGCTCCTAACTTGTCATCAATGACTGGAATAACTATAAGTTCATCTCTATGAACTCCTAGATCCATATAGTATCCACTGCTATTCTGTAACACACGTATACTCGGCTTTTCCTTTTTAAAACAACTTTATTGGAACGTTTCCATTTATCAATAAACATTCACTTTTATATATCCCATATATATTTTGCGATTAAATTTTCTATCCTTTTTGGAAGTTTGCATCAGTGTAATTATTTACAGTGAACCCTTCCTTATTTCCATAGAACTTGTACTTCTCAAGTACTTATCAAGTTCTCATGGTATTCCAGTAATCCTTACTGGAACTAGACATACATCCACTCATCATGTCCCACATACGAGTTATCAGGATGAGCATATCATATTGTCATGTCCTACATACAAGATGATAAATGTGTTTTGTTCTTTCCATGTCCATACATGCAAGATGATGGGATGATCACATACATGATAGATCCTTATCTATTCTTAGTGTTTCCATTCTTCATAAGAATTGGACACTTGGCTTTGGGATACTACCTCCATGTAACATGGATAAGTTTTCTCCCACTGAATCTGTGCATACTGAACCCTTCATTA
Source organism: Alisma plantago-aquatica (assembly GCA_963693085.1). NCBI lineage: Eukaryota > Viridiplantae > Streptophyta > Magnoliopsida > Alismatales > Alismataceae > Alisma > Alisma plantago-aquatica. The sequence goes on along the minus strand of OY856409.1, from coordinate 1,505,317,677 downwards.
TAGATTTCCAATGTATGCTCTCCCTTTTTAGGTTAAGAGGTTTTCGAGAACTATCTCTATAGATCTCTATTCCTATCACATAGGAAACATCTCTATCTTCCTAAAGATAATTTCCACTTTGGATTTCCATTCTAGAACATTTCCATTTCACATCGACATGTGGAATGTGAATACGCTCCCACTAAATCACAGATCCCTTCTTTATCTTTGATATATCAGTCAAACCCATTGACTATACCATCAAAGTAAAGATCCCACTCTGAGTTGCTTATACTTAATCAATCACATTGATTATTCCATTGTAACTTATAGACTTCATTTGCATTAATGGATTCATAAACCTTATAGGTCGAGTCACGTACCCATACTTTTCTTATTCCTCATAGGAATGCAGTTTTAGTATCCATATGCCAAATCTCTTAGTCATTAAGTTGCAATTAACAAACATCATCCTTCTCAAAATGTTATCCATGTGTCTTAACGCTTAAGACTCATTCACACTTATGGATTTCATTCCAATGGGTGTTACCATTAAGGTCATACCTTATGGTTCACATGGAAGTCATTTTGGGTGTAATGGTCATAAACCATAACTCAAAATCTGGTTCCTCGTATTCATCTAGATAGTTGACTCATCACATGACCAACTCATCACATATATAATCGAGGTGTTTCTATCAAGGATATAAGAACTCACAACTCTTTGTGATTCTTAATGTCCTTTATTAGTGTAAGGTATTCTTTATTTAAGAAGAAATTAGTTATTTGATAATCATCCTCTAACTCCTTAGAGTATGACTCCTTTTTGATTTAGACATCACCATGCCTTAATCACGAGCCTACTATGATACACTATCATAATCACTCATAAGGATATCAAACATTTGGTTCAAGTATTTCATTCATTGATCTCATCAAGAATTAACACTTCACCAAATTCGTACTTCATCTATGATATTCTTGAATACTTCAAGATATTCATATTGGCATTTCTCTAAACACCAATTGAAGTACTAGCATTAAGTCCAATAGGTATGTAAATCCATCACATGTATTATACCTAATAGGATAATCAATCTCCCACTACTACTAGTGAAGATTGATTAATCATGTCTAAGAGATTCATGTCTCTTACTGGTTCTCTAACCAAAAGAGTCTAGATTTATCCATCATATGGAAACTAGAAATGAATTTCTCATGATTTATGCTAATTTTATTGTTTGAGTTATCAATAACTTTTAGGTATCATTTTATCTTATGCATACCAAGTACCACAAGATAAACAAGGCATTGCCATAAAGATCATATCTTTTGAAACATCAACTTTATTAATTTCTATCATTGTCATACAATATGCAAAAAATAACGTGTTTCTATCCATTGGCAAATATGAAATAGCAGTTCATAACTCTATTACATGCCTTCAAGGCTGAAAATAAACTAAAGTACTCCTATCTATGGTGGCAACACTTACTCCATGTATTGGGTGCTTTACACTTTATGTCTTGGTATCATATACCTCAAAAAGTGTTACAAGTTTATTTCATGACACCTTTAGGTGGAGACGTCTGTCGCCTCCTTCTTCTTTAGTTCTTCCAGATAGAGTGGACAATTCCTTTTCCAATGTCCTGGCTTTTGAAAATGGTGGCAATTGCCTCTCTTGGTCATGCCTCCCTTGGCCTTGAGAGTTGAAGATGACTTGGGCTGCTGGCTAGCATCAAAACCTTTCTTAGCCTTGCCCTTGCACTTGGACTTGCCTTTCTTGTTGTTGATCATCATCACATACTTAGGCTTGTCCTTCTTCATCTGTGCCTCGACTGTCCTCAACATGCCCAACAACTCTGTCAACGGCTTGCCAAAGTTGTTCATGTTATAGTTCATCACAAACTGACTGTATGATTCTGGCAACGATTGCAATATCACGTCAGTAGCCAACTCTTAGCTCAGGGGAAATCCCAGTCTCATCATGTTCTCCACATACCCAATCATCTTAAGCATGTGAGGACCAAATGGATCTCCTTCTGTCATGACACACTTGAACAATGCCTTGGAGACATCATATCTCTCTTGCCGATCTTGATCTTCATACATGTTCTTGAGATGCTGAATCATCTCAATGACACCCATGTTCTCATGTTGTCTCTGCAACTCGTGGTTCATGGAGCACAACATCAAGCACTTTGCATCAATGGCATCATCAAAATGCTTCTTATAAACGTCCCTTTCTGCCTTTGGTGCGGTGGGAGCAGGTTCCTCTGGAATTGGAGTATCCAGGACATAGAGCTTTCACTCTTGAGTGAGAACAATTCTCAATGTCCTAAACCAGTCGTAGAAATTAGTCCCGTTCAGCTTGTCCTTCTCAAGGACCGATCACAACAAAAAGTGATTGTTGTTTGTTGTCATTTGTACTACAAAAGGAATTATATATGCAATTTAGTCCAAAACTCAATTTTGACTTATTTGATTGATTTGAAAGGTTGACGATATAATTAGGACTTTAATTAATTATCGTTCCCACTATTTTGTTCAAATTGATAGCCCTCACCATCAATTCGGAAGATTGCAGCATACAATCTTCTAGTGGGTCAAGATCCTGAAATCCTTTGAGTCATGGACCAGCTAGGGTTGTCACCCACAACTTAGATCTTCCAGGTAGGCAACTCTTGCCAATTGCATCATATGCAACTCTTGAAAGATGTCATGCACAACTCCTTGCCATGATCACCTCCATGCCTCAAGGTGCTGGATCCTATCTAGGTCACCTTGTTAAGTCCGACCCAAATCCAACACGATGAATATGCACCCTGCTAGGGCAGACCCACATATCCATCCTTCACCCTTCCACGAGATAGACGGCGTACCACGCTAGGGCGTGCCCACACTTGGCCGATCAAGCTTTTCATGTGTGTCACATTTGGAAGGCATCTAAAACTTTAATATTTAATGAGGGATTTGGTTTTATAAGTACATATACATATCCAATCACCATAATACATAGTACGTATCATATACATGCTATATCCCACAGAAAATATGTGAAATGATAAAATCGATGATTATGGCCATCCTATTGTGATTCCTCGAGCCAAGAGGAATCACAGTCATCTAGGTCTACATCACATGCAACCTGTATAAGATGAAGTGCTATATCCATCTGAGTTTATCAACTCATCACATGAATGACCTGCTCGCCCTGGCCGGTCGTCTGGGTGCCACCAACCGACCAGTTGGCTCCTCCAACCGATCGGTTTGCCTGGTCATCGTGCATCTCCTCAGGTTACCACCCGCTCGTCTCGCTCCCCGAGCCGATCGTCTAGATCGCCAACTGATCGGTTCACGCCTTGAACTGATCGTCTCAGTTGTCATCAGATGTCCTCCGTTCTTTGAGATAACATGAAATAAAAGATCTATCCTATTTTACATTTAAATTGAGAAACCCCGAGTTACATTCAGGGGGAGAAAAGGTAGGAAAGAAATCTCAAGTTATCTCGAGTTACATCAGGAATAGGAGATAGGGAATCAGTGCACAGACTGAGATGCAAGAAACCACATACAACCAAACACATAGGGTTTATTGGCCATAATAACGCTATACATCCACCACAAAACCCGTTTAAGGGCAACACGTATCGAGTGCATTTATATTACATATCATATATGTATATTGGGATTTTGTAGATTTAGGATTGGACATGCATAAAGCTAATTTTATTTGCATCAGATGCAATAAATAAAGGCAACAAACCAAAATCGATCATATCGATAATCCTAAAGTATAGAGCAGTTGACGTGGCTCTGATACCACTGTTGGGTTTTAGGGGAGACAGAGAAGGCAGCGGAAATAAAAATTTTATTCTCCCAAACCCAGAACGAAGGAATCACGTCAACATCTATACAATAGGAAGGATGGTTTGTAGAGACATACCTTGTCCCGAGGCTTGCTCGACGACGTTACCTCACAGCTTGTACGGTCTTCACCTCCGGTCTTGGACGGTGTCTGTACATCTCCTGGTCTCACCAGGAATGTCGGGATTGATAGCTGTCCTCCGAGCAGCAGAAGTCTCCTGCCTCTGAAGGAGTCCACACGGACCACTTGGAACTCCGATCTACTTATCCCACAAGGAATCGAAAGGAGTCGCACCCTCCTATCAACATACTAGTCACCGACACACTCTCCTACAACCAGTCACTTTTCTACAGTTGTATTTCCCTTAATGTGCCTCCCTTATCAAGTATCACTTGCTCGAGCTCTCTCAGTTACCACAACCAGAGAGAACGACAATTTTGCAGAGCAACCGATGTTCTGAGTTGTTGTATCTGAGAATCCCCTAATACCCCTATATATATAGGAGGGTCATGGGATAGGGTTCTCTACCCCGGGCAATGCGGGATTAAAGCAGGAGTAGAAGGGTTCGAGATTTTCCACAAAACAACCAACTGCGCCACCTAAACTGATCATTTCAAGCATGAAATGGTCGTTTGGGGATCTGAGCCGATTGGTTCACACCTGAACCGATCGGTTGGAACACCTGAGCTGATCGGTTCACTTCTGAGCCAATCGGTTCGTGGTCTTGGTCCAACTCAAATTGACTTTCAAATTTGTTTCCAACTAATCAAATATTAATCCTTGTTCAAATCGAATTTGTACAAGTGAAACAAATTGTATTTGCAAAATAGTCTTCTGACTTTCCAAACGATCTTGGTTGGTCCACGAATCGAATGGTTCAACAATTGAGCCGATCGTTTCATGACACATGAGCCGATCGGCTCACAACTTGAGCCGACCAGTTCAATAACCTGAGCTGATCGGTTCATCCCTATGAGCCAATCGGTTGGGGCAGCAGACTATGCAAATCAGTCAATTGTAGTTTCAATCAATCCTATACTCTAATCATTCGGTCCAATACCTTGAACACTATGATATTGAGCTATTAATTGATTGAGTGTTTAATTGAACTACTAAGCTCCTTTAGTAATCAATCTAAACATTGTTTGTGGATAAACTCCTCTTCCAGGTTAAATCCTATGTGTGTGACCTAGCAGGTCCATTTCACATTGACAGTAAAATTCCACAACACTTACGACTTCACAAGCAAAGAGCGGTGCCTAGTCACACATCAGTGCTACCCAAGTGAAAAGGAAAGTTGGAGAACAACTTTCAATCCTACAATCCAAGAATGGTGTTACAGTGAATGTATAATTCCTTTGTCACTGATATCCCGAATGAACTCAAGGCATGGAACAGTCATCCTGTCAACGTTCATTCACTTTCTTGATCTTAGAGTAGATTCGAGGAGATATGCATGACATCAATATCACATACTGATTTACACATGCATGCACGCCTATCTCAATCCTACTCATCAAGTGGCCATGGATATCAAACTCCCTCAGGAGGGACAAATCCCATATCTATCACTCACCCCTCAAAATCCCCATGTGTCAAAGCCACCCAATCATCACCTTTATAACAACCCATGTTTCAGGACTGCATTTGATGATGTCAAAGTGTACCAAACGACATGTTTTGAGTGTAGTGATTTCAGGTCAAAAAATCACATTCACCACCATCACTGTGAGAACTGACTGTGACTACCATGTCATGGTTCCATGTGTCAAACTCACAGTGGGTCTATCCGGTACACTTGCTCTCTAACAAGTACCTATGTGTTTGGTTTGATATCTCCATATCATGATTAATGAGATTTTTTCATCAACCAACACCACAATCTAGTCTTGTGTGTCATTGCTGTCTATCTACCTTCCACAATGACATCCGACTAGGGACACAATACGAATATACAAACTCTTAGAATCCGTATGATCTCATCGTTCAGGTCCTCAACCTGAAAGGATACGTCATTGAGTACTGTCATTCTCTAGACATTCAATCTGTTATATCATTATCTCATATGACTGAACCAGAAAGAATTGGAAGCTTGCCTTTGATCTTTATCAAACCAGTCTTAATGTATCCCACCAATCATCCCATGATTGGTTCTTAGGGCATACATACCAACATTAGGTTCTATAATCAACACAACATAGCATAGTTTATTCATATTAAAATTATACCATAAATGTGCTCTAACATGTAAGTAAGTCCATAAAATATGTCACATGTGTTTCCCTTACTAACTGATATACACCTAATGGTCAAGATATGTCTAAGGAGAGTTTAATGTGCTTAATAGATGAATGAATTGGAATAAAAATTGAATTTTTGATGTCTGTATATATGAATAATGTGCCATCATATGAAGAAATATTAAATCAATAGACTTAATAGGATAAATAAGTAAAATAAAGAAAAGTGTGCATAATAATATAAGAAAACTTTTTTGGAAATAATGTAAAGATAATGTGATTCTAAGTAATAAATAATGATGGTAATGATTATAATGGTGATGAGCCCAAAACTCTAATTACATTAAAACTCATAATGGGAATCTTCAAAACCCAAATATAATGGTAAAAATAGTTCCTTGGGTCCCAATTACCTTGGGTTCCAAGTTTCACTTTATTTGACAATCATAACTATCTTAATTTCATTAAGAGAAGAAAATGTAAGATAAAGCAAACAATATTAATTTCATTATTAAAAACAACTAATATGCTAAATAAATAGTATAAACCAACTTGAATGGCTTATATCTATATAATTTAGGTGAAGCTATAATAAACAAATTGTGGTATAACATAAAGGGAAACAATTTTGCACATGCGTTTTAAATTTATCATGCTAGAAAATCTTAAAATGTATTTACTTTCCAAATACAATGTGAGGTAGGTAATCACAAAAATGTGGAATACACAGAACATTTCAATAAATTAGAATAAACTTTAAATAACTACTTCTCTCTACTTAATGTTTAAAAGCAATATTTAAATGAAAATAACCACGTTAACATATCATAAAGTAAACACATATTATTAACTGTATGATGTATTTGTTTGGAAACAAATAAACATTCCCAAACTTAGTAATCAATTATTTAACTCAAGTAAGAAATAATAATAATCTTGGCTAAACAATTTCAACAGTAAGCATCCCTATTACCTCCTAAAATTTTCAACAACAAGGATAAAAAGGAAAATGATTTGATAGACAACGTTTACACCCTTTTGATTTGAAACCCATGTGTCTATAATAATTATTTTTGGATATGTAAATTTATTAGCATCTATAATGTTAAATATATTAGCAATGTATCTGGTTGTCCCAAATTTGTAATTTTGGATCTAACTCAATATTAATTATATAGATGCATTTTATTAAAATAAAATTACTATACATGCTTTTAATGACTCTAACGAGAGAAAAGAAACATTGTGAGAAAGTTATTTTGTAATGGGATGAATAAGTGTACATCTATATATTAGGTTTATTAAATGGAATGGTAGAAAATAAATTCAATAAGTATATCCTATACAATTGTACATTAAATACACATTTATATTGAGGAAATGATTACACAGTGAGATATCTAAAAGTCTCTTTATTATAAATGTAGTGGTCAATATTTCCTTGACCAATTCATTATAGAAAAAGGGAACATATTATAAAATGTAGACATAAAGTAATGAAAGGAAAATGATGTCTTTTATATTTATTATTTCTCATTATGTGTTAACGAATCCTGAACTTTTCTCCTTCTCAAATATACATTACATGTTTTCCCTAATAACCAAAAATAGATAAGTTTCTTGCTACCCAAGCCTAGTAGTTCTATGTATAGACTCCTCTCCATGACCATCACACATATAGAAATCACTTAACCAACAGACCATGACTTCTAGACTCCTCTTTATCCTCTTATTCAAGTTCCTTAGAAGAGACGTCAATGCCTTGTAATTTTATAAAATATATCATACAATGATGTTTTATCAACCACTTGTGTTTGAAAGCTTGGGATAATGACTTGTATCTAATGTTTGGACTTTGACAAGTCGACTCACATCAAGAGGCATGTCACATCATCTTAATTCTAAATTGAACAAACACCTAATTTTATCCTCTCTTGATGTATGTTGCATAACTATTTTTCATACTAAGCAAATCACCCTTATTCTTCTCCAATTTTTGGTCCTTTGGGGCACGATGCCCTATACACTTTTCTCTCTCTCCTAGAAGAGTTTGACTTATGTGAGTTTCATGATAAATCTCTTTTGATGGATAAAATTCCTTTTGACTCTACTTTACTACATGATGAAACTCCAGTTGTGAATACTAACTATTTTACCCTACTATGTGGTGTATGTTTCATATTGTCAATTTATGTGACGGAAATCTAATTAATTCTACTCATTTGACTAAACTTGTTCTTGCCTCTACATTGTGCATGTCTTAGACTAATTTTATTTCTAGTAGTGGTACATCTGTACAACCATACTTTTAGACGTGCATATTTGATTCTGAGTGTGCATATTCCACTCATATATATATCAAAGTGTGCGCTGCCCAGGGTGTGTATCTTCCACACAATACTTGTTGGATAAGATCATATGGTGTCCTAGTCCTTCTTGAAATAACCTTGGTCTATGTTGTTTACATGCACTGCTTATGAATTGTGATATTATTATTGTGACTTTTTTAAAGGCAAGAATCTCTTATTCTTGATTATCATTTATTGAAATCCATATTCTCTTTTGATATCCACATGTATATTACTTTTCCTCTTGTATAGTAAGCCTTGTTATATTTGATATCATTCTTCCTAATGTTTCTCAATCCCCAATGAATATGTTCATACCAGCTTTTATGTTGATAATTTCCATATTTGTATTCTCTTGTGGGGTATGCTTCTAACTCCTTAGGTGGAGAACAAGGAGGAGACAACTAAGGTTGACCAGGAATCCTCCAGGTGTAGATGATCCTTCTTGTTAAATAGATCAGAGGTGGTTAGATAACCCTCTGCGTATCCTATGCTATAGTTCATTTTTCTTATGTATCACCATGCGTGGTGAAGGATGATGATAGAACAAAGCATTGTAATAGCTATGTGTTTTATCTTCCACTGCTAAACATTTGTTCTTGTATATCATTTTTTGAGAATGAAAAAATACACCTATTCCAACATATTTTTTAATATGTGTGATTTAGATAGGTTCATTCTTTGAAATTAAGTGAGTAGTGGAACCCCTCTAGGGTCCCACTCCTTAAAACAATCTTTGCAACATTGTACATACTATTCCACTCAATTCTGACTATGTCTTTCACACCATCATCACTCACTAGATTGACTTTGTTAGGGAAAGATAAAAATGTCGACACCAACAATCTATATGATTTCTTGCATTGGGAGTATTTAATTGTTCTAAATTCACTTAGAGAAATGAGATTAGTAAGTGACAGGATATATGGAGTCAATGGATCTCTATTTTTTAATCTAAAAAGGATTCACGATCTAATTGCTTGCATGTGCTTGTGTGAAGGATTACTTAAAGAAATAAAAAGGAAAATAAAATGGAAGGCATTAATTGAGTGTGGTTTTAAATAAAAAGGTTGATGTGAAGGGAGGCTAATCACTTTAATTTTACCTAATTTTGATTGGTTAGAAGAATAAATAATGAGAATTAATGTCATTACAAATTCAAAAAGAGAGTAAACGACAGTGAGGAGCAGTTAGATGGATACAATTAATAATATGCCTTTTAGGAGAGAGGATTTGGGGTTGGAAAGGACTATGCTACACCTAGTGTCATCCACAAGCACGTGGTGATGCATATATATATGTTCTGTGTGGATTCAATGTGTGTGTTGGGAATTTTAGAGGTGATAAGTGTAATAGAAGCAATAACACAAAGTTCTCCATGTATCCTATAAGAAAATTTCATCGACAATGACATATTCAGAAAGAGAGGATGTGCAAGGTATACCTTGTCACAAAGTAAGTCCATCGACATTCTCCTCACACAGTGGTGTGTGTTGCTCCTCGTGTCCATGGGAGGTCCTCGTCAACGTCCTATGAACACAGTTTCTCATAGCCTGCATCTCTATGAAGACCACACTGATGGACTGGAACTCCTCATCGTATTATCTTATCCGGTAGGAAGGAGAAGCCTCTCACTTGGTGATGTACTAGCATCGTGGTCATTCCCCTTATCTCTCCCTGGGACAATGATGACTTGGGTTTGCGTACACGAGTGTGTTTATGTGACCCAACCATCATGCCCATTTTAGTATGAGAGGAAAGGAATTAGGTTTCCAAAACCCTAGAAAATGAAAGGTTGTGGTTGTGCTTAAAGTGGGCCACTTGTTGGAATATTTTGGAATCATATCATTAAATAATTAATTAAATAATCACATTAATCAGTTTATTAATTTTCTATCACCTGACCATCAAATCTAATTGGTCGCTCGAGGTTAACTAGTCGACTTATCATATATGTAAACAATTTAATTAAAATTAATCGACTTAATCTTTTAAACATATTAACTTGGATCATATTCCAATATTGTTCTAGTTGATTACTTAAACATTTTAGTTACAAAATTTACTTGAAACATTTCCAATCATGTCCACAGTTATACTCATATTTCAATGCATCCTATGTGTGTGACCCTATAGACTCCTAATTATGTAGGTAGTGATTTTAATAATCAAATTATGACTTTAAAACCAATGATTGGTATCTAGTAAGACTTCATTGCCACACAAGTAATTGGAGGAGTTGGAGAACATATTTAACCTAGTATTGTGACCAATGTTATAAATGTTATATGATCCCTTTGTCTCTGATATCTAGATTGAATTTGAGGCATGAAAACACCATCCTCTTAATGTTCAATCTTTGTTTCTTGATCTACAATACACTATTTGAGTGAGCTAAATATTATATATTGCCTCACATGAGCACAATGATGCATTTTGTAGTCTCACTCATAAATTGGCTAGGATATCACTCCAATAGGAGGGAAAAATTCCATCCATTTCACTCATAGTAATCGACATGTGTCACGATGCATCTAAGCACTACTTTTATAGTAATCATTATTCAAGGTCACACTGAGTAGTGTTAAAGCACACTAAATGACATGTGATCACTTAGTGACCTCAGGTCTAAGGACCACAATCACCACTGCCATATTGAGATGTGATTTTGACCATCATTATTGGATTCCATGTATCACATCTAAAGTGAGTCTATCCAGTATATTTAATCATAACCAGTACCTATGTGTTTGATTTGACATCCAATATTATCACTATTGAGAGTAATCATCAATCAACACACATATTGGTCTTAATGCATTATTATTTTCCTAATTTATACAATAATATCTGACCAAGGACTCATGCAAGAATGAATACTCTTAACATACACATGATCTCATATTCAGGTCCTCAACCAAATTTCACATGTCATTGAGTCATACATTCTTAAAAAAATTATTATATTTGTTCACTATATCATATTGAAACAAACATAACAACTAGAATTTCCTTTATTAATAATCAAATAAATTATAAGATGTGCCATTACAATCATCATATGATTGGTTCTCACAGAATGTCACCAATAGTTGACACATGGCATGATATGTTGGAGTGTGTAGGATACTCCATGCTCACACTAGACTAGCAAAGCCTGGGGCCTTAGATAGAGATTATTAATGGGAAAAAGATACAATGAGTGATTTACATGAGAGATTTATGACAAAGAAACTTCAATTCATCAAACGCATGCTCCTAAAGAAACCTGCCTGAGATGTAGTTCCCCACAATAATCTTGTTTCCACAACATATGTGAATGCCCAATAAGCCAAAAAATATACAAGATGCTTAATCCTATGAGAGTGATTAATTTATATACATAGAATGACATCAAGACATGGATTAGAAACATCTTGCTTAAAATTCAAAACAAAAAGTATTAGAGAACTCTGCATGTGGTAACATGTTGGCTATTATGAAAAGCAAGGAATGAATATCTCTTCAAGAATCACACCATAAAAATAAGACTTAATCAAGTTAAAATTTATGATTAGGACAACTAAGAAAGCCTTCATGAAGAGGAATGGGTGTAACATACTAGATCTCAAACCCTACCCTAGAAGTTTGACCTTTTGGACTTATCCAAACAAGGTTAAGGTTTAGACCTAAGAGATGTTTAGTTTAACCTAATGATATAATGCATGTACAAATCCACCTAATGTAACCTAATGTTCTCACATTAGTCTTAGGCCAATAATAGACATATAAAATATGTCACATGGTATAATGATGAATTATATAAAATTTCATGCTAATAACCACACCTAACTCTTTTGGTGATAATATTAAGTTATGGAACATAATGGAATAAGCAATAATGATAATAGTGAAATAATATGACAACTTAAGTAATAATGTGAGGATAATAGGCTCAAATATTAATTGTGACATAACTCATTAATAGGAATCCCAAAAATGGAATCTAAGTTAAGAGTCGTGTTCCTTGGATCAAAATTTCCTTGGGAGTCAAGTTTCACATTATTTGCATAATAATAATTAATTTAATTCATTTTGGAAAGAGAAGATCTGAGTTTTCCTTAATATATCAAATAAAATAATAAATGGCTCCAAAAGAGCAAAATAGTCCTAGATTCGTAATCTATACATTAAAATATGCCTTTGGGTGATTTTTTACTCAATTTGGAGAATGTTTGATTAAAAGGTGAAATTAGGAGAGAGAAAGTGTGTAGAACCTTCAAAGTATTAAATAAATGTACAAACAACTCCAACATGTAAAATTGATGGCAAATTCGTATCCAACACATTAAATATGACTTGTGGGTGAAGTTTAATCAAATTTGGATAATCCTAATGTCATTAATGAAGGAGGAAAGAGAAAATAAGATTTGATTTATTTAACACATCTAAAGTCTTCAAAAGGCAAATCTAATTTCATAATTGGAATCTACATTCTTTAATTAGCCTCTATGCAATATTTCACCTAATTTGGGGTTTGTTTGCACCCTCAAAAGAAGAAAGAGAAAAATAAAAATAAATATCATCACACTTTAGTCGAATTCAATTAGGATTGTTATTTAATTTGCGCACTTGCTTTGTTTTGGCACGATGATCTGAACCATTGGATCGGTGGTCCAACGACAACCATACATCTTCTACCTCCATCCCAAATAGGCAAGGAGTGTGTACATTAACAGTGTGAACATGGTCGACCTTCCTTAGCTAATATCTCCCCCGTCTCTTGATGATTTTACAAAATTTCTTCACCGCTACATTCGTCATTTGATTCCGCATTGAATGAGCTAAAACTTAGGTCCTAGTTTCTTAAAATGAGAAGATGCCTAAATGGAGCAAAATTTCCTTCTCTTCCATAAAGTTACAGAGGCCCCAAACCTAGGGTAAATATATATATATATATATATTAGCACCTAAAGAACCACGGAGTCCCGATCGGTGTTGTCCCCCCGCCGAATTTGTTGGAGTTTTCCCCCTACCATTGGACCTTACCCCATCATCTTCAACAACTTTTCATGTCAAGCTTTGTTTCTAGACTCAAGAAAACTCCAATTCCTCTCTTGTACACCTTCCACTCGATCACTGTAGTCCTTTTCTGGATGCCCGAGCCTCTTCTTTAGCCTTGACAACAATGCCTGATCCATGTTGCAGTTAGGGTTGGGAGAGAAGTCGCCAGCAACCTACAGAGATCACCACTGCCTGAGGAGACCACATATGAGTTTGGTGATGTCCCCGAGAACTTCTTGACTAAAAAAATTGACATTGTTCTAGGTATAACTCTACTTCGTGATTCTCATCCTTACTTCATAATACCTGAGATATGGAAGGAAAATCACTATTATGAACATCTATTCTTGGTCCTCTGGTTTCCTCGGAGTCTCATGAGTTTAACTTGAGTTTTTTCATCTTGGTCACCTGGGTTTACTCAGCCTCCCATCTGTAGAAGCAGTTCAAGGACATGCTTCTTCCGCTATGTGCGGGCAAAGTTGTGTCTGGGTTGGGAGAAGAAGATAACCTCTTATGTTTTCCAGATCTTAACCCCCCCATTTTCTTCTATTGCTTCATTTGTTCGCTAAGGGCATTTTTGTAATTTGGCTTATGTTTCCTTTTGTTTAAGTTTCGAACCCTCAGGTGTTGACCACACGACTTGGCCGCACCTGATTGGGCCAAGTCATCTAGGCCCGCCTCCTTTCTCCCTCTCTCACACTCGGTTTGATGATGTGTCAATTTTTGATTGGCTGGTTTTCAAAAAATCATTCTTTTTATTCCTTTGTACAAAAATTGAAGTAAAATATGTTGGAATTGAAAAAATGTGATCTTTCTAATTTTTTTTTCAAGACTTGGTTTTGAGTTTTATCGAAAGGTGTTTTCTAAAAATGAATTCATACTTAAAAATCACCAAAAATGTACTTTTAACCTCATAACTCCAAAGTATACAAAATTATGTGTTCCCTTTTTCAGGAGAACCTAACTAGATCAATGGTGATGATTTCATAGTTTAAATTGGAGTTTTGTGCTAAAAGTCCAAAACTAGCATTTTCTTTACATTAATGCATATGACAAACCCTAATACATGTGAATAATTGTAATTAGGTAAAGTTGATCTTGAAAACAACTAGATCCATGAAGAGTGTTTCTAGGACTCTAGTTTAAGGTATGTTTGCATATCCTATTATTTTATGTTGATAAATTCACCTATATTCCCTTTCTCTTAGTCCTATGGACATTAGCCTATAGACAATGTCTTTTCTTTAAAAAACCATGGTTCATGTGAAATATCTTATTTGATATTGATCTTGTGATCATGGATATTCTTTTGGACTCTCTCTTATGCTTAGTGCATGTTGGACTTATTTTATGATATGTGCTTCTTTTCCCACCATGGTAGTGGATGTGTATATGGAACATTATGTGATGGTATTTGGATGGATGTTCTCATCCTTCTTATTCTCTTGTATTCCTGCTTATCTTTTGTTATGCATCATGTGGTGACTACTAATATAATGTTGCATGTGTTTTTATGTGGATGTTAAATTTCCACATATGAATGCATATGTCAAAATCATGCATATATATATATATATATATGGGTAGATGTTAAATTCCTGCTCGGGAAGACGTTGACAGACCCTTCCACCCCATATTTAGAGTGGATGTATATAGTTCCCACTCACCCCACATTTATGGTAGATGTGTTATTTCCTACCTGCATGTTTATATTATCTAGTATTGTCATAGGTGGAACACATGGATGCCTTGTTTATATACTCTTTTGCTTCATTTTTATTTTGTAGTTTATATTCTTTTATGCCTGATTGGGTAGTAATTTACTTTTATATGGTAAGCCTTTTAATTTGATGTCCTTTATTCATTTAAATTGCTCAATTTCCTTTCTAGTATGCACATACAAGCCTTTGCTGATGTTATCTATTTTTCTCTTCTTGCTGGGGTATGCTTCCAACCCTAGGTGAAGGACTTGGATGACATGTCATGAAGACTTGGACTTAACTTAAGGAGTTAAAGCTTGGAGAAAAAGTTGTTATGGTTTAGATTTCCCTCTACTAGATCCTTATGATGTACCCTTTATGTAAACCCTTATGGGAGATGATGTTGAGGTACCTTTGTAATCTTATGATAAATTGAATATAGTCAATTTTTTATCCAGCTGCTATAATTTGGTGTTATGATACATTTATGTTGAATAAATTGGTTTCATCCCTTTGGAAAAAAAAATATGTTGGAATTTAGTTTTGGATGTTGCCTTTTTATTTTAGTCGGGAGTGGCTCCCCTCTAGGATCCCACTCCTTACAATGGGGAACAAATGTCAAAAGAAAGAATATTTGTAAGCTACTAAGCACCTCCATGTGATTGTGTTGACATCAATGTTGACACTATAGTTAAAGCTAACTTGAGAGTATAGAGTACGAGCCTCATTACAAAAAAATAGATATAGTATGTTTCTAAAAGGATGAGTTATCCAACACTAAGGAACAAACTCATTAGACTCGTCCAATTGTGGTCAAAAATATGCATTGGAAGCAACCTTGCCCAATGTGCCACAAAATTTTGGTGGAAGTTATCAAAGTAGGACAATATTAAATAGAGGAGAACCTTCAGATCCTTTATAATCTTGGAAGCTCTAGTACACTAATAGATGAATTGGTGAAGCTCCATGCCAGATAACAAGTCCAAGAAAGATGTACAACTAATGTCCCTAAGAATTAATGAAGAACTTCTTAAGAGAGAATATGATGGAAAGAAATATTGTACCAAGATCCATGTAACAAACATGCTTGGAAGGTAATCCTTAAATATAAGAGTTTGAGACAATAAAACATTTATTAAAGGTTTTTATACAAGAAATAGGGGAAATACACTAGTTTGGGTAAGTTGTGCAAAATTATCAAATTGAAGCATCTACGTTCAAAATTATTATTTTATATTTTTCTATGGATAGGTTTGGTTAAGAGGGAGTTACACATGAAATTTGGATAATAACAATAAAGGAATGCATTAATATGAAGAAAAAAGACTTTACCTCAAATTGTGAGTTTTGAATATGAAACTTCTATAAAAAGATAAATTGTCTTTAAAGTTGGATTCTTTGGTCCCTATTACATTACCCACCTAGTTTCACTTTATTTGGAACTTGTTTACTCATCCAATTTAATTGGGAAAGAAACGAAAAAGGAACTAATAACATGTCACTATAGTTGAATCTTTTTGGGAAACTATTTAATTGCTACGTGACACATAACCAATGTGTGCATTCCTCTCCACTGTTGGATCGTGATCGAGTAGTCAACAATCCATCTTCGACCCCAATATGAATCGGGAAACCATGATTATTTATGCGCCTATGAAAGTCACACTTTTCTCTTACCTCAATTGATCTTCGCACCAGATTCTTTCTCCATTGAATTTGTTGCCTGATTCCACATCAAATTGTACCTTATTTGTGTCCTAAATTTGAAGAACCAAGAAATGTTTAAATTCCACCCCAACTCTCTCAAAACCTCTAGACATAGATGCCCTAATACGTAAACTTATATGTAGGAGATCAGACCCTCGTATCTACCACATCCCGCTTCAAAAGATTCCTCTTCCAATTTCCTCTCACATTGTCATTTTGACCATATCCAATTGGGAGTGTGTTCTAGGTTTGTGACTCCTTGCCTCGACACCCAATATCTCCAACATCCAATTGAGTCAAGTGGTAGGTTCCTTAAGACATGTTCTTAATTTATGTACATTGAAACTGTCGTATCATCGTCGTATTGGGTTTTCCACAAAACCACTTGTTATTTTTTATTTTGGACATACCTCATCTCTTGACCTTATATTTCTATTGAAGGTTATTTCTTTTGATCATACCTTATTTTGATGCTTTTCTTTTAAACCTTCTAAAGTAGTGCCTAGTTGTTATTTATGTTACATAATCAATTTTTGTTGACATCCCTTCCTTTCATTTTTCCTCCTCCTAGGTGTTGTTTTTAACCCCCCCCCAGAGGTAGCCCGACCCTTGGTGTAGAACCTGAAAGATTGGACATTGTGACATGGACATGCTAGGTGGAGCTCTTGGGGAGATATATTTGAGATAGTTGGATATCCCTCTACCTAAATACTTATGTCATTGCTATAATGTAAACATTAAATCAGAGAATATTTTGTAATCGTGTTTAAATGAATATAGTCACAAGAGATATTTATGTTGCCATACTTTGGTCTTTTATATATCAACATTTGAGAAATGAAAAATTTACACCTATTTTAGCATATGTTGTAATATGTTTAGAATATATGGATTTGTTCCTAAAATTAATTAGGGAGTTGACCCCCTCTTGGGTCCCATTCCTTACAAGATGGTAACAGAGCCCATAGTGGTCGGATTTCTGACAATTTCAATTTTGTCTCCCTAATTAGAACCCTTGCCTTACATAGTCACCCTCTAAGTGAGATGTTTACCCTAGAATTGACTTATTCTAGTTATGATATGATGACAGGTTTATTTGAAATTAGATGATGTACACATAGGCATCATGATATGTAAACCCTAAAACTAGTAGGAATATATATCCTAAACCCTAGCCTTGGTGTTTGGAGTGATGACTAGGAAGATGTGTCTTATGATATATGTTTAGTTGACCTACCCATTTTCACCCTATGAATATTTTTAATGATAATATGGATCTTAGGGTTGATAGGTTAGTAACACAAGGACCTAAAACTCAACCCTAGGGGAGTGTGACATGTTAGTTGGATGCTTGAATTATGAACCAAAAGAGGCATAAGCAATCCTTGTACCTTGATGTTACTTATCTTGACTTATTAGGTTAATCCATTTAAGGGGTGGAGTCATAGACTAGGTTGTAATTTAACTACAAGGGTTGTTTAAGCATACTGATAGGTGCATTAACTATGTGACAACCCCAATTCCCGTATATTTTCCATAATGACATTTCCCATATATATGTGCACTCATATCTATAAGATGTCAAAAGGGAAAATATAAGGGATTGTGATAGTCAACTGACTTATAATAAGGAGCTAGATCATTGTTCACAACATCATTAATTGGCCACACAAACCAACATCCATAAAGATGAAAGTCATAGTATATCATTCAATAAAAGGAATGATTGTTTCCATGGAAAGAAAATACATAGGAAAATAAATCATCCTATACATCATATAGAGAAAAGGAAATAACTATCTAACATAAATAAAGATGAGAAGCAGCAATCTAGCTAGCTATCCTCCATGAACTTTTATTTAATAGATTTTGGTACTCTGAGAGGCATTATTTGTTCCTTGCACCTAGAAAATACGAGAAACAAAATCATCAACACAAGATTGGTACATGGTTAAAGAATAAAGTACTATGCTGGCATATTTCAAAATACTTGAAGAAAGAAGAAATAAAGGAAAAAAAATTAATATGAAAAATCAAGCAAACACATATTTTAGGCATATGTTTAGATGCAGTTGTACTACTATTTATATCAACACTTTATCATACATCCAACATGGTCAATTTATCATACATCCATACGGGTCAATTTATCATACATCCATAATGGGAAATTTATCATACATCCATACTGGGCCATTCCCTGCCTCTTAGGATATAGGGTTGTGCTGACTTCAGTAGCTACAACTAAACAAAATTCTTTTATGTTCCTTTAAGTTTCGATGAAGCATACAATACTGGTAAGCATCCAATAATTTATAAACAAATAGATTCATCCAAGGTACATTATATCATTATGCAACCATGGAAAACTAGTCTTATACTTGATAAAAACCAACGTAACTTGATTCTTAGATCTGGATTCCAACAATTCTAGAGTAGAGAGTAGATTACCCTGAAATAGAGATAAGGACCTAAAGTTATTATGGGTACTCATCATCTCATATTAGGGTGCTTAGGATTATTAGGGTTTTGTCCTTTATTTGGAATTACTTTCATCTCCTATGGTTAGATTAGGGTTCTTCTTTGGATTTTATCTTATTTTTAGGGTCATGAGATCAGATATCAAAATTAGGGTTTCATGTAAGGAACAATACCCAATAACAAAATTATATAAGAAGGATTCATTTATTTCTAAGGTTTCTATATAGGTCTAGATCATTAAGGGTTCCCCTTTTGAATTCACATGATACAACATGCTCAAGTTTGGATCTAGGGTTTTGGGTCGAAAAGGATCATAAGGGGTCATGAAAGAAATTAAGTTTTATAGTAATGCATGAAGGTACACATCTTTAGAGAGAGAAACAAAATCTTAGGGTTTCTAGATAATTATCCATACATGATTAGGGTTTTGAGACCAAAGAGGATCAGAGACCCTATTAGGGTTTGAATTACACAATAGGTCAGGTTGTAACACCTAATATTCATTATTGCATTTTTAAAAGGCCCAAAAGTGTTAATTAAACTATAGGCTAATATTGCTGGAATAAGGTTAAAAATCAGATTATGAAAACATTTTTATTAGGTTCCACATATTTTTCTGATAATTTTGATATGTAATTTTACTATTTTCTGATATTCCTATCATTTTGTATGATTTTTATAAGATAAACATGTTTCTATTTAATTAATTTAAAAAAACTTGGGTCCAGAGAGAAAAAGAATACCTTGATCAACGGACGGATCTGATTGGATCAAAGGCTCAGGTTGATCCCTGGCTCCGGGAATCTAAACTCAGCTTGTTGAGGTGTCAATCACTAATAGGTTGGGCATGCTGAGTTGGCAGCACGTGGTCTCTCTCTCCTCCTTTGTTGGCTCATGTTCGGTGAAGTGGCGACATGGGATTCATTCAAGTCAGTCTAGGTCAATACCATGAATGCTTCTTCCCATGCCGCTGTTAGTTGGGGCAGCCTAAAGCAACTCCGGCGATGGCCTTGCCAGTGAGGGGTGAGGTTGGCGACAGGATGAGGGTGTGTACACCTTCATGAGGTCACACCGCACTCGGGCCTCTAGGTCCCACCCAAGGCTCCCTCTAGAGAAGCTTGCCACCAAAAGGATGGAGTAGGTCACTGGTGAGAGGGGGTTCAGGGATGGAAGGGAGTCTGGGACCACAAGGGCTTGCCGTAGAGAACCTCTGAGGTATGACGGAGTTGATGCAGTGGTGGATGGGGTGCGAGAGATGTTGTGGGTTCAATACGGTGAGGTGTTCTGTAGGTTGAAGATGAGGGAGTGGAGAGGGGTGTTTAGGGTGGTTTCACTAGAAATTGAAGGTAGGTAATGAGGAAAAGAAGGGTGACAGAGCTTGTGGGGTCCTTAAATAGGTGACAGGAGGCGTGTATGGAGAAGCCCAAAAATGGGCGTAATTGCTAGGTGGGAGTAGCGAGGGATAGGGAGTTCATTTTCTCTGATCCAAGGGAAAAAGGTGACATGTGAGAGGATGGTTGAAATCGTTGCTGTGAGAGGAGGAGGATTTTCCTGCTAGAATCACAAGACGGTGGTTGGATAATCCTCGGGAGATCGGGATTAACCTGACTCGACTGTTGAAGTTGGCTCGAGTATGGCGGGAGGTTAGGGACAAGTTCTGTGCCGTCGGATCTTCATTAGATCCACATAAGCCAGATCACACGGCCATGGCATAAGGCCAAAACAAAAGGGTTGAGCCTTGCTTAAAAAGGTTGCATGACATTTGAAATGTCACGCGTATAGATCGTATAAAACAACAACTTAGGTCTTAGGTCTTAGGTCTTAATAGATGAAATAATGTACATAATTTTCCAAAGCCTATATCTCTTACATGGCTCAGCCAATTCAAGTGAAATTTTAGGTGGAGCTTTATGATAGGGTTATCTAACTATGGTAAAAAATTGAGGGTCAAATTCAAAGTTTGACTACATAAATTGACTATGTATTCATGGTACATATAATTCACTTCTATATGCACTAGGGTTTGCTTTATATTACAATGATTAATTCCTTTCCAATCAAAATAGTGAGGGATACGTTTGAGTATATTTTTGTAAACCATTTGAGAAACAACTATAAGATGGAGGATCATGTGAAAAAGTGAGTTTTTATAGTATTTTCTCTCTCTTAAAAGTTTGTTATCAAATTTATGGACCAAATTACCCTCATGTACTTCTCTCACTTAATTGGACTAATATGTGTCACAAATTGCAAAAATATGCAAACCCTAATATGTTATATTGATAAAATACGTATGTTAATGTATTTAGTGAGTGAACACACCAAACTTTCGATTTTGGATCTCAAATTTATATCATAGTAGCATAATGACCGTTTGAAGCTACACCTCAAATTTCATTAGATTTGGAGTTACCAATCATGAGATATGGCCAATTTAATAAATCAACCTAGATATATGTCCTAGAACTAAGTTCCCATTTAATCAAGGTTAAATGATGTGTCACGCTGCCTTTGATAACCCGCCCCCCTCTCCTAACCGTCAGATTGGGCGATCCATGGATCTACCCTGATCAAACGATGGAGACTTCGTCTCCTACCTCCCACAAAGGGCGGGGAGGCAACAGGAAACCGAGCCCAGCTAATCTCGCCACCTCACACCTCCTTTCGAGTTTTGAACCCAACAAATATCTCCTAAACTTCCCGACGACCTCGTCAAGCCCCAATTTGACCTCCCCCCATCCGCGGAATTGGAAGAATGAAGCCCCCCTTCTTTGCCCTTCTTCTGGCGGCGGTGGCAGCCTTTAGGGCTTCTTTGCCTAGCCCCCCTCACGCCTATATAAGGCCCTCATTAGCTCCGCCATAATTCATTTAACCATTTCACATCTCCAATTGCAAGCACCAACACCCCGAGCACTGCTCCCCTCGCCCACCTTCTTCAACCTCGGCTACCTCCAGCCGCCACTACCCGACGAGCTCCACAGCATCCTCCGTTCCATTCTAACCTCCCCCGCACATTCACCTAGACCCCACGCTTTTCCCCGTCACCACCACGAGGCCTCCGATCACCTCCCGCTCCAAAACGGCCTCAGCTCTGGTGACCTTGCCTGCCCACGTGGCGGTGACAAGCCACAAGGGGTCTCACACCCTGTTTTAACCCTCTCCAGCTTCGGACCGAGCCCCTGAACCTTTTCCAATCGCCTCCTGTTCGTGATTACCAGCGGAGCTATTAATTCTCTTTAGGGGTGGAGTGTTGTAACGTCCCACAACCTATATTTTCATGCTATTACCTAGTTGGGAAGATATATTATTGATTTCTTAAACTTGACCAAACAAGAATAAACATATACCTTAATAAATTTTGTTTGTACATTAGGTCCCATAAGGTTATATAATTGAAACCTCATATTAACATAATAAAAAGTGAATGTGTTAACATGTAAATAAGTTCACACCATACATTACATACATTTCCTTGTCTTAATAATATTCACATAATGGTTAATTAAGAGGAATAATATACTTAAAACAAGTATTCAAATAACACTTGGAATTTTCATGTCCAACCATCTAAATTAGAGTGGAATTAGCAGATTAAATATATTAAATGGGTAAAATTTGGATTTTTGTGCATAATAATAAAATTTAACTCTATTTTTAACAAAGTGAAATCAATGGGACACTAATTTAATATTATCAATATATACTAAGATAAATTGTTTAAATCCATAATGGTGATATAACTCACAAAAGGAAATTCCAAAAATCAAATATAAGGGTAAACATGTTCCTTGGGTCCCTATTATCTTGGGTGACAATTTTCATATTATGTGAACAATAATACTTACCATAATATTATTTAGAGAAGAAATATGCAAACTCATCCTTCCCTCTTTACTTGAGATTCCAGGGATGAAATCCTTGTAAGAGGAGGAGAGCTGTAACGAACCCAAATTTTGGTAATTATTACCGTTTACCCTTTACTTTATAAATTTTTGTTTTAAAACTGCACTTATTAATTAGAATATTATTGGATGGTAGTAATCCTCCAATATAATAGTTTTAGCCAATAACACAATTATTTAAGTCTTTTATACAAGAAATAGGGGAAATACACTAGTTTGGGATAAGTTGTGTAAAATTATCAATTTGAGTTATCTAAGTTCAAAATTATTATTCAACATTTTTCCTGTGAATAGTTTTGGTTAAGAAGTTGCTACACACAAAATTTGAGTAATAAATAATAAAGGGTTGTATTAATACGAAGAAAATAGAATTTTCCTCAAATTATGAGTTTTGAGTATTAAAGTTATATAAAATGAAAATTTGACTTTAAAATCATATTCTTTGGGTCCCTATTACCTTACCCACCAAGTTTCACTTTATTTGTACTTTATTTACTCATCCTATTTAATTAAGAAAGAAAAGAAAAGAAATTAATAACATGTCACTATAGTCAAATCCGTTTGGTAAACGAATTAGATGTCACACGACGCATAGCCAATGTGTGCGTTCTTCTTCATTGTTGGATCATGTCAACAACCCATCTTCAACGCTAAGCCAAATTGGGAAACCAAGTTTATTTACATGCCTTTAAAAATAACGATTTTCTCTCGCCTCAATCGATATCCTCTTGAGATTCTTTCTCAATTGAATTCATCATTCGATTATGCATAAAATCATTCCTTATTTGCACCCTAGTTTTGAAAGAATGGATAAATGTCTAAATCTTGCCCCAACTCTCTCAAAACCTCTAGCCACTGATGCCCTAATATTTAACCATATATATAGGAGATCAGACCCTCGTCTCTGCCACATCCCGCTTCAACAAATTCCTCTTCCAACTTCATCTCACATAGTTGTTTTGACTGTCATTGATTGGGATTGTGTTCTGGGTTGTGACTCCTTTCCTCAACACTGGACATCGCCAACCTCCAATTGAGTCAAGAGGTAAGTTCCTTAAGCACTTCTCTTCTTTTTGTACCTTCAAACCGTCGTATCATCACCAAATTGGGTTTTCCCCAAAACCACATTGACATGCTCAACTGCTTCACGCAGCCATGGTGAGCATACAAAGGAAGGAGATGATCCTACTGAATTCCTTTCTCTGCACTCACCTTGTCTCTTTTTCTTTCCTTTCCACCAAGGGTGGAGTGGTACTTCCACTGGTTGGCTTGATATGTTGGTGAGCACCTAGCTATCAGTGGACTGGGGCCACTTGGCCACCCACGAATGGGCCACCTCAGCAGTAGTGACCCCACTCAACTGAATTTTCATCCAATGACATGGATTTTTTGGTATTTTTCAATTGGTCTAAACTTAAAAAAAATAACTCACTCTCAATTTATCCAAAAATTACGCAAAAATATGTTTTAGAATCCTGAGAATTTTCTCTACCTTTTGGTATAGTTTTCATTGCATGTTCTCAAGTTGTAAAGATCAGATTTTTAGGGTTTCGATTTCACTTATTATCTTAATAATAATTAAGGACATCATCGTAATTAATAAAGTGATATTTTGATGTCATGATATTGGTATAAAACCCTAAAACTAATACTAGGTCAGTAACCATAGTTGATCTTAGATTTTATGGAAGGATTTGGATTTCTAGGATTTCACCTAGTGTATCATATAATTGAACCCTAATTGATGTACAAAATACTATGTGTTGGTTTCAGTTCACTTTAGGCTTGGAAGGGTAGGATTATCTCTAACTCAAGTTTTGGTATGTGCATATTTTCTATTATCTAGGTGTCACTACTGTGCCAAAATATTATTTTCCCATATGAGGCATGAATTGATATTCACTTTTTCATCCTTATGAAATTCTTGTTTTTCTCATATAGAACTATTGGGCCTTCTGACCCCACATGATATGTTTTTGGATGATATCATCTTGATAATTCACATTGACTAAACTTATACTTGCTTTTCTCTATTCATATGCACTCTCAGACTAACCTTATTTCTTGTAGTAGTAGCACACATGTACAAACATATGTACATGGGCACACTATCTCCATCCAGGGTGTGTTATCTCCACCCATTATTTATAGGGGTGTGCTATCTCTGCCCAGGTGTGCTATCTGCACCCATTATTTATATATTTTTAGGCCAATGATTCTATGGTGTCTCATCCCTACTTGAAATAATTTTAGTCTTTGATCTTTAAATGCACAATATATGTTTTCATATTGTTGATGGAAATTTTTAAAAGGCAATACTACCACCTATTATTCTCTATTTTGGACATGCCTCATCCCTTGACCAGATATTTCTCTTGAACTTATTTCTTTTGATCATCCCTTATTTTGATGCTCTTTTTTGAACTGTCTAAAGTTGTGCCTAGTTGTTATTTACTACACATACTTATTTTTTTTCTGATGTCCCTTCCTTTTGTTTTTCCTCCTCCTGGGTGTTGTTTTTTAAGCCACCCATAGGTAACCCAAACTCAAGTGTAGAACTTGAAAGATTGGACATCGTGACATGGACCTGCCAGGTGGAGCTCTTAGGGAGATAGAGTTGAGATAGAAAGATGTCCCTCTAATTAGATCCTTATGCCATTGCTGTCATGTAAATCTTGAATGGGAGAATATTTTGTATACATTTTTAAATTGAATATAGTCATGATAGATGTTTTCGTTGCATACTTTGGTCTTTTCTATATCATCATTTGAGAAACGAATAATTAACTCATGTATCAACATATGTTTTAATATGTTTGGAATAAATGAATTTGTTCCTCAAATTAAGTAGGGAGTGGGTCCCCTCTTGGATCCCTCTCCTTACAATCCATGTGGATCTATTTGGGTCTAATAGGAGTAGGATTAATGTTAGTTAGTCTTTTCTGTAGTCTTTCTAAAAGAACTTTCACACCCAAAGCTGAAAGTGTAGAAGAGTACCCGAAACATCATAGATTGGTTTTAATAGCTCGTTGAGAAAGTAATGGTAGAGATTACTACCATGAAGCTCAAAGGCACAAACTCAATGCATGAAAATTTCAATGATAACCTTACAACAAAACTATTATGAATTATGACTGATGATAATTCTTACCCAATTTGTTCTAGATGGTTTACCTCTTCAAGATGATCCATCCCAGATTCATCGACAACACTATTATGGATGATCGTTCATCAAGTGAATCACCTAACAAATTGATTTGAGAGGAGGCTAGGATTAATGAATAAGCTATTAAGGTATCTCATTTTCTAATGATCAAGATATGAGTGTAAGGACCATCACTCTGATAAATCTCAAAAATATTCATTAGGATAATTTTCCAAATGAAGACCTAAATTAAACTAGTATATGAAAAATACATCAAAGTAAGACAAGCCATAAACCCTAGTATTTTTTTATTAAAGCATGATTCATTAAACTCTAAGTAAAATAGGTGAAAATGGAATCATAAATACATATGGAAGTCTCACCATCCAGGCCAAGAAAAAATCATGCAGTCCTAAATTTAAGACCCACAAATCATACAAAAAGACTCAAGCCATTATAAAACTATACATAATTTCATAAAAGAGTGAGAAGTAAAAAACACTACTCTTAATTAGAAAACCTGATAGAGAAATAACTAAAGTCGTATTTATTTACCTCTACATGTGATTTACAAGGAGATCTACATTAGGGAAGGTCCAACAACATATTTTGTGTGCACCATTTCACACTCTATAAGCGCATGAAGATAGTAAAGAAAGCATTATGCCACATATAGCATCAACTACCCATTCAACACTCAAGAAAGTGAGACAATGGGCACTCTAGACTCAACTATATTATTCTTTGTAGTTCTATCATCTCATCCTCTCTAAATCTCTATTTATACATACAAACACATGGACCAAGCATGTGTGACTCATAAAGAGCCTTAGTGAGAGAAGTACTCCCATAAAGGCTTAAATTCATGATTTGGAAGCACATCTTATGAACCAAAATAAACAAGAAAGGTGCAACACTTAGTTTAGTTCCAAGTTATAACTTGGTATCTTAGTTCCAGATAATGTATACTTAACACAAGATATAATGGTTTCTCAATCTATAGTATTAGTAAACATCACACATAAACCATGTCAAGTAGATAAACTTAGCATCACTTATAGTGCTTAAGAAAGCCACTGGAATATCCTACAAATATCATGATTAGATATAACACATAGCATACCTGATTGTATATTATTTTTCGACTCTTTACTTGGTTAATTTAGAGTGTACCATCCAAATTATTATCTTATAAATGCAAAGTCCCTAAGCTAGTCGTAAAAGGTATTAGGATAATCCAATCTTTATAACACCTCCACATATCTTGGTTGGAGTGAGAAAATGTAGGGGATAAACAACCAATCCTACAAGTAGGGGCTCAATATCCAAGCTTGCATAACAACATCATGTCCACCCTCAGTACCAAGGCCATGGCACCTAACGTATATCATTGACAATACTAACCAAATATCATCATCATTTTGTACTTATTTTCTCAATGAATTTGGTAGGACTGACACAGTCACTAAAGATATGATATTGAACACACTCATGTAAATGAGTAATCATAAGGCACTAATGGGACCATATCTCATATGGATTATCAATAAATGATGTATGCCCAACTATATACAAGTCCAAGTAAATTCTCACAACCCTAGGGTTTCTACAAGGATAGCCATTTTGCTACCCCACTACCGAAAACAAGGGTTTCTTGTATGGTGCTAGTGTATACACTATGAGACTAAGGTTTCACTTATTACTTAGTAAAATTACTCATATTTCATTCCCATTTCAAGAAAAAGTATTATCTTTCTTAGTCTATGTCAATTAGGATCTCTGTTTTATCATTTTCATGCAAAAACATTGTAGTAAGTAGAGCAAGACTGAGCATTAAACAATATGAATATGCAATACTATGCATAGTAGACATGAAACCTTGTTTATTTCTCATGCTTTATTCAATTCCTTTTTAATAAACTACATGATTGTAATTGATACCATGCTCATTAAAGCTTTCTATAGGGCTCATCATCTGGGCCATATGACCCTTTATGTCATAATTTATCAACATTAGCCTTGAACAAGGCATCAACATCATGTGTTTCTCAATCTAACATTTATATTCAATATTTCATTTTGGAAGCACATAACATAGGACCACTTTCTCATGTTAAGGAGTTTTCATAATTGTTACTTTAAACAAGGCATAACATGTCCAAAGATAGAAAGCTCTATAATAAGTGTATGACTTTTAAATGAGATTACTAAATTGTATATTTATCAAAATTCATCAAGTTTTAAATTGCATAATGGGCTTGCATTTCCCTTATCAAGCCTACTCAATATCCACATCAAGAATTACAACATTTTGAAAGTAAGTGAATTAAAGCATGTAAGAACATTATATTATCAATACCAAGTTTTACATAAATTGTTCCATCCTCTCATAGTTTACATATATTTGACTATGAAATTAACCCTAGCCATAGGATCATTGCACCAACTCATGGTGAAAACCTCATAACATCAACCTGAAGGCATCTATCTCAAGTAGTCATTCTACGTGTATATATGTATATATAACTCTTTGTTGAAGATGTATCACATAGCATTATAGTTTTCCCATTACGCCAAACCTAGTTCACTCATAATTTATGAAGTAATGAGAAGAGAATTAGAAGTATACATATCCCTTTTAGGAGTAAAATTCCTTAAATGTGACAATTTTCGATAAATTTTGTCTTATTTTAAATGTCTACCCATATTTACTTGGATAATCCATAACAAGCCTTAATTGTGACTTCTTATTGTTAGATTAAATCATTTTTTTCCGTGTATACTTAACCCTAGATCCATCTTTACATCCATGTTAGGTATAACCATCCAATTCATTTATATTTGCACCAATGTACATTTTGTTTCCAAGTTATTATTCACCATTCAGTACCCTCAAGGGCGTGTATACAAGAAACTCACCAATTAACCATTGATTTTAAGTAAGAATAATATCTAGATAAAGAAAATTTTGATCCTTGATGCATTAAGTCAATCTCCCTAAAAGTCAGCCAATTTCACAGGGCATCTTCAAGAAAATTGACCAATCTGACCACATAAAAGATTTTGTGAAATAAGTTCATCTACGGTTTTGCATTAAAGGCTTTAGTATCATCAAAACGTACTTGGAAATAGGAGGAGTACATAGGTGACAACAAAGTTTATATTTTCTAAATAACATATCATTTTCAGTCTTACAAATTTAGGTATTTGTGAAAAATGATATTAACTTTTAGGTTTTGATGGGTCTTAGTCTTTTCATGCATAAATAACAAGGAGGTAATAGTCCACTAACCCAAATCTTGCACAATCAAGCCTTTTCTTCAAGCCCCAACAAGAATATCATACCAATGTTCCTCCTCAAAGCCAACCAATGTCCCTAGGTCTACCATAAATATCATGATCGTCATGCCATCTTCTAGTTGGGGCCCTATACAAAATACCAAGAAAAGAGGATATAAGAATAAGAAGGCTTGAGTTTCTCAAGAACTATCCAATAACATCTCTCCTAAGACTCAAAGGAGAGGAGCATATGAAGAGAAATGAAATCTCAAGGAGGAATAGCCAACCTCTAGATGTTTCTCCTTCAAGATCCGCCCAAGAACAACCTTCTCTATGGAAAAGGAGGCCATATCATCTCAAGATCACCTCTCTAGTCATCCTTCTAAGTTCTAGCACTTTGAGAAAGGGAAAATAAAGCTTTTCTCCATAATAAAGAGAGATACAAGCTTATATAGTCCATTAACCTGACCAAACCACTACTTAAACTAAACAAAATATATAAGAGATAACTTTATTGAGTTTACGGGAATTTGACACAATTCCAAGATAGTTGGGCTCTCATTAGGAAACTACAGATCAATGTAGCAAAAACACATATGCCCTTACTGGGAACGTAGCTCGAGTTTATGATATCCTTGTTAATTTTTCCAAAATCAATAAATCGACCAACAACTGACAACTTGTCATGTCAAGTCAGGCATGGACTACACAACTTGTCTAGTTTTATACAAACTCAGCTGAATTCACAAGTTCAAGGAATATGTTCAAGTCCACAAGCAAACAATTGACCAAGGAAACCCACAAATCAACCAATTCATACTCAAGTCATTCAAGTTTAGACCACTAACACAAAAAAACTATTTTAGATATCCAAACTCCAACATGTGTATTCCTAACCCTAGCTTGGTCATACATACATTCAAATTATTGTGAAAACACTAAGTTATAATTAGTTACAGTAACATGCATTGTTCATGTCTTATCATTTAGGGTTATCTCATATGCATAATATTCTCAACATGTTACTGAGTGGCGAATGCCTCTTTGATTGCTTGATCCCGCAACATCTCACCCATCATCGCTCTTACATAGTTTTCCTTGTTCTCCTTATTCTCGTCAGCAACATGATTCAACCAAACCCATGGAAGGGGACTGTTTGACTTGAGCGGGAAGGATGGACGGGTACAAGTCCCAAGAGAGTGCCATCACAAACTTTCACCATATGCCAAAACCCTAATCCAATTTAGGGTTTATCAACCCAAACCTATTACACATTCATGGTGCAATCATATTTCATTTCTCTTGTGCAATTTACATATTCATTAAGCTTCTGACTACTACATATCCAAATATTTGATCAAAGGTCATTAAGTATTGTATAATCACAACTAATAGATTGTACATTTAAGGTAATTACATGAAGTTAAGGAAGAGAAAGGGTCATGATCTTGAAATAAGGTTGTGAAAAGGAAAAATCTGGGACACTAAAGGACATCACCCACATCAAATGAGTTTGTTCAAACATCTAAGAAGAAAAAGAAGGAATACTTGTGCAAATTTTGTAGGAAATTTTGACATTTCCCAAAGGAATACAAAAAGTGTTGAGAATGTTTTATAAATAAAGGTAGTCCAATGGTTTTTGTAAGTTACTTTAAATCAAACCTTTCTTACTCTCTTAGCATATTTAGTGGATTGATACTGGTGCTAATGTTCATGTTCAAGATCCATGCATATATTCCTTGAATCTGAATCACAAACCCAAGTGAATGCTTTGTATTTGTGGGAAATATAGACAAAGTTTCAATGGAATATGTTGGAGCCTTTTGTTCTATTTTAGATAGTGACTTTTAGTTAAACTAACGTCAAAGTTTTTGTGTAGTGTATATTTCAATGCATTTGATGTCTATTAGTGCAATTGATAAAGTTAAATATTCATTGAGGTTGGTAATGGAAAATCCAATTTACTAAGAAGTTCTAGTTCTACCAGTTTTGGAATTTTGATTGATGATATGTACAAGCTTCACCATGATAGTCAATATATTAAACTTACTTTATTCTTCATTCAAAAGTTTAAACAAATCATAATTCATCTAAAACTAAATTACATTTCTTGTGGCATAAAGGACCACGTCACATATGTCACGAAAGAATGAAAAGGTTGGTAAAAGATGAAGCCATTCAACTTCAGATTATACTGATAATAAAGTGTGTGGGGATTTAGTTAAAGTTAAAAAAAACACATAAAGAAATGGGACACATGGAGTACAAAACTTCTTGAGATTATATTTACTAGCATTTCTAAATCTTTATACCTTTAGTAAACATCGACACTTACTAATAAGATTGTTATTCATATCTATCACATGATAAATATTAGTATGTGTATGGCGTAAAAGTATTTATTAGTGAACTTTTGGAAGGAAACTGGTAGGAAAATGAAAATTGTAAGTATGAATAGAGGTGGTCAGTTGTATGGAAGTTATGATGAAACATGAAAAATTTGTAAAACTACTTCAAAATAGTGGCATTGTAGCCCAATACACAATGCATAGTTATGTATGGGGAAATGACATAGATGAAAGGAGAAATTATATACATATTTGTAAATTGTTAGATCCATGATGAGTCATTCCATTTTAATGATATCTTTATAGGTGAGTTTCCTACATATAACTATTTGCATTAGAAAATGGGGTTCACAATAAGGTACTTCCAATGAAACCTTGTGAATTGTGGAAATGTTTGAAAGCCAAGTTTTGGTATATCCAACTGAGGGCTATGATAGGATCCACATGAAAATAAATTATAATATCAAAAAATTAGTAGATAATTCATAGTTTACCCAGAGAAGCTTAAGGGATATAGATATTACTTTCCTAAACGTAGAACCTGAGTTGTTGAGAGTGATGAAGCAAGATTCTATCAAATTATGAAATTAGTGGGAGACAAATTTTTAAGATGTGATTATTAAGTAAATAAGGGTAAATATTCATACACCAGCTATCATAAAAGATATTAGAAACCCTACTATTGTTGAACCACTTTGCTACGAGGAGATTCTAATAAATTTTTAATGACCTTATAATGATATATTTTGGATGAGAATATTGAAGAACCACAAGAAACATATTAAGAATATATAATAGAGGTAGAATTTATTCCATTATAATATTTTTCACCACATAGAGTCCAAAATAAAAGAAAAAAAAGAGATGGGTTCTTATTCACAAGCCATAAAGGATGATACTTCTACTAAATAGATTGATTTCATGATATATTAGTTGAAATATATGGATAAAAACCAAGTATGGGAATTAGTTCAATTGCTTCTAGGATAGATATCAATTGTTTGTAAGTGCATCTACAAGACCAGACGTGACAGAAAAGAAAAGTTTGAATGACATAAAGACAAACTTATTTCTAAAGGTTTCACTCAAAAAGAAGGTATTGACTACACTAGGACTTTTCATGTTATGTCTAGAAAGGATTGTCTTATATTATCATGGATCTAGTGGCTCATTTTGACCTTGAGTTCATCAAATGGATATGAAAACCATCTTTCTTAATGGATACCTACAAGAAGAAGTCTATATGCATCAACTTGAAAGCTTCACATATGAAGGTAAGGTAGACGTAATATGAGAACTTTGGAAATCACTATACGGTCTGAAACAAGTCTTTAGGGAATTGTATCTAAATTTTAACGAGATAATAATTGAATTTTATTTTAGAAAAGAATAGTAGAGCATTGCATATATCTATGAAGATCAATATGAGTAAGTTCATACTTTAACTCTTTTATTTTTACAATCAACCATGGTATATTTCATGTAACTAAGAATTATCTCTCTAGCAACTTTGAAACAAATGATGGGGGCATGGCTTCCAATGTGATTGGAACAAAATTATATGTGATAGGTCACTTGGTATTGTTCCACAAAGTCTAAATTTATGAAGTTCTAGACCTATTTGGCATGATGGCATGTTCAACTAGTCATATTCCATTGTAGAAAGGAGACAAACTTGATCTTAGCATGGTATACAAAATGGGTTGTTAGGTAAGGAAATAGATATATGCCCTTACAATATCTTGTTAGGATCTTGATGTATGTTCATGTTTGAAAAACACCTGATAAAAATCATGTTGATGGTATATAGGATAGAGTTTAGAATAACTCAATATCACTCTGATGTAGGACATGATCTGCCTTTGAGTACGTTGAGAACAGACGACACATCATGTAAGGAAATATGGCATCAGGAAAGGCAGCAAATTTTTTTTTACTAGCCATATTCTCTAAAGACAATAGATTGCATCGACAACTATGAGATGGGAAGGATGGTTGTGAGGTTATACCTAGTCTTGGAGCAAGTCCAACAAAAATTCCCTTGTTGTAGCATGCAACTTTCTTCAAGTTTCACCTATACGTCTGTCATCCGCGGCCTCTTGGTTTGACACCACGAATGGCGACTAACGTCATCATCCTAGCGACAAGAAACACCCTCCTCACATGTAGAGTAGTCCATGTGCATCACTGAGAACTCTTGTCATTCTCATAGAACAGACAAGAAGGAGTTGTCCCTTCTAGTCAATGTGCTAGTGTTGACTTGCTCTTCCAATTGTCTCTCCCTTGTTGTTCCTCCCTTTGATGGGTAGAACTTGCTCGGGTTCTCTTGGTTACCACAACTAGAGAATACAACAATTGTGAGATCTTATAGTTGTGTCTGGGAAGCCCCCAATACCCCTATATTTATAGAAGGGCCATGGTTAAGGTTTCCAATCCATTTGAGAGTCAAAGAGATGACTTTTCATGAATTTTCTGAAACCTAAGAATGGAGAACCAATCGGTTCACACACCCAACTAGTTAGTTCATTCCACAAACCGATTGATTTGTGTAGTTTCCTATTCTGAATCACATTGGTATTCAATGCACGGTAAATGCAAAACATGACATCAACACTAATCCTTAATCCAATCTAATTGACCATTTATCCAGGTAGTTCATCGCATGAACTGGTTGGTTGGGACTTGTGAACTGGTCGGTTCACATATTGAACCGGTCGAGGTTCATGACCTGGTTCAGGCATTTTTCAACCATTGTTGTTTCCAATTGAACTCAGACTCCAACTGATCGGTTCAACACTTGAACCAGTCGGTTTAGAGTCTAGTCAGTCAATTTTAAACCAACAATGTTTTAAGTTGAATACCTAAACTCTTCCATCTCACCTCGTTGTTGAGGTAGAACACAAATCCTGATTGCGATCTATAGTCATCTTTGTCAGTATGGAAGCTTGTTCCAGTGTAACCTTTTACCACCAACTCTTCCTCACCAATATAGATAAAGAACTAATATTTAGTTCTTCTCAAGTACTTAAGAATGTTCTTCACAACTGTACAATGAGATTTACAAGCATCTAACTAATATCTACTTGTCATGCTCAAGGCATACAAGACATCTGGGTGAGTGCATAACAGTGTGTGCATGATATATCCAATTACAGATGCATATGGAATCTTGGACATGTGTTCCCTTTCTTCACAAAAATTGGGACATTGAGCTCTAGAGACGATAACACCATGACACATGGACAAGTTGCCTCTCTTTGAGTTCTCCATGCTAAACCTCTTCAACAATTTATCAATGTATGTGCTTTGACTTAGTCCAAGAAGCCTTTTGGATTTATCTCTATAGATCTTGATTCCTAATATGTAGGATGCTTCACCTAAATTCTTCATGGAGAATGTATTTCCAATCCAAGTCTTTACCATATATAAAGTAAGTATGTCATTCCCCATAAATAGTATGTCATCCACATACAATATGAGGAATGCAATCATGCTCCCACTAACCTTCTTGTAAGAACATGGTTTATCTTCATTTTGACTGAAGCCAAACTCTTTGACTGTTTTGTCAAATCGAAGATTTCATCTCTGAAATGCTTGCTCCTATCAATAGATTGACCTTTGAAGGTTACATAATTTATTTGCATCTTTTGGAGTTATAAAACCCTCAAGTTGTGTCATATGCACATCCTCAAGAAGATTCTTATTAAGGAATCAGTTTTAACATCCATCTACCAAATCTCATAGTCATGATAAGATTCAATGATAAGCATGATCATGATGGACTTAACCATGACAACTAGAGAAAAGGTTTCATCACAGTCAACACCTTGAATTTGTATGAAACCCTTTTTAACTAATTGACCTTTGTAAGTTTGTACATTACCATCCATGTCAATTTTCTTCTTGAAAACCCACTTGCACCCTATTGGTTTTACCACTTTAGGTAGATCCACCAAGGTCCATACCTTGTTGGTGTACATGGATTCCATCTTAGATCTCATGGCTTCTAGCCATTTATTAGACTCTGGTCCCTTAACTAATTCTAGGTAGGTTGTTGGCTCGACATCAATGACCAACTCATTTCCTTCTTGAGTCACAAGATAACCAAATCTTTCTGGCTCAATGCACCTCCTACTAGATCTACAAGGTTCTTATGTTACATGAGGAATTTGAGATTCCACAATGGTTTGTGAGTCTCTATGTTTCTCTTGTACCTCCTCAGGTTCAGTGTTTTCTTTTTGGTCTCAAACTTATTTGAGTCCTATCTTGCTCCCACTGATTCCTTTGGAAATGAATTCCTTTTCTAGGAGTGCAACATCTCTGGAAACAAACACTTTGTTGTTAGTTGGGTTATACAAGTAGTACCCCTTGGCTTACTTGGGATATCCAATGAAATAACATTTGTCAGATATAGGGCCAAGCCTTTTAGAAAACATTTTCTTTACATAAGCTTCACAACCCCAAATCCTCATAAAAGACATTTTGGGATGCTTCCCAGTCCATATCACATATGGTGTCTTTTGAACCAATTTAGATGGTACACAGTTTACTGTAAACGTTGCGGTTTTAAGAGTATAACCCCATAAGGAATTTGGAAGATCAACAAAACTCATCATTGATCACACCATATCTAGCAATGTGTGGCTCCTTCTTTTTGATACACCATTATGATATGGTGTTCCGGTGGAGTCCATTATGATAAGATACTACGAGCTCATAGAAGGTCCTAAAACTCTTATCTTAAGTATTCTACCCCTCGATCAGAATGAAGTGCCTTGATATTTTTTCCAAGTTGGCTCTATACTACATTCATGAAATCCTTGAACCTTTTAGGAGTTTTGTATTTATGTTTCATCAGGTAAACATAATCATACCTACTGAAGTCATCAGTGAAGGTAATGAAGTATTGATACCCACATCTAGCTTTTGTTTTAAAAGGGCCACACACATCAGTATGTATGAGTCCTAATAGATCACTAGCCCTCTCACTATTACTAGTGAAGAGAGTCTATGTCATCTTGCCCAACAAACAGGACTTACATGTCTCTATTGATTCAAAATCAAAAGAGTCTATATATCCATCTTTATGGAGTTTAGAGATGCAATTCTCATTGATGTGCCCAAGACAACAATGCCAAAGATATGATTGGTTTGAGTTTTTGAGTTTCAACATTTTGGTATTTACATTATAAACATTTGTATTAGGATCTAATAAATAAATATTGGTAAGACATTGGGTCAGTTCCATAAAAGATCTCATCTATTGAATTAGAACATTGATCTTTATTTATATGAAATTAATATCCTTCATTGTCCATACAAGATATAGAAATAATGTTTCTATTTATGGAAGGTACAAAATAGACATTTTTACCTCTATTACAATCCCTGTGGGAAGAGATAAATCATAGGTTCCAACTGCAGTGGAAGCAACTCTTGCATCATTTGCAACGTGCAGTTCAACCCTCGCCCTTTTGTAAAGGCTTACTTCTTTTTAGATCCTACATATTTGAGCATACGTGAGATCCACATATGGTATCTAGTACCCAATATGAAGAAGTTGACATATTTATCTCAATAATGTACATACCTGAAGTGGAGATCACAATCCCCTCCTTCTTCTTCAGTTCCTCCAAATAGAGAGGGCAATTTCTCTACCAGTGTCTAGATTGGTGATAATGGTGACAATTTCCTCCCTTGATAACCCCTCCTTTTGGCTTCAATGCGGAAGACTTGGGCTTCTTGATAGCTTTAGAACTATTCTTAGTTTTTCCTTTGCCCTTGAACTCTCCCTTTCCTCTACTGATCATGATTGCAGACTTGGGCTTGTCTTTCTTCATTTGCTCTTAAGTTGTTCTCAACATGACAAGAAATTCTGACAATGATTTATCAAAATTGTTCATGTTGTAGTTCATGATAAACTAGCTATATGACTATGGTAGTGACTACAAAATCATATCAGTGGCCAACTCTTGACCCAAGCGAAATCCTAGTCTAGTAAGGTTTTCCACATACCCAATAAGATTGGGTACATGGGGACCTACTGGATCTCCTTTTGCCATGTTGCATTTGAGCAACGCCTTGGAGACATCATATCTCTCTTGTATTTCCTGATCTTGTACATGTTATTAAGATGTGTTACCATCTCAATCACTTCTATATTCTCATGTTGTCTCTGTAACTCATAGTTCATGGAGTACAACATCAGGCATTTGACATCTACAACATCCTCAAAGTGCTTCTTGTAAGCATCTTTGTCAGCCTTAGGTGCACTGGGAGCAGGTTCATCTACCTATGGTGTTTCCAAGACATAGAGCTTTCACTCTTGTGTGAGAACATTTCTCAACATCCTGAACCAATCATGGAAATTATTCCCATTTAACTTGTCCTTGTCAAGGTCCAATCCTAAGGAAAACATGTTGTTTGTCGTCATTAGATTCTACAAGAGAAATTTGCAATTTGTAAAACATTTTGATTTGATTTTATTAAACAAAATTTGACAATGTTCAATTAGGACTTTAATTAATTATCGCTCCCACTATTTTGTTCAAACTGATAACCCTGACATATCAATTTGGAAAATTGTAGTGTGCAACCTTCTAGTGAGCCAAGATCCATTTTTCATCAAATCATGAGTAAACTTTGGCTGATGTCCCACAACTTGACTATTTAGGTAAACAACTTTTGCCAATTGTATCTAAATACAACTCTTGGATATATTTTGTGCCCAACTCTTTGTCACAATCCATCTTCCTACCTCTAGGTACTTAATCTCATTAACATCACCTAGTTAAGCCTGGCCCAAAAGCCAACATAATAGAATATACACCCTGCTTTGGCATATTTGCATATCTATCGTCACACTTCCATGAGATGGACAACACACCACACTTTGGCGTAGCCTATGCTTGATGATCTAAGTTTTCATGAGTGTTGCTTATGGAATGCATCCAATTCTTAATATTATATTTGAGGGATTTTATATAAATACATATACATATCCAATCTCCACATATTTATAGTAGGTATCATATACATTCTATAACCACCACAGAACATGCAATAATAAACACAAGCAATGGTTATGGCTATCCTAATGTAATTCCTTTGAGCGACAAGGAATTACTACCACCTAAGGTCCACATTATATATAGCAACATCTTGTTGATGAATATCTATGTTGAACCAGTCTGGGATGATCGGTTCAATCTTGAACTAGTCGGATGGCCTCTTGGTCGGTCGGTTGGTTTCTCAAACCGATCATCTAGCCTCCGGTCCTTACGATGTCTGGACTCCTCTAGATGGTCAGTTGGGCCACCATTCGGTCACTTGGGCTACCAGCCGGTTAGTTGGATCCTCCTAGTCATTGCCTTCTTGTTCCTTCATGGTTCGGCTCCTGAACTGATCGGTTTTCCTGGTGAGTTGGTCCACTTGTTTGGTGTAGAACATCTTATTTCCAATAATAAGAATTAAAAGATATGCTAATCCCACTCTAACATATTGCATTGTAAGGTGAAACCTTGAGTTACATTTGATAGGAGCATAGGGAGCAAAGAATTAATACTTTTACATATGGAAAAGAAGAAAGAGGCTCAATATGCAAATGGATAAATAAACGAGAACAACAACCATCCACCATGCACAAAAGATCTAGGGTATAGGCCATAACCATGCTACCAATCACCAACAAAATGATTTTTAAGGTGACACATATATTATATATTGTGATTGTTTGTGGTTTTGAATCGGATATGCACATTAGCCAGATTAATTATTCTCATCCTATGCAATAAATAAATGATAAAATCAAAATCTGATCATATCGATTAAATCCCAAAACATACTAAATTGACGTGACTTTGATACCACTGAAAGGAAATATGGCATAGGAAAGGCAACGAAAACAAACATTTACTAGCCATTTTCTCTAAAGATAGTAGACCGTGTCAACAACTATGAGATGGGAAGGATGTTTGCAAGGTTATACCTAGTCCTAGAGCAAGTCCAGTGACAATTCCCTCATTGTAGCGTGCAACTTTATTCAAGTTGCACCTAGACATCTGTCATCAATAGCCTCCTGGTATGGCACCACAAACAGTGGCTGACGCCATCCTCCTAGTGACAGGCAACTACCTCCTTGCCTATAGAGTATTCCACGAGGACCATCAGGAACTCATGTCATTCTCATGGAACAAGCATGAAGGTGTTTCCTTTCTAGTCAACATGCTAGAGTCGAATTTATCTCCCAATTGTCTCTCCCTTGTTGTTACTCCCTTTTATGGGTAGAACTTGCTCAGGTTCTCTTGGCTAGGGTCGGGGTTCCCAATCTATCTGGGAGTTGAAGAGATGACTTTTCATGAATTTTCTAGAACCTATAAATGACAAAATGGTCTATTCACATACCCAACTGGTCAGTTCTGCCACGAACTGGTCGGATTGTGCAATTTCCTATTCTGAATCACATTGGTATTCAATGCACAACTAATGCAAAACATGACGTCAACACTAATCCTTGATCCAATCAAATTGACCATTGAACTGAGTCATCCCATAAACTGGTCGGTTGGGACTTGGGAACCGACCAGTTCACTTAGTGAATCGGTCGGTTCATGCCATGGTTCATGCATTGTTCAACCATTGTTGTTTCCAATTGACCTTCCACTCCAACCAACCAGTTCAACACTTGAACCAGTCAGTTCAGAGTCCAGTCAATCAATTTTGAACCAACATTGTTTAAATTGAATACCTCAAGACTTTTAGTAATCAAGTTAAATATCAGTCATTAATAAAATCATATTCCAAGTGCATCCTATGTGTGTGACCCTATAGGTCTCATGTTAGTTGGAAGTGGATGTCCATAACTAATTTCTGACATCACAAGCAATGATTGGTATCTAGCAAGACATCATTGCTACCATAGTAATTGGAAAGTTGAAGAACAAATTCAACCTACAATTTGAGATTGATGTTATAATGATTATATAGTTCATTTGTCTCTAATATCCAGATTGATCTCAAGGCATGGAATTATCATCCTCTTCAACGTTCGATCCATGTCCCTTAAACTAGAGCAGATTGTAAGAGATATATGTGAACTCGACATAATATATTGATTGACATGCACATGGACATGTTTTTCTCAGTCTCTCTTATCAGGTGGCCATGATATCAAACTCTTTTTGGAGGGATAAATCCCATCTACATCACTCACAGTCATCCCCATGTGTCACAGTGCACCCGAGCACCACCTTTATGGCAACCCTTATTCAGGATCATGACAGATGATGTCAAAGCACAACCAACGAAATGTGATGAGTGTTGTGGATTTTGGTATAAGAACTAAAATCACCACCATCACTATGAGAGGCGATTCTAACTACCATTGAATACAACTGTAAATGGGTACGGGTCTACCCGTGTACCTACAAATCCTTACCTTCTAAAATCTATCACAGGTCCATATTTCTAGACCCGTATACTCGCTTACCCGCATACCCGTATTATTGCGGGTCGAATGATGGGTATAGCTATACCTGTACCCTCTATACCCATGTACCCACATTAATATATATATATATATATATATATGTTAGAATCTAATGGTTAAAAAACCATCTAGACACCATCTGACAGTCAATATTTCTTACCTAATTCAAATAGAAAACTACAAGCCACCCTTCTTTTTTCGGTCCAGGACTCTGTCGTTATTACTACTTGTCTTGCTGTCTTCGTGTCCTGGACTCTCGGCTCATAATTTTCAATCTCAGTCACAACTCACAAAGGAAGATCGAGGGCTAGCCGCAAGAGTCAAGACCGCAACGGCCGCCTAACGATTGGGCTAGGGCTGCTGCTCCCAGGGCCCCAAGCACACCAGCTGCCTCATGTTCTCTGGTCTCTAAGTTCCTCACC
This sequence comes from Alisma plantago-aquatica, assembly GCA_963693085.1. NCBI lineage: Eukaryota > Viridiplantae > Streptophyta > Magnoliopsida > Alismatales > Alismataceae > Alisma > Alisma plantago-aquatica. The sequence goes on along the minus strand of OY856409.1, from coordinate 1,505,275,728 downwards.
TCTCTAGACTCCTTCATCTTAGTGGAAAGTTGCAAGCATGCCAGTCGTCGACCCACCCTCCTCCGTTTTGGCTAACCAGGCTATGACTTCTGGCAGGTGACACTCCAATGGGAAGTTGCGACCAGTCCAGGCTCCAATATGTAAAGCTGCACCCAAAATCCCACTAGTGTCGGTGCAAACTCCAGATTCCAGGACACCCTGCTCTGCTCTAGATTCTCGTCTGCCCAAGAGAAGCCCTCTACTGTTGTCTAAGGCTCAAGCTTCTCAACACCTACTCAACACTTGCTCGATCTCACTCCCAAAATCTGCCCAGAATCTGCTCAACTACTTTGTTGCTATGATTCTGGCTCTAGCTCCTCACAACAACCATCCTCATTATCCTCTTCTTCTTCACCTGTATGTGTGCATTCATAACTAATATATACTATAAAATTCATTGCCCAATTGGTTGCTTCATTTTGTTGCTATTTGTTCTATTAGTTCTTTATAGTATTGTGCTAGTCCTTTATTTCCCGTAATGTTTATGTATATTAAATTTTTATTTTCTAGAATGTGCTTTGATTCATTGATTGTTTGTGCTTGTATCCTTATCTGTATTTGTATATCACATTTTGATCTCCTGTAATGTATTCGGTGGCTTATACTGTGGTCTGTGTGCTATGAAACTATACAGAACCATATACCCATGGAACCACACCGCTTACCCGCATTATATGCGGGTTTGGGTATGGTGTGGGTCTGACTACTATGTAATGTGGGTCTAGACCTGTACCTGTACCTGCTAAAATAAGTGGATATGGTTCTGGGTTTGGTCATACCCCCACTGTACCCCCACCGTTTACAGCCCTACCATTGAATGGTTCCATGCATAACTCTCAATATGAGTCTGTCTCATACATTGTTCTCTAATAAGTATCTATGTGTTTGGTTTGATATCACATATCATGACTTAATGAGATTTTGTCATCAACCAACACACACTCTAGTCTTATGTGTTATTGATGTCTATTAGCCTTCCATAATAACAACAAACTAGGGACATAACAAGAATGTATATCCTCTTAACATTTGTATGGTCTCATTGTTCAAGTCCTCAATCCAAAGACATACATCATTGAGTAATATCATTCTTTAGACATTTATTATGTAACATCATTATCTCATAACCAAATAAAATAGAATAAATTGGAAGATTTCCTTTATTATTAATCAAATAATATATAGGTTTGCCATTACAATCATCATATGATTGGCTCTATAGGCATACATACCAACACATCATTTATCACACCAGTAGTGGTTGATAATTTAATCTAACTTTTTTTGTTTATTAAGTTGTTTCCTTTGGCTTGGGCTCTCTTGAAAATCCATAGGGTTTAGTCCCAAATGGGATACCTCTGAATTTACTTTAACTTATAGACCTATATATAAGTTGTATTGCGGTCTTATTAAGACACTTCATCGATTGTGAATAAATCATATTTTAAAATTAAAGTGTTTACTTGTTGGCATAAGTTTAGTTACATGTTCTTCTTCTTTAAGTAGTAATGAGTCTAATATTAAGTTATTTCGATTTGGGTCCTATTCTAGTTCATCAAGGTGAGATGGTGCTAAACTTCCTCATTTCCTATGCATCTTTCCCAATAATCAACATATGATCCCAACCTTTGATCTTCCACTTATGCCCCATGTCTAGTACACCCTATGTACATTCACTTCTCCTCCAATTTTCCAAGACTTGTATACCCTCCTCTAGTCCTCTACCCTTACTGATCCCAACCCACAACACACAACTCCCACTTCTCAGCCCCTAGCATCTCTCTCCCCTAAAACCCCATGTCAGCATATTCTCTAGTCTGATAAGACTCCACTTCTCTATTACACTAATCCTCCACTTCAAAAGACTCTAATATTCTAATCCTCTATTTCTCTAATCTACTAGTCTGCAAATCCTATCAATATCTTCATCATGACACAACAAAACTCTAATTTGGATTCCATCACGCCTTCTCCAGGAAAGGACCTTGAACATACGAGCTTAGATCCCCCACCATTAGTAATATTGGGATCTTTATGCGGTAATATCTTAGAAAAAAACCAATCTCATTAATACCACCTCTCTCCCACCCTTGATCTCCATCCCTCCACCACCAACCCTTACATGTAGTCTACTGCATGCTCACATTGGTATTCCACCACCAAAACATCTGATACTCCCCTATTAACATAGTACTGGTCTTCTTGTGATAGCAGTTGCTGGACTAAGAGCATATGAAAATTCTCTTCTTGAAGAACAATGGACAACTTTTTGTTTGAACAGTTCTCTACTTAGAGAACAATGATTGTACTGGCATTTATCTAGTTGGAGGGCAAAGAACAACTATGTGCTTGAAAAATTTACAACAACCTAATTTTCTCTCTCATCTACTATGCTCATTAGCTCTCTTCAAGAGTCCCATCTCACTCAATTTAATTCCAATCCAGTACTGAAGTGTGTTGATGACCCAATTTGATCACACCAATGATCAATTTTATAGTGTTGGACATGTGATTGCATAAATGAGCTACATTCCACACATTTATATGTTACCTTGTTAAAAGAGAAATTAGATCTCACAATCATATCCAAGTTGATCTACAATGAATTTTATTTTGTACAACTCACAATTATGTTTGCAATGACACAAGAATCACTCTAATTGGACATTTGTAGCCCAAGTTATGGTACTTCAAGTTGCCTTTATTTTGATCACGATTTAATTGATTTCTATAGTTTTTTCACCCCTTCTGGGCACAATGTGACCCGCGACCCATTTTCTCACCCAGTTAGGGTAGGTGGGTGCAACCCCACACAACCATCAGATCTCACTTGGACAATAATGGTTTTTCATCCGACGACTTGGGGACCTCCTCCCATGTCCGTATGCAAGTCAGTGGCACGAACACTATGGCAGTTGCTTTCCACCAACCAACAACACAAGACTGCCATATTGCCACAATTAAGCATAGGATACTAACTGGCCTAAATCACACGTCTAAAATGGAGCGGATCTAGAGTTGTTAGACTCATAAAATTATAACCCGACACTCAGGTCCCCACAACTATTTTATAGGATCCGATGTAGTAGATCAGGGTCAAACCACTGGGACAAGGTTGATAAGTGATAAGAATGTAGAACCATTAACTCAAATACACCAAACAAAGGGGTAGATTAAGATGGTGTTCCCTAAGGAATGATGTTATTCCAAACAAAGCAATAAAAGTAAAGGTAAGGAAAAAAAATAAGAGAATAAGATCAAACAACAAAGATGTAACTAAAGTATGGATGGGAACTTGGATTGGGTTTCACCTACTCAGATCTCTCACCAACATGCAATACTCACATCCCTTTGTATACCCTTAGCAAGATCACAAGCAATCATCAGATATATCTATTCCCTCCCCTCTCAATCTTAGGATAGATCTAGATTATAAGGTTGTCTCTCTCTTGAGATGGCAAACAAACAATCACAAAGCAAACCATATGATCATTAGCTTTAGCATTCCAACATTTTTATGCATTCATGCAACTCCATAACACTTAGATGAGATTAATACTACCCTTTCGAGGCATTGATAATCATACATCACAAGATGGTAGCTAATCATGCAAGTGAAGCATTTGAGAATAAGAGTATGGAGATAACCATTGTTAAGAATATATAGATTCAAAAGGATGTAAGTATATACATGTTGCGAGATCCTTAGTGGTTACTCCCAAACCAAGCAATGGGTTTAGCCACTCATTCTCATTAGTAGCATTTTAGATTTATAGATGGATGGACACAGAGTGCTGTCGAAAGGAAGACATGGAGAAAGAAGAAAAGGAGCGTCAAAGTAGGGGACTGGGGGATACATTGATGGCGACCAAATGATGTCCACAACTAATGGCATGGTCATGTTACTCATGGATGAATGCAGTCATGTTGGAGGTCTCATCTCTTTCTTCTCCCTTCTTCTGTCAAATGAGGGACTCTGAAAGTGGGCTGGGATGTGTGGGTGGAGGTGCTAGAGCAGGGACGATGTAATCTCGTCTGTCGTCCCTATCAACCGATGGCGGCAGGGATCAGTCGATGGCAAATCCTTCCTTTGCTGGCTCAACATATGATCTATAGTACGAGCACAAATATGATGCATACGACATCCGCAACATAGGTGGTCGTCTCCAAATTATAGGTGTTGTCTTGGGGTCCTTTACTTGTGCCCCAAGCCTCATGAGTACCGTCCTCGGGGCACGTGCTCAATGGTCCCAAGTATGGTACCTATTAGATCTGCCATCAAGTGTCAGTGGTTTGTGCACATTCAGTTGATAGACTAGGTGGATTGTTGTTTTTCAAACATAGACACATCACTACTAATGCTCGTAGGTGAGCCATCAGTTTACGGGAGCAGGCACTCTATCGACTGATGGTCACAGACACGTCTTCAGGTGATGGTAGTAGGGGTGACATTAGTTGATGGTTGCAGATGCACCATCAGATGTTGGTCACATGGGCGCCTACAAGTGATGGGTTTTTGCAGCCATCAATTGGTGGCACAACAGGGTGTTGCTGGGTAACATATGGGGGTGATGGATCGATGGCTACACAAAGACCATCTGTGATAACCTAATTTTCTCTTACTCCTCAAGTACATGTCGTCTACTTTATCTTTGCTTTTGTTCTCATTCTAGCCTCTAATTTCATGATTGAATGAGTTTGATGCACAATTAGTCCATCTAGTATACAAGCATCACTAAAATGGTGTTCCATTTGACTAAAATATAACTTATCTGCATGTAATACATCACAACATTTCCTTTGAATTGTCTTCATAGACTTGTAAACTTTTATACTCCATCCTTATTCTCATGTTGTAGAGCTCGTTTTGATGATTCCAACACATGTTGTTTCATTAAAATCAGAGCTACAACGAGATAGATACATTCCTTTCAAATACCATTATTTCTAACATTGTTTTCCAACCTTTTATTTTGTTTTAATCCTAAACGGGCCGAAAGTCTGGGCATGCAGTCCATTTTCCATGTCCCCCTCTCTACCAATTTGTGATCTAGGCTCACTCCCCTTGACCAATCAAGATCCCCGATCCCAAAAGCAAGAGTTCATGAGTGTTGGATGTTGCTACCCAAGGATCTGCCTTTGATCGAACGAATGGGTCATGGCCCCCTACCTCCGTATGCCAGGTCAGAGACCATGGCACAGGGCCTTACCTACTCTCATTTTCCCACCATTTTAGCAAAGGTTATCGACCCCTTTACCTAATCCACACTACCCCTACCTGTAAAGCATCAATCCCTACTCTTTTCCTCCTCTTTTGAAGAACCCTAGCTCCCATTTTGACTCTCCTCAATGTTCAGGCATGGCGGCGGCTGCCACCTTGTCCAGGTTGGGTGTTGCTACTCTAAGTGCCCATTAGACAATCAAGGAGTAGATTCATCCTCACGGTGGCATGGTGCATCGGGGCAGCATACATCATGACTTAGAGAAGGGATGGAGGATCGTAGCCATTTTCCTTTGACGAGCTACCGAGGAGCAGCTTCACGCAGTGCCAGTATGATCAAGCGAGGTGGGTAGCAGTTCTGAGAGTCTGCAGAATGCTAGGCACCACTGAAAGGGTGGTCAGCAGCAACTTCCAACAATTATGGGTGATGGTAGGCAGTCATGAGCCCTTAGAAGTTGCCCCATGGTGATGAGCGGCCAGTGAAGGTTGGGCCTGTGCTAGAGCTCACCTATGTGGCCCACTCGTGACCCAATCAGGGTAAATCACCCCAAAAATCCCTCTATTATGTCCTAATTTTCAAATCTTCTTATCTCCTTGTTCCCTTATCCAAACGGTATGATATTATATACCATTTTCATTGAAAAAAAATCCATCTATCTAATGAAATCAATACCTATTGCTAATTTCATATGTTTTGTCTTTGATTTGGTGAAAATGGTGTCTTTGTGATCTTATGCTTCTTAATCAACCCTAAACATGCACCACTTGTATCTTTTAATGATCATGGACCTTGCATTCATGCAAATCAGTAAATTCTAGCTCCCTCCTACTAAAATTGATGCCTTATAACGTTTATATGATCCCTAATGCCTTCTTAATCCCTTATGATCTAAAGATGGTCCATTTAGGTGTTTATATGTACAACTTTCTCATATAGGCATCTTTGGCGTAAGCTATCTTTATGGAATGTTTGTACTTCTAAATCCATAACTTAACTTGAGATTTGTAGTCTAATGGACCAGTAACTCATGCTAATACTAAGTTTACCATGTCTGATCTCAAGTACACACTTTTGTGCTCTAACATGTACCTTATGACTTAGCTTGCCATGATGTAATGTAGGATGATAACCAAACTATTTTTATATGACCCTCTATCTTGAAATCAGTAAACTTTGTGGTTTGATACCTTGAGTAGACAAAGAGTATGCCCTTCTCCTAAGCTCGACTCATAATACAACCTTGTGAACTAAGGTTCCCTTTCGACTACATGTAACACATAGTGTCATCTAAATGCATATGTTGTTTGTTTGGAAGCCAACCTTAATAAGAACATTCTCTAATGTATCACATGTACCTTGAGACTTCAATCAATAAAATTAACATGTTGTTTACTCTACAATTCTAACTGACCTACTTAGTGCTTCAATGTCTTGGAAATGTACAATATTGCATTGAATGGATCTAATGTGACTAATATGACATTGGTTGTATAAACCTGAATGGAAATCCAAATATCATGTTTCCCCTACCTCTAAATCAGATATAATATCTATCTTGTGGTACTCATAATGTGGATGGTTCACCTAGACCTAAGGTTTACTGTTAATTCTTATACCATGTTTGAATTAATGTATGCATGTTTGACAAGATGGGACACCACTTCAACTATTTGATACTTAGGTTTAGGAGAACATCCACATGACATGTTTTATGTTTACATTATCTAAACCCTTGGAACTAAGACACCATGTTATATCTTTTCTTTGTGAGGTTCCCTTGGTCTGGATCACCTCTAGGAACCTTATTCATGAATCATAGCCCATATTCTACTCATAAGGTATGCTTACTCTCTTGACCCTACTATGGTATTGGCTTGTTTGTATGTATGTTTGTATGAATGCTTGGCTAGTTAATTACTTGATTGAGCTACTTGTTCCCTATGATTAGTACATTTGTTTTGCTAAAAATATGTTGAACAAACCTTGAACATAATTAAACTTGTCCTCTATACAAACCTAGTGAACATGCCTGAATTCTCGGGGTAAGGGCATGAGGCATGAATGAAATAGGGTTAGCTCATTGACTTTGGTCTTGAGGTCCCTCATGTTGATAAAATGGTAGCTAATCTTGAGCACACTTACAGACCCTTCCAATAGGAAGCTGGTCAATGGCCATAATATGTTGTTAAGTATAATGGAAATGCACATAAAACACACTTTGTATAAAAGAATGTCTTTAAGTGTTTCACGTCTTATTTCTAAATCATGCTTATATGTTGTTTCTATCCAAGAAACATTTATAGTATTCTTAAACTGTTTACTTGCCTTTTTCATAGTGTACTTAATGCTTTAGCATTAATATGTTTTGTTTATTGATTTTATAGTTCTCAAATGAAGATCCGCTGCACTCTAGACTCTAATCTATGAAATGCAATACAAATGGGTATACTTGAATCTAGAAGTGGGTACATATCTCTTATCTCCAATTTTAGTATCTTGTTGTCTTGTTGTTACTGCTTTTACATATATACTGCCTATGTGAAATATGTTATGAGATCCATTCTAGAGATGGACGCTCTGGTCCACTTGCCTTTGGCATTGTAGCCATTAGGAGTGTGGACTTAGGGCAACAAACAATTCTATGACACCATCAGTTGTCATCTACTGATAGCTCTGCCTTTGATAATCGTGCTTCCAGTCCTTTGCTTACCTACATGTGACATCATTGTCATCATCAAAATAGGGTAAAGAGAGTATATGCAAGGTAAGAAGGAAGTGAATATAAATTTGCCTAAAGGAGAAAATATGGATAAAATAAGCATATAATATCTACAAAATTGGATGTTATCAACTCCCCCAAACTTAGAGTCCATCCTATCCTGAGGTTAACAATTAGACTTAAAACATTGAAGGACTTCAGATGGCTTTATTCGTTATTGTTTTAGTGAGCATGAAAATTGTGATAATGTCAACCTCGAGTTGAGATTTATGCATTGGAATGACAAGTTTTCAGCTCATAGAATTCTCCCTCTTAATTTGGGGTTGCGATACACGTCTTGATTGCTACGATTTTCTTTATTAGAAAGTTCCCCCCTCGTGATGCACTGATGATCCTTTTCCATGTTGTACTTGTGCAAAGTTCTGGCAGAGGTAGCTTTCACCCCAACTTTTATTTTTTTGGATCTCCTAGCTATTGTACTTGGGTAGGATAAGGATGCAATGTTCCTACATTCCTTAGGTTCACACAACCATTTAAGCTGCGTTAGAGATGGAGCTATCCAAATGGGCCTTGATGTAACGTCAAGTGGTTGTGAGAGGTCCCCTTTGGAATGTAGGTGTGTAAAAGTTGGCTTCCAGAGTCCATTACCGGGCACGACATATCTGCATTCTTGAGTGCAGCAATACGCCACCCAGGTAAAGTACTTCAACATCTTCCCAGGTACAACTCTCATGCTTTTTTCCTCTCGACTTTTATCCTTGCTCATAGGCTTCAGGATGATATGATTTTATAGAAAGTTGGGTTTTCGCGCCTCTTTTGATCCCAAAGGGGGACTTTAAACCTAGAAGGGGTAGATGTTTCCTCTTTTGCAAGGGTTATGCACTTTCCTACCTGTACTTGGGATGATGGTGTCAATCATGAACGTAGTATGATGAGTCCTCCTTCATTCAATATTTTTTTATTGGTTGACTAAATACCTATGCCCTCTTCATTATCTCGAGGTTAGGATGGTGTTAAAACTTTATCACACTCAGAGATTTTGTAGTAGATTAAGAAGCCCACATATGTCATTCTCAAAATAATTACACTAAGAGATAGCCTGGCGACAAGAAAGTCTAAGGGTTGGGGTTATGACACAACCCTATAAAAATGGATTCAAAATTTTCCTATTTAAGACTACTTGTTTATCAGAATAATTTGTTGAGGATATATACATGAATCAAAACTAAATCAAAATTTTCCACATAGATAGGTAAAAGTTTGTCAAAAATCATTAAAATCAGTGTAGAGTCATACCATGTTCACCTATTCAGACCCCCAAAACTTATCTTCGACCCTGACCATAAGGTGTCAAAGGATGAGATTGATCTTGAATAGGAAAATTATAGGTCATTGTGTGTGATTGACCATTCCGAAGCTAGGATCTTCATAGCATATTGTCCTCAGAGGTGGTGGCAATAGTCATCTTGACATTGTTCAACCTTATGGATTGATGTGGCCAACATATGCATCCAGTAAATTATGTAAAATACACAATAATTTGAAAGAGGTTCTTGTTGTGGCACCTATGACAGAACTGTGGTTTCTCAAACTTGAGATCAACTGGAATGCCATGACCAAAAATTTTAATCAGCTCTACAATCTTGTTGGCTACCATGGCAACTCTTTCTTAAATGATGTTGTTGGTGGTTTTGTGATATTTTGTGCGCTTGGTACTGAACATAGCATCGAAGTTGATATAGAAGATGGATGTTTTATTGACGGTGTCCACTTCTAGCAGTGCCCAATGTCCATCATGTAAGATTGGCACAAATATCCATATGGGAACATTGTACTTTAAGTACTTTATCAATCGTTGTAGCTCGCCTGATTCCTTTTTTGATATGACATCTCCCAATATTTTGCAAAACTTCATGTAAACATCAGTGAGATGTTCAGCTAGAAGTAGCTGACAAGCTTTCATGACATTTATCATCATGTATCCTCCTATTGTCAAAATATCGTGGAGGTTTTGAAGCAAGATTTGTACATTTTCTCTTTCAAAAATAACCATAAAGTCGTGGTTGTAGTACATCTAGAAGGAATTGGACTTCTTTCATAGATAAGACATAGCATGCCAGCTCATCAAAGTTTTTGAAAGTAGGCATTATCACATCTATTGGTAGTGGTCCTTCTGGCATGCCAGCTTCTTGTTATTTCTCTTCTAGGTGGAATGTGCTATATTTGACACCTTTGTCTTCTGGATCAGACATTTCTGGTATGATGATGTTAGTGAAATGAGGAATTAAAAGTGGTTCCTTCTGTGGCGGGATGGATGTTTTCGTTTTGACTTCCACATGGATTTTAGGGACTTGTGGATGTGGTTTCCTCTTAACATGTATAGATGTTACATTTTCTATACTGGGTGGTGGTGGGGTAGTGCTTGGTACAGCTAGAGTTGCCTTTCCTTCTTCATGTTTTGAGGGTTCAATTGTAGCCATGATGTTTCCAAGATCCTCTCTCCAAGGCATCTTTTCAGGTAGGGGAACAAGAGAGTTCATACACCTTGGTACGTCAGCCATTTTTCTATCGTAGAAGAATCTTCTGTCATGAATGATTTCCATGACATATTTCCCTCCCAAGGTGTGGAAATCTTCATTAGCGATTTGCTCCACATAGATTCCCATGTTGATGGCCTCAATTATCCTCAGAGCTATGAAGGGGCGATACCACCCACTTATCCCTTGTATCAGTCTTTTCAGGCAGGTTGGGACTTCTTGTATTGTCATGTACTCTTGTTTTTCAAAGACCATTCATCCACAAGGTAGGTATTTGGCACTGAAGTTGTAATTGATCACTCTTCTTTTAGATAGGCCAACCACTATGAGTAGTCAATGGTTGAAGGTCTTAAAGGGTAGGGTTAATAAATTTCAAGGATCTATTTCTGTCAAGGGCATCCTGCAGCTCGTAGACAGATGTGGTGTTGTCTTTTTCCTTGAGCAGGTGGGCTGCCAGGTTATATGTTGCATTGAACACTAGCCCATCTTTGTCTCTGTGTATGTACTCCTTGATGATTGTTCCACACAATATCTTAAAAAAAGTTCTACTTGTGTTTGCCTATGGTACAAAAGCATAACACAAATCTCCTCTTTTCGGACTGTACTGGTTGTTGTGGTAGATGATATCCTATCCTAGCTTTGTGTCATCGAGAATGTTAGCGTGGACATGGATGCCCTATATCAACATGCCAACAACTGAAGACATATCCATTTCAACCATCTTGCATGGTAATGGAGGTGGTGCAGGGTGGAGTGAGGTGTTCATGTCTGTCGACGTTGTAGGCAATTTAGGGAAGAATGGGTTTGTTGGCTTCAAAGGTGCTTATGCAAACATGTTATCTAAATTCCCAGTATCCTCTTTAGATATTATCTACTCTATTTCTCTCTCAAAAGAGATAGGGAATCCTCTGCCTATTATTTGTTCATTAAGAAGTATTTCCTTCATGAAGTTTTCATAATCAAGTGGAGGGGGTGGGACTTTGTAGTTGAATAGCGGGTCGAGCCCATCCATTACATCTTCAGTTGATTCAGTTGCCTCCCCTCTTTCTTCAGGTTGTACTATCCCAATGTCATTCTCTCCCACTGCTTCTTCTTTTTCTTTGGGGATTTCAGGTTCTGTCAGTTGTAGAGCACTTTGCTTCGGTTGTACTTCGATCCCCTTATCTTCATTGTTGTTGGTTGAGTGACCTGACGAGGTTGGGGATGTGGCTGTGTCATAACCCTCAGTGGGAACTTCTTTGTTGCTAGCGGATGTCATTGGCTCCTCTTCTTCCAGTGGGAGCGTGCATCTGGAGGTTTTTGCTTCAGCCTGAAGCACCTCCTGCCCTGTCTACACCTTTACCATCAGCATGTCTACCCTGAGGTGGAAATCAGTGTCTGATGTAGTTCCAGTAGGGGTTGTCTATTGTACTTCAATAGACATGTTGATGTTTGTGGGGGAGTCCTCCTTTATTTTACCGCTTCCTCTTGTAGCTTCATATTTTCCTCCCGTAGTTCGTCACATTCATTATGTAGGTTGGCTAGTTCGTTTGTCACCTTAGCTAGTGCTTGAATGACATGCATTTGATTTGCGATTAGCTGCTGCATTTGGAGAGGAAGGCTAAGAACATCCTGGATGTCTACAGTCAGCTTCTATACCTATACAGTTAGTGTCGAAAGTTTTGCATTTATATTAGAGTAATTTAGTGTGGAGTTTGAGGTGATATCACAGAGGTCGTAAATCTCTTGTCCTATCTCCATGAATTTTGTCATTGTTGTTGTTGTTTTATATCTGGGTTTGGTCATAGAATTTACTTCATGAACTTCTTCATTGTCCTTACAAGATTCTTTGCTCAAGTGTGTGCTTCGTTCAGGTTGCGACGACTCTTTCTCATGTATCTCCACCATGCTCCTCTTCCTGGGCTCTTCACCCTTGCATGCTTGGTCTGCTTCCTTAGTAGCTGGCTTTACTACTGGTTTACCAAGGATGGATGCCCTTCCTTTAGCTTCAACTACTTCTAGGGAAGTGGCTACAGTAGATTTTCCCACTTCTTTGGTCTCTAGGTCTATGAATTTCAGAGGAGCATATTTCTTTACTGGTTTCTCAGGAATTTGCATCAGGACCCTTTTCCTTATTGTTTGTTTTGTCACCACTTCATTTGGTTGCTTGTTTCTTCTATTTTCTGGTCTACTGGTGCTTGTACCTTTTCCATATACAAGTCTTGAGGTTTCATCTTCCTTGAAGACAAACTTTTCTAGATTATAGTATTCTAATTCTGGGAGAAGGAGTAAGAATTTGGTCCTACAGAACCAGTAGGCGTATCCATGTTGTGTCCTTGCTAGGACATTTGCTACAACCAGATATTTTCCATCTACCAGTGTATCTCCTTCTAACCTTAGGAAATACTTTAGTTTGTTGGGGTAACCCAGTTGGTGTACAATGTACATTATTATTCCCCCATGTAGAATTCTCGAGGGCCATCTGGTCCCATTGTTGCATGTAGCTTCTTAATCAGGATTTTTCCTATGTTAACTTCCTTCCCCTCCATTAGACTCCACAGAATATGGAGGTCTAATCTTCTTACATTCCCTGTGTATGATCTATCAGGGAGTTTACAAATATTCTGTGCACTACTCTCATGAAGTCTGATGCATCATTGCGCCCTTTGACTGGCCAAAGCAATATCTTGGATTTCTTGAGAGCTTTTCCTAGGTATTTTCAGTTGCAAAACCCTTTGTGTCTTTATCCCCTTGTGCCTTGTTAGCGTGCTCTGCTTGTTTGGCTAAATCTATGAAGATTACATTTATCCATTTTATAGTCAAGGTGTAGTCCTTCTTCATGATCCTCACTTGTAGCTTGTACTCACCCCTGCACTCCTTGTCACCCACGGGAAGCTTCATGATGGAGGACATGGATTCTTGAGTCATATCATCGTAACAAGTCATGCTTGTGAAACATATTCTATATATTCCTATTCACTGGAAGCTCAATTTAACCCTCTAGTATATGCCTAGCTTTTCTAGGGGTCAACATCACCATATATGGTTGCTTTGTATTTCTTCCTCTAGAAAATGTCACACCATATTTGATGGTGTTGTCATCTCTGGGTACCAGTTGATTTTTAGGTTGTTCTCTTCTGCTGGAATGTGCTTGTTGGCTGGGGATGGTAATAGTTTCAGTAGGTTTGAGAGTGGCGGCCTTCATCGTTGCCTTCTCCTCAGATATCTTGGCCACTTTTTCTGGGCCTCTCCTGGTTAGTCTCTGGTGCATATCTTTTCTTTGGGTTTTGCACTTCCTCAGACAGTGTGTATTCAGATACTTTTGTCCCTTTCTATTCTTCCTCCTCTTCTAATTCCTCTAGGACTAGCTCGACCAAGATCTTTGCTTTGTCTTCTTCCAGTCTAGCCCTGATGCTTTCTAGAGTGGGTTCTCCATGTTGTTCAATGTAACTCGCATATTCATCTTTCAGTTCCTCCATTATCTCTATCTCTTTAGTAGTCATTGAGTCTCTCACCTTCATAGTGTTCTTGAACTCGTACAGTTGTCTCTTGTCCTGCTTTCTTTCCATCTTATGCTGGTAGATATATTAAGTATCTCTAGCTTGTCTTTGCTGGTTATTTGGCTTGTTGGCGGTCTGGAGCTATCACTCTATCATCCTCTACTTCGTTGGAGGTTCCTTTGTCTTGTTTGGCCCTAACGAAGGGGGAGAATCGTCTCTGTCACTTCGGCATCCTCTGTTGTTGTTTCTAGTGTTTAAACTAGGTTCCTTGGTAACTCGATAGAAGGAGAAAGTGATTAGTCTCCTCCTTTTATAGGTTTCTGTTGCTTGGTCTACCTCTGGGTATTTAGGCATGACTATTCAGTTTCTTCAACCACCAACTGATGGCTCAACAGGCAGTGTAGATACCTTGATCATCTGATGGTTCGCCTGCATCTATCAGTCGATGATGTTCCTACGCTCATCAGCCAATGGCTCGCCTGTGACTAATGCCTTGTTGAGGTTCTTCTCAATCACTCGGTGGCACTTCTGCCTTACCCAACCAATGTTCAGGTAGAGTTGTATCAGCCAGTGGGCCTTCTGGGTGCCAATCAATGGTTGAGATCAATCGATGGCTCGATAGATGTGACTCCTACAATTTAAGGACATATACATAAACTTCATTAATTTTATGATGTGCACACTAAATCCTAATAGCCAAGTTTGAAACCTTTTTATAGAAAAAAATTGGTAAGAGTTTGTTTCTTACTTCAGACAAAAATGCACTAGAGCCTTAAAATAAGAACTATACTATACTAAAGAAAAAGTGGGCATGAAAGATATAGAAAAAGTATGAAATCCTCAGGTTGCCTCTCAAGAAGTGCTAATTTAAAGTTTTTAGCTTGACTCTCAATTCTGGCTTCTCATGGTTCATCAGCTAGAGAAGATCCGAGCTCCTCTAATGCTAGTTTTGATTTTATTACAAAAGCTTCATCTTCATAATATATTTTCACTCTATGTCCAAGTACCATTCTTGTCACTGGTAATTTCCATCATTCCATATGGATATATTTTCACAACCAAAATGGGCCAGACCATCTAGTCCTAAGTTTCTCAGGAAACAATCTAATAGTGGAATTGAATAAAAGGACCTTGTCCCCTGCATGCACATCTTTGTTCTTCAGGTGAGCATCATGCCACATTTTTGTCCTCTGCTTGTACATGCGAGCATTCTCATAGGCATGTAGCCTGAGCTCTTTCATCTCTTGCAACTACAGAAATGACTTCTTACCTACCTTGTCCATGTCCATGTTCAGGAACGTTATAGTCCAAAGAAAATTATGCTCTAATTCCACTGTAAGATGGCATGATTTTCCATAAATCAGTTGATAGGGGGTTGTTCCTATCTGAGTTTTATACACTGTGTGGTAGGCCCATGGTACATCATCTAGTTTCATTGACCAATCTTTCCTTGTTCTACTGATAATTTTTTTCTAGAATTTGCTTTATTTGTCTATTTAACACCTCTACTTGGTCGGGGGTCTACGTGTGATATGGAGTTGATACTTTGTGCTTGACTCCATATTTTCTCAACAAAGCTTCAAATTGCCTTTCACTAAAGTGAGATCCCCCATCACTGATGATGGTATGCTGGACTCTGAATCTAGGAAAGATGGTTTTCTCAAAAAGCTTAATTACTGCCTTTGAATCACAAGTTACAGAAGAAACAACCTCTACGCACTTCAAAACATAGTCCACAACAAAAGGATATGTTGATTTCCTTTTGAGGATGGGAACGGTTCCATGTAATATATTCCCCACACATCAAATATTTCTACTTCAACCCAGTCTGACATCAACATCTCATTTCTTCTTATAATATTTTCTATTCTCTAGCATTCATTGCATGCTTTAACAAAAGCCATTGCATCTTTAAAGAGGGCCAACCAATAAAATCCTGACTGTAGGGCCTTAGTTGCGGTCCTTTCTCCTCCATGGATTCCTCCGTAGGGAGCATGACATTCTCTCAGGATTTGAGATACTTCCTCTTTCGGTACACATCGGCGATACAAGTTATTAGAATATATTTTGTATAGTCGTGGGTCATCCCAGTAGTAGTTGCTCTAGTCTGAAAACAACTTCTTCTTTTGATTATATGTTATGTCAGGAGGTAGTTGTTGACAAGCTAGGTTTTTACAAATGTCGGGGAACCAAAGGTAGGTTAGGTTCAATCGAATTGGACATCATTAGAGCTTCGTTGTTGACTGAAATCTGATCTTCTTCTGTGACCGTGATTCTTGAGAGATGGTCAGCAATAACATTCTTTGTTCCCTTCTTATCACTTATCTCATGATTGAATTCTTTCAATAACAAAGATAATCTCAACAACCTTAGTTTCGTGTTATTCTTTTGCATCAAGTACTTTATTACCCCATTGTCTGTATAAACCATTACCTTGGATCAAATTAAGTATTTTCTAAATTTGTCAAAAGCAACATGATAACCAACATCTCTTTTTCCGTGGTTGTGTAGTTGACGTGGGCCTCGTCGAGAGTTCGACTGGTGTTATAGATCACGTGATGCTTCTTATCTTTTCTTTGTCTAAGGGTAGCTCCAATGGCATAGTCACTGGGGTCACACATGATTTTGAAGGGGAGCTCCCAATCAGGTGCTTATAGGATAGGGGCAGTATTCAAAGCATTCTTCACGACATTAAATGCCTCAAGGAACTTATTAGAAAAATCAAACTCCACATTCTTTACCAACAGGTTGGACAAAGGCTTGGCTATTTTAGAGAAGTCTTGCATAGACCTTCTATAATATCCATCACGTCCTTGGAAACTTCTCAACCCTATAATTGATTTTGGAGGTGGGAGCCTAGATATAGCTTCAATTTTTCTCAAGTCAACCTCTATTCCTTTTTTTGAAATTTTATGACCCAACACTATACCATCTTGAACCATGAAATGGAATTTTCCCCAATTCAAGACTAGATGTTTTTTCTCATAGAATTGCAAAACCAGGGAAATATTCTTGAGAAACTTATCAAATTTTTCTCTGTAAATAGAGGAGTCATTGATAAAAACCTCCATTATATCTTCTAGGAAATCAGATAACATAGAAATCATGCATCTATGAAAGGTTGCAGGTGCATTACATAACCCAAATGACATTCCTATAAAAGCATAGATGCCATAGATGTAGGTAAGCGTAGTCTTGTCTTAATCATATGGGTGGATTGGTACTTGATGAAATCTGGAGTATCCATCCAAAAAGCAGAAATATGCATGATGTGCTAATCTTTCTAAGTGTTGATCGATAAAGGGTAGGGGAAATTGGTTCTTCCTTGTAGAGTCATTTAATTTTCGATAGTCTATGCACATATGCCAACCAGTGACAATTTGTGTATCTACCTCGTCTCAATTCCCTCATCTTACCACCATCATCCCACCCTTTTTAGGCACGACATGAATTGGGCTGACCCAATTGCTATCACTTATAGGATATATGGTTCATGCATTTCACAAATTGATGAGTTTCTTCTTAACCACTTCTTTGATCATCTGGTTAAGGTTTCTCAGTAGTTGAGCTAAAGGTTTGGCAGTATCTTCTAGATTTATGCAGTGCATGCATAGGGCCGAGCTTAGACCCTTAATGTCGTTCACAGAGTACCCTACAGTTTTCCTTAGAAGTTTGATTTCCTCCAATATTTTTTCCATTGGTTCATATGTTAAGTCGGCATTAACAATCACCATGTTCCTTTCCTCATCATCTAGGAATTCATACTTCAACCCTTTGGGTAGTGTCTTTCACTCTAGCTTTGGTTTTAGTGCTTATTTCTCTTCAGGGGTTTTCTCTAGTGATGCATACTTTGCTATTTTGAAGGTTATTTCTCTTTCATGACTGAACTCCTCTTCTGGTTGATCAAATAATCTAGAATCTCCACCACTTCAGGGTCTTCTAGACTGGGGTCAGGATTGTTCAAGGCTCGCATGAGCAGATCGACAATTGCCTTGTCTTCTTGCACTTCTTCACAATATTGGTTATAGTTGTTCATGAAGTAGACCGAATCAAATAGAGAAGGCCCTCTCATAGCATCCTGGGTCGATATGATCATTTCTGACCCGAAGAGTAATAACCCCTTTCGCCACGTTGATCATGGCTCAACCAGTTGCAAGGAAGGGTCTTCCAAAGATCATTGGAAAAGTCAAATCTTCTTTGGTGTCGATCGTAACTATGTCACAAGGTATAAAGAATCTCCCAACGTGAATTGGGATTTCTTCCACTATCTCGACTGGCTTGGTGAAAGTATGATTGGCCAACTCAATTCTCATTCCAGTCTTTACCATGTATGTTAGTTTGAGCCTTTGCACTAAGGAGAGAGGCATTAAACTTATGCTTTCTCCTAGGTCGGCTAACCCTTTTCTTTCTATGTTACCTCCAATGTTGAAAAGGATAGTGAGTGCCCCAAGATCCTTCTTCTTTGTAGGAAATTCATCTTAGATAGAGGCACTTGGCATATTGGCCAACTGTAGTGTCTTAATGTGGTCCCCTTTCCTTCTTCTTGTGATTAGATCTTTGAACAATTTAGCATATGTAGGCATCTCTTCAATTGCATCTAGAAATCGAATATCCAGATGTAATTTCTTTACTACCTCCATAAACTTCTCATATCTTTTCTTCAGATGATCTTTAATCAGTTTGTAGGGAAATGGGACTCTTGGGGCATAGGTATTTCTTTGTGTAAAGACCTCTAAGGTAGGATCTAGTTTCTTAGTCTTTGCACTTTTATTTTTTTATACTTTTCTTCATTCTTGTCTTCATTTGTGGGCTCTTCTCTTTTTAGATTCTTCTTGTACAACTATTGTTTTAGGACGTGGCTCCTTACAGTTTCTTTTCTCTGTGGTTTCCTTGGTACCAAAATCTTCCAGTGTCCTTCCAGATCGAAGGGTAACCATCTTTACTTGCTTAGTGTTGGATGGAATCTTCCCTTGTAGATTCTTCATGAGCTCATAAAGTTGTGTGAGTTGCTAGTCAATCTGTCTTTGATGTGTTTGCATGTCCAACATCTGAGTTTGCACAATGCTTAAAATACTAATGTTTTATGGCACTTTGAGTTAACTGTTCATTAATAGTTGTTTGTCTTTTTGCAAATTCAAAAAGCTCTGACACTATGTTGGGTTTGTTGTTACTACTACTCTTGCCTTAACCTTGGTCTTGGTTCTACCTGTTTGTGTTCTTATTCTGGTATTGGCCTTGACCTTGTCCTTGGCCTTGATAATTGTTTCTATTCTGCTGGTAAGTTGTAGTTTTGGTATATTGGGTCTGTCCACCTTTCTTCTCGAATGTCAATGGCGGCTTAGATGAGCCACCCAATTGATAGGAATTCTCAGCAACATCTTTGTTTCCATAGTTGAAACAGGGGTGATCTAGCCTTTTGAAATTTTCATAGGAGGCATTCTCTGTCTCTTATTCACTTTCACTTTTTTAACTATCTTTTGGTCACTTCTAAATATAGTTATCAATTCTATGACCTCCTTCACCACAGGTGACACATTTCATAACCTTCTTAGCAGATTTCTTGCCTTTACCTCCAGAGTCTTTCAGTTGTCTGACATTTGTATCTATCTTTTGAATCTGAGCAATAATAGTTTCCAGAGCCTTGGCCTCGACAGAAGGTCCTTCAGAGTCAGCCTTCTTTACAGAGCCCATGTCACTTCTCTCATAGTCCATGCATGCTTGTAGTGTTGCCATGTTATCAATGCTCATCATAGTTCTGCTTGGCTTCTTTCTAAGAAAATCACTCCCAGCGGCAACATTTAGCAAAGTATGCTCCGTGAGAGTTAGCCCATTGTAAAATGTTGTCACGAGAAAACCCTTACGGTAGTTTTGATGAGGACAATCCCTTTGATACTCTTAGAATCATTCCCATGCTTTGTGAAGGTTCTCTCCAAATTTTTGCATGAAGGAAGTAATCTTTTGCCTATTTTGAATAGTCTTATCAGTGGGATAGAACTTAGTGACAAAAGCATAGGCAAGAGGCCTCCATCCATTAATAGATTGGTGAGGTAGGCTAAGGTACCAGGACAGACCCTTGTCCTCTAGAGAGAAGATGAATCATTTGTAGTATAAAACTTCTTGTGGCACTCCCCTTGTCTTGATAGTGTTGCATATATATTTGAATACGTCAAGATGATGATAAGGATTCTCATTGTTTGAGTTACCTATGAAGGGTTTGATCTAGATCAATGAGATCACTGCATGCTTCAGCTCAAAATTAGCAACATCAAATTGTGGGAAACGACTAGGCATCTTGGTTCATTATCTCTTGTTGTAGCCAATTCTCTTAGTGATTTATCTTCTTTTTCATCTTCTTCCTCACTGTTATGGTTGTCATGTTCGCGATCATGATGATTCCTTCGGTGTCTCTTGTTGCATTGGTTATGGTGTTCATGATGGTGTCAGTCCTCTTCATCTTGTTCATCATGATCATCTTCACTCCGCTCTTCACATTATTCATACTGACGATGATGACCATCTGAGTGACGTTCCTTGCATTCTTCTTCAATTTCTGGAGGTACTCTCTCATTCCAATGTTCTCCAGAATTCCCTCCTTCTCTACAAGGTGGCTGATGTGAGAGTTAAGAAAGTTGAGGTTCACAATCTACCTCTCTTCAAGCTACATTAATTGTTCACACAGTCAAGTTAGAAAATTGGAATCATATAACGATGTATTCTAAGCAATCAAGATGCGATATATTTAGAGTTTTATGCAGTCAAGCTTATTGCTAAGTTTGAGACACAAGCGTATAGTGAGTAGACTCGTGTTATTAACAATACCATTTTTCCTTATCCCTGGAAATGGCACCAAAAAGTTGACCAACATAAATCACACATCCAAAACGGAGTGGATCTAGAGTAGTCAGACTTTTAAATTTATAACCCGACACTCAGGCCCCCACAACTATTATATGGGGTCCTATGTAGTAGATTAAGGTCGAACCACACAGACAAGGTTGGTAAGTGCTAAGAACATAGAACCTTTAACTCAAATATACCAAAGGAAGGGGCAGATTAAGATGGTGTTCCCTAAGGAACGATGTTACTCCAAATAAAGCAATAAAAGTAAAGGTAAGAAAACAAAACAGGAGAATAAGATCAAAAAAGAAAGATGTAATAAAAGTATGGATGGGAAATTGTATTGGGTTTCATCTCTAAGATCTCTCACCAACATCAAATACTCACATTTTACTTTGTATACCCTTAGTAAGATTATAAGCAATCATCATATATGTCTATTCCCCCCTCCCTAGAGCTTAGGATATATCTAGATTATAAGGTTTTCTCTCTCTTAAGATGGCAAACAAACAATTACAAAGCAAACCATATGATTATTAGATTTAGCATTCCAACATTTTCATGCATTCATGCAACTTGATAACACTTAGATGAGACTAATACTACTTTATCGAGGCATTAACAATTATACATCACAAGATGGTAGCTAATCATGCAAGTGAATCATTTAAGAACAAGAATATGGAGATAACCACTGCTAAGAATATATATATATTCAAAAGGATGTAAGTATATACATGTTGGGAGAGCCTTAGCTGCTACTCCCAACCCAAGCAATGAGTTTAGCCACTCATTCTCATGAGTAGCATTTTGGATTCACATATGGATGGAGACACAGAGTGTTGTAGGAAGGAAGACACAAAGAAAGAAGAAAAGGAAAGTCAAAACAGGGGACCAAGGGATACACTGATGGCCACCAGATGGTGGCCACAACTGATGGCCTGGTCTTGTTGCTCGTGGATAAATGTAGCCATGCTAGCAGATTCATCTCTTTCTTCTCCCTTCTTCTGTCAAAGGAGGGAATATGGAAGCAAGCTGGGATGATTGGGCAGAGGTGTTGGAGTAGGGAAGATGAACTCTTGTCCACCATTCCTATCAACCGGTGGTGGTAGGCATCAGTAATGATGAATCCTTCCTTCAGCGGCTCCATGTCTGGTCTGTAGCGTGTGAAAAACGATAGTGTGTGCAATCCCCGCTATGTAGTTGGTCACCTCCTATTTATTGGCATTGGCTAGGGGTATTTTACTTGCGTCCCAATCCTCTCGGGTACCGTCCTCAAGGCACGTGCTAAATGGACCCTAGTATGATACCTATCAGAGATTTCATTGGGTGTTAGTAGAAGATGCGCATTCGGTTGATAGACGCAACTGGACCACCGTTTATCGAACGTAGATGCATCACTGACTGATGCTCATAGGCAAGCCATTGATTGACGGGTGTAGGTAGGCTATCAGTTGATGGTTGTGATGCATCTTCGAGTGATGGTATCAAGGGTGCCATCGGTTGATGGTCGTAGGTGCACCACCGGTTGATGTTCGTAAGGTTGCCTGCGAATGATGGGTTGCCATAGTAGTTGGTGGCGCAGTAGGGTGTTGATGGGTAACATCTAGTGGTGATGGACCAATGGCTACATAGAGACCATCAATTGTCATCTAGTGATACCTCTGCCTTTGATAATCGTGCTTCCAGTCCTTTTCTTACTTGCATGTGATGTCATAGTCATCATAAAAATAGGATAAAGGGAGTATATGCAAGGTAGGAGGAAAGTGAATACAAATTTTCCTAAATAAGGGGAAAATATGGATAAAATGAGGGATATAATATACACAAGAGGACCATCATTTGTCGGATGTAGATGCATCACAAGCTGATGCTTGTAGGCAAGTCATCAGTTGATAGATGCAGGCACGCTATCTAATGATGGTTACATATGCGTCTTCGGGTGATGGTAGAAGGGGCGCCATCGGTTGATGGTCGTAGGGGCACCGTCAGCTGATGGTCTTAGGGGTGCCTGTGAGTGATGGGTTTTCAAAGCCATCAGTTGGTGGCATGACAAGGTGTTATTGGGTAACATTCTGTGGTGATGGACTGATGGCTACACAGAGACCATTGGTTGTCATCCGGTGATAGCTCTGCCTTTTGATAATCATGCTTCCAATCCTTTTGCTTACATGCATGTGACACCATTGTCATGATCAAAATAGGGTAAAGAGAGTATATGTAAGGTAGGAGGGAAGTGAATATAAATTTTCCTAAATAGGGGAAAACTATGGATAAAATAAGGCAAATAATATCCACAAAATTAGATGTTATCATATACTTCTCCTTTCTCTTCATTATTTCCCTTTCCCCACTTTTTGCCACTAGGTTGTGCCCTAGAAATGCCCCATTTCGAACTTTTATCCTTCTGCATACATGGTGACTGTCATGAATGATGATTTTGGGTATCCCTTCTACCCACCTCACCGAGCCATGTTTTGAGTGTCGCTGCTCTCGCAGAGCCACTATGTGTCAAGGCGACAATCTCATAGGCGTGCATGAGCCCCTTGATGCTCCCGTCTTTCCGCCTCTCCAGAGACAACCATTGTGGTTGCGGTGTTGTGTTCTTGCCGATATCAACAATGGTGATGGAAGGTGGGTCATTGATATTTACTTGGATGGAAAAGATCAACCTATCTCCCCATGCCCTCTCAACAGCTGGTCGTGGTGGAAGGCATTGTCCTTCTTATAGTTGGATTGACGTGTGAGTGACCTGCAACCATGCAGTAGAGAGGCGCAGACCCATCGCTAGACACCACTCATCCAAATGTATTCTACCCCATGGACAGTAGGGGTAGGACCATGTTATGGCCGTTGGATAAGCTATCACTGGCCGGGATCCAGAGGAAAATAAATGGTAACACCCTCTATAACATCTTCCTATGGTTCTTATGCAAATATTGGAAAAATGATATCTCCCACCTCCCTTAGCCAAATGAGATGCTCCAATATACCAAATCAATCCTCTCAAAAAGATCTACAACATGAGCATGTTCCAGACTCTAAATCCTCTTCCTATTATCCTATTTTGCTAAATATGTGTTGACCGTGTTGACTTCATTTAATGCATGATTTTGATAAAGTTTGGACCTTTGATGCACATATACCAATCTAATGATCATAGTTATACCTTTTATGTACTTTTAAACAAGTTGAGGGTCCTAATCAGCCCTATTGCTCATGAGTGACTCTAATTGCATGAAAGTGTCTTGAATTGAATTTAAATGGTGAACTATGTTCATCCTTGCTTTCATGCTTTTGAATGGCATCAAAGTCTCTCATAACTTGAAATTAGTAGCCTTCTAATGTACGTGACTCTAAGATCATCCCTAAGGTACTCCTGACTATGTTTGTTCCATATGAACCATAATGCATGTTTTTTCCCATTTATATGAACACATAATATACCTTGGATCAAATGATGTGTTTGACCTATGTTGAGCATAAATTATCTTTATATTCCTGAAATAAGTAACTCTGTGACATTTAGAAGCCCTAATGCCCAAGGTTCACACTATGTCATAATATGACGTTACATGTAGCTCTATGTCCACTATGCCCTAATCTTAATGTGAACCTTGTTATGCTCTCTCCTCTCTAATTATGGTTGACTGACACTATTATTCTTGTGTTCCCTAATTTGGATGTCCAACTAAGTCTTATGTTTACCACTAATAGCATGTGAACTATGTTGATGTTGGAATGTATGCTGATAGGATGATATTAAGTTGTATAATGATACCAAGACCCTAAGTGACATCTACCCAACTTTGTTCATGCTTCTTATTTATTGATCATGTTGATCTAAATCATACCTTGTGATTAGATCTCATGACTTGGTGGATCATGACCTTGCATGCCTATTATGAGTCATTTGACCCTAAAATGCAAGTAAGTAACTTGAATATTGTAAGGTCCATATAGGATGAATGAAACATTGAAATGACTTGAAACTTGAAACATATCTTCATGATGACCTCTAGATCAGTAAAAGATCATCTATTATACTAGAACTTGGAACCTAACTTTGCCAAAAACCCTAAAATGCAGCTAGTTAGGGTTAATGATGAGAATTCAATGAATATATGTAATCTTGTGCTTAACCAGGTGTTTCTTGAGATCTAGATGGTCAAAAATAGGTTATACAATCTCTAAAATTAGGTACGAGCTTTAATCATTATATGACTATGGCTTTCTTTCTTGAATGTGATACATATGTATGCTTGTTTACTTTCTTATATATTTCCATGTAGTATTCTAGTATTGTACTCAATGTTTGTCTCATTATTGTTTTATAACTTACAAACATAAGATAGAAATTCCATTATACAAACCTTGTGCACCTTCTTGAAGTTTTGAGGTAAGGACATGAGGTTGGGCATCCTACTTGAGTTGTCAAGATAGGGTGGACCATGTTGATAAAAGGGTTAGCACTTGGCAATGGCCTTGAGGTCCCTCACATATAAAAGGGTTAGCTAATCTTAAGAACTCTTACAGACTCTTTCGATGGGAAGTTAGTTAAAGGCCTTATGATATATGATTTTGTTGGTATAATTAGAGTAAAATGATATAAAACACAGTCTCTCATTTTGCTAAATACTTAACTCATTTATTTTTGTTTGTTACTTCTACATATCTTTTTAAATTATGCAAAGCTCATGTATATGTTGTTAGTATGTATGCCTAGAGAGCCATTCATATGATGATTGGGATGTGGAATTAAATACTTGATTTAATAATAATAAAGGTAATTTTGTCTATTATGTTTGTCTCAGTCTTGAGATGTTGACACAGACATAAGTAGATGTCTAAAGAATGATGTTATTCGATGACATATGTCTTCAAGTACGTGACTTGAATATTGAGATCATACAAATGCTAAGAGTACATACATTCTTGTTATGTCCCTAGTCAGATATTACTGTGGAAGCAAAAATAGACAATAATAATACATAAGACTAGAGTGTGTGTTGACTGATGATAGAGTCTCATTAGTCATGATATATGATATCAAGTCATTTACACAGATACATGTTAGAGAATAGTATATTAGATAGACCCACCATGAGAGTGATACATGGAAACCATGGAATGGTAGTCAAAATCATCTATCATAGTGATAGTGGTGATTGTGGTTCTTAGACCTGAAGTCACTACACTCATCACATGTTGTTGGGTATACTTTTACATCATAAAAAATAATCATGAAATACTGGTTTTTATAAAGGTGATGATTGGGTACCTTTGACACATGGGGACTTGAGTGTGAGTGTTATAGATGGGATTTGTCCCTCTTATAGGAGTTTGATATCCAAGCCTATTGATAAGAGAGACTGAGAGATGTACGACCGTACTGATGTGGTTCAATATGTGATATGTGAACTCATATGCATCTCAGACAGTATGTTGTAGTTAAAGTAACATGGATTGAACATTGAGAGGATGGCAATTCCAAGCCCCAAGTTGAATACGGATATTAGAGACAAAGGAACCATACGATAAAGGTAACACTAATCACAAGTTGTAGGTTGAAGTTGTTCTTCAACTTTTCAAATTACTTATGTAGAAATGATGTGTGACTAGGTACTACTCTTTGCTTGTGATGTCATAATTGGTTATAGACATTCACTGCCAATGTAATTCTAGACCTATAGGGTTACACACATAGGATGCACTTGGATTAAAGGATTACATTCATGAATGATGTTTATTTTTATTACTAAAGGTGTTTCAATATTCAATTAAATAATAGATCAACTAATTGGACTCAGAATCATCAAGTTCAAGTGTTGGACTAATTGATTGGAGTATCAGGTTGATTGAAAATTGAATTGGCTAATTTCTACATGACTCAGGACAATCGATCGACTCATAGGGTGAACCAATCTACTCAGGCTGGTGAGATGACTGGTTCACCCAGTGAACTGATATGCTCAGGCTAGTGAGATGACTGGTTCACTTAGTGAACCGATCGAGTCGGAATGGCCAGCCGAAGGTTTTGGTGATTTTCCTAAATAGTGAGAAAACGTTGAATCATTTCACTTGTTCAATTTGATTGGTATAAGGATTAGCATTTGACATTAATTGGAAATGAATTGCAAATTCAATTGAATAACAAGAAACTACACAAAATGACCATCTCGTGCACGAGACAACTATCTCTTCGAGATTCGACCATCTCGTAGTACATAGGTTCTAGAAAATTCATGATTTTAGACCTTTCCACTCCTACACCGATCGGGAACCCTGACCCTGACCTCTACTTTAAATAGAGGGGCATTGGGGGCTTCCCATGACATACAATTGAGAATCAGTTGCTCTGACAATTGTTGTCCTCTCTGGTTGTGGTAACTAATAGAGAGTCCAAGCAAGTTGTACCCGTTAAAGGGAAGGATAGCAAGAAAGAGAACAATTGAGGATCAGTTGTAGGAGAGCATTTTGATGACTAGTATGCTGACAAAAAGGGAAAACTCATTCATGTTGGCTCTAGTAGTGCAACACGGAGTTTCCTGATGGTCTGTGTGGTCTTATCTAGAGGTGAGGTGGCCTTTTCCCGTCACTTAGGAGGACAATGTCATCCAATAGTCTGTGGTGAGATCACAATAGCCAATGCAGACGTTGTTACAGTCTGCTGTCTATGGTGAAGACCAGGAGCTATATAGACACCATCGAAGAGCAACTAGAAGATAGTTGCTTATCTACAACAATGAGGAATATGTCATTGGACTTGCTCTAGGACTAGGTTTATCCTCAAAATCATCCTTTCCATTATATAGTTATTGACGTGACCTGCTAGTTTATGGGAATATGGCAATAAAATTTTTGTTTCCTCTGTCTATATTTGCACCCTATTTTCCTATAGTGGTATTAGAGCCACGTCAATCTACTATATTTTGGGATAATCGATATGATCGTATTTTGGTTTTACAATTTAATTATTGCAGGTGATGCAAATAATTTCTTATCCAAACAAATATCACAATAATCCCAAACTAATATATATATGCAATTTACATGTGTCACCCTAAAAGAGAGTTTTGATGTTAGATATGTAGCATGGATATGTCCAATAACCTTTCTTATCTATGCAAAGTTGTATGGTTGGTTAATCCTATTTATCTCAGTCTGCATGCGGAGTCTCTCCCAATATAAAGTTAATTCTTTCCTAACCTTGCTCCCCTCGAATGTAACTTGAGATTTCTCTATAATCATGTAATAATAGGATAATTTACTTTCCTATTATGACAAAGAAGAAAAATGTTCTGATGATGCCAACCGACTATTTTGGAGATGAACTGACCAGTTGGAGGACTGACAAGGACTACAAAGACGAGCCAAACCAATCAGATGGTGGACCTAACCGTTCGACTAGAGGAGCCAATAGATGGTGGATAGAAGAACCAGATGACTGATTAAATGATCAAACGACTGGCCAGGAGGCAAGCTGATCGGTTTAAAAACTGAACCGAACAACCCATATTGGCAAGCATGAATCTTCATCAGTAATAAGTTTATGCATGTAATGTAGACCTAGGTTGTGGTAATTCCTTGTGGATCCAAGGAATTACATTAGGTTGGCCATAACCATCACTTTTTGTTGATTGCAAGTTTTCATTATGGCATATAGCATGTATATGATACATACTATATATTTGGTGATTGGATAAAGTATATGTATTTATAAATATAAAACCCATCAAATAAAATATTAAGTCTAAGATGCCTTCCATACATGAAAATCTTGACTGACCAAGTGTAGATTTGCACAAATCATGGTGCGTCGTCTATCTCATGGAAGTGTGATTGTAGATATGTAATATTTGCACAAAACATGGTGCATATCTGTCGTGTTGGCTATTGGGTTAGACTTCACTGGTGATTCTTAGAGTGTCCATGCCCAGATTCATGATGATGATGATGACGGTAAAGAGTTGCGCATATCCAAGAATTGCATATGATGCAATTGGCAAATTTTGCCTACCTAAATAGTCAAGTTTTGGGTGATCAGCCAAAGTTGAGTCATGATTTGATGAAATATGGATCTTGGCCACTAGAAGATTGTATGTTGCAATCTTCTGAATTGGTACATGAGGGTTATCAATTTGAGCATAATAGAGGGAATGATAGTTAATTAAAAACCTAATTAGTATCATCAAATTTATCAAATCAAACCAAATAAAAAATGTTTTGAAAAGGTTGCAATGTTTATTTGTAGAATCAAATGTCAAACACAAACATGTTACTATTGCGACCACTCCTTTAGAAGGACAAATGGGATAAAATTCCAACATCTGGTTTAGGATTTTGAGAAGTGTTCTCAATCATAAGAGAAAGCTCTATGTCCTTAAAAGGACAGAGCCAGAGGAACCCACTCCAAACACACCTAAGGCTAAATGGATGCTTACTGGAAGCGTGCCAATGATGCCATAGACATTGAGTACCTTATGATTTGCTGTATAAACTATGAGTTGCATTAACAACATGAAAGCATGGACATTCTCAAGATGGTTACACATCTAAAGAATCATATAAAGCAAGAATTGTATAATGTTTCCAGAGCATTGTTTTGAGTGCAAACTGACATATGGAGATCCAGTGAAGCCCCATGTGCTCAATATGATTGGGCATGTGGAGTGACTAATATTTCTTAGGTCAAGAGTTGACCATGGATATGATTATGTAATTATTGCATGAATCATATAGTCAGTTTATCAAATACTTGGCATGTTGATGTTAAAGAAAGGAACAAGAAGGACAAATATGTGATGGTCATGCATGCAAGTGAGTCCTAGGGAAAAGGCAAGGCCAAGAAAAGTTCTAAGGCTAAGCTGAGTCCAAATCTTCTACACTCAATTAATGGAGAAGGGTTAGTGGAAAAGGAATTTGTCTTTTCACTTAATTGTTTAAGGAAAGAAAGTTCCACCATTGTCACCTGTCTGGACATTGGAAAGAACTATCCTCTTTATAGAGGATCTCAGGAAGAAGATGGAGATAAAGATCTCTACTTCATGACCTAAGATAAAGTAAGCTTGAACTGTATGGAGCAAGGTTTGCTGCCTCTATAGTTGGAAGCTATCATTAACAGGCACATAATAGACTTACTAAAATGCTATTATGTACCTACCATTGATGAAAACATCATATGTCTTGTGTGACAAGAACATTATGTTTCATCTTAAAAGATATGATCTTTTATGGAAATGCCCTATGTCTCACAAACTATACTTGATAGTTCTAAAGACAAGCATGTGTATGACATATATTGAATGACTTTATGACTCAAACATTGAATACCTATATCATTGTCATGTAGAGCACATGAATGAATAATGCATTTTTATAGTCCATATGATGGTTATCTAGACTCTTTTGGTTATTGAACCAATAGAGACATGCATGTCTTATTTGTTGTGCAATATGACAAAAGTATCTTTACTAGATGTAGTGGGAGAACGAGTATTCTATTAGGGCTCATACATACTAATGTATATAGACCTTTTAGAATAAATACTAAAGGTATTTATCAGTACCTAATTATATTTACTGATGCTATAAGTAGACATGAAGTTTGTATTTAATGAAATACAAGTATGAATCTCTTGAAATGTTCAAGGAGATTGTGAATGAAATACATAACTAACTTGGTAAAATTATTTAGATACTTTGATGTGGAAGATGTTGAAATATTTTAAACCAAGAGTTTGATGACCTTCTAGAGAGATCGTCATAATGTATCATGATGAACTCCACCAGAATCACAATGATAGTGTATCAGGAAAGTGTATCACTAAGAAGGAATCACACCTTTCTTGTCATGGTGAATAAAATCTAGATGATCTTATGATTTCTTTTTGGCACATGCTTAACACTAAACAAATGTACCATATAAATTGGTTCAAGAAACACCATATGAGATATGGCATGAGAGGTGTCCGAATGTGTATTTTGTAGTGATTAGGATTAAAAGCTTATATAAAAAAATAGTTTCTTGAAAAAGGATTTATCTAAAATCACATAAATGTTATTTTGTTGAAATACTACTTTTATCCAACTCCAACAACCAAGGTGTTTGTTGTCGGGATGGTTGCATTCCTAAAAAGGAACTTAGTTCCAAAGGAATCAGTGGGAGAAGAAGTGGAACTCGAAATTTTTGAGACAAATAAGAAAACATTGAACCTAAAGAGGTACAATGGGAACAAGGAGAATCACAAGTTGTTGTGGAATCTTGAGTTCCTTATGTAACACAATACCTCATAGTTCTAGTGGAACAAACCTTGAGTTTGAAATATTATGATGTCTTATAACTCAATAAGGTAGTGAGTTGATCATAGAGATGAGTAAACAACCTACCTAGAAACTATTGAAGGACCAAAAGTTGAGAAATGGTTGAAGACCATGAGATCCAGGATGGAATCCATGTACACCAACAAGGTATGACCTTGTTGGATCCACCTGAAGGGGTAAACCCCATAAGGTACATTAGGGTCTTTATAAGAAGACCAACATGGAAGGTATATTGGTTGCAAAGAGTTTCAAACTAGTTCAAGGTGTTGAACATGATGAAGTATTTCACCAATTATGATGGTTAAATCCATCTGGATCATGCTTGTTGTTGAAGGTTAGTATGACTGTGAGATTTGGCATATGGATGTTCAAACGACATTCATTAATTAGAATAATCGTAAGGATGTGTAGGTTACACAACCTAAAGGTTTTATAAATACAATATTGCAAATAAAGTCTATAAGCTACAAAGGTCAATCTGTGGATTGAAAAAGGCATCTCAGAGCTGGAATCTTCTATTTAACAAGACAGTCAAAGGGTTTGACTCGAGTTAAAATGAAGATGTAATATGTGATTACAAAAGATTTAGTGGGAGCATATTTATATTCCACATGATGATGGGGAATAACATCCCTATCCTATAAATGTTAAAAATTGGCTGGAAACACTTTCTCTATGAAAGGTTTAGGCAAGACAACCTATGTGATAGGGATTGATATCTATAGAGATAGATCTGGAAAGCTTATTGACCTAAGTAAAAGAACATACATTGGCAACTTGTTGAAGGGTTATGCATATAGGAATCAATGAGAGAGAACTTGTCCATGTTCAATGCAATTAGTCTCTCATAAGCATGTTGTCCTAGTTCTTGTTAAGAACATGAACATGCGGAATAGATGCCATATGCATCCGTAATTGGATCTATCCTGAATGCAATGTTGTGTACTTATCTAGTTATCTCATATGTATTAGACATGATGAGAGGATATCCAGTTATCTTGTATGTATTGGACATGATGAGAGGATATCTGGTCATCTCATATGTAATGGACATGATGAGAGGACAAATATATACCTACTAGAAATCTCGTATGTATTGGACATGATGAGAGGGTATATGTCAGATGCCAGTGAGAGTCATTATACTACCATAAAGAGCATCCTTGGATGCTTGTGAAGCACTAAAAGGATTAGTTCCTTAGTTATGGTAATAAGCAAGAGTTGGGTGTAAAAGGTTACACCAATGAAAGCTTCCAAACTGACAAATTAATAAACGTAATTTAAATTTATGTTTGATATTAAACAAGAACTGTAAGCTAGAAAGGGTTCTGAGCTAATGACAGTTGTTTAAATTTACAAAAGAATCCAAGTATCTCTGTGTTATGGGAACAACAAAGGATATTATATGGATCAAGAAGTTCATATGGGTGAACTTGTGTGAGGTTCCAACCATTGATGACACGATACAAATACTATGGCAACAATGGAGCTACTAGAAAGGTTGGGAACCTCAGATAGCATACTACAACACTTCCATCTCATACGAGATGTTGTACAACGAAGAGATGTGAAAATTGCAAAATATTGACTTTAAGAAAACGTTGCTAAACCCATTATAAAAGAGGTTGCGCAGAAGAAACACGATGGACATGTTAAAGATCACTTGGAATACGATTCATGAGTGATTGTCTCTAAGTGCAAGTGGGAGTCTATTGGTATGTATGTATAGAGATCCAATCATATGATGATTGGGATGTGGCATTAAATACATGATTTGATAATAATAAAGGTAATTTCATCTATTATGGTTGTCTCAATAATGATATGTTGAAACAGACATAAGTTGATGTCGATGACATATAGTCTTAAAGTACTTGACATGAAGAATGAGATCATACAGATGCTAAGAGTACATACATTCTTGTTATATTCCTAATTGGATATTACATGGAAGCAAAAATAGACAATTGTACTACATAAAGTGTGTGTTGACTGGCGATAGAGTCTCATTAGTCATGATATATGATATGAATTCATTTACACAGATTTGTGTTAGAGAATAGTGTATCAGACAGACCCACCCTGAGAGTGATACATGAAGACCATGGAATGGTAGTCATAATCATCTCTCATAGTGATAGTGGTGATTGTGGTTCTCAGACCTGAAGTCATTACACTCATCACATGTCGTTGGGTATACTTTGACAACATCAAACATAATCTTAAAATATGGGTTGTCATAAAGGTGATGATTTGGTAGCTTTGACACATGGGGACTTGAGTGTGAGTGATGTAGATAGGATTTGTCCCTCCAATAGGAGTTTGATATCCAAGGCCTCTTGATAAGAGAGATTGAGAAATGTATGGCCGTACTGATTTGGTTCAACATGTGATATGTGAACTCATATGCATCTTAGACAGTCTGCTCTGGTTCAATGAACATGGATTGAACATTGAGAGGATGATGATTCCATGGCTTGAGTTCAATCTGAATATTAGAGATAAAGGAACTATACGATCACGGTAACACTAATCATGGATTATAGGTTGAAGTTGTTCTCCAACTTTCCTAATTACTTGGGTAGCAATGATGTGTGACTAGGCACCTCTCTTTACTTGTGATGTCGTAATTGGTTGACATTCACTGCCAGCGTAATTTTGGACCTATAGGGTCACACACATAAGTACACTTGGATTAAATGAATATATTCATGAATGATGTTTAATTTGATTTGATTACTAAAGGTTTTTAAATATTCAATTAAATAATAAATCTCCTGACTAGACTCATAATCATCAAGTTTAAGTGTTGGATTGATTGATTGGAGTGTCAGGTTAAATGAAAATTGAATTGGTTGATTTCTGCATGACTCAGGACACCAACTGATCGGCTCACATGGTGAACCAATTTGATCAAGGTTGGTGAGACGACCAGTTAACCTAGTGAACTGTTCAGCTCATACTGGCCAGCTGAAGGTTTTGGTGATTTTCTTGAATCATGAGAAAAAGTTGAATCATTTCACTTGCTCAATTCGATTGGTACAAGGGTTAATGTTGGACAATAATTGGAAATGAATTATGAATTCAATAACAAAATAGGAAGTTGCATGAAATGATTGTCTCGCTAAGGGAGACGACAATCTTGTGTGTGGGAATACCATTTCACTTTGCGAGATGACCATCTCGTAGTTCGTAGGTTCTAGAAAATTCATGATTCCAGACCCTTCTACTCCCACACTGATTAGGAACCCTGGCCTTGACCTCTACTATAAATAGAGGGGTATTAGGAGCTTCCCATGACACACAATTGAGAATCAGTTGCTCTGACAATTGTTGTCCTCTCTGGTTGTGGTAACCAATAGAGATCCCAAGCAAGTCTACCTATTAAAGGGAGGGATAGCAAGGGAGAGAAAAATTGAGGATCAGTTGTGGGAGAGCATGTCGGCAACTAGTTTGTTGATAGAAAGGGACAACTCCTTCCCATTAGCTTTAGTATCACAACGTGGAGTTCCCATTGGTCCACGTGGACTTCTCCAAAGGTAAGGTGGCATTTTCCCATCGCTTAGGAGGACAATGTTAGCCAACAATCTGTGGTGAGACTGCAGGAGCCACTGCATACGTTGTTCTAGTCTATTGTCTGTGGTGAAGACCAGGAGCTACACAGACACCGTCCAAGAGAAACTAGAAGACAATTGCATATCTACAATGACAAGGAGTATTTCACTGGACTTACTTCAGGACCAGATATATCCTCGAAACCATCATTTCCATTATATAGTTATTGACGCGATCCGCTAGTTTATGGGAATATGGTAATAATTTTTTTTATTTTTGCTACCTATATCTACGCCCTATTTCCCTACATATGTATCTTTTATCCCTATTCTCAGCACCTCGTGTGCTTGACCCACCTTATTTCACATATTTTATAGGTTCAGAGATGACTAGAAGTTGATGGGCTTGGTGAGCTATGTCAGGTTTACTTGTTGTAAGATCCCTAGAATACATGAGCATACTTGTACAATTTAACCTCTTGCATATGTAAATGAAATCTTGAAATAAAAGAGTGTTTCTTAATAATACTTGTTGAATGATGAGATTATGATTGGTTCTTTTATCTTGTTATATGTTCATGTATGCTAAGATTTATGCTTCCAAATTCACTCTTTGTTAATACAATGCTACAGACGGATGCCTAGGTCCTATTGACATTGACTGTGTAGTCATTTGGAGTTAGGATGTGGGTAACAAATGGTTCCATGACACTCTCTACTTAGCGATCAATAGACAATCAATGCCAAATTTCATGATGAAAATATAAAATAACTTAAAAAGTAAATCAAAGGATATATAATTGCAATTAAAGATTTCAACCATCAATAGAATTTCTTTTTGCTTACAATACAATTTTCCTATTTGTTATAGTTTCAATCCATTTTCAATGGGTCTTTAAGATTTTGCATATTTTGATCTACCATATGCTTGATTATGTCCCATTTCATATCAGGTCTTCCAATTTCAGTATGCATCTATATAGATCCATCTATTGCCCAAATTCTACCTCCCCTGACTAGAAAGTCAATCGCAATAGCACTTGAGCATCCATATGTAGCATGGCAAAAGTATCACACAAGTAATATATATGTAATAGGCAATAATATTCCATTCATCGTTATGAACCAAATGGTTTCTATACATTAAGTCCATAGGCAACAGAAAGGAAATACATAACCAGAAGAGATAACACAAGATACATCATAGGTATAGGAGTCATAAACCCATTACTATTACAAAAATGATTCCCCATGAATGTTACACTTCATATATTAGTTTTAATTAGGTCATATTATGGTACAAAGGTGAGACTGTAAGTCAAATGAGCTATTCATGGCAAAATAGCATAAGATCTTAATCAATCATGTCACATACAACATTAAGTTCATCTATTTCAAAGTTAGATGATCATATGATATCAAAACATGCCAAAATTCCATTTTGAATCACAAGTTACATCATCCATATACATATAAGGGGGTTTTTTGGATCAAGGTGATCATTAGTGTTAAATTAAGATGATCCAAAACATTAATAAAGTTCAAAATAGATTAAAGTTACTATCTAGAGATTGAAGGAAACATGTGATCATTAGTGATTAATGTGGAGCATAGTTGAGTGATGGACTCATTTAAAGATTATAAAGGTAGAATTTTTATTAAAACATAGATGAAATAGTAAAATTAGGGTCTTCAAGTATGACTATTGTGTTGATATTGTGAAGCTGATCGATTTGGTATATTGGTTCCTAAAATTTGGACAAGTAGCTAGGTGTAAGGCCCCTGACCTAGATTAGTGCTTGAGTATGATTTCTTTGTTTAATAATATGCTTAAACCTTAATCTAAATGTTTGAGATGCTTTGTTAACATGTCACAAGCTTATGTTTTCAATTTGGTAATGTTTGGATGACGTTTGAGCCATGTATCCTTATTTTGGACCAAGTTGCAATTTACTCATGTTGAGAGGCTATCTTGCAATTTGTCACATGTTGAGTGTGCCCTTAGTTCTTTAGCATAATGAGAGAGATAATTATGCTAAGAGGCTCCTTCTTGGACCTTGGTTGATGAGGTGGCATCATATGGTGATGTTTGGGTTTCTAGGGTTTTGACCTTGGTGATGTGTATCGACCTTGAGCTCATGTAGGGTGTGTTGCCACCCCAACACCCCAGTTGGAGGTGTGTTGCGATCGTAACACTTGCCCTAGTTGTTGCTTGTTTTGACCATGGAGGTCTTGGTGTAGTTTGGTCAATATGGTTGGCCTTCATGTGGTGTGTTTTGACCCTATTGGTTTGGTAGCCTTTTGTAGTGGTCGAGACAAGGTACCTTAATGTTTGTTTTGACCTCTAGGGTGGTGGTGACCCATGTGGTTGAAACCCCACCAAGGTTTTATCACCATAGGTTGCATGCTTGTATTTAGTGGTTTCATGACTATTTTCTTGGTGGACAAGTGTCCCTGTGGTGATCCCTCGTGTTGACACCTCACACCTACCTTACTTCCCTCCTCCTTTGAGTATATAACCCCTTTCTCCTTCATATAAGTGATCTTTTCGGTCCTCCTTCTTTTCCTCTCTCTTGTGCTCGTCCTTGAAGCTTAGTGGATAAAAGAAGGACTGATCTAGGTGGTTTGGAGGCCGATCAACTTTGCATGTGGTGTTCTTGAGCTTGATCATCCTTCTTGTGGCGATCTTTGGTGATGTTCTTCCTTGGTAAGTGGTTTTTAACCCTTGATATCATTTTCCCTTACCCTATCTTCTTCTCCCTTCCTTCTTGTCCATGATACTATGGTTTTACCATGGTGATCACCTTGATAGAAAATCCTCATCACAAGGGTCATAGACTATGTTTGACATGGTAGTACCCAAGTGAGAGGAAGCTTTCTTCTCTTTCCCCTTTCTTCTTTTGGTTCAGCCTAGGGTTTCTTGCCCTCTCTTCTTGATCTATCCTTTGACCATGGTGTTCTTCTCTTTGGAGGTGATCTTGTGGCCGAAGTGTTGACCTTGGTTGGAGCTCATCATCTTGGAAGCTTGGTTCTCTACCAAAGGCGGGTTATATAATTCTCTATCTTCTTTTATTACTTGCACCCTTATTTGTGCTTGCATGCTACTATTTTTGTCTCTAAAACATGATGCTAATGTGCTAGATGATTCTATCTTGTTTTAGGGTTTAAGACTTTGTAGTTTCTTGTGTAGATTGTTCACTTTCTTAACCCTAATTCGTATACCCATTTTCTAAGTGATGAATGAAGTGAAGTTCTTACATGCAACATGATTCTCAATTTTATCACCATCTAATGGTTCGTCTCTCAAGTTTCTCTTTAGATTTTGATCGATTTTTCTTGAGGTTGAAGCTTGGTCTTCCTTGCCCTTATTGAAGTTTTTCATCTTGTTACAGATGGTTTTTCCTCGATGTTAATCTCTATTTTGAATGAGGTACCTTCTATTTTGGATATGGACATGCAATGTTGAGGTAGCTTGACCTTAATGGTTGCTACACTCCCTTTTATCCTATGGTTGCTACATGTCACATGTTGTTGTGGTCATGACCCAAACCCCAATGGATTGATAATCGTAACACTTAGGGTCGATACAGATGTTCGTGTGTTGGTCGTGACACTTGCTTTGATGGTTCTTGTTTTGGTCGATACATGTTCTTTCGTCATGGTCGAGACTTGTGCCTTTGTTATGGTGGAGACATGTGCTTTTGTCATGGTTGAGATGTATGCTTTTGATGGTGATCGAGACACATGTTTGAGGTTGGTCGATACACTTACACCAGTACATGGTTGCTACATATGTGGGACATTATAAGGTTGTTATACATGTACATGTAATGTTTTTTGATTCCCCATGTTGTTTAGATATTTTATTAATAAAGATAATGATGATGTTCTAATCCTAGTATGCTCCAAGAAAGTGGGAGGTGATGAGACTAAGGATTGGTGATTGATTCATGCTATGAAACCCTAATCGGTTATGTGTTTGAAACCCTAACCCTAGTCCTAGAGTATGCCATGCTTGTTGAGTTCATTGGATGAATGGTATGTGATTACTTTTCCTCTCTCCTACTTGTGTGATTCTAACCTTGTAGGTGGACTGTATGTCATAGCTATGTGAATGCTATGGTGATAATTATGTGGTACAGGACAATGGCTATGAGCCTTGATGAGGCATGTTGAGATCAAGTGTTGTGATGGGTCTTATGACCCACAAAGGCTTAACGCCTAGTGAGACATGTTATCCTCCAGTGATGTAATGAGGGATTTATATCCCATAGGAGTGCAATTGTGGTGATGACCTTGCATGGCATTATGATAGTGTTAATGGCCTTGTGAATGGAAGTGATATAAGTATCATGTGATGGTGTGACAAGTTCACACCTTATATGTTTTATATCCTCTATAGTTGTACATGCCCTTA
Organism: Alisma plantago-aquatica; assembly: GCA_963693085.1. NCBI lineage: Eukaryota > Viridiplantae > Streptophyta > Magnoliopsida > Alismatales > Alismataceae > Alisma > Alisma plantago-aquatica. The sequence continues at coordinate 1,505,236,601 of OY856409.1, read as the reverse complement.
TCTTTGCAAAGTTTGTTTTGGATTTAAACGTTGTAACTTGATTGATGCTAAAAGACACACAATTGGCCTAACTAATCAAGTGAAATCCTAATCATGTAGGTTCCTTGTGCCATATTTCCATTCTAGTGATAGTTTTATTGTTGGATGATGAAACGAGTCATTCCTATGGGAAACTCAGAGCATAAATTTTTGAATATGCAGAGTAGCAAGTCGAGTATCTGCTTGCATCTACAATTACAGGTGATGTGAGATGGCCATGCATGAGTTGATCTCCTTGAGATATGTAATAGGCACAATTTAACTGCATTTGGTGCCTTCTTTTAAGAACGGCCATATGTGAGCCTATTCTTCTAGCGCCATGACCTGTACCAATGCGGGCTAGGTGTTTTATAGGAATGGCCATATATGAGCCTATACTTCACCTTGACAATATGTCGCCATTTGTGGTTGACTGGTATGTGTCTAAGGTGTTTATCTTATACTGACTAAGAGGTGTAGTGGTAACTACCTAGTTTTCCAAATCCATCTTATATGTTTAATACATATTTAGTTGAATCTTCTCAGCATGATAATATATGTTCTCTACATGCTTTAGTACATGTGTTTCTAATAGACATTGGCAAAGAGTTATATCTCTTGCTAGGATGTTTGGTCTAACCCCATGGGTTTTCACATTATAGGTAGTTGAGCACGACAAGGTAGAGATCATGTTGTTGCGGCTGAGCAACAAGAGGAGCAGTAGCTGAGTAAAGATTGGATAAGTTGCTTGTATTTTGTAGTAGAGTCCTATGTGTCGTTGATGGAGCTAAAACTTACACCAAAAGATTTCTCTTCCAATGGAAGTCCTAATGTGCACCAAAAACCCTAGGGAGTTGATGTTCTCTCTAGGTTTACCTACAACTAGTGCTAGATAAATGCTCCAACCCCACAAGAGTGTGGAAGCCTTATCTTAGTACAGATTTAGGATCAAACCCAAAGGACAACGTTAAGAATCTGAGTGTCTTTTTCTCGTTTCATATCGATCTAAGTCAATCATCTAAGACCAAAAGTTTGATTTGAGTTATTTAACCTAAAATATGCAAAAGTAAAGGCAAGAATAAAAACTAGTTTGAGGATTAAAATCTAAGATTAGCAAATGATGATGGATCACTGGGGTGATGCGGGTATTCGCCACCACTACACATGTATTGTACCTATACCAATCATAGCAAGACTTGCAGGCAAGATACATGGATGTTATACAATACTGATGTCTTATAGGACAAGAGTAATGAACACATCCTTCACGGGTTGAGTAACCCTCATCTGGTAAATATCTACATGTCAATGAAGAGATGTAGTCTCCGAAGAGAGAACCTTACTCAACATCATGAGACGTGCATCGAAAAACTAACAAGAGAGCGATAATCACCAATTCGATTAGTATCCTTATAGACTATTCCTCTTTCAAGGAAATAGCTACGAGAAACGTGGGAGTGTTGCAATGTCATCCATTCCCGAATGAATGGTCAAAAACCTCACACCACTCCCTCTACAGAGTGTGTTCCTCGACCTATTAAGGTTGCACTTCTGTACGTCAACTGATTCCATTTCATAGTATGAAAGTGCAACGATGGAGGTGAGTTTACTCCACTCCTTAGGAAGCGTTCCTAGATACCGAAATGGATGCACGGTGGATACGCACACCAGAGACCAACACTAAATCAGTATTTGAGTCCTAAGAGCAGTCGTAGACAAACCGCAACGAAAGACAATAGATGCATACAAGAACGCATCCAACATTCAAGCATGTATGAAACGATTTAGTATTGAATCGGAAAGATAACATCTTTTAGTACAGATTACAAAGCATGGGTAGCGGGGCTAGTCCCCGCGCCCCAGTGGATGAAACTACTCGCTCCTCATAGAGGGAGCAACAAAGAAAGAGAAGAGAGAGAAAGAAAGCATCGTCAGAGCAGAAGAGTAGATCTGTGACATCCCGATGTAGATCGTCACAGTCTCCAGGACTGCTCCGTCGTGGTCGATGACGTCCGTCTCTTCACCTCGATCCTTGTGTCTACCTTCGGGATTGCATGGGTAGAATGAGGTGGAATGATGGTAGAATAATGGTGGATGTGAGATGGCAGTGGAGCGACCTTCCGGATTTGTTCCCAGTCTGGCAGCCTTCCGGATCTATTCCCAGTCCAGCAGCCTTGGGCCGTGGTGAGATAGATGTCCAAGACCATGCCTCTACCTTTCTATTTATAGGCTGGGCATGTGTCTTGGATTGGTTGGGCTTACTTTACAATTTTCCCAAAGTGTATATGTCCATCCGATTTTGGATTCTGATCCATACGGTTTGTTGCCTTTCCTCTCTTCATCCGAGTTTGACCGGTCAACCATTCGGTTTCACACAGAGACTTCATACGGTCTTCAAGCATAGATCCTTCATACGGTCTTTGGCCATGCACTCCATACGGTCTTCAGCCATATGCCCCCATCTGGTTTTGAGTAGCCTATCCATTCGGTTTTGGGGATCTCTCGATCTTGCATCTCTCGGTCTTGAGACCATGAGAGGCCTCACGATCTTGAGACCGTGAGAGGCCTCACGGTTTTGCCCACACAGTCTGCCTTCACTACTCAATGACCCAAATGGTCTTGATGCTCCTTTCTTCAAACAGTCTACTGCCTAACGGTCTGCATGATTGATGGCCTTGCATCCGATCGGTCTTGAACTCCCAGTGATCCAAACGGTCTTCGTGTCAGTGTCTGTGGCTTCCAAACGATCTGAGATCGCGAGCTCCTCCAAATGGTCTAGGACCGTGCACTCCTCCAAGCAGTCTGGGACCGTGAGGCACTACAGGTCGTCACTACTATTGGTGAGGAGGGAGACACCAGGGGCCATGGAGCTTTGGAGCAGTAGGTTGGGAAGTTAGCAGCGTTGGGAGGTAGGGGATGACGCGCCACGACCGTGTTGAGGCACCACGGTCGTGGTGATGTTGCCGCCCCACGGCCGTGCTACCTTGAACGGGCGTGGCGGGTAAGAACTTGGGCTCTGGTGGCATTGTGCCACGGCTGTGGCGTGACACCACGGTCGTGTTGAGGCTACAGCTCCACGGCCGTGCTGCCTTGCACGGGTGTGGCGAGTGAGAAGACTTGGCACTGTTGGCGATGTGCCACGGTCGTGGCGTGAACAACACGGTCATGGCGGGTGGAGACTTGGCGTTGTTGGCGCTGCGCCACGGTCGTGGCATGGCAAGCACGGTCGTGGCGATTGTTCTGCTTCATGATCTTGATTTATTGTTGCACAGGCTTGAGTTAGACTCCAAACGGTCTCTGCTGGCCTATCGGTCTTGAGACCGTTTGGGATCAATCGGTCTTGAGACCGTTTGGGTTCAAATGGTCTTGATACCGTATGGGCTCAAATAGTCTTGAGACCATTTGGGTTCAAGCAGTCTTGAGATCGTTTGGGCTCAAACGGTCTTGAGACTGTTTGGGTTCAAACGGTCTTGATACCGTATGGACTCAAACAGTCTTGAGACTGTTGGAGTCAAAGATGTAGGGGTCATGATTTTTGGCAATAGTTGAGGATGATCTGTGGAGGAGAGAGACCATGAGTAGGGTAGGATGAGATCAAATAAATGGGGAACTAGGGTAATTAGAACTAGTAATGCACTATTTACATGAAACTGAAGAGATACTTAAAGTAAATCCAAACAAGGGTAGATCAGTTGATATGAGGCACATAATCTTTATAATTGGCGACTGTGAGGATGAATCTGGAGGATTCATCACCACACCAAACTTAAGCATTTCTCATCCCGAGGAACGGAAAAGCCTAAGACAGTCGCCAAAAAGCTCGTTCCTTTCGTTATTACCTCATATTCGTGTAAAAGTCAAGATTTTCATGAAACTGAAAAAAAATGAAGCAAAACAAAATTAGGGCAAAAACATCGAAAAACCTTTGAATTGGTGACTGATGATGGATCTGGGGGATTCATCACCACACCGAACTTAGGCGTTGCTCATCCCGAGGAATGAAAAACTTAAAACAGTCGCCAATGAAATTGTTCATCTCGTGGTTGTCTCGTCCTTATGTCATATCGTAATTTTGTTGATGGCTCATATTGATGCATCCTCAAGGCTTCCTTAGATCATGGAGTACATCTTATCATATCCTCATTTTGGAGTTCATTTTACTGAAGTATTTCCTTCTCATTCTTTATTGTATCAGTCATGTTTAAAAGTTTTATGAGACTTTGAAAAGACCCACAGAATCAAGCAAACGTGTATATGATCCGTCACTGGTTTTTCTAAGAAAAGAAAAGAGTAGGGGTGTGATCAAAAGATAAGAGTCTCTCCTCTAATTTATTCAAGACTCTTATTATTGGTGGATTCATCAAGATATTTTGAGTGTTTTGTGCACAACTCTGGTTGACTTAGCCTTACACCCAATTTTTTTCTAAAGGTAACTCAGAAGTGAGTATAGGTGGGCTGTAAGGCTTTTGGCTATTTTACCTCTTCGAGAGGAGATAAGGGGTCATTTTTGGATCCTTAGGATCTCACTACCGGTCACGACACATCTGCCTTTGTGAGGGCAGCTAATGTACCGGCCGGGCGAGACCTTCATCAATTATCCTTATTTAGGGCACGACTCTCATGTTTTTATTCATACTCTGGCTTTTATTCATTCTCACTTGGCTTGGGAGAAAGGGTATTTTTGGATTTTTGTATATTTGGGCTGCCAAGCCTCTTTTTGGAATCGGGGTAGAGTTTTCACCAACCTCGGTATGTGTACAATCATCATTGTATACTCTTTGAATCAAGAAGAAAAGGTGATACGCCCCTGTTATGTTTTGAGGGGTATGGAAGAAGAGGTGTGGTGTACCACTCCGAACTTAGAATTTGACATAGGTGTGGTTTACCACACTGAACTTAGAGTTCGGCGGAGGTTTGGTTCACCACACCGAACTTAGAGTTTGGCAATGTTCTAGTTTTCACTAGAAAGGAGTGTGGCGTGCCACATCGAACTTAAAGCTTTGGCATGATTGATGAGCGGAAGGGTATGAAAATGAAGGAAGAAGTGTAGAAGAGAGTTTGGATCATAATTCCGTTTTCTTAGCGATTCCATGTGACAGGTTCTTTTTCTCCATCACACTCTGCTTAAAAAGTGACAAGATAGAACTTCAAATGAGAATTCCATACAGTAGATCCAATATTCAGTTAGAGGCGCGATGCATTTGATCTATCTTAGACTTATTGAGGCTTATCATTCTTATGGAGGATATGACATTTAGGGTTCATAGAATATACAAGATGGAATCATTTATTGGTTATTTTTAAGCATTGGTTCCTTGTGGATTTGCAATGAAAAGAGGTGATGACAAAAGATTCGAAAAGCAAAAGCCGACTAGGTAAAGGCTTTATTTTAAGAAGGCTACGAAAATGTGGAAAAAATTACGAAAAAGGAGCTAGAATGGAGAAATAGAAAATAGTAAATGTAGAGGGTGGAGTGAGAAACATACCACCCGCCCTCCATCTCAAACTTATGTGTTTTCTCATTTCTAAACAAATACTAGGTTCGAGATGGAGGGGAAGGGTTGTGCAGTGTTAACCAGGTGGTCCTCGTAGTTGGAAGAAGGTCTGGCAAAGATGTCTCACAATATCCGGTGTCGAGAGTGAGGAAGTGTCCTGAACAACCTGTTGACTGGGTGGTCGTGGCAACTCGAACATGTTTTCTAGATGATTTGGATGCATATTTCTTTCGCCTCTTTGTCTGTCCATAAGAATCCAGAGTCCTTCCCCCATCAGTGGGGGAGGTGAAATATAAGCAATTGAGACTGGAGGGATAGGTGAGTAATCTAAGCATTGCTTATTTGTGTCCTCCAGTTATGGCTCGCCCTCGAAATTTAAAGTAAAACTACTTTCTCCAAAATGTAGAGCAGTTAATTGTGGTTCGGCCACTTGAACTCCCTCCTTTCCTGGATCGGGTGGCAGATCCGGTTCAGGCTTCATTTCGTCAACTGGATTTTCTTGTGTAGGATATGGTGGCCAGGATGACGTTTCTTCATCAGAGGAGTTATTGTGAGAAGCATCCTCATCTTTATCAGTGTTGAAATTGATAAGAGCGTCATCCTTTTCTTCAGAATTTTGTTCAGAATTCTCCTCGTGGAACAATCTTAATTCATCCAAGTAACTAGAAGAGGATTCGACTGGTGGAACGGACTCTTGCTCGGTTAAAGAAATCATGGGATTCCGAGGTAGGGGTTCTGATGATATCTCTTAAAGGGAGGGATTGTTCCATGAAAGGATGTTTTGAAGACTAGAATCTCCCGATGACTCTGTTTCTTCGATGTTGGGATTAGAATATTCCATTTCTGAGCTAGGTTGTTGTTCTAGCATTTCTTCATGGTACTCCTCTGATTCTATTAAGTGCTCGGGAAGAGCCACTATAGGAAGAATGAAACCTTATGTAGATAATGGAAGTATCTCATTCTCTTGATTATGTGGTGGCTCAGGAGGAGCTTCTTCATAGGGATGAGTTACTATAAGAGGGCAGATTTGTGGCTTGATGTCCTCCCACGGGTCCTTTTTGTCATCACGAGAGTCTACGGAAGTGCCGTAATCTACTCCAAAATATAGAGATTGTTTATGTTTCTCTTTATAGCGCACTATCAACTCGTTCAAGTGATTAGAAGGATTTTCAATAGATAGATCATGCTCTTGTTTGAGAATCGGTTCCATCAAGACTTCTTGTAAAGGTAATGTTATCTCATGGAAAGGAATTATGGGATTGTCATCTTGAGACTCATCATCTTCCCTTGATTCTATTTCATCGGTGAGAGTGGTATGGTCCATTTCTGAATCAAGATCTTGATCAGTCGTATCCTCGAAGTCTGTTCCTAGATCAACCGAATGATCAGAAATTTCTTCATAAGGATAATTCAGACCTTGTTCTAGAAATGGAGGAATTTGATTTTCTTGCATAAAAGACACATCATTTTCTGAATCAGCCACACATTCTTCTGAGTCTGACTGTGAAGGAGTGTAGAGTTCTTGTGACATAAATCCTTCTTCTATGGACTTCATTGAAGAGACAACTGAAGTTGAAGAAATTTGCCATTTTGGGAGTTGATCATCACTAATTGCTCCTCTATAGTTGGATCTGGGTCTATGAAGTCAGAATGTAGGTTAGTGTGGAAGTTTATCTCCGATTGATCTCCTGACTGTAGAAAATCCCCATATTGGCTACTCATCCTTCCCTCTGAGAGCATAGTGCATGAATCATTATCCGAGTCAGATCTTGGCTCAGAAAATAATTCTTCCCCTTGTGATGTTATGAGTAAATCAACTTTGAGTTCAGTTGTTAGCTCTGAGGATGGTTCCCCACCCTGCACTGACGCTTGAAGATCATTGTAAGGCATATCCCACATGATTTCATAATCATCATCATAGTCAACATGTGGGTTAGGGATGTGCTTAGTTGAAGTTTGTGGCTATTCTACATGTTGGTCAGAAGCGTTGACAAATTGCGTAAGTTGATCAAGATCGACTATCAACTTCTTGGTCATGGCTGTCTGATCAGCTAGTTGTTGAGCCACTGATATCTGTAAAGCTCATAGTTCTTCCATCAATGTGTGTTGATCTTCATGAAAAGGCTCTTCACTGCACTCGTTGGGTTGACGATGATAATAGCTCTCCTCATCATAGTATTGATCTGCATTGTTTTCTTGGTTTCCTCCTATATTGCAGTCTACGCCTTGAAATACATCATAGTTGGGTATTTCATAGTAGCTTCCAGGGTGATACAGATTATAATTTGCGTTATATTCGTATTTGTATGAAGAGGCTGCTTTGAGTTTCCCAACTATACGATTCTCGATTACTTGACGTAGAGCCATAACATAGAGAGGAGGGGCGTTGAAGCAGTAAATCGATGAATGAGAATAGTCACCACATAGTTGACATCTAACGGTTGGTGATGTTGACTGCTTCATTTTGAAGAGAGTTGGTACCTGAAATCAAAGAACGAGTTTATCAATTTTAACCAACCACTTCAAATCCAAGAGGATATACAAGATTAAGTCCTTCACTTTTTTAGTTTTTTGAAAAGAAAACAAAAACCCTAGAGAAATATAAATCGACACGGAATTTGAAAAAGACGATTCTTACACCATTGTCCCTGGAAATGGTGCCATTTTTTGATGGAGCTAGAACTTACACCAAAAGATTGCTCTTACAATGGAAGTCCTAATGTGCACCAAAAACCCTAGGGAGTTGATGTTCTCTCTAGGTTTACCTACAACTGGTGCTAGATAAATGCTCCAACCCCACAAGAGTGTGGACGCCTTATCATAGTACAGATTTAGGATCAAACCCAAAGGACAATGTTAAGAATCTGAGTGTCTTTTTCTCGTTTCGTATCGATCTAAGTCAATCATCGAAGACCAAAAGTTTGATTTGAGTTATTTAGCCTAAAATATGCAAAAGTAAAGGCAAGAATAAAAACTAGTTTGAGGATTAAAATCTAAGATTAACAAATGATGATGGATCACTGGGGTGATGTGGGTATTCACCACCACTACACATGTATTGTACCTGTACCAATCATAGCAAGACTTGCAAGCAAGATACATGGATGTTATGCAATACCGATGTCTTATAGGACAAGAGTAATGCACACATCCTTCACTGGTTGAGTAACCCTCATCTGGTACATATCTACGTGTCAATGAAGAGATGTAGTCTCTGAAGAGAGAACCTTACTCAACCTCGTGAGACGTGCATCGAAAAACTAACAAGCGAGCGATAATCACCAATTCGATTAGTATCCTTATAGACTATTCCTCTTTCAAGGAAATAACAACGAGAAACGTGGGAGTGTTGCAATGTCAGACATTCCCGAACGAATGGTCAAAAACCTCGCACCACTCCCTCCACAGAGTGTGTTCCTCGACCTATTAAGGTTGCACTTCCGTATGTCAACTGATTCCATTTCATAGTACAAAAGTGCAACGATGGAGGTGAGTTTACTCCACTCCTTGGGAAATGTTCCTAGATACTGAAACAGATGCACGGTGGATACGCACACCAGAGACCAACATTAAATCAGTATTTGAGTCCTAAGAGCAGTCGTAGACAAACCACAACGAAAGACAATAGATGCATACAAGAGCGCAGCCAACATTCAAGCATGTATGAAATGATTTAGTATTGAATCGGAAAGATAACATCTTTTAGTATAGATTACAAAGCATGGGTAGAGGGGCTAGTCCCCGCACCCCAGTGGATGAAACTACTCTCTCCTCATAGAGGGAGCAATAAAGAAAGAGAAGAGAGAGAAAGAAAGCATCATCAGAGCAGAAGAGTAGATCTATGACAGCCTGATGTAGATCATCGCAGTCTTCGAGACTTCTCCGTCGTGGTCGATGACATCCATCTCTCCGCCTCGATCCTCGTGTCTACCCCCGGGGTTGCACGGGTATAATGAGGTGGAATGATGGTAGAATAATGGTGGAGGTGAGATGGCAGTGGTGCAACCTTTCAGATTTGTTCCTAGTCTGGCAACGTTCTGGATATGCTCCCAGTCCGGAAGCCTTGGGCGGTGGTGAGATAGATGTCCAAGACCATGCCTCTACCTTTCTATTTATAGGCTGGGCATGTGTCTTGGATTGGTTGGGCTTACTTTACAATTTTCCCAAAGTGTATATGTCCATTCAGTTTTGGATTCTGATCCATACGGTTTGTTTCCTTTCCTCTCTTCATCCGGGTTTGACCGGTCAACCATTCAGTTTCACGTAGAGGCTTCATATGGTCTTCAAGCATAGATCCTTCATACGGTCTTTGTCCATGCACTCCATACGGTCTTCAGCCATATGTCCCCATCTGGTTTTGAGTAGCCTGTCCATTTGGTTTTGGGGATCTCTCGGTCTTGAGACTGTGAGAGGCCTCACGATCTTGAGACTGTTAGAGGCCTCTCGGTTTTTCCCACACGGTCTGCCTTCACTGCTCAATGACCCAAACGGTCTTGATGCTCCTTTCGTCAAACGGTCAGCTGCCTAACGGTCCACGTGATTGTTGGCCTTGCGTCTGATCAGTCTTGAACTCCTAGTGATCCAAACGGTCTTCGTGTCAGTGTCTATGGCTTCCAAACGATCTGAGATCACAAGCTCCTCCAAACGGTCTAGGACCGTGTGCTCCTCCAAGTGGTCTGGGACCGTGAGGCGCTGCAGGTCATCACTACTATTGGTGAGGAGGGCAACGCCGGGGGCCATGGATCTTTGGAGCAGTAGGTTGGGAAGTTAGCAGCGTCGGGAGGTAGGGGACGATGCGCCACGACCGTTTTGAGGCACCACAGTCGTGGTGATGCTGCTGCCCCACGGTCGTGCTACCTTGCACAGGCGTGGTGGGTGAGAACTTGGTCTCTGGTGGCGTTGTGCCACAGCCGTGGCGTGACACCATGGTCGTGTTGAAGTTACATCCCCACGGTCATGCCGCCTTGCACGGGCGTGGCGGGTGAGAAGACTTGGCACTGTTGGCGATGTGCCACGGTCGTGGCATGAACAACACGGTCATGGCGGGTGGAGACTTGGCGCTGTTGGTGATGTGCCACGGCCGTGGCATGGCAAACACGGTTGTGGTGATTGTTCTACTTCATGATCTTGATTTATTGTTTCACAGGCTTGAGTTAGACTCCAAACGGTCTCTGCTGGCCTATCGGTCTTGAGACCGTTTGGGCTCAATCGGTCTTGAGACCGTTTGGGTTTAAACGGTCTTGAGACCGTTTGGGGTCAAACGGTCTTGAGACCGTTTGGGCTCAAACGGTCTTGAGATCGTTTGGGTTCAAGCGGTCTTGAGACCGTTTGGGATCAAACGATCTTGAGACCGTTTGGGTTCAAACGATCTTGAGACCCTATGGGCTCAAACGGTCTTGAGACCGTTGGAGTCAAAGCTGTAGGGGTCATGACCGTTGATAATGGTTGAGGATGATCTACGGAGGAGAGAGAACATGAGTAGGGGAGGATGAGATCAAATAAACTGGGAACTAGGGTAATTATAACTAGTAATGCACTATTTACATGAAACTGAAGAGATACTTAAAGTAAATCAAAACAAGGGTAGATCAGTCGATACAAGGCACAAAATCTCTATAATTGGCGACTGTAAGGATGAATCTGGAGGATTCATCAGTCGTACATGTACTCTCAGGTCCTTGGGAGCATTTGTAGATGTTATATAATGATACGATGTTTTGTCTGTATGCCTTTGTTGTATAGATATGGCATGTATGTATGTGTACAAGTTATCATTTCCACAGGTTGTGGCCAGTGAGCCAGTAGACAATGCTATGTAATAATCTTTTGGTGCTGTTGGTGATGCGCCACGGCCGTGGCATGGCAAACACAGTTGTGGTGATTGTTCTGCTTCATGATCTTGATTTATTGTTTCACAGGCTTGAGTTAGACTCCAAACAGTCTCTGCCGGCCTATCGGTCTTGAGACCGTTTGGGCTCAATCGGTCTTGAGACCGTTTGGGTTTAAACGGTCTTGAGACCGTTTGGGTTTAAACGGTCTTGAGACCGTTTGGGGTCAAACGGTCTTGAGACCGTATGGGCTCAAACGGTCTTGAGACCATTTGGGTTCAAGCGGTCTTGAGACCGTTTGGGCTCAAACGGTATTGAGACCATTTGGGTTCAAACGATCTTGAGACCCTATGGGCTCAAACGGTCTTGAGACCGTTGGAGTCAAAGCTGTAGGGGTCATGACCGTTGACAATGGTTGAGGATGATCTACGGAGGAGAGAGAACATGAGTATGGGAGGATGAGATTAAATAAACTGGGAACTAGGGTAATTATAACTAGTAATGCACTATTTACATGAAACTGAAGAGATACTTAAAGTAAATCAAAACAAGGGTAGATCAGTCGATACAAGGCACAAAATCTCTATAATTGGCGACTGTGAGGATGAATCTGGAGGATTCATCAGTCGTACATGTACTCTCAGGTCCTTGGGAGCATTTGTAGATGTTATATAATGAGACGATGTTTTGTCTGTATGCCTTTGTTGTATAGATATGGCATGTATGTATGTGTACAAGTTATCATTTCCACAGGTTGTGGCCAGTGAGCCAGTGAACAATGCTATGTAATAATCTTTTGGCGTGTTATACATATATACATACACACACACACACACACACACACACACACACACACACACACACACATATATATATATATATATATATATATATATGTGTGTGTGTGTGTGTGTGTGTGTGGCTTTTGTGGACTCTGATGTGATATCCTTCCCTTTGAGGTAGAAATGTGACTGGTTTTAGTTTCCTGTGTTTTCTGGTAACCTGGTTGATTAATATTTGTTCTGCACTTTGTTTTGAGTAATCTCGCTTTCATGTGGTAAGGTGTGCCACACTAGGCTATATTCCTTTTGTAGGATTTGTATCAATAATTGTAATAAAATCAATGTGTTACCTTTATCATGCAATGATCATGGGCCCTTGGATCCAACATCACCAGCTCACATATCGTAGGACCCCAAGATGTTGGCCTCCTTCGCCTCAAGTAGGCCATGCATGCACGGTGGGGCCTTTGGCACAATGTGCTTCCGACCCATGCCCATGTTGCATCCAAACCCCGCACCCACCTACTTGTCACCCATGCAGGTCTTGTGCCACTATGTGACAACAGGGTTTCTGAGTGGGCAAAACTCCACCGAGCTTTGTGAGTAGATTGTGCCAGTCGCAACGAAACCTTGGAGGCTCCAGCCTCACCTCACCCAGGGTTGGACCAGCTGGTGAAGCTACCAATGTCACTTGGAGCTATGAGAGGGAAGCAGATGAGACCCCAAGGAGTGAGGTTGGTGTTCCCATTGTGGTTCTACTAGGGTTTTAGAAGAAGAAGAAGAAGGAAATGAAGAAGGGTGTTAGTGGGCACAAAAATGAAGGAAAAGAGTGGGAAATGAAAGAGGGGGATGAAATAGGATGCTTTGTATGCTCAAAAGCATCCAATGAGAGTGAGAAAATGGGGTTAAATCATTTTATCCCCGTGCAATCACATGTGGAGTTTAATCTTCCTCTCCCCGTGCAATCACAATCTTGCACGGATGAATAAGATGAATCTGAGCCGTCAGATTAGGGCAAAACCATGGCTTTAGGATCGAAGGGCTGAGATTGGCCAAAAAATAAGGCAAGAGATTGTTGACATCACACATGGTGGGGGGAAATGTGGTTGGGTTGTGCCTCATGTATTGGTCCCAAGAGTGGTCGTCTCAAGGCAGCAAAAAGGATTAAATTGAGATAAAAACAAGGTCAAGTCAAGGCAATTTCATAATGTTATAACTTGGGCTACAAAGGTCTGATTGAGGTGTTTTTCTCTCTATTCCATTCATAATTGAATATTATACATCATGGTATACATGAGGGAGTCAAAGTAGCATAAGAATGAGGTTATCATGATACATTTAAAGCATGAAAGTTAGTTGAACATGTAAATCATTGTCACATCATGGAACATAAAAACATTGTGACTATATTTAAGCATACAAAATCTCCAAAGTGTGAAATTGAGCACCAATAATGGAAATTGAGAAATGTAGAGACAAATAGGGTATACCTATGAAGAGAGAGAAACATCCACTCCATATCATACTTACTAGCATATGTATCTTTTGTTGTGGATTGTGGAATTTTGCAGATATAGTTGTATGCAATAATTTTTTTCTTCTGAATTGTATAGTTTTTTTTAATCTTCCTTTGCAACTCACCATGCCAATATGAGATATGCAAGCCCTTTTTTAGAACCTACCATAAGTGTCCCACTTCCCCAACAATCCTCATCTTCTTCTAACAGACCCATTCCACAATCCTCCAATCCACAACCTTCACATACTCTTGTCACTTTGGGTCAAGAGATAGACACCATAATAGAGAAAATATGTAACATATGTCAGGAAAATGTTTCACACTAACCAATCATCTTCTTCCTACTTAGGATATGCCATGTCTTATTGTCAAGTTCTATTCCTATGCCCTTATATATTCAAGTTTTAACTCCAAGTGTCCCTGGCTGACACCTTGACCAATACCCCTATTCTACCACACCGACTACAAAGAATCCCCCTCTTTGCAAGTCCTCTCTCCACCCACTCCTATCTGAACCACTATGATACCAACCCCATACAATCAATACATACTTCCTCCTCTACATGTGCACCAACCGCACTGGGTCAAGCCTCTTCATGTTACACCTTACACATCACAATATCACCTAGTGTGGCACTTTCCTCCTATCATATGCAATATCCCTCAGGTATCTTGACCTCCGTTAACCATCCTCATCATGAAGATCATTGAACCTACCTCATGGCCCTTCTGTACCTTATAATCATCAGGTTCACTCTACCCCATCAAGTATTCACCACCACATAATGACATATCTCTTAAAGTCAAAGTGGATGGCACACTTTTGATGGAAAACTCGAACCCACAACCTTTTGTTACTATTTGAGTTCTCTCATCTACTGGTGTTGCCCCTTATAACCCTACTAACATTGGCTTTTTGATATGCCATACTCATATTTTGATGATACAAATATTCTCCAAATTACATTACTAACAATGTGCTTTAAGTATTTTAGGCAATCAAGGAACTAAGTAAAGATCCAACTACAAAGACCTTGGAATTATATGTTTGGATATTTGCAAATCAAGTTTTACTATTTATTTATGTATTTGTTTGTCCACATGTGTTTTCATACAACTTGATAGACATGATGTAAGGACAAGTGATGATCCTCTAAAACCTACCAAAACCCTGTCCTACACTAACATGAAGACTTTAGGGTTGATAAGTTTTATATGAGTCATTAATAGGACCTCACAAAGATTGCAAATCTTGGCACAGAGTGCTTCACAGTCAAAAATTTTATGGATCGAGATACACTCAGTTGAAGACTCAGAAAACTGAGAAATAGCCTTGCATATCTAGAGTTCTGAGTCAATCTCAGTCGACAATATTGTCAACTAAGAAATTTGGTCAAAGAAAAGTTTGACCGAAATAGAGCCATTGGACTGAGTTGATGGACCAACACATGGTCATTGGAGAAATTTGACCTCAGGACCTTATCTGGTTGACAATATTGTGGACCAAGACTCTTTCGGTCACCAATATTGTGGACCGAGAAAGGTTCTGGAATCTCTTTTGATTAATGATCAAATTAGTCATTGCAACCCAATTAATTTCAACCAAACGGCTAATTGACTACTAAGAACACTCTAGACACTACCCATAGGTACCCTAACCACTTATAAACATTTTCTATAAATAGGAGTGGTCTTAGGGCACCTAGACATCAATTTTGTACACACCTTTGCACATTACATTGCAAGAACATTTAATACATACTAGAGAATACTTGCCATATTTCTCAAAGAGATTAGTCCAGTACTTCAAGTTGTATAATTGTAAGCCTAATACTTTAGCTCAACTATATTATCCTCCTCACCTAATATTACATTGAATAAACATTTTTGGAGTTGATCATCATCACTTTTCCAGAAGAGATTAATTGAATATCTTGTGATCTTATTTTGTTTCTTTCTTTCTCCATTCTATTTCTTATTTGTTGTATTATTATTGGGCTACTTCTTGGAGTGAAGGCTGTCTAGGAACCTAGGAAAGAAGGGTTCTTCTCAACTTGGTGCTCTTCTGCTGGTCGTTAAAGAAGAGGTGTAGCAACGGTGCTCTTCTGCGTCCGTCAAAGAAGTGGTGTAGCAAAGGTGCTCTTCCGCGTCCGTCAAAGAAGAGTGAAGCAACAATGATCTTCCACATCCATCAAAGAAGAGGTGAAGAGGGTGACATTCTGTGGCCCATCAAAGAAGGTGTAGTTTCTTATTCATATGAAAAGGAGGGTTGTTCTTGCACCACAAAAGACACCGTAAAAATTTGTGTATTGTGTATTGGTATATAAAAGGAAAAAATACATGATTTAGAAATCTTGGTTGGAAACAACTAGGTAGTGGACTGAAATCTTTTAATGAAACCACTCTAAATCTCTATGTCCTTTTTCATTGCTTGCTTCTCTCACATTCATGTAAGCTAAGTATTTTAATTCTCTTAAAATTAACCAAAATTTCTATTCACACCCCCTCTAGATCTTTTCATTTGCTATCAGAGCAGGTCTTCAAGGAGCCCTGACAGGTCTTGAAGGAGAACATGACTAGCCACCTCAACTTGGAAGGAGCTTATGCGAGCAGGCCACCAGTGTTGGATGGATCAAATTATACTTAATGGAAAAGAAGGATGCAATTCTACTTTCAAGGAATCATCTTTGAATTATGGAAGATGATAGCTCATCCATATGCACTCCCAGCAACAGAGTTAGAAACGTGGAAACTTAATATGGTAAAACAAGACACACTCAATGCAAAGGCAGTAAACATTCTTTATTCTTATTTATCTATTAGTGAATTCAATCACATATACACATGTGAAACACTTATGAAATTTGGCAAAAATTAGTTGTAACACATGAAGGAAGTATTCAAGTTAAAATTACTAAAATTAATATGTTAAAACATAAATTTGAATTATTTCATATGCAACCTAATGAGAGCATTGTAGAAATGTATGCTAGATTTTATAACATTGTTAATAGGATAAGTGGGCTGGGGAAGAACATAAAAGAGGAAGATCGAGTATCTATGATACTTAGATCACTGCCTCCCAAATACAAGTCAAAAGTCACCACTATTGAAGAAGCCAATGATCTTACAGTACTGAAGATGCAACAACTCATTGGGAATCTGGAGACGTACAAAGTCACCCTTGAGGAGGAAGAAAAGGTTAAATCTAAACAAAAAAAGGAGAGAAGAAAGGATCTAGCTTTCAAAGCCACCACCGAAGCGTCATCGAGAAACATCAGCCAAGAAAGAAATGACACACGTGATGAAGATGATGAAAGCATCTTGATCGTAGATGGTAAGAAATATAAGAGATCATTATCTAATAAAACTCGTAGTGTACCTTCTTCTTCTAGGTGCCTTGAATGTGGAAAGAAAGGCCACTTGGTTATTGAATGCCCAAAACTTAAGAAAGGCAAAAAGTCCTCATTTAAGAAGAAATATAAAGCCAACATTATTCGATGGGATCAATCAAGTGATGATGGTGAGAGAAACTAAGAAGAAGAGGTAGAATGCCTCATGACTATAACAGACAAAGAAGAAACCAATGAGGCAAATATTTTTTATTTATCTAAAGAAGAATTAGTTGATAGTGTTGAATGACTTCATGACAAATATATTGATTGCAAAAGACAAAATAAGAAAGTTGCTAAAATTATTGATGAACGTCACATTCATCTAGATAATTTAGTTCTAAAAATGATACTCTAAAATATTCAAATAATGATTTAGAATAATCTATTGAGATATATAAGACATAGTTACTTGTTCTTGAAAATAACAACACTCTTCTTTCTCAAGAAAAGGTTGATATGTTTGCTAAATTAAATGATTATCAAAATCAACCTATCTTATGCACACACTTAGGTTATGATGTTTTGGTAAAAGAAAGAGATACTTTACTTTCGAATCTTGCTCAATTAGATTGGATTTAACTAAAAATCTTGCTAAAAATGTTGAATTACAAAAACAAGTTTCTATATTAGTGAAAGGAAATAAAAGTCTTGATAACATTTTATACAATGCCTCTAAACAAGTAGGAAGGAGAGGTTTAGGATATGTATCAAAGAATAAATCCTCATATATGCCTAAAACCAAAAAGACATATGCATCTAAGACTAGAATGGCATATGTTCCTTAAAGCAAAGTTGCAGATTTCAAGATGTTGAAAAGAGATATGAACTATCCTTTATGTCATGTCATTAACGTCAATGTCTTGGACATTATTATTTTTAATGTGAATATCAGAAGAAAGGATCCCTTGACATGGTTTAGGTTCCAAAATCCCCAACTTAAAATAAAAAGGGAACTTGTTGAGATTAAACCTATGCTTAATTTGATTAATAAATTTATGTCTTATCTCAACTTAATTTGAGATTAAATTTGCATATATTTTTCTTATAAAACTCCATTTGAGTGACTTGTAGTCATTTAAATAAAATTTTATTTGCATACCTCACTACATAGAAATTTTGGTTTCTTCGAAACTTGTTATCGATCGAATTTTTTTTATTGTGATGTCTCTCGTTGATAAATCTTCTCAATTGAGAACAAGTCTAACAGAAATTTAACTTGAATATTTAATCTTTACAAGAAAATGCATCAAAATTCATATATGTAGAAGTCTTTCTATATTGATAATATCAGTTCCTTTTATCATAACGACTGTAACCATCATGGACTCTACTTGAGTACCAAAATCCTCTCAACCTTGCAGGATTGAGTGGTTGATGGTGGATGCTCCAATCATATGGCTGGATATTAAAATGCCTCCAATACACTTGAAAAATGGAGGATTAGTCATATTGGAAATAGTGGCAAAGGGACCATCGTGGGAGTAAGTGATAATCACAAAAAAGGAGTACATGTAAGTGCACATGATAAAGATGAAGTTCAAAGGTAATGATTACAATGAGATATCTCTTTCTACTCTATCAAACTATTCAAAATATAACTTGTTGTAATAAATTCAAAAAAAATGTCTAGTATACTTGACTTAAAGAAATGGAATGATTTTATTAAAAGAAAAGGCGTCTTAAAGAAAATTTTGATGATGAAACTACTACGCTTAAAGAAGATCTTACTAGATAATGCTTGATTATTACTACACTTACTAAAGAAAGTAAAAAAAAAACTAAACTTATCTTTAGATAAAAAAAATTAATAGTAGAAATGGACTGCTTCCTCATAATCATGATGGTACTCATTGACTTATTTCTAAACATGATAAGAAGTAAAAAGATCATGAGCCTTTATTTGCAAATCATTTTTGGTCTTAATATGTTCCATCATTTTTATCTACTTTCATTTAGGCATCATATTTAGGGGGAGTATCCCACTAAGGTTGAGTCATCTTGTCGGTATACTTCCTATCTTTTGAGATGAAAAAGTAGGATAAATTATTCAAAGAGAAAATTCTTTCATTTTTTTAACAGATTTTATTTGGATATTTTAAAACTTAGTCTTCAGATTCAAATTTTTACTTGATTCTTTGATTTCTACATATTCCATGAATGATTAATCATGAAGTTTGGTATCTTAAATGGATATCTTTTTGCTGAATTTGTTTGTTGGTTTGAGCTCTATTTACTTGGTATATGATTAAGGGGGGCTCAAAGTGTCTTTGTATGTAATTTGCATTTTTTTTGCTTATAATTGATTCTTTATATTTTTGTAGGATTAACAACCTTCGAAATTTTGTTTATAGATTGTTTTTGAGTTGTTATTATGGTACTTAATGGCTTCTCTATACCAATATGGGCTTAACATCCCTTATATTTGGTCTAGAGATACTTTGTTGACCACATTGTATGTTGGTTCTCTATATCAATATGGCCTTAACTTCCCTTATATTTGGTCTAGAGAGGAGTGCTCCTTGAGGGGGAGCACTGGTAAGTACTGACCCTTTTTGACTTCGACAATAGGGGGAGAATACCCATGAGATAAATTAGCTATCAATAGAGAAATTCAAAGGTATGATGTTCTAAATTGGATACTTCCAATTTATCTTATGGAAATATTTGTCATCATCAAAAGGGGAAGATTGTTGGCTTTTTGATATGCCACACTCATATTTAAATGATGCAAATATTCTCCAAATTACATTACTAACATGTTCTTTAAGTATTTTAGGTGATCAAGGAACTAAGTCAAGATCCAACTACAAAGACGTTGCAGTCATATGTTTGGATACATGCAAATCAAGTTTTACTACGTATTTATGTATTTGTTTATACATATGTATTTTCATACAACTTGATAGACATGATGTAAGGACAAGTGATGATCCTTCAAAACCTACCAAAACTCTATATTACACTCACATGAAGACTTTAGGGTTGATAGGTTTCATATGAGTCATTAATAGGACCTCACATACATTGCAAATCTTGGCACAATGTACTTCTTGGTCGACAATTTTGTGGACCGATACACACTCAGTTGAACCTTGCATATATGGAGTTCTGAGTCGATCTTGATCTACGATATTGTCGACTGAGAAATTCGGTCGAAGAAAAGTTTGACCGAAATAGAGTCGTTGGACCGAGCAGATGGACCAACACATACCCGTTAGAGCAACTTGACCCTAGGACCTTATCTGGTTGACAATATTGTGGACCAAGACTCTTTCAGTTGAAAATATTGTGGACTGAGAAAGGTTATGGAATCTCTTTTTATTAACGATCAAACTAGTCATTGCAACCCAATTAATTTCAACCAAACAGCTAATTGACCACTAAGAACACTCTAGACACTGCCCACAAGTACCCTAACCACTTGTAAACATTTCCTATAATTAGGAGTGATCTTAGGTCACCTAGATATCAACTTGGTACACAACTCTGCACATTACATTGCAACAACATTTAATACGTACTAGAGCATACTTGCCATCTTTCTCAAAGAACTTAGGTCCAGTACTTCAAGTTGCTATCATTCTAAGCCTAAGCCCTTAGCCCATATATAGTATCATCTCCACCTAATACTACATTGCATAAACATTTTTGGATTGGATCATTATCACTTGTCCAATAGAGATTAATTGTATATCTTGTGAGCTTATTTTGTTTCTTTCTTTCTCCATTCTATTTCTTATGTTTTGTACTATTGTTGTGCTAATTCTTGGAGTGAAAGTTGTCCAAGAACCTACGAGAAGGAGTCTTCTTAACTTGGTTCTCTTCTATTGCTCGTTAAAGAAGAGGTGTAACAACGGTGCTCTTATGCGTCCATCAAAGAAGAGGTGTAACAATGATGCTCTTTCGCGTCCGTCAAAGAAGAGGTGAAGCAATGGTGCTCTTCCGCATCCCTCAAAGAAGATGTGAAGAGGGTGACCTTCTGCGGCCATCAATGAAGGTGTAGTTTCTCCTTGAGATGAAAAGGAGGTTAGTTTTGCACCACAAAAGACACCGGTAAATTTGGTGTATTGTGTATCAATATATAAAAGGATACATGATTTAGAAATCTTAATTGTAAACAACTAGGTAGTAGACTAACACCTTTTGATGGAACCACTCTAAACATTTGTGCCATGTTGTGGTTGCTTGCTTCTCCCACATTTCTTTGATCTAAGTATTTTAATTTTCTTAAAACTAACCAAAAGATCTATTCACCCCCTCTAGATCTTTTCATTTGGTATCAAAGAAAGTCTTCAAGGAGCCCTAACAGGTCTTGAATCATGGGGGAGAATGTGACTAGCCACCTCAACTTGGAAGGATCTTATGTGAGCAATACACCAGTGTTCGATGGATCAAACTAAACTTACTAGAAAAGAAGGATGCAATTATACTTTCAAGGAATCAACTTTGAACTATGGAAGATGACAGCCCATCCATATGCACTTCCAACAACAAAGTTAGAAATGTGGGATTCTGATACTGTAAAACAAGCCACACTCAAAGCAAAGGCAGTAAGCATTCTTTATTCTTCTTTATTTGTTAGTGAGTTCAATCACATATCCTCATGTGGAAGAACTTATGAAATTTGACACAAATTAGCTGTAAAACATGAAGGAACTATTCAAGTTAAAAGTACCAAAATTAATATCTTAAAACATAAATTTTGAATTATTTTGTATGCAACATAACAAGAGCATTATAAAAATGTATGATAGATTCTCTAACATTGTTAACATAATCAGTGCGCTGGGGTAGAACATAAGCGAGGAAGATCAAGTACCTAAGATACTTAGATCACTGCCTCCCAGATACAAGTCAAAAGTCACCACTATCGAAGAAGACAATGATCTGGCAGTACTGAAGATGGATCATCTCATTGAGAATCTAGAGACGCATGAAGTCACCCTTGAGGAGGAAGAAAAGGTTAAAGTTGAACAACAAAAAGAGAGAAGGAAGGATCTTGCTTTCAAAGCCACCACAAAAGCATCATCGAGAAACATCAATCAAGAAACAAGTGACACAAATGATGAATATGATGAATGCATCTTGATTGTAGATGGTAAGAAATATAAGAGATCTTGATCTAACAAAACTCATAGTGTACCTTCTTCTTCTTCTAGGTGCTTTGAATGTGGAAAGAAAGGCCACTCTGTTATTGAATTCCCAAAGCTCAAGAAAGGAAAAAAGTCCTCATTCAAGAAGAAATACAAAGCCTACATTGTTCAATGGGATCAATCAAGTAATGGTGGTGAGAGAAACTAAGATCTCATGGCTATAACGGATGAAGAAGAAACCAATGAGGAAAATATTTTTATTTATATAAATAAGAATTAGTTGATGGTGTTGAAGAACTTCATGACAAATATATTGATTGCAAACTACAAAATAAAAAAGTTGCTAAAATTATTGATGAACTTCACATTAATCTAGATAATCTTAGTTCTAAAAATGATACTCTAAAATGTTCAAATAATGATCTATAAGACATAGTTACTTGTTCTTAAAAATAACAACAATCTTCTTTCTCAAGAAAAGGTTGATATGTTTGCTAAATTAAATGATCATCAAACTCAACCTATCTTATGCGCACACTCAAGTTATGATGTTTTGGTCAAAGAAAGAGATACTTTACTTTCGAATCTTTCTCAATTAGATTGGATTTAACTAAAAAGCTTGCTAAAAATGTTGAATTACAAAAACAAGTTTCTATAGTAATGCAAGGAAATAAAAATATTGATAACATTTTAGATAATGCTTCTACATAAGTAGGAAGGAGAGGTTTAGGATATGTACCAAAGAAAAAACCCTTACATATGCCTAAAACCAAAAAGACATATGCATCCAAGACTAGAACTGCATATGTTCCTAAAAGAAAAGTTGTAGATTTTCAAAATTTTGAAAATAGAAATGATATATCCTTTATCTCATGTCATTATAACGGCTTGGACATTATTCTTTTTCATGTGAATATCGGAAGAAATGACCCTTGACATGGTTTGGTTTTCAAATACCCAACTTTGAATAAAAAGGGAACTTGTTGAGACTTGACTTATGCTTAATTCGATTTGTGACGACCCGATTACAAATCAAGCCATCACTAGTAATAATCACAGAATAACCATAAGAAGCGGAATTAACAAAAATCACTAAGAATTAAAACCATTTTGTACATAGATCATGTTCTAGGTAACTCTTACAGAAAGGACCAAAACTTTATATACATGTGTTTCATATCGTACATATATTGTACCGTATCATCTCAAGGATAACAAGTACCAGTTGATTTACCTTAACATATACATCATCCACATAAAACCTCGAGGTAAACAAACCAAAATCTCAATTCGTTTATAAAAACCACAAAGAACTATCTCCCAAGGACTTGAGAGTACAGAGATGACACATAGGACTTCTATCTACAAGACATGATAGACAGTATACTCAACCTGAGCTACTACTGTTGTCCCTACTGATGTGGTCCTTCCTCTGCAATCCAGTTTCTACTTCCTCGTCCACGTCCACCAAAAAATTGTGGATCCCACGGGGTGAGACTATTTTCCCAGTGAGATATATAACTCTTTTCCAACAATATTATTATCACAGGAAACAGTATAAACCTGAGTAGAGGATACTTTATGCAAGTAAGCAGGTATATTTTCAGTATAAAGCATTAACATTGATAACAGAGTTATAAGCCATCTATTGTTTTATAAAGAATATAAAGAACGTGTATAACATCTATCTACTAAGATGTATAAAAGTAATGAGGCATCAACCAATGTTTTTCGTATTCAACCCTTAAGCAAATATGCTACACGACTGATTATAGGTTCACATTCACACTTATTCCCATAGGAGATGAGGTATACTGCTCATACTCCAACCGAACACTACTAAGTTCAAATCGGTACCATACAAGGTTAGCGGCAAAGCCAGCTGTCAAGACCTCACCTATCTCGGTCAGTATGAGATAACTGGCAGGACATCTTGTGTCAACTGCAATTATCTTGCCGGGGTATAGTGGCATCTTTTCTATAGAGTTACAGCCGCAGCATGTACTCACTACGGGAGAAGACCACTGAGCTTTCCCAGATTTATTTGTCATCAGGAAGACCACTGAGCAATCTTGGTTTAGTTGGGGAGTCCACTGAGCACCCCCGTATAATAATTACATATTAAAAAATATGTATACCGAGTTAAATTCATTTCACTATTCAATAAATCCTGACACTGAATGATTTTATTGTCTGGGCAACTACATGATAATATTTCACTTGATTAATTAAGTGTATTACAATATCTTTTAGCATCAATCAAGTTGCAAATAAGAATTATATCAGATGCTACAAAGAAAAGTATAATACATTATCAAGTACTTTCATGATTCTTTGGAACACATATAACACTTAGAATCTCAATCTCTTATCATCATGCTTGGGTATTCAAACACTTAGTTCATCACTAAGTACTATTACCACTTATCATGTAACCATTACCTCTAGGTCATTAGACCAAGGTATACAAATAATTCACATAGTTTCACAAAGCTCATTAAATATGTATCATATAAACATCATAGTTCTTATTTAGCTATGCACATCACCTCATGATACATGCATGGTTAGTATTTAATGATAAAGACAATATCAACTACATGTCATAACCATGCAATACAAAAAAGATACCTTCTTCCCATTATTTAGGGTTAGGGTTCCCCTTCATCAACCGATTAGGGTTTCAAATTATCTCATCACCCATTATTTTAAGATTTACTTTTAACAACCACTTAGAGTTTCAAGATCACATAAAAAAAGATTAAACCCTAATTCATACTCCATTCATACTAGGAGTATCAACATATATTCATTACATGTTTAATATTCAAGTATTAGTTTCTCTCTCATCCTCACTAGGATGTTGATTATACCATACTTTTATTAAGTTGGCCCAATTCTCCTCTTAAGGTACATTAGTTCACCACTATCAAATTTCATTAAACTCATTGCATCTTAATGTCACATTTAACACAACACACAACATATGCCACTCAATCAAGTACATATGATTGAAGTATACTTACCATATCGGGTACTAAAGTGTATGTATGCTATAATATCGTACTTAAGATGCACCTATCATCATATCATGTATCCATATTGGGCATGTGGTGTAACCACATCATCATATTGTGATTAGGGTGTGTACCCTATTACCATATCGTGTACTCATATTGGATTGGCTATCACTTAGGTTCTATCATCTCAAGGTGGAGTTACATGACCTCATATCGCTTATGAGCTGAAAGTTTGACCTCATATCGGGTATTAGGGATCTACTTGCTGCCATATCATGCACAAGGTGTGCACCATATTGGGAATAGGGTATATGCCTCATGATGATATCATTCAAGTAGTGTGTATGCAATACCATATCAGGTTACCACCTTGGATTGGTATATCAGGTTATCATGTTGACTAACATATCGAGTTAGCATATTGGGTAAACCATTATGCTCATATCCTTTTATACTTTCAAAGGATCAATCCCATCATATATTTGAACGACAGCTAGATATCAGGTTGAGCTCTTTTCACAACAATCCTTTACACAAAACGATAGGGTATGGGTTCAAAGGCATATTGGATTTCACTTTCTCCTCTAGGGTTTCAACATCATATTGGTTAGAGTGTACCATATCGTACAAGGGGTATGGACTTGACCTTATATCGTGTATGAGGTGCATATAGGTAGCATTCCTATCGTCCATAATATCTCACTCATATCATTCATGGGATATCACTTACCACCATATCATGTTATCCATCCTCTTGGGTTCCATATTGGGTTTAAGGCACTTCAACCCTATATCAAGTTGTACCATGATGATGCCACCATCATCAACCTCTAAACTATCATTCTTACTATGCTAGTTCGTGGAAAATAGTCCTAACAACTTATTGAAACTTAAAGGAACATCAATTAATCATAAGAGCTCAAAATTGAAGGTAGTTCAACAAGATCTATAGCATTGAAAGTAATTAATAACATAGTTGGGTGCAAGTTATATAACCCACCTATAGAACAACTTCCAAGCTCCAAGATCCAAGTCTTCACATTTACAAGGTTGAAGATGAGTTTATCAAAGTCCAAGACTTGAGCTCCTTAGCGCTTGCACGATATCTTCACTCCTTGTGTTCGATATCAGTTTGCTAGGTTGATATCACCTTGCTTGGCTGATATCCCTCCTCTATGGTCGATACCAAGCTCTAAACTTGATAATCCTTTACTTATGGATGATACTAGGATGGTATGCATGATATCTAAGGGAAAGATGATAGTGAGATCCGAAAATTCTACTTATAGGTGAAGGGAATGGTATTTATACTTGTGGTTTATGAAAAAGAGTGTAAGAGGTGTCATCTTCTTAAGCTACTAATTGCCACATGGCCATGCATAGATTGACACATGTATTCATTCATCCCATCTTTATCTTGCCATGCAAAATAAAAACTTATGGATAATGCAAGGGATAAGGGTCGAGCCCCCTTTGGTTATCTTCTAGGGTAAGCTACTTCCACTATTATTATTATATTCATAATTCAATACAACCTTTTCCAAAGAAAAGTTGCAAACACACTTCACAAAGAGCCTTAATTACTTTTCAAAAGATTAGAACAAGTTTGTAAATAACTAACTTAAGCAAAACTTATAGGGTTAGGCCATATCCCAGGCCAGGGATGTTACAATTATCAACCCCTCCCCGAAATCTCAAGAGAAAGGGTACTTACTCCTCATATCTTCCTCTAGTTCCCATGTGGCTTCTTCAATGCCACGGCGATACCAGAGAACTTTCACAAGAACTATGTCTTTCTTTTTCAACTTCTTGACTCTTTTATCAAGAATCATCATTGGACCTTCCACATAGGATATATCTTCATTCAATTTGACCTCTACATGTTGCAACACCATCTCTATATCAGGATGATACTTTCTCAGCATAGACACATGAAATACTGGATGTAGTCTATGTAGCTCAGGTGGCAACTCCAACCTATAAGCTACCTTTCCAATCCGTGCTATCAATGGGTAAGGTCCAATAAATCTAGGAGCTAACTTACCCTTCTTCCCAAATCCGAGAACACCTTTCCAAGGAGAGACCTTGAGATATACTATGTCTCCAACTTGGAATTCTAAAGGTCTATAGCATTTATCAACATAAGACTTTTGTCTATCTTGTGCAACCTTCAACTATTGTTGTATAACTTTAATCTTTTCATTTGTTTGTTGCACTAACTCTAGACCCAAAAGTTGGTATTCTCCTATATCAAACTAGCATAATGGAGATCTACAACGTCTACCATATAATTCTTCATATGGTGACATATCAATACTAGCCTGATAACTATTGTTGTAGGCAAACTCTATCAAGCTAAAATGTAAGTCCCAACTTCCTATAAACTGAAGAACACATGCTCTAAGAAAGTCTTCCAAAGTTTGTATAGTCCTTTCAGACTGCCCATCTGTCTGAGGGTGAAAAGTTGTGCTAAACTTCAACTGAGTACCCAGAGCTTTATGCAGTCATTCCCAAAAATGACTCGTAAATTGGGGACCTCTATCAGACACAATCGTAGCTGGAACTCCGTGCAATTGCACTATCTCATCTATATAGATCCATGCAAGTTTTTTAGCAGTATATGTTGTTTTAATAGGAATAAAATGTGTTGTCTTAGTCAACCTGTCAACTATTACCCAAATGGAATCATGACTTTTGGTCATTCTAGGTAGACCAACCACAAAGTCCATCATCACGTGATCCCATTTCCACTGAGGTATAGATAGGTGTTGTAATGTCCCTACAAGCTTTTGTGTTCTGCTTTAACTTGTTGACACACCAGACACTGCATAACAAACTCAGCTGGATCTTTCTTTAAACAGGGCCACCAATACATATCTTTTAAATTATGATACATTGTGGTGCTTCTTGGATGCATTGCATACATGGATGAGTGAGCTTCCTCCATTACTAACTTTCTTAAGTCCTTGGCATCAGGAACTACCCTACTATCATGGTAACAGACTATCCCGTCCTCTGACTCATAGAAACCATCCCGTTTCTCACTACCCAACTCTGACCTAATCTGCTGAATCACAGTATCAGCTTGTTGTGCCTCTTTGATTTGTTCTTTTAGAGTAGGTTTCACATGCATCTCAGCTAACAGAGATACTTCTAATTACACATTCATCTGTCTCAAAGAGACAAGCATGTCCCGCTTACAGCACACTAAAGAATTCAATTGTGCTTTATCTGAGGGTGGAGACGAGGATTTCCTACTGAGTGCATCTGCCACTATATTAGCTTTCCCTAGATGATAATTAATTGTACAATTGTAGTCCTTGATTAATTCCATTCAGCGACGTTGTCTCATATTCAACTCATGCTGTGAGAAAATGTATTTTAAGTTTTATTGATCTATGAAGATCTGAAATGTTTCTCCATACAGATAATTCCTCCAGATTTTTAACACGTGAACCATTGCAACTAATTCTAGATTGTGTGTCAGATAATTCTCCTCATTTTTCTTGAGCTGTCAGGAAGCAAAAGAAACTACATGATCACTCTGCATCAACACACAACCTAGACCATTCTTGGAAGGATCACAGAAAATAGCGTATCCCTTTCCCTGATCAGGTAGAACTAACACATGTGTACTAGTCAACTTATCTTTCAACAACTAGAAATAATGCTGACACCTGTCATTCAGACAAAAGGAACTTCCTTCCTGGTCAACCTGGTTAGGGGTAGTGCTAAAAAATTGAAGTCTTTAATAAACCTTCTGTAATAACTTGCCAAACCTAGGAAACTGTGAATCTCAGTCGGTGTCTTAGGTTGTTCCCATTCCACAATAGACTCTATTTTCTTGGGATCAACATGAATACCTGAAGTAGATATAATGTGTCCAAGAAAAGGCACTTCTGATAACCAAAATTTGCACTTGCTAAATTTCGCATATAACTTATGTTGTCTCAACATAGTCAAGGCTTGACGAAGGTGTTGTTCATGTTGTTGATTGTCTATACTGTAAATCAGGATGTCGCCTATAAAGACTACTATAAACTGATCTAGGAATGGTCAGAAGATTCTATTCATTATTTCCATGAATGCAGCTGGTGCATTAGTTAGTCCAAATGACATAACTACAAACTCATAATGACCATACCTTGTCCTAAAGGTTGACTTAGGTATGTCACCCTCCTTGATACATAACTGATGATATCCTGACGTTAGATCTATCTTAGAGAACATTGTTGCACCACCCAACTGGTCAAACAGATCATCTATCCTTAGTAAAGGATATTTGTTCTTTATAGTCACCTTGTTAAGCTATCTATAGTCTATGCATAGTCTCATGGACCCATCTTTCTTTTTAACAAAAAGAACTGGAGCACCCCATGGTGAAGTACTCGGTCGTATGAAACATTTCTCAAGCAACTCCTGTAACTATTTCTTAAGTGTTTCCATTTCAGCTAGTGTCTTCCTATAAGGTGTATGGGCTATGGGTTGTGTACCTAAAATTGGATTAATCTCAAAATCAATCTCTCAGGGTGGAGGAATATTTGGAAATTCTTCAGAAAACACATCCTCAAATTCCTTGACAATAGGAACTTCAGAAAGACTAGAACTCTCTGCTCTAGTGTCTACCACATGTGCCAAGAATGTGAAGCATCCTTGTCACATCAGCCTCTCTGCTACCATTACTGACACTAGACAGGTTGGAAGAATCTTTCTGTCCCCTTGAAAAACCCATGTCTTATCACCATGTGTGAACATAGTTTGCTTGGAACCACAATCCAAGACAACTTTATACTTCTCTAGGGTATCATACCGAGAATTACATCAAACCCGTGCATCTCAAGTGGTATAAGATCCACCTAAATGTTATGATCTGAGAAAGAAAGAACACAAGGAGAGCATACCTCCCTCAACACTGTAGATCCGACTAATGGAGTTTCTAATAGTAGACTATCCATTCTACGATTGACAGTCATATTGCAGTCATGAATCACTTCTCGAGTGATAAAGGAATGTGTAGCACCCGGATCAATCAAAATAGATATGAAATAGGATGAAGACATATCAGAATGAAATAATTCCATCTAACCTGTCACAACTCATGGATTGACCACTACCTCTGACTGACTCATAACATAGAATCTCACCATTGTATGTTTCCAACCCCATGCTCTGTTGGCTAGTGCAGATGATCCTACTTGGGATGCTTGTCCCCGTCCTCGAGTGCCACTACTAAACTATTGTCTCGGAGATCCTTGTTGACTCTGCCTTGATGGTTGGATTACTTCTATGTCTCTAACTGGACAATCCTTTATCATATGTCTTGTCTGCCTACACCTGTAGCAGACTCTACCCTCCCATTGCGACCTAGATGGTCCTATCACTGAAATTTATGCTGAGATATGGGATCCACTTAGAGGAAAACTACAGCCTCTACCTCTATTGGACGTCCACTGCATCTGAGCATTGAACCTCTGTGGTTCTATTGGTGCAGTAAACCTTGGTTTCTTAAAACTTCCATACCTCTGATCCTAAAATTGTGCAAGTATTTTCCTACTGTTTGCCTCTCATTTCTCAGTCACAGACCTCTCTATCCACCTAACTGACTCCACAAAGGTGGTAAAACTCTCTCTATTCTCTAGAGCAGATACATGTGTGGTTAATTCAGCGTTCAAACCCTTCTCAAAATATTGAATTCTCTCCTCATATGTAGTATCCATATGTGGATAGAACCGCATAAGCTCCATAAACTTAGATTCATACTCACTAATATTCATCGGTCCTTGTTTAATCTGCTCAAACTGTGAGATCTTCTCATCTAGATAAGTCTTAGGAAACTATCTACTAACAAACTCTCGTCGAAATTCCTTCCATCTGACCTCAACACCAGATCTTTTCTTTTCTTCGATGGCCCACCAATGTCTAGCGCTTCCTCTCAAAAGGTACATAACATGCTTAACTTTATCAACCTTTGGAATGTCAAGGATCCTAAAGGCTTTTTCTTTCTCAATAAGCCATGAATCTGCATCTGCTGGGTCAGCTGTGACAGCATATTTAGTGGCTCCTACCTGGTGCAACCGCTCAAAGGTCTTACCAGATCCATGTCCCTCACTAGGAACTAGTACCCTAGGTGTTGGTGCTGGTATCCGATTAGACATATGCGTCATCGTATTCATGATCTGCCCAGAAAGAGCATGAAAGGCTGGGTTTTCTAGCATAGCTTGGTCAAGCTGGGGATTCTTAGGCACTAGTTCTTCTCTATCATGATCCCTTGCACCACCTCCTGGTGCATCAACACTGCTCTCATCAGCATGTTCGTCATGCACTCCAGTCATCTCTCAGTTTTACTTCTTCTCTTGTATGAGGAGAAGTCACTATAAGATAAATTGGAGGATACTAGATCAAACTCAACAAACTTAATCTTATGTCTCTGTAGACTCAGCGAGCCTTAGGCTATGATACCAAAACTTTATGACGATCCGATTACAAATCAAGCCATCACCAGTAATAATCGTGAAATAACCATAAGCAGCGGAATTAATAAAAATCACTAAGAATTAAAACCATTTTGCACATAGATCCTCTTCTAGGTAACTCTTACAGAAAGGACCAAAACTTTATATACATGTATTTCATATTGTACATATATTGTACCGTCTCATCTCAAGGATAACAAGTACCAGTTGCTTTACTTTAACATATACATCAACCACATAAAACCTCAAGGTAAACAAACCAAAATCTCAAGTCGTTTATAAAAACCACTAAGAACTATCTCCCAAGGACCTGAGAGTACAAAGACAACACATATGACTTCTATCTACAAGACATGACAGACATTATACTCAACCTGAGCTACTATTATTATCCCTACTGATGTGGTCCTTCCTCTACAATCTGGTTTCTACTTCCTCATCCGCATCCACCTAAAAATTGTGGATCCCACGGGGTGAGACTATTGTCCCAACGAGAGATATGACTCTCTGCCAAAAATATTATTATCATAGTAAACAGTATAAAACTGAGCATAGGATACTTTATGCAAGTAAGCAGGTATATTTTCAGTATAAAGCATTAACATTGATAACATAGTTATAAGTCGTCCATTTGTTTTATAAGGAATATGAAGAACATGTATAACATCTATCTACTAGGATGTATAAAAGTAATGAGGCATTAACTAATGTTTTTTGTATTCAATCCTTAAGAAAATACGCTACACGACTTATTATAGGTTCACATTCACACTTATGCCCAGAGGAGATGAGGTATACCGCTCATACTCCAACCGACCACTACTAAGTTCAAATTGGTACCATACAAGGTCAGTGGCAGAGCCGGCTATCCAGACCTCACCTATCTCAATTAGTATGAGATAATAGGTAGGACATCTTGTGTCAACTGCAATTATCTTGCTGGGGTATAGTGACATCTTCACTATAGAGTTACATCTACATAATGTACTCTCTTTGGGAGAATACCACTCAGATTTCCCTGATTTATTTGTCATCAGGAAGACCACTAAGAGATCTTGGTATAGTTTCATCAGGAAGACCACTGAGAAATCCTGGTTTAGTTGGGGAGTCTTTTTTTTTATCAGTAAGCGTGCTTCTCTTCCAATAAACCAAAAAAGTATGTACAAGTGGGGGTGAGATAGGAATATCTCACAAAACAGATATAGAACCCTATCTATACAGGTTCTTGCTATCACTTTCTATTCTATTCCACGCTGCATTGACAGTAGCAAGAGTGCTTTCAAAAATGGTTTTGTTTCTATAGAACCATATGTAGTAGATAATTGAAATAGTCAGAGTCTTTTCTTTGTCTCCTTTAATCAACAGAATATCTTCATAGCATGTTGGGATGTGGGTCATGGTAGCACGACCCCACAGTTCAGCACTGAACTTGCACGCCCACAGGAGATGTGAGTCAGTTTCTTCCTGTTCTTGGAAGAGGCTACATCTAGATGCCATATGTATCCCTCTTCCTTTTAATAACTCCTCTGTGACTAGCTTCCTTTTCATCACACGCCAGCAATGGAGTTTGTATCTCTGTGGAGCTTTAGATTTCCAGATCCAACGAGCCCAAGAGGTCTCATCAGATTTGTTTCTGCATACGTCCCAAGCTTTCTTTAGAGAGAAAGGATTTGCTCCGTGAAAGTAGAACAAATCATCCTCACAGGTTACATTAATCTTCGCACAGATATCAGCTATCTCCCTGTAGCCTCTACCTTTTGGTATATTCCATTCTCCATCCTGAATGATGGAATTCAACTTTCTATCCCTGGTTAACCCATTCCTCAACGATAATCCTTGTTCAACACAGTTAGAAAGAAAGTCACCTTTGATCCACGGATCTTCCCAAAGAGAGATATGATCCCCTTTGCCAATCCGCACTTTGACCATAGGCAGGAACTGATCTCTGTATTTAAGTAGAGCCCTCCACATCCATCTATGATACTGTTGGGGGCGGCACGTCCAAAGAGTGTTCTTTTTAATATATTTAGAATGAATCCATCTAATCCAGACTGAGTCCTTGCGGTTTGCAATATTCCACAGATTCTTCATCATACCTGCCTTCATCCAATCCTCCACTTTTCGGATGCCAAGGCCCCCTTCAAGTTTTGGCTTGCAAATTTCCTCCCATTTGACAGTATGAAAGTGCTTGGTCTCTTCAGTATCATTCCACAGAAACGTTCTACATAATCTTTCTATTTCGTCCACTATACTTCTTGGAAGTGGAAAAACCCATGTCCAGAATAAGTGGTAGGCTGAGAGTGTGGATACAATCAACTCTACTCGACCAGCCATAGAAAGAAGTCTAGACTTCCAAGAGTCTAGTTTTGCCTTTATCTTATCAATGAGAGGGTAACAGTGCCTCTTTGTTTAATTACCAGAAAATAGAGGGAGCCCTAGGTATCTTACCGGGAAACTTGGTTTCTCAATGCCCATAGCTGAAAAGCAATTGACAGAGGTGCTAGCAAAGAGTTGGCTCTTTGTTGGATTCAGATTTAGACCTGAGATACCAGTGAACAGCCGTAGACACTTGTGGATACCTTCTATATCTTCTTGGGAGCCTCTTGAGAAGATCAGGAGGTCATCTGCAAAAAGAATGTGGGATACTTGAGTGTCCCCAGCCTTGAGAGGTTGTATTAGCTTGTCCTTTACAGCTTCATCAAGAATAGACGTGAAACCTTGCATCCCAATAACAAATAAGTATGGTGCAAGGGGATCGCCCTGCCTAATTCCTCTAGAAGCATGGAACATCTGTGAGGGGGCACCATTAACCAGCACTTGGAAAGAGGATGAATTCATACATTCCTGGATCCATCCTAACCAACAAGGAGGAAAGCCCATTTCTTTCATAATGTCCAAAATGTAATCACGATCAATCGTGTCATATGCCTTGCTTAAGTCTGCTTTAATACAGATTTTTTCTTTTGTGTTTGGCATATCGAAATCATGAACCAGTTCGTTAGCTAGAAGAATTACATCAGTAATAGACCTCCCACTTACAAAGGCGCATTGGTTGGCGCTTATGAGGTAGGGCATGATGTTCTTAAGTCGATTTGATAGAATCTTAGAGATGACTTTGTATACAAAGTTGCACAGCGAGATTGGTCTCCAATCACCTATCTTCTGAGGCTGTTTAACCTTTGGAATCAACGTGATGAAGGTTTTGTTTATCTCTCTGAGCATTTTTCCTTTCAAGAAAAAATCTTTGACCGCAGTACAGAACTCCTTGCCCACTATGTCCCAAGTAGATTTAAAGAAGTGAGCATTAAGACCATCCGGCCCTGGTGCCTTATCTTCATTGTAGTTTTTGACTATATCAAAGATTTCATCATCCGTGACTAGCCTGCACATTGATTCAATTTGATCAGGATTGAGTTTATTTAGACCATACCATTGATCTTTTCGAATTCTGCTCCACGAAGTTTGGTTAAAGAGGGCTTGATAATGCTTCATAAAGCGCTCCCTAATCATCTCCTCATCCCTGATTTGCACATCATTATCTTCAAGGATTTTAATTTGGTTCCTGCTCCTCCTTGTTTTCAGAGACGCAGAGAAAAATTTTGTGTTGATGTCTCCGTGTTTCAGCCACATAATCCTCGATTTCTGTCGAATCATGGATTCCTCAGAAGATTTAGCAGTCAGAGCTTCTTCTTTCTTTTGTCTTGCTATATCCCATAATAGCGGGTTATTGGGATCTTCATCAGACTTAGCTTGGGCCTCCAGAGCTTCCCTCTCAAGATTTTTTGCACTATTCGTCATGTCACCCAGAGTCTCCCAATTCTAGGTCTGTAATTTCCTCTTTGTTAGCTTTAGCTTTTGACACAGCCTAAACATAGGATTGCCACTTTGGTGAACCCCCCATGCTTCCCTAACTGTCGCCTTGAAGCCCTCCTTTACTGACCAGGCATTAAAGTACCTCGTAGGGTATTTAATGTTCTTTTGTTCCTCATTTAAATGAATCACTTGAATGTAGTGATCGCTGTAAATGGTTGGAAGAATTTCCACCCATAAATGGGGAAACTTTTTCATGACTTGCAGCTGACAAAAAGTCCTGTCGATTTTACTTCTAGTGTTGTTTGCACCTTCTTGCTGATTATTCCACGTGAAGTAGGGTCCTTTGGCAGGTATCTCCATGAGGTCCACAGTAGCAATGGTGAGGTTGAAATCACCCATGGATCTAGCTGAAGGTAGGGTTCTCCCCATTCTCTCAGTAGCCGCCCTGACTGCATTGAAGTCGCCAAGGACAAACCAAGGTGTCGTTAGCTTGGACTTGATATGATTGATATCATTCTAGAGAGTTTCTCTCTTAAAATCATCATTTTCCGCATACACAACAGTGCATTCAAAGCAAGTATCCTCATACTCCACCTTACAGTGAAGAAGCTGCCTGGATTGAAAACCATTTGTGATTTTGTACGCTTGGTTCTCCCAAATGATAAGGATTCGAGTCTTGTTCGAACTCTGTGAGTTATCCAGCCATTGTGCATCCGGCCATGATCTTCTCATCATCTTCCTTATATTTTTTCTTCTTATCTTAACTTCAAGCAGGAAAGCAATATCACACTTTGCTCTCCCTAGTTAAGCTCGGACCATGTCATGCTTGTGTAGCTGAGACAAGCCCCTGACATTCCAAGCTATCATGGTTGGGTGTTCAACCATTTGCACTTTGGGGGGCTGTATTGCCGCCCGCCTGTGCATTTGAACTTTTGAACTCCAATGCCTTGTATCTGTTGTCCTGGTGGTTTGCTCTCTTTGTCTTTGAGTTGTTCTGACTCCTCGTCTGCCTGGGACTTACTGTCCTTCTTGGGTTCACGAATCCAACATCTTCGTTTACCACAGGTAGCTCTTGAGTAATAGGCCTTTGTTCCACATTTTGTCGAGCAGGCTGAGCACCAGTGACAGTAGTTGGAACTTCAGGGATAGGTGAAGCAACGATCACTGCCTCCTTTGCTTGAATTTTCTCAGGTTGCGGCGCCGGCCTGCAAAGAGCTTTATCGTGTCCAAACGTTCAACAATGTGGGCATTTCTCGGGCACCCACTCATAATCCACTTGGACAGAGTAGTCGTTGCCTTTGTCAGTTCGAAGTTTGACTGATTTTGGAAATGACGATTTGGCTGACATGAGAACATTGACTCTGGCGAAGTCGATTCTGACCTTAGCCTTCGTCTGTCTATCAAGACATTGAGGTTTACCCAGATACGAGGCGATCCGAGCAATCATCTTTTCGCTCCACAATTCAAGCGGCAGATTTTGAAGTTTCAGCCAGACTGGGACAGATGCGAGCTTTTCTTGCTCCAACGGCTCCCCTTTTTCCCATCTTTTGAGAATCATCGGCTTCCCTTTAACATACCACGGACCGCCTTCAAGCGCATTGTTCATATCCGTCTCATTCTAAAACTTGATAATGAAACTGCCGCTTGCTCTCCCCATCACCTCCATTGCTCCTTCTGGATGCCAGGTTTTGGTTAGATGGTCCTGCAGGGTTGCTATATGGGGTCTGAACCCGATGATGTAGCCCGCCAAAGTGTTCTTCCACATGTTCGCTATGGAATCGACTTCCTCCTGTGCGATGATTATCGTGTCATCTTCAACCACGATTTCCTCCTACGCGATTCTTGTATTGATGTCTCCAACAGGGACTTTTGTGAGAGCCGCCCATTCCTTAGTAGTCTCCGCCACACGAACCTGATCCGTATTGGGTGGGCGAGGTTGTCGTCCCCCTCAAGCATTAGGGGTTCTTCGATCTCCCCCTGCGCCGCCGCCCCTCGCACGCATCGCGCGATTCTTGTATTGATGTCCACTGAGCACCCCTATTTAGTTGGGGAGTCCATTGAGCACCTCAGTATAATAATTACATATTCAAAAATATGTATATCGAGTTAAACTCGTTTCACCATTCAGCAAATCCTGACACTGAATGGATCTATGGTTTGGGCAACTACATGATAATATTTCACTTGATTAATTAAGTGTATTATAACATCTTTTAGCATCAATCAAGTTGCAAACAAGAATTATATCAAATTCTACAAATAAAAGTATAATACGTTATCAAGTACTTTCATGATTCTTTGGAACACATATAACACTTAGAATCTCAATCTCTTATCATCATGCTTGGGTATTCAAACACTTAGTTCATCACTGAGTATTGTTACCACTTATCAAGTAACCATTACCTCTAGGTCATCAGACCAAGGTATACAAATAATTCACATAGTTTCACAAAGCTCATTAAATTGGTATCATATAAACATCATACCTCTTATTTATCTATGCACATCACTGCATGATACATGCATGGTTAGTATTTTATGATAACGACAATATCAACTACATGTCATAACCATGCAATACAAAAGAGATACCTTCATCCCATTATTTAGGGTTAGGGTTCCCCTTCATTAACATATTAGGGTATCAAATCATCTCATCATCCATTATTTTAAGATTTACTTTTAATAACCACTTAGAGTTTCAAGATCACATCATAAAATATTAAACCCTAATTCATACTCCATTCATACTAGGAGTATCAACATATACTCATTACATGTTTAATATTCAAGTATTAGTTTCTCTCTCATCCTCACCGGGATGTTGATTGAACCATACTTTTATTAAATTGGCCCAATTCTCCTCTTAAGATACATTAGTTCACCACTATCAAATTGCATTAAACTCATTGCATCTTAATGTCGCATTTAACACAACACACAACATATGTCACTCAATCAAGTACATATGATTGAAGTATACTTACCATATTGGGTATCAAAGTGTATGTATGCTATCATATCATGCTTAACATGCACCTATCATCATATCATGTATCCATATCGGGCATTTGGTGTAACCACATCATCATATCATGATTAGGGTGTGTCCCCTATTACCATATCATGTACTCATATTGGATTGGCTATCACTTAGGTTCTATCATCTCAAGGTGGAGTTACATGACCTCATATCGCTTATGTGCTAAAAGTTTGACCTCATATCGGGTATAAGGGGTCTACTTGTTTCCATATCATGCACAAGGTGTGCACCATATCAGGCATAGGGTATATGCTTCATCATGATATTGTTCAAGTAGTGTATACATAATACCATATCGGGTTACCACCTTGGATTGGTATATTGGGTATCATATTGACTAACATATCGGGTTAGCATATTGGGTAAACCATTATGATCATATCCTTTTATACTTTCAAAGGATCAATCCCATCATATATTTGAACAATAGCTAGATATCAGTTTGAGCTCTTTTCACAACAATCCCATACACAAAACAATAGGGTATGGGTTCAAAGGCATATCGGATTTCACTTTCTCCTCTAGGGTTTCAACATCGATCATATTGGTTAGAGTGTACCATATCGTACAAGGGGTATGGACTTGACCTTATATCATGTATAAGGTGCATATAGGTAGCATTCCTATCGTCCATAAGATATCACTCATATCATTCATGGGATATCAATTACCACCATATCGAGTTATCCATCCTCTTGGGTTCTATATTGGGTTTAAGGTACTTCAACCCTATATCGGGTTGTACCATGATGATGCCACCATCATCAACCTATAAAATATCATTCTTACTATGCTAGTTCATGGAAAATAGTCCTAAAAACTTAATGAAACTTAAAGGAACATCAATTAATCATAAGAACTCAAAGTTGAAGGTAGTTCAACAATATCTACAACATTGAAAGTAATTAATAACATAGTTTGGTTCAAGTTATATAACCCACCTCTAGAACAACTTCCAAGATCCAAGATCCAAGTCTTCACATTCACAAGGTTGAAGATGATTTTATCAAATTACAATACTTGAGCTCCTTTGCACTTGCATGATATCTTCACTCCCAGTGGCCGATATCACTTTGCTAGGTTGATATCACCTTGCTTGGATGATATCCCTCCTCTATGGCCGATACCAAGATCTAAACTCGATACTCATTTACTTATGGATGATAACAGGATGGTATTCACGACATCTAAGGGAAATATGATAGTGAGATCCAAAATTCTACTAATAGGTGAAGGGAATGGTATTTATACTTGTGGTTTATGAAAAAGAGTGTAAGAGGTGTCATCTTCTTAAGCTACTAAGTGCCACATGGCCATGCATAGATTGACACATGTATTAATGCATCCCATGTTTATCTTTCCATGCAAAATAAAAACTTATGGATAATGCAAGGGATAAGGTTCGAGCCCCCTTTGGTTATCTTCTAGGGCAAGCTACTTCCACTATTATTATTATATTCATAATTCAATACAACCTTTTCCAAAGAAAAGTTCCAAACCGATACTTATTGCTTAATTAAGGTGCTTAGCTCGTCATGGGCAAATCCATGAATCAACAAACTGATAGGAGACTCCCTCTATGGCTCCTTGGCTGATAGGGACTCCTATACCAAGTCTATAGCTTGATATAACTCATATAAAGACTTCAACTATATAATTTCCTTGGTCTTTTCATCACGAAGAGTGCTACCACTCTAAGATGATTCAAACATGGTGTCTCCTTATTTCTTTCTCCTCTAGATGACACTAGGAAGGAGTAATCATTTTAGAAGTGGTAATTTGCACATCAACCCTTCATTTTGAATATATTATAATTGATGCACAAAGCACTTATCATTTTTCAAACAAATTCTTACTTTAGAATCTAGGCTTTCCACAAGACACCACTTGTCATCATTCTCTCTCTTATGATGTTAAAACACTTAGGGTACATTCAACATGTGACATTTTGCAATATAACCCCTCATCTTGGGTAAATTGCACTTTACACTCAGACTATCATACACATAGTTTGCAAATAAGCTCAAACTTGAAAATAAACTTCACAAAGAGCCTTAATTACTTTTCAAAAGATTAGAACAAGTATGTAAATAACTAACTTAAGCAAAAATTCTAGGGTTAGGCCATAACCCAGGTCAGGGATGTTACATGATTAATATATTTATGTCTTATCTCAACTTAATTTTAGATTAAATTTGCAAATTTGTTTCCTATAAAACTCATTTGAGTGATTTTAGTTATTTAAATAAAATTTTATTTGCATATCTCACTAAATAGAAATTATGGTTTCTTCATAACTTGTTATCGATCGACAATAATTTCTACTGTGATGTCTCTCATCGACAAATCTTCTCGCTAGAGAACAAGTCTGCCAAAAATTTAACTTGAATATTTAATCTTTACAAGAAAATGCATCAAAATTCATATTTATAAAAGTCTTTCTAGATTATAATATAAGTTCCTTTCATGATAACCACGCTAACCATCATGGACTCTACTTGAGTACTAAAATCCTCTCAACCTTGCAGGATTGAGCGGTTGATGGTGGATGATCCAATCATATGGATGGAGATTAAAATGCCTCCAATACACTTGAAAAATGGAGGACTAGTCATATTTGAAATAGTAGCAAAAGGACCATCGTGGGAGTAAGTGATAATCAATAAAAAGGAGTTCATGTAAGTGCACATTATAAAGATGAAGTTCAAAGGTGATGATAATGATGTGGTATCTCTTTCTAATCTACCAAATTATTCATATATAAATTGTTGTAATAAAGTCAAAAACAAATTTGTCTAGTATATTTGACTTCAAGAAATGGAATGATTTCATTAAAAGAAAAGGTGTATTAAACAAAGCTTTGACGATGAAACTTCTATGCTTAAAGAAGATCTTACTAGACAATGCTTGATTTTTACTACTCTTACTTAAGAAAGTAAAAAAAACTAACTTATCTTTGGATGGAATTTCTAATAGTAGAAATGGATTGCATTCTCATAATCATGATGGTACTCTTTGATTTATTTCTAAACATGATAAGATGTAAAAAAATCATGAGCCTTTATTTGCAAATCATTTTTTGTCTTAATATGTGCCATCACATTTATCTACTTTCATTTAGGAATTATATTTAGTGGGAGTATCCCTCTACGGTTGAGTGACCTTGTCTTTATACTTCCCATCTTTTGAGATGAAAAAGTAGGATTAATTATTCAAAGAAAAAATTCCTTCATTTTTTATTAATAGAGTTATATGGATATTTTAAAACTTGGTCTTCAGATTCAAATTTTTACTTGATTCTTTAGTTTCTACATTTTCCATGAATGATTCATCATGAAGTTTGGGATCTTAAATGGATATCTTTTTGGTGAATCTTTTTGTTTGTTTGTTTGAGCTCTATTTACTTGGTATATAATTATGGGGGGCTCAAAGTGTCTTTGTATATAATTTGCATAACTTTTTTCTCTTAATTGATTCTCTATGTCAATGCAGGCTTAGCAACCTCTGACATTTGGTTTAAAGATTCCTTTAGAGTTTTTATTATGGCACTTAATGGCTTCTCTATACCAATATGGGCTTAAAATCCCTTATATTTGGTGTAAAGATACTTTGTTGGCCCCATTGTATGTTTAATTGGCTCTCTATATCAATATGGGCTTAACATCCCTTATATTTGGTCTAGAGATACTTTTGTTGACCTTATTTTTGTGCTTAATAGATTCTCAAATCATTTTTGGGCTTAACATCTATTGAAAATGATTGAGAAATCAATTTTATTTTTTGACTTTTGATTTTAATGGCATCTGTATATCATGGTGGACTTAGCATTTCTTACCATTGTTTTAGAGTATCTTTTTGACGTTTGTGCTTTATGGGATCTTTTTATCATGAAGGACTTAACATTCCTTTCCCTAGTAAATAGATTTTTTTTTATGTTCCTTGATCAAACATGTCTTTTTGACTATGCCCTATTGTGGTTGATGTTATCCTTTTTTTAGCTTTTCTTTTTGAATTAGTACATTGGGTATACGTTTTTTCCTCTCCTAAATGGCTATCTTAATGAGGGGGAGTGTCTCCTTGAGGGGGAGCACTGGTAAGTATTGACCCTTTTTTACTTCAACAAAAGTGGGATAATACCCATGAGATAAATTGGCTATCATAGAGCAATTCAAAGGTATGATGTTCTAAATTGGATACTTTCAATTTATCTTATGGAAATTGTCATCATTAAAAATGGGGAGATCGTTGCCTTTTTGATATGCCATACTCAGATTTTGATGATGCAAATATTCTCCAAATTATGTTACTAACACGTGCTTTAAGTATTTTAGGTGATCAAGGAACCAAGTCAAGATCCAACTACAAAGACCTGATAATTATATATTTAGATACTTGCAAATCAAGTTTTGCTATGTATTTATGTATTTATTTGTACATGTGTCTTTTTGTACAACTTGATAGACATGATTTAAAGACAGGTGATGATCCTCCAAAACCTATTAAAACCCTATCCTACACTCACATGAAGACTTTAGGGTCGATAGGTTTAATATGAGTCATAAATAAGACCTCACATGCATTGCAAATCTTGGCACAAAGTCCTTCTCGGTTGAAAATTTTGTGGATCGAGACACACTCGGTTGAAGATCCAAAAAATAGAGAAATAGCCTTACATATCTATAGTTCTAAGTCAATCTCAGTCG
Organism: Alisma plantago-aquatica; assembly: GCA_963693085.1. Lineage (NCBI taxonomy): Eukaryota > Viridiplantae > Streptophyta > Magnoliopsida > Alismatales > Alismataceae > Alisma > Alisma plantago-aquatica. Next base: position 1,505,193,416 of record OY856409.1, on the reverse strand, counting down.
AAAATATTGTCGGTCGAGAAATTTGGTCGAAGAAAAGTTCAACCGAAATAAAGATGTTGGACTGAGCAGATGGACCGACGCATGGCCATTATAGAAATTTGACCCCAGGACCTTATCCGGTCAACAATATTGTGGACCGAGAAAGGTTCTCGAATCTCTTTTTATTAACGATTAAATTAGCCATTGCAACCCAATTAATTTCAACCAAAGGGCTAATTGGTCACTAAGAACACTCTAGACACTACCCACAGGTACCCTAACCACTTGTAAACATTTCATATAAATAGGAGTGGTCTAAGGGAACCTAGACATCAACTTGGTACACAACTTTGCACATTACACTATAACAACATTTGATACATACTAGAGCATACTTGCCATCTTTCTCAAAGATCTTAGGTCCAATACTTCAAGTTACTATCATTTTAGCCTAACCCCTTAGCTCAGCTATAGTATCCTCTCCACCTAATACTACATTGCATAAACATTTTTGGAGTGGATCATCATCACTTGTCTGTTATAAATTAATTATATATATTATGAGCTTATTTTGTTTCATTATTTCTCCATTCTATTTCTTATTTGTTGTATTGTTCTTGGGATACTTCTTGGTATGAAGAATGTTCAGGAGCCTACGGGAAGGAGTCTTCTCAACTTGGTTCTCTTCTACTGGCCGTTAAAGAAGAGGCACAACAATGATGCTCTGCTTTGACCATCAAGAAGAGGTGTAGCAACGGTGCTCTTCTACATCCATCAAAGAAGAGGTGTAGCAATGGTGCTCTTCCGCGTCCTTCAAAGAAGAGGTGAAGAGGGTGACCTTCCGTGGTCCTTCAAAGAAGGTGTAGTTTCTCCATGATCTGATAAGGAGGGTTAGTCTTGCACCACAAAAGACACTGATAATTTTTTTGTATAGTGCATTGGTATATAAAAGGAATAAAATACATGATTTAGAAATCTTGGTTCGAAAAAACTAGGTAGTGAAATGACGTCGTTTGACGGAACCACTCTAAATATCTGTCTTGTTGTGGTTGCTTGCTTCTCTCAAGTATTTTAGTTTTCATAAAATTAACCAAAAGCTCTATTCACCCCACTCCCCCCCTATATGTTTTCATTTGGTATTAGGTCTTCAAGGAACCCTAGGTCTTGAAGAATGGGGGAGAATGTGACTAGCGACCTCAAATTGGAAGGAGCTTATGTGAGAAGGCCACCAGTGTTTGATGGATCAAACTACACTTCCTGAAAAAGAAGGATGCAGTTCTACTTTCAAGGAATCAACTTTAAACCATGGAAGATGATAGCTTGTCCATATGCTCTTCCAACAACAAAGTTAGAAACATGGAATCCTGATACGGTAAAACAATCCACACTCAATGCAAAGGCAGTAAGTATTCCTTATTCTTCTATATTTGTTAGTGAATTTAATCATATATCCTCATGTGAACATGTTATATAATTTGGAACAAATTAGCTGTAAGGAACTATTCAAGTTAAAAATACTAAAATTAATATGTTAAAACATAAATTTGAATTATTTTGTATGCAACCTAACGAGAGCATTGCATAAATATATGCTACATTTTCTAATATTGTAACATGCTAAGTGTGTTGGGGAAGAACATAAGCAAGGAAGATCAAGTATCCAAAATATTTAAATCACTGCCTCCCATATACTAGTCAAAAGTCACCGCTATGGAAGAAGCCAACGATCTTACAGTCTTGAAGGTGGAGCAAAAGCTCATCAGAATCTGGAGATGAACGAAGTCACCCTTGAGGAGAAAGAAAAGGTTAAAGTTGAACAACAAAAAGAGAGAAGGAATGATCTTGCTTTGAAAGCCACCACCAAAGCGTCATCGAGAAACATCATCCTAGAAAGCAGTGACACAAGTGATGAAGATGATGAAAGCATCTTAATTGTAGATGGTAAGAAATATAAGAGATCTCAATATAACAAAACTCATAATGTGCATTCTTGTTTTTCTAGGTTCTTTGAATGTGGAAACAAAGGCCACTTGGTTTTTGAATGCCAAAAACGCAAGAAAGGCAAAAGGTCCTCATTCAAGAAGAAGTCAATACTTTGTTGGATGGGATCAAAGAGAGCAACGGAGAAGAAGAGGTAGAATGTCTCATGGCTATAACGGATGAAGAAGAAATAAATGAGGTAATTATTTTTTTATTTATCTAAAGAAGAATTAGTTGATAGTCTTGAAGAACTTCATGACAAATATATTGATTGCAAAAGACAGAAGAAGAAAGTTGCTAAAATTATTGATGAACTTCTCATTAATCTAGATAATCTTAGTTCTAAAAATTGTACTATAAAATATTCAAATAATGATTTATAAGAATCTATTGAGAGATATAAGGCACAATTACTTGTTCTTGAAAATAACAATATTCTTCTTTCTCAAAAAAGATTGATATGCTTGCTGAAATAAATGATTATCAAAATCAACCTATCTTATGCACACACTCAGATTATGATGTTTTGGTAAAAGAAATGGATACTTTAATTCTGAATCTTGCTCAATTAGATTTGGAATTAACTAAAAAGCTTGCTGAAAATGTTGAATTACAAAAACAAGTCTCTAGATTAATGCAAGGAAATAAAAGTCTTGATAACATTTTAGACAATGATTCTAAACAAGTAGGAGGCAAAGGTTTAGGGTATGGACCAAAGAAAAATTCCTTACATATGCCTAAAACCAAAAAGACATTGCATCCAAGACTAGAAATACATACGTTCCTAAAAGCAAAGTTCTATATTTTCAAAATGCTGAAAAGAGAAATGAAATATTTTTTATCTCATGTCATTATTGTCAATGTCTTGGACATTATTCTTTTTTCAGGTGAATATTGGAAGGAAGGAGCCTTTGGCATGGTTTAGGTTCCAAAATCCCCAACTTAGAATAAAAAGGGAACTTTTTGAGATTTGACCTATGCTTAATTTGATTAATATATTTATGTCTTGTCTCAACTTAATTTGAGATTAAACTTCCATATCTTTTTGTTATAAAACTCATTTGAGTGACTTTTAGTTATTTAAATAAATTTTCATTTGCATATCTCACAAAATAGAAATTCTAGTTTCTTCCGAACTTGTTATCGATCGAAAAAAATTTCCATTGTGATGTCTCTGGTCGATAATTCTTCTCGATTGAGAAGAAGTTTGTTAGAAATTTAACTTGAATATTTAATCTTTACAAGAAAATGGATTAAAATTCATATCTATAAAAGTCATTCTAGATTGATAATATCAGTTCCTTTCATGATAACCACGGTAACCATCATGGACTCTAATTGAGTACCAAACTCCTCTCAACCTTGTAGGATTGAGCAGTTGATGGTGGATGCTCCAATCATATGGATGGAGATTAAATGCCTCCAATACACTTGAAAAATGGAGGATTAGTCATACTGGAAACAGTGGCAAAGGGACCATCATGGGAGTAAGAGATAATCAAGAAAAAGGAGTACATGTAAGTGCACATGATAAAGATAAAGTTCAAAGGTAATGATAATGATGAGGTATTGCTTTCTACTCTATCAAACTAGCCATATATAACTTGCTATAATAAAGTCAAAAAAAATGGTCTAGTATATTTGACTTAAAGCAATGGAATGATTTTATTAAAACAAAAAGGTGTCTTAAAGAATATTTTGATGATGAAACTTCTATGCTTAAAGAAGATCTTACTAGATGATGCTTGATTTTTACTATTATTTAAGAAAGTAAAAAAAACTAAACTTATCTTTGGATAAAATTTCTAATGGTAGAAATGGATTGCATTCTCATAATCATGATGGTACTCATTGACTTAAATCTAAACATGATAAGAAATAAAAAGATCATGAGCCTTTATTTGCAAATCCATTTTGGTCTTAATATGTGCTATCACATTAATGTACTTTCATTTAGGCATCATATTTAGGGGGAGTATCCCGCTAAGGTTCAGTCATCTTGTCTTTATAATTCCTATCTTTTGAGATGAAAAATTAGAATAAATTATTCAAAGAAAAAATTCAATCATTTTTGTTTAACAGATTTGATTTGGATATTTTAAAACTTGGTCTTCAGATTCAAATTTTTACTTGATTTTATTAGTTTCTACATCTTCCATGAATGATTTATCATGAAGTTTGGGATATTAAATGGCTATCTTTTTTGGTGAACCTTTTTTTGTTTGTTTGATCTCTATTTACTTGGTATGTGATTAAGGATGTCTCAAAGTGTCTTTGTATATAATTTGCATATCTTATTGCTCCTAATCAATTCCTTACATCAATGTAGGCTTAACAACCTTTGACATTTGGTTTAGAGATTCTTTAGGAGCTGTTATGATGGTACTAAATGGCTTCTCTATGCCAATATGGGCTTAACATCCCTTATATTTGGTCTAGAGATACTTTGTTGACGTCATTGTATGCTTAATTGGTTCTCTATATCAATATGGGCTTAACATCCCTTATATTAGATCTAGAGATACTTTTGTTGACCTAATTTTTGTTCTTAATAGATTCTTGAATCATTTTTGGGCTTAACATCCCTTTAAAATGATTGAGAAATCAATTTTAGTTTTTGACTTTTGGTTTTCATGTCATCTCTATATCATGGTGGACTTAACATTCCTTACTACTGGTTTAGAGTATCTTTTTGACACTTGTGTTGTATAGGATCTTTTTATCATGAAGGAGTTAACATTCCTTTCAGTGGTAGAGAGAAATTTTTTTTTTATGTTCCTTGATCAAATATGGCCTTTTGACTATGCCCTGATGTGGTTAATGTTGTCCTTGTGTTTAGCTTTTATTTTTCAATTGGTACATTGGGTATAAGTTTTTTCCTCTCCTAAATGACTATCTTACTGAGGGGGAGTGTCTCCTTAAGGGGGAGAATTGGCACGTATTGACCCTTTTTTAATTCAATAAAAGGGGAAGAATACCCATAAGATAAATTGGTTTTAATAAAGCAATTCAAAGGTAAGATGTTCTAAATTGGATACATTGAATTTATCTTATGGAAATATTTGTCATCGTCAAAAAGGGGGATATTGTTGGCTTTTTGATGTTCTAAATTGGATATGTTCAATTTATCTTATGGAAATATTTGTCATCATCATAAAGTTTGGCTCTATGCATTATAAATATCACATGATTATCAATCCAGTTACAAGTTATTCAATTATACTACTATATGGTTGAAACATAATTATAAGTTGCATTATCTTTATGTATATTGTTTTGAGCAAATCCCCATCTTTATGCAATTTCATAATGAGTTTTACTAATGGTGATAAATGTTCATAACTCATGATTTTCATTCTAGAGGGAAATGTATCAAAGATGAAAAAGGTTCAAGGAAGAAGGCGTCATTCACCATACAAGTGAACCAAGTCTCCATCTTTGTTTGGTTGAAATTTGTTGAAGGCAAATGACTATTTTGTAGTACTAAACTTGTGTAAAGTGACATGAAATAACTTGAAAGATGTTCATGTGTTATTTAAACATGTTGAAATATGAAATTAGGATCGCTTGTATCATCTGGAGATTTTGTTTATGGATCATTATGTGCACCATTTGTATTTTATGAATGTTCCAAAGAAAAGAATTGTAGTAGTAGTGAGAAACTTGTAATACCCATTGAACATGATCTGAACATTTATAGTGATTTCTATATCTTTCTATCAATCGACAAATAATGTGCCAAATTTTTATAGCCTTGAACTATTGACCTTGGGATGTTTCAATATATTTTCCAACTTGGTATATAAAAACTTCATACTAAAATCCTTAATCTATCAATATTTTTCCTACCATGTCACAAAAAAAGTATGCTAGTGGTTATATCACTTATATCGACATTTTCTCAATGTCGACATATAGGTCAAAAGTCAGTTTTTTTCTCCAAAAGTACACTATGCTAGCGAGTTTTGCTAACACCTTAAAAGTGATGGCTTAAAGGGAGAAATGACTAACCGAGGCTAACCCTACACACATATACTAGCAGGTAGAAGTGTTAGCATAGTCACAAATTTTTTGGGTATAGGACTATTCCATCATTAGTTTAACCAAAATTTATTGAGTGTTGGTATAGCCTTTACTAATGTTTATGGGACTATACCAACATTCTACTGGCCGTTGGTATAGGACCATATTATTTTAGTGCACACAAAGGGTGTGAGTTTCTCCAAAGATACACCCTAATTCTCAACCATCATTTGGGTGTTGAGAATAAAGGAATCAATTCTTTGACTTGTTGTACGACAATGCTTCATTAGATTAGTGTTGTAGTTGTCGGATTTGACCGCTTAAAGGACCAGTATCCATCATGTTCTGTATTTATCATAATCTAGTCAGAGCTTCTCAAGAAACCATCTTATCCCTCTTATATTTTGTACTCTAATATGGATTTCTTTTTTGTGCTATGCAACTTTATATTCCTAACACCTCTCTTCATGACTTCCTTGTCCAGGTCTTGTAGGTAATTTTGATAGGGATATTACCATTACTCTAGTCTGGTAAAGATTTTATCAGATTCTCTATGTAGATATGTGCCATTATATCTTAATGGTGTACTTCTCAGTTAGCAAAATACAATAAACAAACTATAAGTATTTATGCTCCTCCCAAATTTCTCATGAATCTTAGAATGATCTGAGTATCGATTCCATTCATGACCTCCCTAGCACATCTTGTGGCCATGATTTGGTGCTCTTTACGGTCAACTAATTTTTTTCAAAAATGGCCCATTTTATATTTGTAGTAAGACGCTATATGACTCATGCATTGCTCCCTTTTTCTATAAAGAGGTTTTCAAATTACATGACCTTCCTGCCAACATAGTGTCAAGTCATGATGTGAATTTTGTTACTTATTTTTTATAGACACTATGGAATATTTTTTGTTCCAATATCAATTTTATTTCACCTTTTACATTGAGATAGATGCCCAAACTGAGGTGGTCAATTGGAGCATGGTTAGTGATGTCTATTAGTTGATGACTTAGACAAATGGGATTTACTTTTACCTATAGTAGAATTTGTTAGATCTATAATGGGATCTAAAGGGGGAGGTGAATAGATCTAAAACCACTTAAACAAAATTTATTATAACTTCAAGATATTTCCCAAGTTTATATTGCAAGTACGAAATTTGAATGCAACTAAATAAACATAGCAAGGGAAAGAGATTGAACAAGCACCAAATAACACGTGTATTTTTAGTGGTTACAACCTCTAAACTAGAAAATGTACATCCACTACCTAGAGAGGTCAAGCTCTAGGATGTTCAACCATGTCTAACTCCTTATATTCCATTATAAGAGTTACAACATAAGACCACCCTATTCAAGGTCAAGGTTACCTAGCCTTACCTTTTAAGGTCAAGGGAGACAATAACCTTACAAAGGACTTACCTATCCATGAAAAAGAGTATTTTACCTTATCAAAGACTTGCCTACTCTTGCAATGAGTCTTCAACCTTCTTCAATGACTTATCCATTCTTACAAAAAGTCTTCGGCCTTCAAGAACTTACCCAATCTTCACTTGGCTCTTCCATATTTGACTTCACCTTCACCAAGAAGAAGCTTTTCACCAAGGGACTCATTCCCTTATTATTCTTCTCCTCTCTTATACAAGAGAGAAAATATTTATTTTAAGGGTAGAAAGAGAGACCGGGAGGTGGAAGAAGTGAGTGCCTCACAAGATATACATGTAGGACTAGCTCTCTTACAAATCTCCTACTCACTCTAATGGAGGTAGCAAGTGATTAAGCTTGTGAGACTAGATGGAGGTTTGTGGGAGGAAATTCTCTCTCAACTACATAAGGACGTTCATAGTACTTGGCTAACCAAGGGATGAATCCCAAAGGGTCCTATTTATAATCGAGAAAGCCTCCTAGTTGTTCTTAGGACAAATTCAATCCGTTATTAGGTGTGCAATGGATTTTTTTACCTTTTTGACCCCTCCAATGGATATATTTCACTCCAAAAAATGATTGTTGTAGTACTCTTATTCGAGTTACCTTTAGGGACTACTCAATTGACATGGTTACTACAATATTGTTGTTCAAGTTACCTTTTTGGAAATTTTTCCTACATAATTGCTATAGTATTTCATTCAAGTTACATTGTGGGAAACTCGAACGACAGACCTTGCTATCTGAGCCATTTGTTTTTATGGCCAAGTTGCATACTAGAAGAAATTCAGCCAACACAAGATCTTGGAAATCCCCATGAACAATGTTGTCAGTCGTCTTACCTCATGGTCAAACCCAACCGACTGTACTTGCTATTCTGGGTGTTTCAAAATTTCACGAATGCATTATAATTCATCCTAATTAGTTCTGTTATATATATGAGCTTAATTACAAGTCATTACAATCTTTATAAGTGATTTACATCAAATATCTAAGGAGAAAACTGTCTACTCTACAATCTTGATCTTTGTTCTTGTATGACTTGATTTATCCAAATTAGGATGTGCAAGTTTATGCATTTGGAGTGTGTCTATGTAATCTGGAATCACTCAAGTAGAAGCATTAGACAAAAATAAGTGGAAGGCTTTACTCATAATCAAATAAGGTATTAGTCAATTTAAACCTTGAATGAACATAATTTTCTGATAGTATTCTATTAATAGGTTCACAAGGAAAATCCATTTGAAGTTATGCATGGATAGAAACCCCGTAAACAATTTCAAATGAGAAATATCTATAGTGATGGGAAAACCTATCAGGAGAGGGGAAAGAGGTGACAACACTGGCGATTGTGCAAGTGATGCCAAGGAAACTGATCCCCAGGCACATCGAAAGAAGAGCAGGAGATTTATCGATAATCCAACGTCGATCAAGGTGGGTGAGAGTCAAGAAGAGGAAATAAACATCAGAAATGAGGGAGATAGGGCGGTGGATCTGTTCATCCTGAAAATAGGCATCAATTTCACATATGATGGGATGCGTGGCGGGGTGATAGATGAAAGGTACCAATTCCATAGCGCCGAAGAATCACGTATAAGTAACCTTAGAGAAGAAGATCTGGGACGACAAGAGGGGAGTACCCAAAACCCTAAGTCCAACAACAAGGATTGGGTGACAACTACAAACCAACAAATATCTATGACAATCAACAACGTCGTTTCGAGAGTAACAGGAGTCCCTAGCATCGGGGGCGAAGGGTATTTCTTGGAGAAGCTCTTTGAGAATAACCTATTTGTGTCAGACATAACACTAAATGAGATTGATAGCAAACCATCTTTATCTATTGTTCAACATGCGGAAGAAAAACTGATAAAGCCCTAGAAATATGCAGTAGTCGTACGACTCCTTGGCTCAGATATTGGCTACATGACCTTGAGAGATAAACTAAAACTCCTATGGTAGATCACAGGCCAATTCAATATGTATGAACTAGATCTAGGTCATTTTGTGGTACAATTGTCATGTCTGTAAGACTATGAAAACGACCTCACTGGTGGCCCATGGAAGATCTTTGGACTAAACTTGCTAGTTTGGGATTGGTATCCTTCCTTTACAATAAAAGAAGAGATCCCATAACTTGTTGTATTGTGGGTTCATATACTGAACTTACCCCTTCATCTATACGTTCCTACTATGTTCCAATACATAGGTTTGGCTCTCAGAAGACTTATCAAAGTGTATACTCATACACTAATAGGTCTAGAAGAAAGTTCATGAGACTCACAATAGAACTAGATACAACAAGGCCATTCCATTGTTACATACTCATCAATGGAACTGAATATGAAGTTATATATGAAGGCTTCCCTTAGGTCTGTGCTACCTGTGGAGAAGTGGGTCACACTTCCAAAGAGTGCATAATGTACGAAGAACAAGAAACAATGGAGACTAGGTTGGGACAACAACAGAATATACAATATGAATGGTAGACCCAGAAAAGGAGAGGCAACAGAAGACGAACCCATAATCATTCTCAACAGACTAAATGCCAAGGAAGTACCAACCGATTTGCTAATCTAGCAATGATGGGGGACCCTCCTGATTCAGGCCAGGACACCCAACATCAAGCCAACGTCGATGACACATACAGATAATAAAGAAGAGCTGAGAAGATATGGAAGAAGAAGACTAACACCCAGGAGATAGGCCCTGAGGCTAATAGAAGACTCCTAGGAGATGTCTAAAATGTGCAGATTGATACTGAGGAATTGCAACTGCAGAGGAAGGAAGTGTTGGGTTTTAGGGAGAGAGACAGAGAAGGCAGCAGAAACAAAAAATTTCTTCTCCCAAACCCAGAACGAAGGAATCGCGTAAACGTCTATACAGTAGGAAGGATGGTTTGTAGAGGCATACCTTGTCCCGAGGCTTGCTCGGCGACGTTACCTCATGGCTTGTGTGGTCTTCACCTCCGATCTTGGATAGTGTCTGTGCAACTCTTGGTCTCACTGGGACTGTCGGGATTGACAACTGTCCTTCGAGCGGCAAAAGTCTCCCGCCTATGAAGTGGTCCACACGGACCACTTGGAACTCCGATATCCTTGTCCCATAAGGAATCAGAAGGAGTCTCACCTTCCTGTCAGCGTACTAGTCACCAACACACTCTCTTACAACCAGTTGCTTTTCTGTAGTTGTCTTTCACTTGTTGTGCCTCCCTTATCAGGTAGCACTTACTCGGGCTCTCTCGGTTACCACAACTAGAGAGAACGACAACTTTGTAGAGTAACTGGTGTTTTGAGTTGTTGTACCTGAGAAACCCCCAATACCCCTATATATAGGAGGGTCATGGGATAGGGTTATCTACCCCAAGCAATGCGAGATTAAAGCAGGAGTAGAAGGGTTCGAGATTTTCCACAAAAACAACCAACTACGCCACCTGAACCGATCATTTCAAGCATGAAACGGTCGGTTGGTGAGCTGAGCCGATCAGTTCAGACCTGAACCGGTCATTTGGGACACTAGAGTCGATCGGTTCACTTGTGAGCTGATCGGTTCGTGTTCCTGGTCCAACTCAAATTGACTTTCAAATTTGTTTCCAACTAATCAAATATTAATCCTTGTCCAAATCGAATTTGTATAAGTGAAACAAATTGTATTTGCAAAATAGTCTTCTGACTTTCCAAACGATCTCGGTTGTTCCACGAATCGATCAGTTCAACAATTGACTTGATCGTTTTATAACACATGAGCTGATCGACTCACAACTTGAGCCGACCAGTTCACCAACCTGAGTCGATCGGTTCATCTCATGAGCTGATCGGTTGGGGTAGCAGACTGTGCAAATCAATCAATTGCGGTTTCAATCAATCTGATACTCTAATCAATCAGTCCAACACCTTAAACACTATGATACTGAGCTATCAATTGATTGAGTGTTTAATTGAACTACTAAACTCCTTTAGTAATCAATCTAAACATAGTTTGTGGATAAACTCATCTTCCAGGTTAAATCCTCTGTGTGTGACCCTGCAGGTCCATTTCACGTTGGCAGTGAAAGTCCATAACACTTATGACTTCACAAGCAAAGAGTGGTGCCTAGTCACACATCAATGCTACCCAAGTGAAAAGGAATGTTGGAGAACAACTTTCAATTCTACAATCTGTGAATGGTGTTACAGTGAATGTATAATTCCTTTGGCATTGATATCTCGAATGAACTCAAGGCATGGAACAGTCATCCTGTCAACATTCATTCAGTTTCTTGATCTCATAGTAGATTGAAGGAGATATATATGACATCAATATCATATACTGATTCACACATGCGTGAACGCCTATCTCAATCCTACTCATCAAGTGTCCATGGATATCAAACTCCCTCAGGAGGGACAAATCACATATCTATCACTCACCCCTCAAAAGCCCCATGTGTCAAAGCCACCCAATCATCACCTTTATAACAACCCATGTTTCAGGACTGCGTTTGATGATGTCAAAGTGTACCCAATGACATGTGTTGAGTGTAGTGATTTTAGGTCAAAGAATCACACTCACCACCATCACTGTGAGAACTGACTGTGACTACCAAGTCATGGTTCCATGTGTCAAACTCACGGTGGGTCTATCTGGTACGCTTGTTCTCTAACAAGTACCTATGTGTTTGGTTTGATATCTCTATATCATGACTAATGAGATTTTTTCATCAACCAATACCACAATCTAGTCTTGTGTGTCATTGTTGTGTATCTACCTTCTACAATGATATCCGACTAGGGACATAATAAGAATGTACAAACTCTTAGCATCTATATGATCTCATCATTCAGGTCCTGAACCTAAAGGCATACGTCATTGAGTACTTTCATTCTCTAGACATTCAATCTGTTCTATCATTATCTCATATGACTGAACCAGAAAGAATTGGAAGCTTGCCTTTGATGTTTATCAAATCAATCTTAATGTATCCCACCAATCATCCCATGATTGGCTCTTAGGGCATACATACCAACAGACTCCCACTTGCTCTGCGAGCCAATCACCCTTGAATCATATTCATAGTGATCTTCAAACATGTCCCACATGTTACTATGCTCTAGTGCTAACATAGTGAGTTATGGCAACACCTTGCCAAAGTCGGTATTAATTGCATGTCTCTCATCTCTTCGTTGTACGTCATACGTATGAGATGGAGTTGTCGTAATATACGATCTAGTATTCCTTTGCTAACCTTTAGCCACATTGCATGACCAAACACTCCTAACTTGTCATCAATGATCGGAATATCTATAAGTTTATCTCTATGAACTCCTAGATCCATATAGTATCCACTGTTGTTCTCTAACACTCAGATACACGGCTTTTCCTTTTAAACGGCTTTATTGGAATGTTTACATTTATCAACAATCATTCACTTTTATATATATCCCATATATATTTTGCAATTAATTCTATGTCCTTTTTGGAAGTTCGCATCAGTGCAACTCTTTATAATGAACTCTTCCTTATTTCCATAGAACTAGTACTTCTCAAGTACTTATCAAGTTCTTATGGTATTCCAGCAATCCTTATTGGAACTAGACAGACATCCACTCGTCATGTCCCACATACGAGTTATCAGGATGAGCATATCATATTGTCATGTCCTACATACAAGATGATAAATGTGTTTTGTTCTTGCCATGTCCATACATGCAAGATGATGGGATGATTACATACATGATAGATCCATATTTATTCTTAGTGTTCCCATTCTTCATAAAAATTGGACACTTGGCTCTGGGATACTAACTCCATGTAACATGGATAAGTTTTCTCCCACTGAATCTGTGCATACTGAACCCTTCAGTATAGATTTCCAATGTATGTTCTCTCTTTTTAGGTCAAGAGGTTTTCGATAACTATCTCTATAGATCTCTATTCCTATCACATAGGAAATGTCTCTATCTTCCTTAAAGATAATTTCCACTTGGATTTCCATTCTAGAACATTTCCATTTCACATCGTCATGTGGAATGTGAATATTCTCCCACTAAATCACAGATTCCTTCTTTATCTTTGTCATATCAGTCAAACCCTTTGACTATATCATCAAAGTAAAGATCCAGCTTTGAGTTTCTTATACTTCTTCAATCACATTGATTAGTCCATTGTAACTTATAGAATTCATTTGCATTAATGGATTCATAAACCTTATAGGTTGTGTCACGTACACATCCTTGTCTTATTCCTCATAGGAATACGGTTTTAGTATCCGTATGCCAAATATTTTATTCATTAAGTTGCAATTAACAAGCATCATCCTTCTCAAAATGTTATCCATGTGTCTTAACACTTAAGACTCATTCACACTTATGGATTTCATCCCAATGGGTGCTACCATCAAGGTCATACCTTATGGTTCACATGGAAGTCATTTAGGATGTAATGGTCATAAACCATAACTCAAAATCCGGTTCCTCATATTCATCTAGATAGTTGACTCATCATATGACCAACTCATCACATAGATAATTGAGGTGTATCTGTCAAGGATATAAGAACTCATAACTTCTTATGATTCTTAATGTCCTTTATAAGTGTAGGGTATTCTTTATTTAAGAAGAAATTAGTTATTTGATAATCATCCTCTAACTCCTTGAGTATGACTCCTTATTGATTTAGACATCACCATGCCTTAATCATGAGCTTATTATGATACACTATCATAATCACTCATAAGGATCTCAATCATTTGGTTCAAGTATTTTATTCATTGATCTCATCAAGAATTAACACTTTACCAAATTCATACTTCATCAATGATATTCTTGAACACTTCAAGATATTCATATTGGTATTTATCTAAACACTGTTTGAAGTATTAGCATTTGCTCCAATAGGTATGTAAATACATCACATGTATTATACCTAATAGGATAATCAATTTCCCACTACTACTAGTGAAGATTGATTAATCATGTCTATGAGATTCATGTCTCTTATTGGTTCTCTAACCAAAAGAGTCTAGATTTATCCATCATATGGAAACTAGAAATGAATTTCTCATGATTTATGCTAATTTGATTGTTTGAGTTATCAATAACTTTTAGGTATAATTTTATCTTATGCATACCAAGTACCACAAGATAAACAAGGCATTGCCATAAAGATCATATCTTTTGAAATTGAAACATCAACTTTATTAATTGCTATCATTGTCATACAATATGCAAAAATAATGTGTTTCTATTCATTGGAAAATATGAAATACCATTTCATAACTCTATTACATGCCTTCAAGGCTGAAAATAAACTAAAGTACTCCTATCTATGGCGGAAACACTTGCCCCATTTATTGAGTGCTTTACATTTTATATCTTGGTATCATATACCTCAAAAATGTTACAAGTTTATTTCATGACACCTTCAGGTGGAGACGTCTGTCGCCTCCTTCTTCTTTAGTTCTTCTAGATAGAGTGGACAATTCCTTTTCTAATGTCCTGGCTTTTGACAATGGTAGCAATTGCTTCTCTTGGTCACGCCTCCCTTGGCCTTGAGAGTTGAAGATGACTTGGGTTGTTGGCTAGCATCAGAACCTTTCTTAGCCTTGCCCTTGCCCTTGCGCTTGGACTTGCCTTTCTTACTGCTGATCATCATCACAGACTTACGCTTGTCCTTCTTCATCTGTGCCTCGGTTGTCCTCAACATGCCCAACAACTCTGTCAACAGCTTGTCAAAGTTGTTCATGTTGTAGTTCATCACAAACTGACTATAGGATTCTGGCAATGATTGTAGTATCACGTCAGTAGCCAACTCTTGGCTCAGGGGAAATCCCAGTCTTGTCAGGTTCTCCACATACCTAATCATTTTGAGCGTGTGAGGACCAACTGGATCTCCTTCTGTAATGACACATTTGAACAGTGCCCTGGAGACATCATATCTCCCTTGTCGTGCTTGATCTTCATACATGTTCTTGAGATGCTAAATCATCTCAATGACACCCATGTTCTCATGTTGTCTCTGCAACTCATGGTTCATGGAGTACAACATCAAGCACTTCGCATTAATGGCATCATCAGAATGCTTCTTATAAGCATCCCTTTCTGCCTTTGGTGCGGTAGGAGCAGGTTCCTCTGGAATTGGAGTATCCAAGACATAGAGCTTTCGCTCTTGAGTGAGAACAATTCTCAATATCCTAAACCAGTCATGGAAGTTAGTCCCATTCAGCTTGTCCTTCTCAAGGACCGATCACAATGAAAAGTGATTGTTGTTTGCTGCCATTTGTACTACACAAGTAAATATATGCAATTTTAATCCAAAACTCAATTTTGACTTATTTGATTGATTCGAAAAGGTTGACGATATAATTAGGACTTTAATTAATTATCACTCCCACTATTTTTGTTCAAATTGATAGCCCTCACCATCAATTTGGAAAATTGTAGTGTACAATCTTCTAGTGGGTCAAGATCCATATTTCATCAAGTTGTGAGTCATCTTTGGTTGATCGCCTACAATCTTGACTATTTAGGCAGGCCATCATGCCAATTTCATCATATGCAACTCTTGATGAATGAACATGCGCAACACCTTGCCATGAACATTCCGTGCCTCTGGGCCTAGATGCTCTAAGAATCACTAGTTAAGTCTAACCCAAAAGCTGACACGGTAAACATGCAACCTACTTTGGTAGAACCTACATGTTTACCCTTCACACTTCCACGAGATAGACAGCACACCACGCTTTGGCGTAACCTACGCTTGGTCGATCAAGTTTTTCATATGTACCGCTAATGGAAGGCGTAAAAGACTTAAATTTAGATGAGGGATTTGGTTTTATAGGTACATATATATTTCCAATCACCACAATACATAGTACGTATCATATACATGCTATATCCCACAGAAAACATGTGAAATGATAAAAGCAATGATTATGGACATCCTAATGTGATTCCTCAAGCCAAGAGAAATCACGGTCATCTAGGTCTACATCACATGCAACCTGTATAAGATGAAGTGCTATAGTTGTCCGAATTGATCAACTCATCACATGAATGACCTACTCGCTCTGGCCAGTCATCTGGGTGCCACCAGCCGATCGGTTGGCTCCTCCAACCGATCAGTTTGTCTGGTCATCGTGCATCTCCTCATGGCCGCCACCGGATCATCTCGCTCCTCGAACCAGTTGTTTGGATCGCCAACTGATAGGTTCACGCCTGGAACCGATCATCTCAGTCATCGTCAGATGTCCTCCGTTCTTTGACATAACAGGAAATAAAAGATCTATCCTATTTTACATTTGAATGGGAAAACCCCGAGTTACATTCGGGGGCAGCAAAGGTAGGAAAGAAATCTCGAGTTATCTTGAGTTACATCAGGAATAAGGAGGTAGGGAATCGGTGCACAGACTGAGATGCAAGCAACCACATTCAACCAAGCATACATATAGGGTATATTGGCCATAACCATGCTATACATCCACCACAAAACGCATTTAAAGGTGACGCATATCGAGTGCATTCATATTACATATCATATATGTATATTGGAATTTGTGGATTTAGGATTGGACATGCATAAAGCCAATTTTATTCGCATCATATGCAATAAATAAATGTGACAAACCAAAATTGATCATATCAATAATCCTAAAGTATAGAGCAGTTGATGTGGCTCTGATATCACTGTTGGGTTTTAGGGAGAGAGACAGAGAAGGCTGCGGAAACAAAAATGTTCTTCTCCCAAACCCAGAATGAAGGAATCGCGTAAACGTCTATACAATAGGAAGGATGGTTTGTAGAGGCATACCTTGTCTCGAGGCTTGCTCGGCGACGTTACCTTGCGGCTTGCACGCTCTTCACCTCTGGTCTTAGACGGTGTATGTGTAGCTCCTGGTCTCATCGGGACTGTCGGGATTGATAGCTGTCCTCTGAGCGGCAGAAGTCTCCTGCCTCTGAAGTAGTCCACACAGACCACCTAGAACTCCGATCTCCTTGTCCCACAAGGAATCAGAAGGAGTGTCACCCTCCTATTGGCGTACTAGTCACCAACACACTCTCCTGCAACCAGTTTCTTTTATGTAGTTGTCTTTCCCTTGCTGTGCCTCCCTTATCGGGTAGCACTTGCTCAGGCTCTCTCAGTTACCACAACCAGAGAGAATGACAACTTTGCAGAGCAACTGATGTTCTGAGTTGTTGTACCTGAGAAGCCCCCAATACCCCTATATATATAGGAGGGTCATGGGACAGGGTTCTCTACCCTGGGCAATGCGGGATTAAAGCAGGAGTATAAGGGTTCGAGATTTTCCACAAAAACAACCAACCGAGCCACCTGAACTGATCGTTTCAAGCATTAAATGGTCGGTTGGTGAGCTGAGCCAATCGGTTCAGACCTGAACCGGTCATTTGGGACACCTGAGCTGATCAGTTCACTTGAGAGCCGATTGGTTCATGTTCCTGGTCCAACTCAAATTGACTTTCAAATTTGTTTCCAACTAATCAAATATTAATCCTTGTCCAAATCGAATTTGTACAAGTGAAACAAATTGTATTTGCAAAATAGTCTTCTGACTTTCCAAACGATCTCGGTTGTTCCACGGATTGATCGGTTCAATAATTGAGCTGATCGTTTCATAACACATGAGCTGATCGAATCACAACTTGAGCCGACCGGTTCACCAACCTGAGCTGATCGATTCATCTCATGAGCCGATCGGTTGGGGCAGCAGACTGTGCAAATCAGTCAATTGTAGTTTCAATCAATCTGATACTCTGATCAATCGGTCCAACACCTTGAACACTATGATACTGAGCTATCAATTGATTGAGTGTTTAATTGAACTACTAAACTCCTTTAGTAATCAATCTAAACATGGTTTGTGGATAAAGTCCTCTTCCAGGTTAAATCCTATGTGTGTGACCCTGCAGGTCCATTTCACGTTGGCAGTGAAAGTCCATAACACTTATGACTTCACAAGCAAAGAGTGGTGCCTAGTCACACATCAGTGCTACCCAAGTGAAAAGGAAAGTTGGAGAACAACTTTCAATCCTACAATCTGTGAATGGTGTTACAGTGAATGTATAATTCCTTTGTCACTGATATCCCAAATGAACTCAAGGCATGGAACAGTCATCCTGTCAACGTTCATTCAGTTTCTTGATCTCAGAGTAGATTGAAGGAGATATGTATGACATCAATATCATAAACTGATTCATACATGCGTACACACCTATCTCAATCCTACTCATCAAGTGGCCATGTATATCAAACTCCCTCAGGAGGGACAAATCCCATATCTATCACTCACCCCTCAAAATCCTCATGTGTCAAAGCCACCCAATCATCACCTTTATAACAACCCATGTTTCAGGACTGCGTTTGATGATGTCAAAGTGTACCCAACGACATGTGTTGAGTGTAGTGATTTCAGGTCAAAGAATCACACTCACCACCATCACTGTGTGAACTGACTATGACTACCAAGTCATGGTTCCATGTGTCAAACTCATGGTGGGTCTGTCTGGTACGCTTGTTCTCTAACAAATACCTATGTGTTTGGTTTCATATCTCTATATCATGACTAATGAGATTTTTTCATCAACCAACACCACAATCTAGTCTGTTATGTCATTGCTGTCTATCTACCTTCCACAATGACATCCAACTAGGGACATAATAAGAATGTACAAACTCTTAGCATCTGTATGATCTCACCATTCAGGTCCTAAACCTGAAGGCATACGTCATTGAGTATTGTCATTCTCTAGACATTCAATTTGTTCTATCTGTTGGTATGTATACCCATAGAGCAAGTCATATGATGATTGTAATGGGATACTTTGTAAATGATTTGAATAATAATAAAGGCAATTTCCGATATATATGTTTAAACTGTTTTTGAGATGATGGTGTAACATGATACATGTCTAAAGAATGATTTTACTCAATGACGTATGCTTTTAGGTTAAGGACCTAAACGATGAGATCATGCGGATGTCAAGAGTATACATTCTTGTTTGGTCCCTAGTCAGTTGTTATTGTGGAAATAACCATAGACATCAATAACACTAAAGACTAGATTGTGTGTTGGTTGATGATAGAATCTCATTAGTCATGATATAGTGATATCAAACCAAGCACATAGGTACTTGTTAGAGAACAAGGTACCAGACAGACCCACCGTGAGAGTGACACATGGAACCATGACTTGGTAGTCACAGTCAGCTCTCACAGTGATGGTGGTGAGTGTGATTCTTAGACCTGAAATCACTACACTCAACACATGTCGTTGGGTGCACTTTGACATCATCAAACGCAGTCCTGAAACATGAGTTGTTATAAAGGTGATGATTGGGTGCCTTTGACACATGGGGCTTTTGAGGGGTGAGTGATAGATATGGGATTTGTCCCTCATGAGGGAGTTTGATGTCCTTGGCCACTTGATGAGTAGGATTGAGAAAGGCATGTGCATGCACGTGTGAATCAATATGTAATATTGATGTCACACACATCTCACCCAGTCTGCTCTGAGATCAAGGAAATGAATGAATGTTGACAGGATGACTGTTCCATGCCTTAAGTTCATTCAGGATATCAGTGATAAAGGAATTATACATTCACTGTAACACCATTCACGGATTTTAGGATTGAAAGTTGTTCTCCGACTTTCTATTTCACTTGGGTAGCACTGATGTGTGACTAGGCATCGCTCTTTGCTTGTGAAGTCATAAGTGTTATGGACTTTCACTGCCAATGTGAAATGGACCTACAGGGTCACACACATAGGATTTAACTTGGAATAGGAGTTTGTCTACAAACATGTTTAGATTGATTACTAAAGGAGTTTAGTAGTTCAATTAAACACTCAATTAATTGATAGCTCAATATCATAATGTTCAAGGTGTTGGACACATTGATTGGAGTATCAGATTGATTGAAACTGCGATTGACTGATTCTACACAATCTGCACTCCCAACTGATCGGCTCATGTGACGAACCGACCGGCTCAGCTTGGTGAACCGATCAGCTCAGGTGGTTAGTCGATCGGCTCATGGACGGGGTGAAACGATTGCTTCAAGTGTTGAAACGATTGGTTCAACTGATGCAACCGAGCAAGTTGGGAAAGTAGGATTGGTGAGAAATTTCCTTTTGTTTCACTTGCCCAATTTGATTGGAACAAGGATTGGTATTTGGTACCAATTAGAAACAAAAGAAGAAAAGTCAATCGAGAACTGATCAGGACCATGAACCGACCGGTTCAGAAGTGAACCGATCGGCTCATGGGTCCCAACCGATCGATTGAGGTGTCAACCGACCGCCCCAACCGACTGTTTCAGTTCTGAAACGATCGGTTCAGGTTACGCAGTTGGTAGTTTTTGTGGAAAATCCCAAACCCTTCTACTCCTACTTTAGTCCCGCATTGCCCGGGATAGAGAACCCTGTCCCATGACCCTCCTATATATATAGGGGTATTGGGGGCTTCTCAAAGTACAACCCAGTGTAACCAGTTGCTCTGTGAAGTTGTCGTTCTCTCTGGTCTTGGTATCCGAGAGAGCCCGAGCAAGTGCTACCCGATAAGGGAGGCACAGTAAGGGAAAGACAACTGCAGAAAGCAACATGTGGCAGGAGAGTGTGTTGGCAACTAGTATGCCGACAGGAGGGTGTGACTCCTTCTGATTCCTTATGGGACAAGGAGATCGGAGTTCCAGGCAGTCCGTGTGGATGACTGCAGAGGCCGGAGACCTCTGTCGCTCGGAGGACAACTGTCAATCCCGACAGTCCCGGTGAGACCAAGAGTCGTCAGTCCCGGTGTGACCAGGAGCTGCACAGACACCATCTAAGACCAGAGGTGAAGACCGTGCAAGGCGCGAGGTACTGTCTCTGAGAAAGTCTCGGGACAAGGTATGCATCCACAAACCATCTTTCCTATTGTATAGATGTTGACGCGATTCCTTTTGTTCTGGGTTTTTGGGAGAAATTTTTTTATTTCCGCTGCTTCTCTGCCTCCCTTATAACCCAACAGTGGTATCATAGCCACGTCAACTTCTCTATATTTTAGGATTATCGATATGATCGATTTTGGTTTGTCGCCTTTATTTATTGCATACGATGCGAATAAAATTGGCTTTATGCATGTCCAATCCACAAATCCCAAATATACATATATGATATGTAATATTAATGCACTCGATACGTGTTGCCCTTAAACAATTTTGTGGTGGATGTGTAGCATGGTTATGGCCTATAAATCCTATATCTGTGTGTGGTTGTATGTGGTTGCTTGCATCTCAGTCTGCGCACTGATTCCCTTCTCCTATTCCTGATGTAACTTGAAATAATTCGAGATTTCTTTTCCTACCTTTGCTCCCCCCGAATGTAACTCGGGGTTTCACAATTCAATTGTAAATAAGATAGGTTTTATTTCCTGTTATGTCAAAGAACGACGGACGGCCTGACGAGGCCCTGAGATGATTGGTTCAAGGCGTGAACTGATCAGTTGGTGTTCCAGATGACCGGTTCGAGGAACGAGACGAGCGGGTGGCGATCTGAGGAGATGCACGACGACCAGTGAACCGATCGGCTGGTGGCACCCGAACAACCAACCTGATGGCACGCCGATCAGTCATCAAGATGAGTTGATCAAACCCAGAAAGGCAGGCACATATTTCATCTTGTACAGGTTGCATGTGATGTAGACCTAGATGACCGTGATTCCTCTTGGCTCGAGGAATCGCAATAGGATGGCCATAATCATTGCTTTTATCGTTTTGCATGTTTTCTGTGGGATATAGCATGTATATGATACATACTATATATTGTGGTGATTGGATATGTATATGTATATAAAAACCAAATCCCTCATTAAATATTAAAGTTTTAGATGCCTTCCATATGCGACACACACGAAAAGCTTGATCGACCAAGTGTGGGCACGCCCTAGCATGGTGCACTGTCTATCTCGTGGAAGCGTGAAGGATGAATGTGTGGGTCTGCCCTAGCAGGGTGCATATTCATCGTGTTGGCTTTGGGTCGGACTTAACAAGGTGATCTAGATGGGATCTAGTACCTTGAGGCATGGAGATGATCATGGCAAAGAGTTGCATATGACATATTTCAAGAGTTGCATATGATGCAATTGGCAAGAGTTGCCTACCTGAGAGATCTGAGTTGTGGGTGACAGCCCTAGTTGGTCCATGGCTCAGAGGATTTCAGGATCTTGACCCACTAGAAGATTGTGCACTGCAATCTTCCGAATAGATGGTGAGGGCTGTCAATTTGAATGAAAATAGTGGGAGTAGTAATTAATTAAAGGCCTAATTAACTATCGTCAGATTTTATTCAAATCAAATCAAAAGGAGTTTTGACAAATGCAATTTTCTCTTATAGAATGGCAAAAGAATCATCCTTTAAAATGGGAAAATTAATTGAGAACAAATTCCATAACTGGTTGAGGACTGTGAGAAGTGTTTTGCACAATCCAGATATACCAGGAGCCTTTGAATCCACTCTATGTACGCTTAATGTGTTGGTTAAGAGGAAAGAAAGTTCATTGATAGAGATCAATGGAACGAAAGGTAAGGGAGAGAAGGGTTCTCTCGCCAAACCAATTTCTTCTACATGGAGAGGATGGAAGGAATGATGGAAGAAGAAGTCAGAGATAGAGATCTCTACTTCTGGTGTATACGTGATAGAGATTAACTTTACTACTTCTTTGTCATGGGTACTTGATACCGGATGCGGATCTCACATTTGTTCAAAAGTGAAGGATCTTAAGAGAAGTAGGCCTTTGGGGAAAGGCGAGGTTGAACTACGTGTTGCCAATGGGGCAAGAGTTGCCGCCAGTGCCGTAGGAACCTATGAGTTAACTCTACCAAGTGGGCTAATAATAGAGTTGAAGAACTGCTATTATGTACCTGCCATAAATAGGAATATCATTTCCGTCTCTTGTTTGGACAAAGATGGATTTGAATTTCTTATTAAGAATGGAAAATGTTCCATTTCTAAAGATGGGATCTTTTATGGCAGTGCCCCAATGTCTTATGGTCTATACTTGATAGATTTGGAGACAAGTGTATACAACGTAAACACCAAAAGGCAAAAACTCAACAACTCAAACAAAACATATCTTTGGCATTGTCGTCTAGGGCACATAAATGAGAAACACATATCTAGACTCCATAAGGATGGTTATCTAGATTCTTTTGATTATGAATCAATAGAGACATGTGAATCTTGTTTATTGGGAAAGATGACCAAGACTCCCTTTTCAGGTAAAGGTGAGAGAGCTAGTGATCTATTAGGACTCATACATACTGATGTATGTGGGCCTTTTAGAAATAATGCCAGAAATGGGTATCAATACTTCATTACCTTCACTGATGATTTCACTAGGTATGGCTATGTGTACCTGATGAAGCATAAGTCAGAAACCCTTGAAAGGTTCAAGGATTTCATGAATGAAGTACAGAACCAACTTGGTAAAAGTATTAAGGCACTTTGATCCGATCGAGGTGGAGAATACTTAAGCTAGGAGTTTGAGGACCTTCTACGAGCCCATGGTATTGTATCACAATGGAATCCGCCTAGAACACCACAACA
The DNA here is from genome assembly GCA_963693085.1 of Alisma plantago-aquatica. NCBI lineage: Eukaryota > Viridiplantae > Streptophyta > Magnoliopsida > Alismatales > Alismataceae > Alisma > Alisma plantago-aquatica. The sequence goes on along the minus strand of OY856409.1, from coordinate 1,505,169,429 downwards.
TAATGGTGTGTCTGAAAGAAGGAATCACACATTGTTGGATATGGTGCGATCAATGATGAGTTTTGCTGATCTTCCAATTTCCTTCTGGGGTCATGCTCTTGAAACCGCCGCGTTTACACTTAACTGAGTGCCATCTAAATCGGTTCAAAAGACACCATATGAGATATGGTATGGGAAGCGTCCCATTTTGTCTTTTATGAAGATTTGGGGTTGTGAGGCTTACGTCAGGAAAATGTTTCTTGATAAGCTTGGACCCAAATCCGATAATTGTTATTTTATTGGATACCCCAAGGAAACGAGGGGATATTATCTATACCACCCTACTGACAACAAAGTGTTTGTTGCCAGGGATGCTGTGTTCCTAGAGAAGGAATTTATTTCCAAAGGAAGCAGTGGGAGGAAAATAGAGCTTGAAGAGGTTCAAGCCCAACAAGAAAACATTGAACCGATAGATGTACGAGAGGAATATGGAGATTCACAAGGTGTTGTGGAATCTCATTCTCCTCAGGTAACACAAGGACCTCGTAGATCTAGTAGGTCCCACCTTGAACCAGAGAGGTTTGGATACCTTGTAACTCAAGAAGGTGGTGAGTTGATCATAGATGATGATCCAACTACCTACGTAGAGGCTATGGAGGGACCAGATTTTGAGAAATGGCTTGAAGCCATGAGATCCGAGATGGAATCCATGTACTTCAACAAAGTATAGACTTTGGTGGAACCACCCGAAGGGGTAAAACCCATAGGGTGCAAGTGGGTCTTTAAGAAGAAGACCGACATGGATGGCAATGTGCAAACTTATAAAGGCAGATTGGTTGCTAAGGGATTTCGACAAGTTCAAGGTGTTGACTATGATGAAACATTTTCTCCAGTTGCCATGATTAAGTCCATCAGGATCATGCTTGCTATTGCAGCTTATTATGACTGTGAGATTTGGCAGATGGATGTTAAAACCGCATTCCTTAACGGGAATATAAATGAGGATGTGTACATGACATAGCCTGAAGGTTTTGTATATCCAAAGAATGCCAATAAAGTTTGTAAGCTGCAAAGGTCAATCTATGGATTGAAGCAAGCATCTCGGAGTTGGAATCTTCAATTTGATGAGGAAGTCAAAGTGTTTGGATTTACTCAAAATGAAGATGAATATTGTATGTACAAGAAGGTTAGTGGGAGCTCGACCACATTCCTCATATTGTATGTGGATGACATACTTTTGATGGGGAATGATGTCTTAGCCTTAGAGAAGGTAAAGACTTGGCTTGGGAATACTTTCTCAATGAAGGACTTAGGAGATGCATCCTACATTCTAGGAAATAAGATCTATAGAGATAGATCTAGAAGGATTCTCGGACTAAGTTAAAGCACGTACATTGACAAAGTGTTGAAGCAGTTCAGCATGGAGAACTCAAAGAGAGGCAACATCCCCATGCTACATGGAGTCACCGTCTCTAGAGCTCAGTGTCCCCAATCTTGTGAAGAGAGGGAGCGTATGAATGGGATCCCATATGCATCAGCCATCGGATCCATCATGTACGCTATGTTGTGCACACGCCCAGATGTCTCGTATGCTCTCAGCATGACGACCAGGTACCATTCAGATCTCGGGGATGCTCACTGGACAGCTGTAAAGAACATCCTCAAGTACTTGCGAAGGACTAAGGATCAATTTCTTATTTACGGCGGTGAGGAAGAGCTGGTTGTAAAAGGTTACACCGATGCAAGCTTCCAAACTGATAAAGATGATTACAGATCGCAGTCAGGATTTGTATTTTGCCTTAATAATGGAGTTGTGAGCTGGAAGAGTTCCAAGAAAGAAACAGTTGTCGATTCTACTACAGAGGTCGAGTATATTGCTTCTTCACATGCAGCAAAGGAGGCTGTGTGGATCAAGAAGTTCATTTCTGAACTTGGTGTAGTTCCCAGTAGTTGTGATGCAATTGAACTTTATTGTGACAATAATGGAGCTATTATACAAGCTAAGGAACCCAGATCACATCAGCGGTCCAAGCACATACTGTGGCGCTTCCATCTCATACGAGAGATCGTACAACAAGGAGATGTGAAGATTTGCAAAGTACCAACTGAAGACAACATAGCTGATCCACTGACTAAGGCCCTTTCTCAGCAGAAGCATGATGGTCATGCTAGGTCACAAGGACTGAGGTTCCTTGGTGACTGGCTCTAAGTGCAAGTGGGAGTCTGTTGGTATGTATGCCCATAGAGCAAGTCATATGATGATTGTAATGGGATACTTTGTAAATGATTTGAATAATAATAAAGGCAATTTCCGATCTATATGTTTAAACTATTTCTGAGATGATGATGTAACATTATAGATGTCTAAAGAATGATTTTACTCAATGACGTATGCTTTTAGGTTAAGGACCTAAACGATGAGATCATGTGGATGTCAAGAGTATACATTCTTGTTTGGTCCCTAGTTGGTTGTTATTGTGGAAATAACCATAGACATCAATAACACTAAAGACTAGATTGTGTGTTGGTTGATGACATAATCTCATTAGTCATGATATAGTGATATCAAACCAAGCACATAGGTACTTGTTAGAGAACAAGGTATCGGACAGACCCACCGTGAGAGTGACACATGGAACCATGACTTGGTAGTCACAATCAGCTCTCACAGTGATGGTGGTGAGTGTGATTCTTAGACCTGAAATCACTACACTCAACACATGTCATTGGGTACACTTTGACATCATCAAACGCAGTCCTGAAACATGGGTTGTTATAAAGGTGATGATTGGGTGGCTTTGACACATGGGGCTTTTGAGGGGTGAGTGATAGATATGAGATTTGTCCCTCCTGAGGGAGTTTGATGTCCTTGGCCACTTGATGAATAGGATTGAGAAAGGCATGCGCATGCACGTGTGAATCAATATGTGATATTGATGTCACACACATCTCACCTAGTCTGCTCTGAGATCAAAGAAATGAATGAACGTTGACAGGATTCCATGCCTCGAGTTCATTCAGGGTATCAGTGACAAAGGAATTATACATTCACTGTAACACCATTCACGGATTGTTGGATTGAAAGTTGTTCTCCAACTTTCTATTTCACTTGGGTAGCACTGATGTGTGACTAGGCACCGCTCTTTGCTTGTGAAGTCATAAGTGTTATGGACTTTCACTGCCAACGTGAAATGGACCTGTAGGGTCACACACATAGGATTTAACCTGAAATAGGAGTTTGTCCACAAACATGTTTAGATTGATTACTAAAGGAGTTTAGTAGTTCAATTAAACACTCAATTAATTGATAGCTCAATATCATAATGTTCAAGGTGTTGGACACATTGATTGGAGTATCAGATTGATTGAAACTGCGATTGACTGATTCTGCACAATCTGCACTCCCAACCGATCGGCTCATGTGATGAACCGATCGGCTCAGCTTGGTGAACCGATCGGCTCAGGTGGTAAGTCGATCGGCTCATGGACAGGGTGAAATGATTGCTTCAAGTGTTGAAATGATTGGTTCAACTGATGCAACCGAGCAAGTTGGGAAAGTAGGATTGGTGATAAATTTCCTTTTGTTTCACTTGCCCAATTTGATTGGAACAAGGATTGGTATTTGGTACCGATTAGAAACAAAAGAAGAAAAGTCAATCGGGAATTGATCAGGACCACGAACTGACCGGTTCAGAAGTGAATTGATCGGCTCCTGGGTCCCAACCGATCGGCTCAGATCCCCAACCGTCCATTTCAGTTCTGAAACGATCAGTTCAGGTTACGCAGTTGGTTGTTTTTGTGGAAAATCTCGAACTCTTCTACTCCTGCTTTAGTCCCGCATTGCCCGGGATAGAGAACCCTGTCCCATGACCCTCCTATATATAGGGGTATTGGGGGCTTCTCAAAATACAACCCAGTGCAACCAGTTGCTCTGTGAAGTTGGCGTTCTCTCTGGTTTTGGTAACCGAGAGAGCCCGAGCAAGTGCTACCCGATAAGGGAGGCACAACAAGGGAAAGACAACTGCAGAAAGCGACTGGTGGCAGGAGAGTGTGTCGGTGACTAGTACGCCGACAGGAGGGTGCGACTCCTTCCGATTTCTTGTGGGACAAGGAGATCAGAGTTCCAGGAAGTCCGTGTGAATGACTGCAGAGGCGGGAGACCTCTGCCGCTCGGAGGACAACTGTCAATCCCGACAGTCCCGGTGAGACCAGGAGTTGTCAGTCCCGGTGCGACCAGGAGCTGCACAGACACCGTCCAAGACTGGAGGTGAAGACCGCACAAGGTGCGAGGTACTGTCGCCGAGCAAGCCTCAGGACAAGGTATGCGTACACAAACCATCTTTCCTATTGTATAGACGTTGACGTGATTCTTTTTGTTCGGGTTTTTGGGAGAAATTTTTTTGTTTCCGCTGCTTCTCTGCCTCCCTTATAACCCAACACTATCATTATCTCATATGACTGAACCAGAAAGAATTGGAAGCTTGCCTTTGATGTTTATCAAATCAATCTTAATGTATCCCACCAATCATCCCATGATTGGCTCTCAGGGCATACATACCAACAGGAAGACCATGTTGTAGTAAGCCCAGGAGTAGATGAGGTGATCAAAATCATTAATGTTGAAGCTGGAAAAGCCCTGACCATTGCCACTAATCCACCAAAAACCAGTATGTTAACAAATGATATTGATCTCGTGCAAGAAATCAATGATGCCCTGGCCACTCTACTGACCTTAGAGGGGAGAAAATCAAAGGATAGCGACACGAAAATGAAGCAAAAAAGGCAAGACAAAGACATCAATACTTGTTGAACCAGTCAGGAGAAGTCTACAAGGACTAGCACGGGAGGTTAATTTGTTCCATCACACTTGAAGGTGATGCTATCACAGATAATGTTACAGATGAGGTAGAGATGTAGGATGATGATAGTGGAAGATCTTAACAACATATGATGGGGGGGCCAAAAATATCTATCCATAACTACATTCAATTAAAGTCCAATGAAAAGATTTGCTGAAAATATCTCTTATCTTTGAAATAACAATAGAATAATCAAATTAATAATACTAAAATTATATTACAAAACTGGAAAATAGTTATAAAACCAACATATAATATATTGGCGTATGTATGCATTTTCTATTTGTAAAATATGACATTTATTTTTTAAAATTTTTGAAACAGCCACTAATCAAGTCAATTTTAGAATTTTGGCTAATATCTCTTTCAAAATGAGTAATCATTTTTTTAGACCAATAGAACCCACCTCGGGCAAGCCCAACATGATAAACTTTGGAGGCATGAGAGAGTTTGGTCCGGTCACCTCTATGACAAATCTGTGTCTATTGTCATTACATGGTGTTCTTGGTGTGGTTGGAACTTGGGTCAGGTTGGAACTTGGGTCATTCATTGGGATTTACCGAGCTCTTACCACCAGAGATATTGGGTCAAACAATGAGCAATCAAATTATTAATAAAAAAACTCATATTATGTTTTGTAAACATTCATAGGTAGGAGTTTTGACTAAAATATAAATAATAAAAATAGGATGTATAAGCCTAAATTATAAATAAATATAAGATGCTTAATTTTAAATAAAGATCAGTTAAGATGTTTCCTACAAAAGATTTAGCTTTTCAAATCATCATTCAAAGACGTGGTACACGAATATGTGACTATTATTTGTTTGTTAATTTGTCGGAGACTTTTAGAAAAATAGTTAGCAAATCCTATCTAATCTAATTGTGTATATTCAAAGATTCAGTAAATAAATATAAGTAATAGATACTACTACTTTTAATAAACAAATCTGGAGAGCCTAATATGGTATCATAGTAATAATGCAGGTGAATAGAGAAGAGAGAAAAAATCAATAATTTGGTTGGGGAAAGTGATATGAATGGGAGAGAAATAGATGTGAATGAATGAAAAAGATTGTGTGTATTCTGTTTCACATTGTTTGCGACCAATTTAGTGTAATAAAAATAAAAAGAGAAACATATTGGGAGGACTATCATAAATTATAAGAACGGAAAATGTGAAGGAAACTTTGGAAATTAAAATATAAACCAATGTTTTCAATATAGTATTAGGGATAATTTGATGGAAAACTTAAAATTTAATGTAGCATTTTGTAAGAAATTTAGAAACAAATTTTATTGAAAACATCAAAGAAAACATAGATAATTGACTAATTCTGATTAGGTAATTTGGAATCAAAATTATATTATAGATATAAAATATAACTTTAGATAGAACTTAATGTGAAACATAATGATATATGAACAAAATTGTTTATGCATCCCACAATCAATATAAAAAAGTAAATATAACATATTCTTATGGTATACATTTGTTTATTTTGTTAAATTTTATTCCTTCTTTATACTAATGAAAGACACTTAAATAAGCATGTTTTTCAATGCCTTATCATTTTTTCCCGTTCTTACCACAAATCAAAATTATTCTTGGGGGACAATTTATATTAACAATGTGGATATAATTTTAATTCATAAGCTTAATGTTGAAATTGTCATATTAGTTTTTTAATTTAGACATTTATTAGCTATTGACCAGTTTTACCTAATTGCTCCATTAATGTAAAATTTTTCTAATACATTGCATCTTTGTATAGTTATATATTATAATATTCGATCATTGAGTATATGTACTAATATTAAATTATTCATTTATAATTATTTCTAATATTTGTGTTGTCTCCGTAGGAATAAAACATATTAAAAATAGTTTCCATTCATAATCTTGTTCAACACTTGTTATTATTTTAATATCTTAATTAATTTAAAAGAAATCTCATTCTATTATATCATATGACCTCCATATTAATGACTATTTGTAATCATCAACATCCTTGAAGGGGCCATAAGTACTGTCTAACATAGTATTTTTAAAAATTAAAACATGGTATCATAGTATTAATATCTTTTGAAAATTCTTAGGGGGGCGTGGCCCCTCCCAGCCCTACATAAGATCCGTCACTGGATGACGACAAAGAGAACCAACCCCAGTTTACTGATAAAAGCTCCTAAACTCCTAAATCTAGCGGCTATTCGACCCACAACCTAATGGAGAACATACTGTGTTGGAACATACATGGAATTGCAAGACAGGAAGCACGACATAACTTCAAAGAAATAATGAATCACTTTAAGCCTAAGATCGTGGCTATTATGGAGCCATGGATAAGTGGAACCAAAGCTGAACAAATAATAAAAAAGATGGGCTTCGACTCATCCTTCTGGGTAGAAGCAAGAGGTTTTGCAGGTGGCATCTGGTTATGCTGGAGAAAGCACGAATGTCATGTAACTATTGTGAATTTCCACAGACAATTCATCACGTGCTGCATCAATAGAGAAACCTTAATTACTTTTGTATATGTTAACCCCCATCTCCCTGTCAGGAAACTACTTCGAAGGCACATTATGAATATGAGCCCATCATTCACCAAGCCATGTATCGTGCTCTGAGATTTCAACGCCACTATACATCTCACAGGAGAAAAGCCGTAGTATACACTTCAACCGTACGGAAGCACAACTGTTTCAAGAGACCTTGCTGGAAGCAGGTCTAACTGACCCTGGTTTCTCAAGGCCGAAGTTTACCTTTAAAAGGGAATCACTGCAAAAAAGACAGGACATGGCTGTTTCTAATGACCTGTTCATACAAACGTACCCAGGTTTCTTTGTGGAACACCTACCTCGACTGCAATCAGATCACTGCCCCCTCTTTATCAGTTCTAAGACGAGGAAGCCTAGTCAACGTCGATTCCTCTCAAAGACAAGGTAGGCGTCCAGAAAAGAATTCGAGAAGATTATTGGCAAACACTGGGACAACAACAAGTTGTTTAATGAAGCTCTGAACAAAGCTAAGGGTGCCATAACCAAGTGGGACGGAGAAACATATGGACAACTTTGAAAGAAGAAAGCAAGAATTATGGCAAATATTACCCGCCTTGAAACAGACCCTGCAGCCGACTATAACATCACAGACTCCCTATCCATGGACATGAAGATGGAGCTTGACAATATCCTAAGAGAAGAGGAGGAGGAATGGCAAGCCAAAAGTCATATCAACTGGTTGCGGAATGGAGACATTAACACACAGTGTTTATGTTAAGCAACGCCACAGATCCAATACCATTGCTATGCTCAAGAACCAGCAGGGAGAGTGAATATCTAGAGAGGAGTTGAAATCCATGGTCCGCCTTCACTTTCAAAAACTCCTCACTGCTGATGACAATGCCAATGCGGCAACAATTTGCTACATACCGGACAGATTCAAGCAATTAAGCCATATGCAGGCAGCATTTATCGCCGAGGCTCCTAATGAGGAAGAGGTTTACAATATCCTGATCAATACGAACTCTTATAAAGCGGCTGGACTGGACGGAATCATTGGTCATTTCATGAAGCACGGTTGGCGGATAGTTGGGAAATCTGTACTGGACACTATAACACATGTGCTGACAGGAGCTAAGCTCAGTAAGGAGTTGTGTAATGCGACAACCATCCTCATTCATAAAGTTCCAAGATCGGAACTCTGTGAGCAGCTCAGACTGATATCACTCAACAATCTTTGTCTGAAATTGGCGTCCAAAATTATAGTTGAAAGACTAAAGCGACATCTCCCTGGTTGGATATCCCAAAGTCAGAGCAGCTTTGTGTCGGGCAGGAGGATAACATATAACATTGCTCTTACACAGGAAACAATCCACATTATGAAACGGCAAAATTGTGCAAAGTACATTGCCATGAAAGTGGATTTGTCCAAAGCTTATGATAGGTTGTCCTAGAATTTCATAGTTGATACTCTAAATAGACTTTCCCTACCATCCAATATTACCAACTATGTCATGAACTCGATTACGACAGGAGAAACTACGATTTTGTGGAATGGAAATTGCACGTAACCGTTCAAAGCAAGTAGGGGTCTCCGCCAAGGAGACCCGCTATATCCCTATATATTCATGCTATGTATTGAAATACTAAGCCAAAATGATAGAAAAACTGGTCAGTACAGGCAAGTGGAAACCTCTCAAGCTATCTAATGAAGGGACGAAGCTATCTCATCTGTGTTTTGCGGATGACCTCATTCTGTTTAGCGAAGCTACTTCCCAACAGATGAAGACAATCATTGAGTGTTTCCATCAGTTTGAGAAAGCATTTGGGCAAACCATTTTTGTGAAGAAGACGCAAATCCATTATGCTGCTAGCGTTCCTGGGCAGACAAGGCGAACTATAGACAGGATCTGCAAATTCAGAGAAACAGATGATCTGGGGAAGTATCTTGGTGTCCCTATCCTACATATGAGAGTTACCAAGAAAACCTATTCTGAGCTACTGGACAAGGTTGAATCAAGAATCAACGAATGGGCAGCAAAAAGTTTATCACTTGCTGGAAGATGTTGTCTTGTAAAAACGACTCTTAATGTCATTCCCACCTATACTATGCAAACTGCACTTGAGACAGGAGATTTCTGTGTGTGTGTGTGTGGGGGGGGGGGGGGGGGGGGGGGGGGGTGCGCACATAAGGCTCATCCGTGCTCGCTGGTAGCATGGAACAAGGTCACAAGCACTAGGGAGAACGGAGGGTTGGGTATTAAATCCATGAGGGAGTGGAACAAAGCTCTGCTTCTTAAAAATACCTGGGAGGTAGCCACTGCACATAACTCCCAATGGTGTAAGATACTGAAAACTAAGTACACTGCTCTAGGAACTGGGAAGCATACAACCGCATCTTGTCTAGCAAGGGTCACCATTGAAGGCAAAGAGATATTAGAAGCCAAGTCCTACATTCATGTCATGAACAGAGAAGACACTAACTTTTGGAAGGACAACTGGGTACAACTGCCCATAACACTTATTCAACTGGCTACTACCAACATCCCAGATGAGCTAGCAGACCTGCGCGTTGCTAGTGTCATTACCGGAGATGGAAATTGGGACGCCGACTTTCTGAGAAGTTACCTACCGGAGACTGCGGTATAGTGCATTCTTAAAACTTGTCCACCGTGTAGAACAGATGGGCAAGACCTTAGAGTATGGGAAGATACTTATAATGGTAGTTATACTACCAAATCCGGTTACCACCTGTTTCGCCAGGGGAAAGACATCATTGTTGATGGAGATTGGAGCAAGATATGGATTGTAAAAGTAGCTGCAAAAGTTAAATTATTCATGTGATTACTCAATCACAACGCAATTCTGAGTAATAGTAGAGGAGCCCAAAGGAAGATGACCATTGTTAATACCTACGAGAGGTGTGATGATGGGGAGGAAACGAGTTTACACGGTGTAAGGGACTGCAAATTTGTGATTGGAACCTGGAGAAGGTTTTTCAATAACGCTATCCCACCATATTTCAATGATTCGGACCTAAGGAGCTAGATTAAAATAAGCGTCACTAGCACAGATCAGGAATGTTGCTGATTCATGATTGGGTGTTGGTACATCTGGGCCTGCAGAAACCAACATGTATTCGAGAAGTGTGTGAAATCAACTGAACACCAATATCTATCTATTTATTATGAAGGAACTCTCACAAACAGAGAAAGCTTGGAATCAAGACGAGGATCTCCCTATATCCGGCAAGCTGAAGCTCCAACCCACGGCTTGGAAACACCCACAGCAGGGAGCCTGTAAATTGAATATGGATGCAGCTATCCAGAACCACAAGTGTGCCACAGCGATCATACTGAGAAATGGCAAAGGAGAATGGTTAGGAGGATACGCCTAGACCACTCGCGTGCACTCAACACTCAATGGGCAATTGTACGCTATAAACCAAGCCATGCATGTTGGAGAAGTCACTGACATTGACCATCTTGAAGTCGAGACGGATTGTTTAACAGCAATCAAAGCGATAAAAGAACACTCGAGCCAACATCCACGTTATGCCAAGTTGATCGAGAAAATCCAACTGAAACTACGAGGTAACACATGCTGGTCAGTTAATTATGTTAATAGGACCTGTAACGCAAGTATTGATGGCTTGGCAAAGTTCCACCTGAAAAACAAAATAGGTGAATATCAATACACCCGCCCACCTGATATCATTTGACAAAGTTTGTCCACCGATGGTTGTAATGGTAGTAGTACTACCGTATTTATTTTTGTTCCAAGTAATGTAGTATGTAATTACCCTATTTGATCGCCTACAAGAGGAGAGCAGCAAGAATAGATGATCTCCTGACTTCCTGAAAAAAAAATACCCCGACAACCAATTGACCTCATTCCTATACCAGTGATTATTGACTTTACCATTCTGCAAAAACCTCTTCTCAACATTTCTATCATTTGCACATTGAAATTCACCAAAAACTAGCATTATCATATGAAAATTATAAATTTTCTATAGATACTTATCACAAATTCTAGGAATTTCACGACGGAGACTTTTACTAGTGTGTGTATACATCTTGAATGTTACCTCAAAAATTATTTTAAGAAGTTTCATGCCAGAGTGTCATGACTATTCTAGATACTTAGTAGACATGGGGCCAATGCTTACCTACTAGATCAGTTAGTGTTAACAATCCCATTTTTACTCAGTTGATAGAAATTCACGATTAATGTCAATTCTCTTAGATAATGATGGAATCTATTCTACATTCTACCCCAATTCAACATATTCACTTTTTCCATATTTTTTGCATTTTTCTATCCATTTAATATATCCATTTTTGCCCACTTTCACCCAGTTTGGGCTCTTATGCAAAGAAAGCTTCTTTTAGACCAAGAGTGTAATTTGTTCCTTAGTTCTACTTTAAATAGGTTGTCTTTTCATAAATTTCTCAATATAATTATCATGAATTAAATATCCCCTATTCAATTGCCTTTTTTCAGACAAATCTGAGAGATAACTCTAGCTTATCTTTCAAAGCAAGTTTTCTCTATTTTTTTCCAGAATGTTGTCTGCAACGACCCCGAGTAAAGATTCTAGGAGGTCATGCTTCAACATACGTGTTTTATCATGGAGCTTCTTGGGGAACGTGTGGAAAAAACTTTGGCCTTGATGACCGCTTGGATTTGCTTCAAGATCTACAATTTGAGTTTCTTCTCCAGTTGTGTGTTGGGATGCCCAAGATGTTGTTTGCTCTTCGGATGACACCCCCAACTTCTATTACCTCTGCACTTGATGATTTTTACCGTGGGCTTCACAAATGTCTAGCACACATTGTTGTTGGTGACAGACCTGGATTTGGTGATCTAGAGTGGCTCTTAGCCACACTTCCTATGCACCTTGGAGGCTTGGGCATCAAGTCTTTTCATGATGTCAGCAACTTTTCCTATGTTTCATCTCAGATCCACACACAAGAGTTTTAAGACCACATTTTGTGAGAGGTCGGCTTTGTGCCTATGAGGTTCTTTTTCATCAGTGCACAATACCACACTATCTACTATTTTTCCATCCTTTTGCTGGTCCAAGTTGTCGCATGCGCCTACAACAACTCTAAAGACCCAATCTATTTTGGCAAACGCTTACTACGGAACAATAGTCCAACAATTCATTACCAGTGATCTCTCCTAACGTCAATTTGCTATTCTCTCTTCTCTACAAGATGACCATACACAAGACTTTCTACTTGCTATACTCATTGATGGTCTTGGTTTGATTATGTCACCCATTGAGTATTGAGCTATTCTTCGTTATTGGCTCATGATCCCCTTGTATCCCGGTGATGAGCTGTGCCCGCTTTGCAACATTGTAGACTTGGATCCTTTGGTGGTCATGCCATGCATTGTCGTATAAGACCAGGCTATAAGTTTTATCATGATGTAGTTCATGATACTCTTTTCGACCTTGTTTCTCGTGTTGGGTTAAAGGTCTTAAAAGAAGCTCATATGGCTTTCCTTAGCACATGATCTGACAATCTCCACTCCCAGTAACATGCTAATATCCTTTTATTCGACGGGACAGATGGAAAACATACATGTGTGGACCTCACAAGAGTGCCACCCCTGACAGGCATGCTTTCTAGTAACTTCAAACCATGCCAGGTAGCCTCTGACGCCGCTGCACAAAAGGTTAAAAAACATGGAGCAGCTTATGCTGCAAATCACCATCATTTTCTACCTTTTGCTTTTGATACCTTTGGAGTGTTGGCTGATGATGTGACATATGTTCTTCAACACCTCCAACATATAATTAATAGGAACCGTATGTTACCCGCATCTACGTCTAATAATTTTGTTTTTAGATCTATTGGCTTCGCCATCCAGAAAGGATTGGCAGCCCAATTTGTTATCCGCGCTTCTGCAAGGGCGTTTTTGTAAGATGTTATAGTTGCTTTCTAAAAAAATCATGAAATTATTGGGAAAATAAGAAAATCCTTTTTTCACCCGAAGGAAACACAGGTAAATCACAAACATTCATTTGTGCCACATGGGTGGATCGCCTCAATCTGCATGCCAAGCATGGCACATTAGGGTGATCTACCACCTCTTCCAAAAGATTATGTCCAGAATCCCAAACCCTAATCCTGGACTATAAATAGACCTGCATATCCAATTAATTCTAGGCCCCTTTTGTCTCTCCTGAAGCCAGAGAAATGACTAGCTCTATCTTTATTTTTTGTATTGATTGTGATAAGAGGATCCTTTCTCTGACACCACCTAGTCCTGTTAGATTCTATAGAGTGGTAGAATGCTATAACGGTTTTGCCTAACTACTAAATTTGTTATCTATCTAATTTTTTTTATCTAAAACTCTTGCATCTTACCATATATATTATTGCATATGATTCATTATCTGGTGTTTCTATTTAAGTGTCACTTTCACTAGTTCTGAAAAATCAGATTTAGTGTCTACAAGCATTTATGTTCTAGTCATCCTCTAAAATCATACGCATCTATCCTAATTTCCAATAATGGATTCCCACTGTGGGAGGTCATGAGGTGATTACGACCCCGATACACCTAAAAATTGAGACTTCCACCAAAATGAAGGGAAAGAGACATACATCTCTAGCCCTAAAAGCACACCCAAAAATAAAACTCCTTTTTGTTATAGTTTTGTTTAATTTAACAAAAATCTTGAATATTTCACTCTTTTGTCTCATAACTATGCTTGATACTGGTTTATCATGCAGAATGAGGGTGCTAATCCTTCCTCATGAGTAACTACATTACAGGATCCAATCTCAAGTTATACCTTTTATTTTCTATTTTTCTTTTACATCCATCAATGATAATAGTTCAAAATCCTTTGTGGCTTCACAAACACACTGTTTTCCTCATTTTTTGCATTAAACAGGATGGAGACTCTGTATACACCCTTCATATTTCTTTTTGTGACATTTCACTACTAAAAGAGATGGAGCTTTATTCCCAGAATATTTCTCCTAATTCTTCTCCTTTTTTGGGACTTGGTGCGATAGTCAGCATATTGGGGCATTAGTGGTTTATTCAATGTAGAATATCTTTACTCTAACCATGGTATATTTGAGACCTCATCTTTTCTAGTTACATGTCCTTCAAGTCCTCCCCATAATTCTCCATCTTTATAAGTACAACCACCACTACCTCAACTTACTCAGCCATCAGTGGAGTGCATTAACACCATCTTGAGGACCAGAATGTGCTCACTAGTCAAGACATGATACTAATTTTCTTGGTTTAATGGCTTGATTGTTCCCCTAGTGATGCAACCCAAATCTTCAAATATGATTTCTAACACATTGATGTCAACCATATGGAGTGGTACTTAAGTACTAACTCGACAAAGTCGAGTCTTTAGAAGTTGAGAGCAATTGATGCATGACATGACCTACCTTTGTGTACTTCCAAGAACAGATGCTAGAGAATCAATTATCACAACACCACTTGCCAAGAATTCAATTCACATCATTTCATAAGTTATTTCTTTTGTCTTAAGCTATCTTGTAAAGCCACGGTGTTTAGTCCCATATGGGTAGCCATTGAATTTTCATTAGTTTACAAACTTGTATATAGGTTGTATTGTGGTCTTGTTAAGATGCCTCAATAAATAATGAATAAAATCATCTCTTTAAAATAATTTTTTAATTAGTTGGCATTAGTTTGATTAGTGATTCCCTATTACATTCATCAGAATTTTTCAAAGTAAGTACAAAGATACTTAAATGTAACAAGGAACTTCATGCTGACGTATATAAATTTAGGACACTACAGGTGATCCATTATTCTAATTTCAATTTTTGGGTAATAAGACAAAGACATTGCACTCTTAGCTTTGTTTATCTCATGTGTGGAGGTGCAAGATCATGGAAAATTTATAAATGAAAGTTTCTTTATACATGTACTGTGGAGGTTGGTTATTCAGTGTGGTATGAGGCTTCAATTCACGGGATATGGTTGCACTATTTCATTTTGATTTTGGATATTAGAGTTTCAACTCTAATAAAATAACTCTAAACTATGACAATGAAGGCGCAATATTTCTATCCAAGCATGGTATGATATCTAGGGGATAAAAACACATGACCTTAAAATCTATCACTACACGAGATGTTAGATTACAATTCTTTTCTATCGAACATTTAGGAACACACGTCATGGTTTCAAAAATATGTATGAACATTTGTATGGGTCTTGAACATAGTTCTTAGTTTATCATTTTCTACACTTGCATTTTGGAATTGTATTAGACAGGTATTGTGCTCTTCAAGAAACTTTATATATGATATATTCCATTGTGTATAGTTTTATGATTATAACAAAAAAAGTATATTACCAAATGATATTATGCGACCAAGATGTAAATTTATGTTTATAGTCCAAGTAAAATAGTTGTTACTAGAATAGTACATGGAATCAATCTTTTTACGACATGATATGTGCATGTTTTGGCTCTATGTAAGAACATACTTAGAAAAATACACTTACAAAAACTAATTGAGGAAGTATTTTGGCATATAATGCATGCGTTATGATCCTATACAAAAATATTAATATTGTATCGTCCAGGTGGGATGTTGTAAGAAATTTATTTAATTATTTTACTCATATAAATATGGTATAATAGGGAATTAATTTTTCTTTAGTAATATGATTGTTACACATAAATAGGTTTTGACAAGGAGTCCATCCAAACTGCCCTCAATGG
The DNA here is from genome assembly GCA_963693085.1 of Alisma plantago-aquatica. Lineage (NCBI taxonomy): Eukaryota > Viridiplantae > Streptophyta > Magnoliopsida > Alismatales > Alismataceae > Alisma > Alisma plantago-aquatica. Next base: position 1,505,153,346 of record OY856409.1, on the reverse strand, counting down.
TCATGAATGATTTAGGTCTAGTTTTCTAAAACCCTAAAGGGTTACTAGTCCTCTCTCATCCTATATATTTGTATTGGTATGTATGCCTTGAGAGCCAATCATGGGATGATTGGTGGGATACATTAAGATTGATTTGATAAACATCAAAGGCAAGCTTCCAATTCTTTCTGGTTCAGTCATATGAGATAATGATAGAACAGATTGAATGTCTAGAGAATGACAATACTCAATGACGTATGCTTTCAGGTTGAGGACCTGAATGATGAGATTATACGGATGCTAAGAGTTTGTACATTCTTATTATGTCCCTTGTCGGATGTCATTGTGGAAGGTAGATAGACAACAATGACACACAAGACTAGATTGTGGTGTTGGTTGATGACAGAATCTCGTTAGTCATGATATGGAGATATCAAACCAAACACATAGGTACTTGTTAGAGAACAAGTGTACCAGACAGACCCACCGTGAGTTTGACACATGGAACCATGACATGGTAGTCACATTCAGTTCTCACAGTGATGGTGGTGAGTGTGATTCTTTGACCTGAAATCACTACACTCAACCCATGTCATTGGGTACACTTTGACATCATCAAACGCAGTCCTGAAACATGGGTTGTTATAAAGGTGATGATTGGGTGGCTTTGACACATGGGGCTTTTGAGGGGTGAGTGATAGATATGGGATTTGTCCCTCCTGAGGGAGTTTGATATCCATGGCCACTTGATGAGTAGGATTGAGATAGGTGTGCGCACGCATGTGTGAATCAGTATGCGATATTGATGTCATACATATCTCCTCCAATCTACTCTGAGATCAAGAAAGTGAATGAACATTGATAGGATGATTGTTCTATGCCTTGAGTTCATTCGGGATATCAGTGAAAAAGGAATTATACATTTGTTATAACATCATTCACAGATTGTAGGATTGGAAGTTGTTCTCCAACTTTCTATTTCACTTGGGTAGCACTGATGTGCGACTAGGCACCGCTCTTTTCTTGTGAAGTCATAAGTGTTATGGACTTTCACTGCCAACTTGAAATGGGCCTGCAGGGTCACACACATAGGATTTAACCTGGTAGAGGAGTTTATCAACAAATGATGTTTAGATTGATTACTAAAGGAGTTTAGTAGTTCAATTAAACACTTAATCAACTGATAGCTCAAAATCATAGTGTTCAAGGTGTTGGACCAGATGATTAAGTGTATCAGATTGATTGGAACTACAATTGACTAATTTGCACAGTCTACTGCCCCAACCGACCGGCTCACAGGGTTGAACCGATCGGCTCAGGTTGATGAACCGATCGGCTCAAGTGATGAGCCGATCGGCTCATGTGTCAATGAAATGATCGGCTCAATTGTTGAACTGGTCGATTCGTGTGACCAACCGAGATTGTTTGGAAAGTCATAAGACTCTTTTTTGCAAATACATATTTGTTTCACTTATACAAATTTAATTTGGACAAGGACTAATATTTGATTAGTTGGAAACAAACATGAAAGTCAATTTGAGTTGGACCAGGACCACGAATCGATCGGCTCATGCTTGAACCGATCAGCTCAAGTGTCCCAACCGATCGGTTCAGGTGTGAACCGATCGACTCAGGTCCCCAACCGATCGGTTCATGCTTGAAACGATCGGTTCAGCTGGCGCAGTTGGTTGTTTTATGGAAAATCTCGAACCCTTCTACTCCTACTTTAATCCCGCATTGCCCGGGGTAGAGACCCCTGTCCCATGACCCTCCTATATATATAGGGGTATTCAGGGCTTCTCAAGTACAACTCAGAACACCAGTTGCTCTGCAAAGTTGTTGTTCTTTGTGGTTGTGGTAACCAGGAGAACCCGAGCAAGTGCTACCCGATAAGGGAGGCACAGCAAGGGAAAGACAACTACAGAAAAGTGATTGGTGGTAGGAGAGTATGTCGGTGACTAGTACGCTGACAGGAGGGTACAAATCCTTCCGGTGCCTTATGCGACAAGGCGATCGGAGTTCCAGGTGGTCCGTGTGGACTACTACAGAGGTGGGAGACTTCTGCCGCTCGGAGGACAACTGTCAATCCCGACAGTCCCGGTGAGACCAGGAGCTGCACAGACACCGTCTAAGACCGGAGGTTAAGACCGCGCAAGCCGCGAGGTAACGTTACGGAGAAAGCCTCGGGATAAGGTATGTCTTTACAAACCATCCTTCCTATTGTATAGATGTTGACGTGATTCCTTTATTCTAGGTTTGGGAGAAGAAAATTTTTGTTTTTGCTACCTTCTCTGCCTCCCCTAAAACCCAACAGTGATATCAGAGCCACGTCAACTGCTCTATACTTTAGGATTATCGATATGATCTATTTTAGTTTGTCGCCTTTATTTATTACATATGATGCAAATAAAATTGCCTTTATGCATGTCCAATCCTAAATCTACAAATCCCAATATACATATATGATATGTAATATGAATGCACTCGATACGCGTCACCCTTAAACAAGTTTTGTGGTGGATGTATAGCGTGGTTATGGCCAATAAACCCTATGTATGTGTGTTTGGTTGAATGTTGTTGCTTGCATCTCAGTCTGCGCACCAATTCCCTATCTCTTATTCCTGATGTAACTCAAGATTTCTTTCCTACCTTTGCTCCCCCCTGAATGTAACTCGGGGTTTCTCTATTCAAATGTAAAATAGGATAGATCTTTTATTTCCTGTTATGTCAAAGAACGGAGGACAACCTGGTGACAAATGAGACGATCAGTTCAAGGTGTGAACCGATCGGTTGCGTTCTAGACGACTGGTTTGAGGAGCGAGATGAGCGGGTGCCGACCTGAGGAGATGCACGACGACCAGTGATGTGACACCTCATCACACTAAACGAGATTACTCAAAACACAAAACATGATCAACTACTAATTAATCACATAGTAAAAAATGTGAAACAATTAAAACTGATTCCAACAATGTAAATAAACTCTAGAACATTTATAAAAGGTCCATCATTCCATTCTCATATACTTTAACAAGCATTTGCATATGGGTCCAAAGACCTCAATCACATCCTGCATAGAAAAGATATTTCACATGTTCGTGCCATATATTTACAAACATTGGCATAATACCAAAATCTCGTGTCGATACAAATATATCATCTAGAAAACACATCCCATACCAGGACCTGAGAGTACAGGGACGACACTAGGACTCTACTACTAACATCTATGACTAACATCTACAACTATCCAACCTTCTGAATCTATTGATCACCAGGTTGGTTCTCTTCCACAACACGACCTCGACCTCGTTGCCCGCGACCACCTAAAAAAATGTGGTGACCCACGGGTGAGACCCAGTCCCAGTGAGAGATATAACTCTCTCCAACATATATTGATTATAACATTAATTAATAGTAAATACATTGAGCAGTTAGGATATTGAATAAACAATATGAATAGATTGAACAGTTTAAGCATACTAAGCAATTAAGCAAATAAGTTGTAACATCAAGTAGAATTGTACAATTGCCATACGTCTGCATCATGTAAGAACTATGTAGTATAAAGACAAGACAAGGGTTAATCAACCAATGTGATACGTATTAAACCCTAGCAATTATACTACACGGCTGGTATTATATCTTTTATTATTATGCCCTGGGGAGTTTGAGTCGTACCACTCAAAGTCCAACTGACCACTGCGAAGTGCTATTCAGTTCCGTATAAGATCTAGGAGTGCCAGTATCCTAAGATCTCTTCCCCTTGGTCAGTACGAGTAAACTGCAGTGACATACCAGTCAAACTGCCAACAGTGACATATAGTCAACTGATAACAACTAGTCCGTACTTGGTACAAGTTACAACACTAGAAAATAGGGTATACAAAACCCTCTAATCCGAGGTACAACCGCAGTTTTCCTCAATCACATCAAATATCTGAGGCATGACCATAGCCATCCTCCATAACCTGCAATTGTGGATGACAAGTATATATCCTCAACTTGCCACCCCCGCATACTCAACAGTATACGCTCCGAGTTTCCCTTGGGAATACTCGTTTCACCATCCAGTAAGTTCTGACACTGAAGATGGCTCTATGGCACATGGCTCTACATGATTAAGGTTACACTTGATTAATTACTACCAATTGAATGCATTAAGGCTTTATCATACAAGTGGACATTCAAACCCTAATTATATTCTAACAAGAGTATATGTATAACAACTTCAAAAGATATAAAACATTTGAGATATAAATCTTAATCACATTACCACATCTATCATTCATTGCAAATTAACAGACCACGCTTATCATCATACTATTGCAAGATACCAATATCTTATCACAAGTTCCAGGGTTTTAACCCTTATTGGAACATGAAGAGGATTTCACCTCAATCATGGCTTCAAACATGCCCAAAGGTCTTTAAGACCATCACATTATTCATAGTAAGGTTATCATCATCATTCCATGCCTTAAACAAGGCTGAAAAGATCATTAGCACATGTATGTCCATAGATTTTAACATGGCAAGGCACTATGATATTCAAATAATACTACATTGTGATTTCAACATAAGAAGAGTGTAATTCATTATCACATTAATCATTCAAGATGTCTGATTATAACCAATCAACATCATATAATTACATTAAGGTTAGGTATAATAGGCTAGATCACAAGGGAGTTATGCATCCACTCATTACATTTATTTATCAAATATAACTATATAATGGCAAAGGTAAGACTACCAATTAATGGTATTGAACCATTGAATTATCTTCACTATGACCCACATATAATAACATGTGATTTATTCTAATCAATTGGATGTTAAAGCATCCAATATTATTCATTGGATCAGGTTCATTGTTCAAGGTTACCAATTGAAGTATAGGTCTAACCATTAGATCAATTGAAGCAAGGAACCATTGGTTCAAGGTATAGTCAAATCTACAATTACATTCCTAATTCATCATATATGATGATTACCTGATCCACCATTAATTTTGATCATTAGGTCACCATTGGTTGCTAGATCAGTAATACATTCAGTTAACATCATCAAATAATAAGCCAATATCATCATCGATTGATAACATCATTAGAATACTTAGTAGATGATAATTAAATGTCTAATTGAGTCAAAACCTGACCTAAGGTGGTGACCATAGGTTGTCACCATAAATTGGACACCCTTGATCACGAACATCAGTTGCCAAGATAGCAACATTATTGGTTGTTGAATGGTATGACAATCAATTATGTGATAGGGAAGGAAATAGCTTGAAAATCCTAATTTGAACCATCATTTGTTTTGTATATAGCACCATAGGTTGTTGCTATCAACCTGTACCAGATCATGTTACACCTTATAAAGGATGTACACATATTTACAGGTTCATATAGAACTGGAATAAAATAGGAAACACCACAAAATTCGTAATTCTAAACAAGCATGATTTCTCTATGGTTAGATCATCACATTCAAGCATAATCATGAACCAACAAGCTTCTAGTAAGCAATATAAGTGAAGAATGTTATATAACTAGCCTCTATAGAGTAGGTCAGATATCCAAAAGCAACAATATCGAGCAAATTGGGCAAGGAAACCTTAGATTCAGATCTGAACTTGGCCAACTATGCAATTCTCTCCACAAATAAGCAAAACCCTAGAAAAGAAACAAGAAGGAAGGAGTTTTGAGTTCTAGAGGAACTTTCACCATGGAAAACCATGGTTCCGACCTGTATAGATGTAGGAGGAAAAGGAACAAAGAATTAGACGGAGGCATTAAGGAAAAACTTACATTTTTAGGTCAATATCACTAGGGGGAAGCTTCATACACCCAAAAAGAGAATCAATTTCAACCCTAGAATTTTTTTCCAAGAGAATCCCCACTTTCTTCTTCCTTGGGCAGACAAAATCGCAGCTGAACAGAGGGAGTAAGAAGCTGGGAGAAGGAGAGAGATAATGGAGAGGAAATGGCTCGTTTGGGGGCTTTTGGATAAGTATATGACACTTTAATATTAAGAAAAAGAAAAAGTTGCAATTCTAGTATATATCCAAGTGTCCATGGCTTTAAATTATTAAAAAAATACATAAGCACACACACAAGCAGCTCTCCCACCGTCCCTCTAGACCTGATTAGCTTTCCTTTGGCGAAATTCCCAGCCAATCACATAATTCCTTAGTTGATAGCTACTAAAGGTAGCTCATCCATGAAGGGAAAAACCCAAAAATACCCTTGATAAAAACACCTTCAAACCATGGCTCAACTAGGAGCCCCATGGCTCAAAAATATCAAGAATGATAATATAACAACTAAGGAACATAATTTATGTGACAAATTGCAAAGAAAACCCCTCAATTGGGTAAATTGCATAAAAGTACAAAATGTACAGAAAATTGCATAACTTGCTCAAACAGTGTCCAAATTGGACCAAATTTGAAACTTAAGCTTGTGTTATGATTTCAAAACATATCAAAAGGTTATATTAGGGTTATAAGCATTCAATTATGGTAATTAAGCTCATTCAACTCATTAAGTAAGTTCAAGGGCCTAACAACTATAAACCCCTAACCAGGATTTCGCCTTGAAATCCTACGCAAAAAGAGATGGGTATTTTCTATGCATCTCATTCTCTAGTTCCCATGTGGCTTCCTCTATGCCATGATGATTCCACAAAACTTTCACTACTATAATATCTTTTCTCTTCAGCTTTTTCACCCTTCTATCCAGGATCAACACAGGACCCTCAACATAGGAGATATCCTCATCTAACTCAACCTCTACTGGTTGGATTGTCTGGTCAGTATCTGGATGGAATTTCCTCAACATAGAGATGTGAAAGACATTATGCAATCTATGTAGCTCTGGTGGTAGATCCAACTTATATGCTACCTTTCCAACACGAGCTAGGATAGGGTATGGTCCCATAAATCTAGGAGCCAACTTACCCTTCTTTCCAAACCTCAACACACCTTTCCATGGAGAAACCTTAAGATATACTCTATCTCCCACTTGGAACTCAAGTGGTCTGCGTCGGTTGTCTGCATAAGATTTCTGCCTGTCCTGGGCTGCTTTCAACTGTTGTTGTATCACTTTAATCTTTTCTGTAGTCTGTTGTACTAGCTCAAGACCCAAAAGTTGATATTCACCTGTCTCATACCAGCAAAGAGGAGACCGACATCTTCTCCCATACAGAGCCTCATAAGGAGCCATATCTATGCTTCTTTGATAGCAATTGTTGTATGTAAACTCTATCAGAGTTAGATGTACATCCCAACTACCAAGAAATTGCAGCACACATGCCCTCAAGAGGTCCTCTGAAGTCTGAATTGTCCTTTCAGACTGGCCATTGGTCTGCGGATGAAAAGTTGTGTTGAATATCAGGTATGTTCCCATTGCTGAATGCAGACACTCCCAAAAATGACTTGTAAATTGTGGACCTCTGTCAGAAACTATAGTCACTGGAATGCCATGCAAACGGACTATCTCATCAACATATATTTGTGCCAATTTCTCTACTATAAATGTCGTCTTAATTGGCAGAAAAGGAGCTGACTTAGTCAATCTGTCTACTATCACCCATATGGAATCATGACCCTTGGTTGTCCTAGGAAGACCAACCACAAATTCCATAGTAATATGATCCCATTTCCACTGTGGTATTGGCAAGGGTTGTAATGTCCCTACAGGCTTCTGGTGCTCAACCTTCACCTGCTGACAAACTAGACATTTGGCAATGAACTCTGCCACATCACGCTTTAGACCTGGCCACCAATACTTGTCCTTCAAATTTTGGTACATCTTGGTACTTCCAGGATGCATTGCATACATAGAGGAGTGAGCCTCCTCAAGTACCATCTTCCTCAACCCATCAATATCAGGAATTACTATCCTATTATGGTAACTAACTGTACCATCATCTGCCTCGTGAAGGCCATCATACTTTTCACTACCAATCCCTGATTGGATATTCTATATCATAGTATCATTTTGTTGTGCATCATGAATCTGTTGTCTTAAGGTAGGTTTCACTTGTAACTGTGCCAACAATCCTGCCAGTAAGGAAACTTCTAGCTGTACATTCATCTGGCGAAGAGACACTAGCATATCTCTCTTATGGCACATTAAGGAATTTAATTGTGCATTATATACCATTGATGATGAAGACGACTTTCTACTCAATGCATCAACTACCACATTAGATTTCCCTATATGGTAGTCTATTGTGCAATCATAATCCTTAATCAGCTCCATCCATCTTCAACTCCTATTTTGAGAAAATATACTGTAGATTCTTGTGATCAGTGAAGATCTGACACTTTTCTCCCTAAAGATAGTGTCTCCAGATCTTTAAGGCATGGACCACTACTGCAAGCTCCAGATCATGTGTTGGGTAATTCTCCTCATTTTTCTTAAGTTGTCGCGAAGCAAAAGAAATCACATTTTTATCCTGCATCAACACACATCCCAAACCATTCTTTGAAGCATCACAAAAGACAATATAGCCTTTCCCTTGCTCTGGAAGTACTAACACCAGTGCATTAGTCAACTTTTCTTTCAAAAGATGGAAGGAACGTTGACACTTGTCATTCCAAGCATAAGGAACATCCTTCCTGGTTAACCTAGTTAGGGGTAACGCTATAGAACTGAAGTCTTTGATAAACCTCTTGTAGTAACCTGCCAGACCTAGGAAACTACGGATCTCTGTCGGTGTCTTTGGTTGTTCCCATTCTAGTACAGATTCCACTTTCTTGGGATCAACACAAATTCCTTTTGTAGATATAACATGGCCCAGAAAAGACACTTCAGATAACCAGAATTCACACTTGCTAAACTTAGCATATAGTTGATGTTGCCTCAACAATGTCAGTGCCTGGCGAAGGTGTTGCTCATGTTGTTGACTATCCTTGGAGTATATCAGGATATCATCTATGAATACAACCACACACTGATCAAGATAAGGTCTAAACACCCTATTCATCATATCCATAAAAGTTGTAGGTGCATTGGTTAGCCCAAACAGCATAACCACAAACTCATAATGACCATACCTAGTCCTAAAAGCTGACTTGGATATGTCATCAGCCTTAATTCTCAATTGATGGTAACCTGACCTTAGGTCTATCTTTGAAAACACAGTGGCACCTCTCAACTGATCAAAAAGATCATCAATCCTCGGCAAAGGATACTTATTCTTTATTGTCACCTTGTCCAACTGTCTATAGTCTATACACAACCTCATTGAACCATCCTTCTTTTTAACAAACAACACGGGAGCACCCCAAGGGGAAGTGCTCGGCCTGATAAAACCCTTCTCTAACAGTTCTTGTAACTGTTTATTTAACTCCTGCATCTCTGCTGGTGCCATTCTGTATGATGATTGTGCTATGGGTTGTGTTCCAGGAACAAGATTGATCTCAAACTCAATCTCTCTAGGAGGGGGAATGCTAGGAAATTCCTAAGGAAAGACATACTCAAATTCTCGCACCACTGGTACCTCCTGGATACTAGGACCTACCGCCTTGGTATCCACAACATGAGCTAAGAAAGCCTCACATCCTTGTCTCATCAACCGCTCAGCTATAATAGCTGACATCAAACATGTAGGAAGAATCTTCCTATCACCCTGAAAAATCCATTGTACATCTCCATCATGGAACGTCGCCACCTTAGTACTACAATCCAAGACTACCTTGTATTTTTCCAAGGTATCCATTCCTAGGATTACATCAAAACCAAGAATGTCAAGTGGTAAAATATCCACTTGAATGTTGTGTCCAGAAAAAGAAAGAACACAAGAAAGGCACACTTCCCGCAACTCAGCAGAATCAACCAAAGGAGTCTCCAGTCGCAGGCTATCAGATCTAAGACTAACAGGTAGATAACAACTATCTATCACATCTCTGGTGATAAAAGAGTGTGTTGCACCCGGGTCTAGTAACACAGATACGAAACAAGAAGCAGACATATCAGAATGAAATAACTCCATCTGACCTGTCACGACTCATGGATTGACCATTGCTTCTGGCTGGGTCATGGCATAGAACCTTGATGTCGCCTGCTGTCGTCCACGTCCTCTACTTGCTTGTCCAGAGGATCCTGCCTGGGATGCCTGAACACGTCCTCTTCCACTTCCACTACTAAACTGTCATTGTTGTGGACCTTGTTGACTTTGCCTTGGCTGCTGAGTCACCTCCTCATCTTTCATAGGGCAATAAGGTCTTGTATGCCCCACTTTCCCACACTTGTAACATGTTCTGGTGTCCTTATATGGCCTAAACGACCCTGCCACTGAAACTGATGAGGTGTTGTGGGCTCCAGTCGGTGGAAAATTGTGACCTCTACCCTGAATCGGGGTCCACTGTGATGGTGCATGTGATCTTGGTTCAGTGAAGGTTGACCTTGGTTGTGATAGCGGTGGGAAAAACCTTGGCTTCTTAAAGCCTCCAGATGATTGCCCTTGAAACTGCATAGGTCGCTTCTTAGCATTAGCTTCACGCTTCTCTATGGCAGACCTCTCAATCCTCCTGACAGATTCCACAAAGGTGGAAAACCTTTCCCTGTTCTCCAAAGTTGATGTTGTAGTAGTCAACTCCGTACTCAGACCCTTCTCAAATCTCTGAATCCTTTCCTTGTCTATTGCTGCCATGTGCGGGAAGAACCTCAGAAGTTCCATAAACTTTGATTCATACTCATTGATAGTCATAGCTCCCTGACGAATCTTCTCAAACTGAGAGATTTTCTCATCTAGGTAGGTCTCTAGAAAATATCGACTAACAAATTCCCTTCGAAACACCTCCCATCCTATCACAACTCCTGCCCTTTTCTCCTCTTCTATGGCCCACCAGTGGCCAGCACTACCCTTCAACAAGTATATTGCATGCTTAACTTTGTCTTCTTCTGTGATGTTTAGGATTTTGAATGTCTTTTCCAGCTCAGTCAACCACATGTCAGCGTCTGCTGGATCAGAAGTACATGCATATTCAATTGCCCCAACATGTCTAAGACGTTCAAATGTCTTCCCAACACCTTGGGACTCCACATTAGAGGCGACTGCCCTAGCTTGAGGTGTTGGCGCTCTGTCAGCAATATGTGTAATTGTGACCATCATCTGTCTAAACATAGACTGAAACTCAGGATTGGCCATCATTGTCGGGTCTAGATGAGGCATTGCGGGCTGCTCTGGCCCTTCTTCTGGCACACTCTCATCGTGTGCCTGCCTCCCTGCACCTCCTCCTGGTGTAACATAGCTACTCTCAACATGATCTTCATGTCCTCCAGACATATCTGCATAAGCATAAACTATGATCAGATATGTTGGATACATAAGAACAAACTCAAACCTAAGTCTTATGTCCTTGTAGACTCGGTAAACCTAGAGCTCTGATACCAACTTAACTTTGACACCTCGTCACACTAAACAAGATTACTCAAAACACAAAACACGATCAACTACTAATTAATCACATAGTCAAAAATGTGAAACAATTAAAACTGATTCCAAAAATGTAAATAAACTCTAGAACATTTATAAAAGGTCCATCATTCCATTCTCATATACTTTAACAAGCATTTGCATATGGGTCCAAAGACCTCAGTCACATCCTGCATAGAAAATATATTTCACATGTCCGTGCCATATATTTACAAAGATTGGCATAATACCAAAATCTCGTGTCGATACAAATATATCATCTAGAAAACACATCCCATACCAGGACCTGAGAGTACAGGAACAACACTAGGACTCTACTACTAACATCTACAACTAACCAACCTTCTGAATCTATTGATCACCAGGTTGGTTCTCTTCCACAGCACGATCTCGACCTCATTGCCCGCGACCACCTAAAAAAATGTGGTGACCCATGGGTGAGACCCAGTCCCAGCGAGAGATATAACTCCCTCCAACATATATTGATTATAACATTAATTAATAGTAAATACATTGAGCAGTTAGGATATTGAATAAACAATATGAACAGATTGAACAGTTTAAGCATACTAAGCAATTAAGCAAATAAGTTGTAACATCAAGTAGAATTGTACAATTGTCATAAGTCTGCATCATGTAAGAACTATGTAGTGTAAAGACAAGACAAGGGTTAATCAACCAATGTGATACATATTAAACCCTAGCAATTATACTACACGGCTGGTATTATATCTTTTATTATTATGCCCTGGGGAGTTTGAGTCGTACCACTCAAAGTCCAACTGACCACTGTGAAGTGTTATTCAGTTCCGTATAAGATCTAGGAGTGCTGGTATCCTAAGATCTCTCCCCCTCAGTCAGTATGAGTAAACTGCCGTGACATACCAGTCAAACTGCCAACAGTGACATATAGTCAACTGATAACAACTAGTTCATACTTGGTACAAGTTACGACACTAGAAAATAGGGTATACAAAACCCTCTAATCCGAGGTACAACAGCAGTTGTCCTCAATCACATCAAATATCTGAGGCATGACCATAGCCATCCTCCATAACCTGCAATTGTGGATGACAAGTATATATCCTCAACTTGCCACCCCCGCATACTCAACAGTATGCGCTCCGCGTTTCCCTTGGGAATACTCGTTTCACCATCCAGTAAGTTCTGACACTGAAGATGACTCTACGGCACAGGTCTCTACATGTTTAAGGTTATACTTGATTAATTACTGCTAATTGAATGCATTAAGGCTTTATCATACAAGTGGACATTCAAACCCTAATTCTATTCTAACAAGAGTATATGTATAACAACTTCAAAAGATATAAAACATTTGAGATATAAATCTTAATCACATTACCACATCTATCATTCATTGCAAATTAACATACCACACTTATCATCCTACTATTGCAAGATACCAATATCTTATCACAAGTTCCAGGGTTTTAACCCTTATTGGAACATGAAGAGGATTTCACCTCAATCATGGCTTCAAACATGCCCAAAGGTCTTTAAGACCATCACATTATTCATAGTAAGGTTATCATCATCATTACATGCCTTAAACAAGGATGAAAAGATCATTAGCACATGTATGTCCATAGATTTTAACATGGCAAGGCACTATGATATTCAAATAATACTACATTGTGATTTCAACATAAGAAGATTGTAATTCATTATCACATTAATCATTCAAGAGGTCTGATTATAACCAATCAACATCATATATTTACATTAAGGTTAGGTATAATAGGCTAGATCATATGGGAGTTACACATCCACTCATTACATTGATTTATCAAATATAACTATATAATGGCAAAGGTAAGACTACCAATTAATGGTATTGAACCATTGAATTATCCTCACTATGACCCACATATAATAACATGTGATTTACTCTAATCCATTGTATGTTAAAGCATCCAATATTATTCATTGGATCAGGTTCATTGTTCAAGGTTACCAATTGAAGTATAGGTCTAACCATTAGATCAATTGAAGCAAGGAACTATTGGTTCAAGGTATAGTCAAATCTACAATTACATTCCTAATTAATCATATATGATGATTACCTGATCCACCATTAATTGTGATCATTAGGTCACCATTGTTTGCTAGATCAGTAATGCATTCAGTTAACATCATCAAATAATAAGTCAATATCATCATCGATTGATAACATCATTAGAATACTTAGTGGATGATAATTAAATGTCTAATTGAGTCAAAACCTGACCTAAGGTGGTGACCATAGGTTGTCACCATAAATTGGAAACCCTTGATCACGAACATCAATTGCCAAGATAGCAACATTATTGGTTGTTGAATGGTATGACAATCAATTATGTGATAGGGAAGGAAATAGCTTGAAAACCCTAATTTGAACCATCATTTGTTTTGTACATAGCACCATAGGTTGTTGCTATCAACCTGTCCCAGATCATGTTACACCTTATAAAGAATGTACATATGTTTACAGGTTCATATAGAACTGGAATAAAACAGGAAACACCACAAAATTCGTAATTCTAAACAAGCATGATTTCTCTATGCTTAGATCATCACATTCAAGCATAATCATGAACCAACAAGCTTATAGTAAGCAATATAAGTGAAGAATGTTATATAACTAGCCTCTATAGAGTAGGTCAGATATCCAACAGCAACAATCTCGAGCAAATAGGGCAAGGAAACCTTGGATTCAGATCTGAACTTGGCCAACTATGCAATTCTCTCCACAAACAAGCAAAACCCTAGAAAAGAAACAAGAAGGAAGAAGTTTTGAGTTCTAGAGGAACTTTCACCATGGAAAACCATGGTTCCGACCTGTATAGATGTAGGAGGAAGAGGAACAAAGAATTAGATGGAGGAAATAAGGAAAAACTTACACTTTTAGGTCAATATCACTAGGGGGAAGCTTCATACACCCAAAAAGAGAATCAATTTCAACCCTAGAATTGTTTTCCAAGAGAATCCCCACTTTCTTCTTCCTTGGGCAGAAAAAATCGCAGATGAACAGAGGGAGTGAGAATATGGGAAAAGGAGAGAGATAATGGCTCGTTTGGGGGCTTTTGGATAAGTATATGACACTTTAATATTAAGAAAAAGAAAAAGTTGCAATTCTAGTATATATCCAAATGTCCATGGCTTTAAACTATTAAAAAAAATACATAAGCACACACACAAGCAGCTCTCCCACCGTCCCTCTAGACCTTCTTAGCTTTCCTTTGTCGAAATTCCCAGCCAATCACATAATTCCTTAGTTGATAGCTACTAAAGGTAGCTCATCCATGAAGGGAAAAACCCTAAAATACCCTTGATAAAAACATCTTCAAACCATGGCTCAACTAGGAGCCCCATGGCTAAAAAATCTCAAGAATGATAATATAACAACTAAGGAACATAATTTATGTGACAAATTGCAAGGAAAACCCCTCAATTGGGTAAATTGCAGAAAAGTCGAAAATGTACAGAAAATTGCATAACTTGCTCAAACAGTGTCCAAATTGGACCAAATTTGAAACATAAGCTTGATTTATGATTTCAAAACATATAAAAATGTTATATTAGGGTATAAGAATTCAATTATGGTAATTAATCTCATTCAAATCATTAAGTAAGTTCAAGGGCCTTACAAGTGAACTGATCGGTTGGAGGAGCCAATCGATCGGCTGGTGGCACCCAAACGACCGGCCTGATGGTGAGCTGATAAATCATGGAGATGAGTTGATCAAACCCAAAACGGAAAAGCACAGAGTTCATTTTGTACAGGTTGCATGTGATGTGGACCTAGATGACTGTGATTCCTCTTGGGTCGAGGAATCCCATTAGGATGGCCATAATCATCGCTTTTATCGTTTCGCATGTTTTCTATACGATATAGCATGTATATGATATGTACTATGTATTGTGGTGATTGTATATGTATATGTACCTATAAAACCATATCCCTCATTAAATATTAAAGTTTTAGATGCCTTCCAAATGCGACACACGTGAAAAGCTTGATCGGCCAAGTGTGGGCACACCCTAGCGTGGTGCACCGTCTATCTCGTGGAAGCGTGAAGGATGGATATGTGGGTCTGCCCTAGCAGGGTGCATATTCATTGTGTTGGCTTTATGTCGAACTTAACAAGGTAACCTAGATAGGATCTAGCACCTTGAGGCATGGAGGTGATCATGGAAAGGAGTTGCATATGACATCTTTTAAGAGTTGCATATGATGCAATTGGCAAAAGTTGCCTACCTGGAAGATCTAAGTTGTGGATGACAGCCCTAGCTGGTACATGACTCATAGGATTTCAGGATCTTGACCCACTAGAAGATTGTACGCTGCAATCTTCCGAATTGATGATGAGGGCTATCAATTTGAACAAAAATACTGGGAGCGATAATTAATTAAAGTCCCAAATTATATCGTCAGCCCTTCAAATCAATCAAATAAGTCAAAAAGGGAGTTTTTGGACTAAATTGCATATATTTCCTTTTGTATAATAAATGGTTAATCAACAATAATCACTTTATTTGTGATCAGTCCTTAAGATGGACAAAATAAATGGGAATAATTCCACGACTGGTTAGGATGTTGAGAAGTG
Source organism: Alisma plantago-aquatica (assembly GCA_963693085.1). Classification (NCBI taxonomy): domain Eukaryota; kingdom Viridiplantae; phylum Streptophyta; class Magnoliopsida; order Alismatales; family Alismataceae; genus Alisma; species Alisma plantago-aquatica. The sequence goes on along the minus strand of OY856409.1, from coordinate 1,505,137,309 downwards.
TTCTCAATCGAAGAGTGAAAGCTCTAAGTCCTAGTTATACCAGAACTAGATGAACTCGATCCCACCACACCAATGGCTTAAAGGATGCTTATGGAAGCATACTGAAGATGCCATTGATGTGGAGTGCTTAATGTTGTGTTCTATGAACTATGAGTTGTAGAGACAACATAAGACATATGATGTCTCCAAGACACTGTCCTAGTATGTCATCCAGTAAGGTATTCAGACACTCAATGTGATTGAGTATGTGGAAAAACCTGACTAAGAAGGATTCCCTCTGAGCCAAGAGTTGGCTACTGGTATGATATTGTAAATGTTGCGAGAATCATACAATTCATGATGAAATACAACATGAACAACTTTGACAAGTGTTGACAAAGTTGGTGGACATGTTGAGGATAGTAGAGGTAAAGATGAAGAAAGACAAACTCTAATCTTTGATGTGATCAATGAAGGGTAAGTCTTAAAGGTAAGGACAAAGGAAAAGCAAAGAAGCGTTCTGATGCTAGCCAGCAATCCAAGCTGTCTTCAGCCTCAAGGCACAGATGAAGAAGGACAAGCCTAAGTATGTGATGTTGATCAACAGAAACAAAGGCAGGTCCAAGGGCAAGGGTAAGGGCAAAGCTAAGAAGGATTCTGATGCTAGCCAGTAGCCCAAGTCGTCTTCATCCTCAAGGTACATGGGAGGGTGAATGAGGGAAATGCCCTCTATATCTAGAAGAACAAAAGAAGACGAAAGGAGGGGATAGAGATCTCCACCGTAGGTATCATGAAATGAACCGCTCCTGATGTATATGATACCAAGATGGAGATCTGACATATATGATATGTAAGATCTACAAAGAAGTGATGGCCTTTACGAAAGGACCAAGAAAGGAGTACCCATAATTGGAGCAAGTGTTGCTTCCATAGATAGGAGTACCTTTTAGTTTATTTCAGCCTAAAGGACATGAAATAGACTTGAGAACTGATATTTCAATTTGCCAATAGAAACGCTTTATTGTTGCATCTTGTAGTGACAAGATGGCTATCAATATAGTTGATGTTTCAAAGATATGATCTTTGTGGCAATGCCTTTTTTATCTTGTGTTACTTGATATGCATAAGATAAAATGATACCTAAAAGTTATTGATAACTCAAACAATCAAATTAGCATAAATCATGAGAAATTCATTTCTATTTTCCATATGATGGATAAGTCTAGACTATTTTTGGTTAGAGAACCAATAAGAGACATGAATCTCTTGGACATGATCAATCTTCACTAGTCATAGTGGGAGATTGATTATCCTATTAGGTATAATACATGTGATGTATTTATATACCTATTTGACTTAATGCCAGTACTTCAAATGGTGTTTAGAGAAATACCAATATGAATATCTTGAAGTGTTCAAGAATATCGAATTTGGTAAAGTGCTAATTCTTGATGAGATCAATGAATGAAATACTTGAACCAAATGTTTGAGATCCTTATGAGTGATTATGATAATGTATCATAGTGAGCTCGTGATCAAGGCATGGTGATGTCTAAATCAAAAAGGAGTCATACTCTAAGGAGTTAGAAGATGATTATCAAATAACTAATTTCTTCTTAAATAAAGAATACTCCACATTAATAAAGGACATTAAGAATCACAAGGAGTTATGAGTTCTTATATCCTTGACAGATACACCTCGATTATCTATGTGATGAGTTGGTCATGTGATGAATCAACTATCTAGATAAATATGAAAAACCGGATTTTGAGTTGTGGTTTATGACCATCACATCCTAAATGACTTCCATGTGAACCATAAGGTCTGACCTTGATGGTAGCACCCATTGGGATGAAATCCATAAGTGTGAATGAGTGTTAAGTGTTAAGACACATGGATGAAATTTTGAGAAGGATGATGCTTATTGATTGCAACTTAATGACTAAGAGATTTGGCATATGGATACTAAAACCGCATTCCTATGAGGAATAAAATAAGGATGTGTACTTGAGACAACCTATAAGGTTTATGAATCCATTAATGCAAATGAATTCTATAAGTTACAATGGACTAATCAATATGATTGATTGAGTACAAGCAACTCAGAACTGTGATCTTTACTTTGATAACATAGTCAAAGGGTTTGACTGATATGTCAAAGATAAAGAAGGGATCTGTGATTTAGTGGGAGCATATTCACATTCCACATGTTGATGTGAAATGGAAATGTTCTAGAATGGAAATCCAAAGTGGAAATTATCTTTAGGAAAGATAGAGAAGTTTTCTATGTGATAGGAATAGAGATCTATAGAGATAGTTCTTGAAAACCTCTTGACCTGAAAAGAGAAAGCATACATTGGCAATCTATATTGAAGGGTTCAGTGTGCACAGATTCAGTGGGAGAAAACTTATCCATGTTACATGGAGTTAGTATCCCAAGGCCAAGTGTCCAATTCTTATAAAGAATGGAAGAACTAAGAATAGATAAGGATCTATCATGTATGTAATCATCCCATCATCTTGCATGTATGGACATGGAAAGAACAAAATTCATTTATCATCTTGTATGTAGGACACGACAATATGATATGCTCATCCTGAGAACTCGACGAGTGGATGTCTGTCTAGTTCCAGTAATGGTTACTAGAATTCCATAAGAACTTGATGAGTACTTCAGAAGTACTAGTTCTATGGAAATAAGAAAGGGTTCACTATAAAGAGTTACACTGATGCAAACTTCCGAAAAGGACAAAAAATTAATCACAAAAGTATATATGGGATATATAAAAGTGAATGTTTGTTAATAAATGGAAACATTCCAATAAAGTTGTTTAAAAGGAAAAGTCGAGTATCTGTGTGTTAGAGAACATTAGTGGATACTATATGGATCTGGAAGTTCATAGAGATGAACTTATAAATATTCCGGTCATTGATGACAAATAAGGAGTACTTGGTCATGCAATATGGCTAAAGGTTAGCAAAGGAATACTAGATCGTATATTATGGAAACTCCATCTCATACGTGTGACATACAACGAAGAGATGAGAGACATGCAGTTAATACTGACTTTGGCAAGGTGTTGCCATAACTCACTGCATAAGCACTAGAGCATAGTAACATGTGTGACATGTTTGAAGATCACTAAGAATATGATTCAAGGGTGATTGGCTCACAGTGCAAGTGGGAGTCTGTTGGTATGTATGCCCTGAGAGACAATCATGGGATGATTACTGGGATACATTAAGATTGATTTGATAAACATCAAAGGCAAGCTTCCAATTCTTTCTGGTTTAGTCATATGAGATAATGATAGAATAGATTGAATGTCTAGAGAATGACAGTACTCAATGATGTATGCTTTCAGGTTGAGGACCTGAACGATGAGATTATATGGATGCTAACAGTTTGTACATTCTTATTATGTCCCTAGTCGGATGTCATTGTGGAAGGTAGATAGACAACAATGACACACAAGACTAGATTGTGGTGTTGGTTGATGACAGAATCTCGTTAGTCATGATATGGGGATATCAAACCAAACACATAGGTACTTGTTAGAGAACAAGTGTACTGGACAGACCCACTGTGAGTTTGACACATGGAACCATGACATGGTAGTCATAGTCAGTTCTCACAGTGATGGTGGTGAGTGTGATTCTTTGACCTGAAATCACTACACTCAACACATGTCATTGGGTACACTTTGACATCATCAAACGCAGTCCTAAAACATGGGTTGTTATAAAGGTGATGATTGGGTGGATTTGACACATGGGGCTTTTGAGGGGTGAGTGATAGATGTGGGATTTGTCCCTCCTGAGGGAGTTTGATATCCATGGCCAGTTGATGAGTAGGATTGAGATAGTCATGCGCACACATGTGTGAATCAATATGTGATATTGATGTCATACATATCTCCTCCAATCTACTCTGAGATTAAGAAAGTGAATGAACGTTGATAGGATGACTGTTCCACGCCTTGAGTTCATTTGGGATATCAGTGACAAAGGAATTATACATTCGTTGTAACACCATTCATGGATTGTAGGATTGAAAGTTGTTCTCCAACTTTCTATTTCACTTGGGTAGCACTGATGTGCGACTAGGCACTGCTCTTTGCTTGTGAAGTCATAAGTTTTATGGACTTTCACTGCCAACGTGAAATGGGCCTGCAAGGTCACACACATAGGACTTAACCTGGAAGAGGAGTTTATCCACAAATGATGTTTAGATTGATTACTAAAGCAGTTTAGTAGTTCAATTAAACACTTAATCAATTGATAGCTCAAAATTATAGTGTTCAAGGTGTTGGACCAGATGATTAAGAGTATCAGATTGATTGGAACTACAATTGACTGACTTGCACAGTCTACTGCCCCAACTGATCGGCTCACTGGGTGGAACCAATCGGCTCAGGTTGATGAACTGATCGACTCAAGTGATGAGTCGATCGGCTCATGTGTCAATGAAACGATCGGCTCAATTGTTGAACCGGTTGATTCATGTGACCAACCGAGATCATTTGGAAAGTCAGAAGACTCTTTTTTGCAAATACATATTTGTTTCACTTGTGAAAATTTGATTTGGACAAGGACTAATATTTCATTAGTTGGAAACAAATATGAAAGTCAATTCGAGTTGGACCAGGACCACAAACTGATCGGCTCATGCTTGAACTGATCGGCTCAGGTGTCCCAACTGATCGGTTCAGGTGTGAACCGATCGGCTCAGGTCCCCAACCGATCGGTTCATGCTTGAAACGATCGGTTCGGCTGGCGCAGTTAGTTGTTTTGTGGAAAATCTCAAACCCTTCTACTCCTACTTTAATCCCACATTGTCTGGGGTAGAGAACCTTGTCCCAGGACTCTCCTATATATAGGGGTATTGGGGGCTTCTCAAGTACAACTCAGAACACTAGTTGCTCTGCAAAGTTATCGTTCTCTTTGGTTGTGGTAACCAGGAGAGCCCGAGCAAGTGCTACCTAATAAGGGAGGCACAATAAGGGAAAGATAACTGTAGAAAAGCAACTAGTGGCAGGAGAGTGTGTCAGTGACTAGTATGCTGACAGGAGGGTACGACTCCTTCTGGTGTCTTGTGCAACAAGGCGATCGGAGTTCCAGGTGGTCCGTGTGGACTACTACAGAGGCGGATGACTTCTACCGCTCATAGGACAGTTGTCAATCTCGACAGACCCAGTGAGACCAGGAGATGCACAGACATCGTCCAAGACCAGAGGTGAAGACCGTGCAAGCTGTGAGGTAACGTCACTGAGCAAGCCTCGGGATAAGGTATGTCTTTACAAACCATCCTTCCTATTGTATAGACATTGACGCGATTCCTTTATTCTAGGTTTGGGAGAAGAAAATTTTTGTTTCTGCTGCCTTCTCTGCCTCCCCTAAAACCCAACAATTTGATCTTTCGATATAAAAAAGTTTATCTTAACAAAAACACAACACACTTTTATTTTTGTCCCATACAGAGAAACCAAGACACCCCTCCTTTATTAAAAGGGTGATCCCACACATAAGAATGTTGACCTCACAGTTATGTATTGTCCATATTTTGATGACTTAACCATTTTATTCATATGTATCTAATATATCTATTTGAGGTTGATTTTAGGTATTAGGTACAAGAAAATAATGAATTCAACCTAGCCCTAGATTGATCAAAAACAAGTCAAATTCAATGCAAATGAAATTTGTCGAAAAGGCCCTAAATCACTTAGGACAATTTTTATAATCATTTGTATTGACGCTAAGACTTGTAGCTAAGCTGAGAAAAATATATAATGCACTTAAATAGAATATTTAAGCACTTTTGTAGCAATTTTCAAAATTCATCACAAGAACTTTCATCGGTCGAGTTTCCCTTCTCATGAACTTGAGTGACGCCTAGGATCAATCTTGGTAACTATCATGTTTGGCGGAGTTTATCCTGGTGACAACCTGACTGACACCCTACACAGACAAAATAATTTTAAGTTGTCAGTCGATTTTCATCTAGGATAAACTCAAATGGCAACTCAAAATTACTTTGTCAAATAGTGTCATCAGTCGAGTTACCTTTATTGAAGCTCGGCTGACAACACTATACAGAATGTGCAAAAAAAGTGTTTCTAACCGTTGAAGTTTTGCAAAATTCAAAATTATATCTGTTGCGACACCCAAACGGCTAGAATTTGTTCCTAAGTGCATCTACTAGCTAGTAGACACCCCCAAGTATAAATAGGGCCCTTGGACTTCATTCCAAGTTTTCCTACCTTTCTCCTATATATAGTTGAGTGATTTTGTCCACATAGAGCCTCTTTCTCTCTCATACTTACTTGCTAGTCTACATCATTATGAGTGAGATAGAATCCTTGTAATAGAGTTGCTCCATTGTACATCTTGTGAAGCTCTCCACTTACTTTCCCAACCTCCTTTCTCGATGCAAAGTTGGTGAAAGATTCTCCTTGGAGAAGGTGAAGAAAAGACAAAAAATCCAAGGGAAGAGTGGGTGGATGCTCAAGGTTAAAGACTTGTTGTAGGAGTAGACCCCCCTTGGTAAAGGCCTCTAGCTCGGTGCAAAAGTGGGTAAGCCTTGGAGGTAGAAGAATATTTCACAAGGATGGGTAAACCCATTGTGTAAGGTTATTGGCCCCTTTGGTCCTTAAAAGGAAGGCTAGGTATCCTTGCCATGTAAAAGGAAGCTCATATAGTATCCCTTACAATGGTATATAAGAATGGTGTAATGGTTGCAAATCCTAGACATTGACCCCTCTAGGTAGTGGATGTACACTCTCCTAGTTTGGAGTTTGGAACAACTATACATAGATTGTGTTCTCGTGTTTGTTCAATCTCTCTTACCCTTGCTATGTATTCTTAGTTGCACACTAATTCCACATTAGGAACCTTAGCTTGTGATGTAATTTGAAGGTCTAACAAATTTGGTTTAAGTGATTTTATCTCTATTCACACCCCCTTTAGAGCCCATTGATCCAACAAGCAATTCACATCTTTTATGCATCTTGACATTGCAAAGATCTTCATTGTGGATATTCTTTCCATACTAATAGTAATTGATCTATCTTTTCTACTTCTAAAGCTAGATCATTGTGTCACATCAAAAACATAATTAAGATAAAATTTTGAGAATGCTCCCATTATGATGAGTGAAGATACTTTCTGTCCCTCTAAAATTCATTCTAATGTGATAATCACTATGTTCAATGGTCTAAGGGTTAACATAATCATCATACACTATTCACAACCTACATTCTAGTCTTATGCTCAACTCACTACTTATTTCTTCCCTACTTTTATCATGGTTGATAACATGGTCATACCACTTTGTATTCAAATTTCTATTAAGATGGTCTTATTGGCACATATCATGACCAATCTAGTCTCTCCACAATGTGCATTGACACCAAGACCAAGCTAGACCTGACTCATGTGTCAAACTAAGATGGTTGTCATTATACCTTAATACTGAGATAAAAATATTCTTATAGCATTTTTTTCCATTAAGTTTTGATCTTAGTGCTTAAACATGACTTTTTATCCACATCATGTGGATACATTATCATTATCACATATAAGGTAATATTTTTAGTCAAGAACATGGTGGACATCCACCATATAGCCTAGCACCACCAACCCGTTTCTATGCATCAAATCCACTTCCATTGATATAGATATACTAGAACCCTCCTGCTTGCTCATTCCTTCTTCTCCTCCACTTGTTTTGTTTCACTTTGTCTCCTTTGATTAGAATATGGATTTTTCCTTCAATGATATTTGTTAACATGCTGCTTCAAACCAGAAATGGCTTGGATACAACCCTTTTCTTTGGAATTGAGAGGATGTACATGAATTTAGAGACATTTGAATCTTGTCGATGTTTAACCTAACGTCCTGGAGGGAGTGAATAGGCCCATGATTTTAGGATACAAAGTTTTGTTCATATGAGACATTATTGGTGATTATTAGTAGTAGAAATAAACAAACATAAACATGTGAATGACAATAGAGGTACGATGGTTAATTTTTCTATGAAATTCTAGTAGAAAATCTACATGCACTAAGCAGTTGCAACCAATATGGATTTATTAGCATATTCCTTTCGTTAATTGTTGAAGTATTTACAACCAAATAATGTCACATTCACTCTAGATTACAATCAATCCAACTATGGACCTTTACTCTGCTTGCTCACAATAGTTTCTTTCACTGAGAAGACCTTTTCCCTATGTAATGAAAAACATGGAATGCCATCAAGTAGATATTTATCCACTTCTGATTATTGATATGTGGGCCTTCATTTATTTGTATATATGAAAATAACCTTGAGGATTTTAATTGAGGTTGGAGTTAATTGCCAATGATGTGCTAGATGCATGTGTAATTTAGGTATATGGGCACATGGCGAAGAAAAATTGACGATGAGTGGGTCCACATCAAAATTATTCCCTCATTTAAAGGTTGATGATGATACATTTAGGGATAGAGAAGGTGATTCACTTTATTCATATGTGTTTTGGGCCTGCAACCTTAGTGTTAATGAACATTGTAGGAAGATATCTCTCGTTATTTCCATGTGCATGTACATATTAACTTTTTTATAATGTAGCCATGCTTTTATGCCTATAAAAGTACAAATATATGTAAATGAATCTATCAGTTGATAATTCCTCAAAAAAAAATCTATCATTTGATAACATTTAATATTCAATTAATCATTTAGGAAGATGTTTGTTAGATATCATATTACATGAACAAAATTAAAATTATTAATTCAAAGATTGCAACATTGCCCAGGCTATTAAATGTCATGTAAAGCACACTTGTACTAAATCTACATAAGCTATGTTTCATGATTCTCGCTCAAAATTAAGAAATTTTTAACAAAAAATAGTAATTTAAACTACCTATGAAAAAAATTTAATCAATGGAAAAGATACTCGTGTTATTCAGTTGATAAACCAACACACAATACTGTTAAGTTACTATGTGTTGTGCTGTAACTCGAAATCACTTTCAAATTGGAAACTTGTCCCAACTTATTGACCGATAATAATTGATAATGTCTAATGTAAACTAAAAGTGCAATCTAGATCTTTTTTTGGTCAAAGAAGTTATGTTATTTTTTATCAAGAAATAAACAAATCTTTTTTTAAAGAATTGTAAAGGTTGGATGATAGGCATTCATCAAGTGTGACACATCAAAAGAGATATATATATATATATATATGTAAAAATTAATGATGCTTGATTTGAATTTAAACCTTTTTAAGTCTATACAATATTATTGAGAACAATTATAGTTGACCAGATAGATCAATGATACTTAGTTGAATATGCATTTGGGTAAAAAAGTTTAAAATATAGTAAAAAGATGGATCAATTTTTTTAAGAGACTAATAATTTACCATTAAAATTTTTGAGCAAACAAAACAATTTTAGAAAATATCTTTATCAGTATACACACATACACTACATATTTCTATATATATTCTGTTAATTTTCAAAAAACATTTCATTCACTTTTATTATTCTAGATAAATCATTCATAAATTCAAAAAGTGAAGCCTATCCAAGAAATCCAAAGCTGACTGGTGTATTTCTCGGATAACCACAAATGATAAAGTGGTCTAAGATAATAAACAAACTAGTGCAATGAGTAGGTAAGATGCGATCTAGAACTCCCTCTTATTATACGTAAGGTAGATACTAGACAAAAGATACATGTTAAGCACATATTGTAGAAATAAACTAACCTAATTCGCATAACACCCATATTCCTTTTTGAAAGTAGCATAAGAAATCTACATATATGCAAATGAAAAAAAAAGATAGCTCAACAAAACTACCTGAATATCAATTATTATTCCCTTTGTTAGAAAGAATATAATGGACATTTGAAAATAGGTGATGAAAGAAGTTATATAATTTCAAAGTATTCTTTCTTAAATATCAGCCAACACAAATTTCTACCACATTCAAAAAATAGTGTCACCAAGCAAACAACATCTGAAATTTAGATTGAATAGATAATAGTTAGAAAAAAGGGAACATCTAAAACAACTCAAAAGCAACCAAGGGACTTCCCTTTATTATAGGTATATAAACTAACTCAATACACATGCTAAGCATGTGAATTAGTCTAATATATGACTGCTAGATATATACGTCCAAGGTAAAAAAGACAACATGATTAAATACTAGTTTACTTACTCCAACTTGTATCACATCGTTGTCAAAATTTCACATATTGCCTTTGTTTTTCATATGTCCTTTGATGATGATTATATTATTAGCTCATAATAATTTACATACAACATGCAAAAGAGCATGATTCGGTTAACTGGCACCAGACTCCCTTCAACATATAGCTTGTCTACCAAAATTACAGGTATTATCTGGAACATATTCATTGATGACTTATATATAATTAGTAATAAGATAGTTTACACATAACTTGCTAAAAGAACAACAAAATTATGTCATTTGACTCCTTCCAACCTGAAATGTGTGATGATACATTACTTTAGCTCTAAACATAGTGATCAAGTAAGGACAAAGATAGTGTGAACCACTAACATCACAGACAAATTACTGAAGCATGTAAATGCATTTCTAAATCAGTCAAGTTCTAAAACAAACGATATAAAAGAGAAAGCACATACTTATAGAAGAATTAGTTTTTCGCATCATGCCAGTCTCTTGAAAAAAAGATGAATTGAATTTTCCACAACACAGTTGGGAACATGAAGTGTTGTGTATCATATAAAGCCTTATGCAAAAGTAAAGATTTTTACCAATAAAATCAAATAGGCAAGCATGCTGATAAAGGAAGATGAAATTGGATTACTCAACATTGATATAAATATAGACTTTTATTATTATATATAAATCAGTCATAAAATTATTTCTCAGATAAGAATAGACAGTAATAGTGGTCTATGCTAACAAACAAACTGGTGTAATGAGCAGGTCATGGGGGAGCTAGAACTCCCTCTTATTATAGGTAAGGTAGATACTAAAGAAAAGATATGTGCTAAGCACAAATTATACAAATAAGCTAACTTAATTCCTATAACACCAAAAAAGATTTTCAAAAGTAGTGGAAAAAATCTACAAATATACAAACAAAAGAAGATATCTCAACAAAACTACGTGAATATCAATTACAACTACCTTTCTAGAAAAGAAAATAATTGACATTTATAAATAGGCAATGAAAAATGTTATATAACACCCAAATATAGAATAACAATTAGAAAAAAGGAGAGCTGCTTCACCATCTCGAAAGCAACCAGCCGATTCTCTTTTATTATATGTATATAGAGTAGAAGAAGATACATACTAAGTATATGAATTAATCTAGAACATGACTACTAGATATATATGTATGAGATCTAGTTAATTTCTTTGACTTGCTAAAAAACAACATGATTAACTAGTAGTTTACTTACTCAAACTTGTAGCACATCATTATGAAAATTACGTATGTTGCCCTTTTCATGTGTCCTTTGACGGTGAATATATACTTAGTATTAGTATATGTGCTTTATTGCTTTATGTTTATTGTTATGGGATTTACACTTGACTTGTCTCTAGCCTTTTATTTTATCCCATATTACCTATCTCTGACAATAGGCCTACTCTCTTGTCCTATAAAGAGACTCATTTGTATTTTATTATATCATCTAATAATAAACTCTTTTCCTCTCTATATGGTATAAAAAAACATGATACACCCTAGCCCCTCTAACCCTACCTCCTAACCCTAGCCTTCATCCACCCTCTCCACCTTAGTCATTGCCCACCCTTCTTTCTCCTTGTTGGCATCGCCTCGCCTCTCCCTTGTTGTCATCGCCTTCGCCTCCTCCTTCCTTGCCTCCTCCTTCTCCTTTCTCCTTCTCTAGACCTCCTCTCCATCGTCCTACTGTCCCCAACTTCCCCTCTCCTCCTCCACAATGTTGTTGACCCCCCTTACTCCCCTTTACCATTGTCGATCCCCCCTCCCTATTACCACCACTACACCTCTCCCTCCCCTTCTGTCGTTGTCGATCCTCCCTGTTCCTCTATCCACCCACCCATTGCCCTCTCTATTCCTTCCCTCTCCTCCACTCCTCCACATCTTGGCCTTCCTCCCTCCTTCTTGCTCTGCCTTGCTTCCCTCCACCCCCTAGCGTCGTTGTTGCCCTTCCCCCCCACCTTGCCATAGCTGGCCACTCACTCAACCCCTCTCCACTGCCACCTCCCTCTATATGTCTATTGTTGTCCTCTTCTTCTCCCCTTTCATCCACCAACATTCTCACTGTCATTTAGTCTCCAAAACTAACTCCTTTTCTCTCGTTCTTATTTGTCTACGTCTATAGGAACTTTCTAAAATAACATGTTGACGTACGAAAGGTTTTCTATTTGCTACTTGCCTATGCCTCATAGTTGAGTAATTTTGCTCTCCATGGTGGGTATATTTTTCTCTGTTCTCTAATGCCCCTCTCTGGGTTTCTTGGATTTGATGTGTCAAATGCCCTACTACTGCACTCTGCCCCATTGCGAGTGTTGCCAGATCTATTGATCTTGTTTTCTATTTCCCATGTGTTGGGTTCTTCCTATTGTCTACTTACTACTACTACTTCTTGTTGCCTGCTGGTATTGCCCCTACGTCGGGTTCCTCCTGCCTTATTCCACTTCTCATTGTCTTCTACAATACTCTTCTAATGGTGTCCTTCACTCCACTTTGGACACTCTGTGTCACTACTGTCAAGTCAGATGGCTCCAACTTTCACACGTGGTATGCGGTCTTTGAGTTCTATGTCAAAGCTCAAGGCTGTTATTATCATCTTATCTATGAAAGCCCGGCCATACCTTCTAAAGGAGATGGTGCTAAAACCAAACAGGCATATGATCTTTGGTCCAAGGATGACTCTGATGTCATGACTTGGCTCGTCAATAGTTCTGAACCTAAAATTTTCCAGTCTCTTCTCTGCCTGAAGACTGCTAAAGCTATGTGGGACCAACTCTCACATGTTTACCCTCATTAGTAAAATCCAAATAAGGTGCTTAAAATCTTCAAACAACTGTCCAAGAAGGAATATTTTGTGACCAAGTATGTAAAGGATTATTATAGTCAGTGTTCTTCTCTCTAGGATGAGTTTGTGGTGTATCACCCTCTCTCTGCTGATATTATTGAGGTATAGAGGCAGTATAATGAATTACAACTGGTCCAATTTCTTGCTGGCTTACCACACTCTGTTTCAGGGGTCATTGATCATATATTATCCAGTGATCCTTTACCTACTCTATGTGATGTCCTCAAACTGGTTCAACGACTACCATATGTCTCCCTATTGCCATTTGACATTCCAAATTCTACTTTTGTTTCTCTCTTGGGAGATTCCTTTTATGGACACGGTCATGGTCATGGTTGTGGTCACGGGAGTTCTACTATTAGACCTGGTTGTGGTTCATCTTCTTCTGACACTAACTCTTCTGAATCGCGTTATTGTAACTTCTATAAAAGAACCAATCATATGAAGGATCATTGTTGGATAAAACATGGTAAGAATGCATAGGTAAATCAGGTCACTACTGATCAGCCTGATTCTACACCATCCTCTTCATCTCAACCTTCTATGGATTGGCTCCATATTGAGATCAAGAAGCTACTTTGGGCATGTCCTGCTACTTCCACTACTAATGTCTCTAGTAATGGAGGTTCTACTTTGCTTACATCTTCTACACCATCTGGTACAAAGGCATGGTTGATTGATTCTACCATCTCATATATCAGGTAACTCTGCCTTATTCTCTAATTTAAGAAAAACATCATCTATTTACCTATTACCCTTATTGATGGTTCCTAATCACCTATTGTTGGCATTGGTAATATTTTCATTCCTAGGAATATATTATTGCATTCTACTCTTTATGTTCTGAAGTTCCCTTTGAATTTACTATCTATTAGTAGAACTATGAAGAGTCATTGTTGCTCTATTACTTTTGACCCATGAGAGCCCATATGTGTTTTAGGATCTGTGCACCAAGATGAACATTGTGTTTTAGGATCTGTGCACGAGGATGAAGATTGGTTCGGGCCATGAGAGACCATATGGGATGTATTGTTTGGATCTACTGAAGCAAAATTCTCTGCTAACTACTTCTATTACTGGGCTCCAATGGCATTACAGACTGGGCATCCCTTTGCTACAAAGTGAAACATTTAATTCCTACTATTTCTGATTCTGTCTTTCAATGTGAAACTTATACTTTAGGCAAACAAACTCGTGCAACCTTTTCTAAGAAACATTATATTGGATCCAAGACACCTTTTAATATTGTTCATGTTGATGTGTGGGGTCTGTATTCTGTGCCAAGTACTTCTAGTTTTTACTATTTTATTAACTTTATTAACAATTTCTTTAGAACTACCTAGTTATTTTTGTTAAAAGATCGATCCCACATGCTTGACACTACCATGACATTCTTTGTTTAGATTCATACTCACTTTGATAAAACCATCAAAATTCTCCGCAATGATAATGTTGTAGAGTTTGTACAAGCTTCTGTAAGTCAATTTTGTGTAAATTGGGTACTACTGATCAAAATTCATGTTCCTATACTCCACAATCAAGATATAAAATTTGATAAGGGATTTGATTTCCAAGAACATGCGAGGGTGTGCGATTGATCAGATAGCAGGTAGTGGAAATAGCTTCAGGACAAAAAGTTTAGAGTACATGAGAATGAAAAAAGAGAGTGTGGGCAACTTGTAAGAGGTGTCATTTTTTGTGTTCGACAAGCAAATTTTGTTTTTCATGTGCCTCCTACGATTTTTGGTAGCACCTATTTGTCAAAACTCTTCATCCTAGTTTGACTAAATTAGACCCTCAGTGTACCAAATGTGTGTTTTGGGGGTATTCTAAAACCTAGAAAGGTTATAAATGCTATGATCCTACTATGAAGAATGGTTTGTTAATGTTGATCTGGTATTTTTTAGGAGTGTCCATACTATTCTACAGTGGGTTCAAAATTGGAATTTGGTATGTTACTTGATACACCTCTACTTGTGATGATTCAAGACTATAACTACTCTGAATGTGGCCCTATATGTGCCTATGAAGGTGTATCAATGACGCCTGAAAAATTCAACTCCCTCTATGGCCCCTCCATCTTTGGCTCCTCCATCCTCGTTCGTAGATCAACCCCCACCTCAGGTATTTTTTGATCTAGATGTTCCTATTAGCTTGAGAAAAGGAACCGAATGTTGTACTCTGGATCCTATTGGCAATGTTTTTTGTGTTGCTAATCCATGAATAGATTTTGTGAATTTTACTTCTTCTTTATCTTCTATATTTGTTCCCAAAAATGTTGCTTAGGCTCTACAACATCTTGCTTGGCGCCAAGGTATGGAGAATGAATTATAGACACTTATTGATTGTCATACATGGGACTTAGTTGATGCACCTTCCTCCTGCTCTCCTATTGGCTATAGTTGGGTATTTACTATCAAATACCAACCTGATGGCACTGTTGAACATCTGAAAGCTTGTCTGGTTGCTAAAGACTATACCCAGACTTATGACATTGACTATTTTGAGACATTTTCTCTTGTAGCACATCTCAATTATATTTGTGTTCTTATATCTGTAGTAGTTAATTGTTACTGGCCTCTGTTTCATCTCGATGTGAAAAATACCTTTTTGCATGGTGATTTACATGAGGAAGTATACATGGAACAACCACCTAGTTTTGTCACTCAAGGGGAGAGCTCCAAAGTGTGTCGGCTGCATAAAGACATCTATGGACTGAAACAGAGTCCCCGTGCCTGGTTTGATAAGCTTAGCAATATCCTTCAACATTTCAACTTTTGTCATTCTCACTATGATCATTCTGTGTTCATTAAGAAAACTATCTATGGCATGGTCCTCTTAATTGTGTATGATGCAGACATTCATGCCACTAAGGCATATTTAGAAACACACTTCGTCACTAAAGATCTACGTAAATTAAGATATTTTATGGGAATTGAAATTTCTCAGTCTTCTGTAGGTGTGTGCTTATCCTAGAGAAAGTATGTTCTGGATCTATTATAAAAAACAAGACTTCTTGATGCAAAACCTACTAATACTCCTTTAGATCCTGATACAAACTGGGATGATGACATGCCTCCTCCATACCCTAACCACCATCATTATCATTGATTGGTGTGTAAACTTATATATCTGATAGTGACACAGTGACACGTGCTGATATCACTTCTGTAGTGGGTTTAGTTAGCCAATATCTGGATAACCCTCAACAGTGCCATTGGAATGTTGTGTGTCACATTTTAAAATATCTAAAAAAATTCTCCAAGCAAAGGCTTATTGTATAAAATTATAGACACTATAAAATCATAGGGTATTCTAACTCTCACTATACAGACATTTTCTTAGACCGCAAATCTAGTTCTCATTACTGCACCTTTGTAGGTGGTAACATGTTACCTGATGCATTAAAAAACAAATTGTTGTTTCCTAATCCAGTGTTGAGGCTGAATATAGAGCTATGTCTCATACTACATGTGAACTTTTATGGGTTCACGTTCTTCTGAAAGAACTTGGTATATCTGACTCTGCTCCTATTTCTATGCATTGTGATAATAGAGTTGCTATATTTATTTCCAACCATCCAACCTTCCATGAACAAACTAAACACATTGAGGTGGATTGAGAAGTTATTTTGTCTGGTGATATCTCAACTCCATACTGATCAAGTGGCTGATATCTTCACCAAATCTCTTCCCAAGGCTAGATTTTACAACATGGTTGACAAGCTAGGCGTGATTAATATCTACTCTCCAGCTTGAGGGGGAGTATCAGTATACATATTTTATTACTTTATGTTTATTTTTATGGGCTTTACATTTGGCTTGTGTCTAGCCTTTTGTTTTATCCCATATTGCATATCTCTGACAATATGCCTACTCTCTTGTCCTATAAAAGAGAGTCCTCTGTATTTCATTAAATAATCTAATAATAAACTCTTTTCCTCTCTATAATTAGCTCGTTCTAATTTACATACAACATGGTGAAAAAGAACAATTCCATTAACTTCCATCAGATTTCCTCCATCATATAGCTTGTCTACCAAAATGACATGTATTATTTGGAACATGTTCGTTGACGACTAATATATAGTTAGTGCTCATATAATTCACACATAAAAAACTAAAAAGAACAATCCAGTTATGTCATTTGACTCCTTCCAACCTCAAACGAGTGATGACCAATTACTTCAGCTTTAAAAGTAGTGAGCAAGTATACTGAACCACTTACATCATATACAATTTATTGAAGTAAGTAAATGCATATCTGAAACAGACACGCTCTGAAAAAGACAATACAAAAGATAAAGCACATACTTATAGATGAATTAATTTTCCACATCATGCCTAGCCTCTCAAAAAATGGTGATTCAAATTGAATTTTTCACAACTCAACCAGTAAAATAAAGTGTGTCTATCATATAGTCTTATGTACACTTAAAGATTTTTACATATAGAAGCAAATTGGCAAGTACACAACTTTTCTATAAATATATACTTTTATTATTGTAGATAAATCAGTCATAAAATTCAAAAAGTGAAGCCAATCCAGGCAAGACAGGTCCAACTGGCGTATTTCTCAAATAAGCATAAATGGTGAAGTGGTCTCAGCTAACAAATGATATGGTGTAATGAGCAAGTAAGCAAGGAGCTAGAACTCCCTCTATTATAGCGAAGGTACATCCTACACAAAGCATATGTGCTAATCATATATTATACAAATAAACTAACCTAATTCACATAACATCCAAAAGCGATTTTTAAAAAAAAGTGAAAAAAAATCTATACGTATACAAATGAAAAAATAGCTCAACAAAACTACGTGAGTAGAAAATATCATTGCTTCTGTAGAAAGAATTTAACAGACATTTGAAAATAGGCAATGAAAAAAGTTATATAACATTAGAAGTATTATTTTTCAAATAGCAAACAACACAAATATCTACCATTGTTGAAAAAAAAATCACTAGAAGCATACCTCTCAAATAAGAGTCATCACCAAGTAGACGTAAGCTACTCTAATAGTATTGAAAAGTAAATAAATTAAAAAATAGCATTTGAACTACACATAGGAATTTTAAATAAAAAATTGTGCACATTTGTAGATGGAATAACATGTAACACCACACAAATAGGTAGTTGGAATAAAAAATAAGAACTTGTAAACAAACTGCTAAAACACGAATACTGGATGGACTGAGGAGCACACAATCAAGCTGTTGGAACACACACATCCAGTTCAAACTGTCCGAATAGACCCTAAAAAGGTCGCATAACACCCAAAGGAAGTTATTCAAATAGAAACCAACACGGACTTCATCCACCTATTTTGCTAAAAAAAATACAAAGTTCAATAGAACAAAGTGCTTTAATAGTTGTCACCAATTTTGTGATAGATCTGAGAAAGAAATAAAATTATAGAACCATAAACATATACATTTGGAATTTAGAAAATACACATACATCTAGCTGAAGTAACATGTGAAAAATCTCACAAATAAGTATTGGAATAAAAATATCACAAACACGTCTAACTAGAACACATGTAGACATACAACCCACTGAAATTAATTTTTTGCCAAACTCATGATACCTCATAATTTATATACAACTCGCTATGACAGAGAAACTCAGTTAATAACTAGATGACTCCTTCGAACATATAATGTATAATCACAAAAACTACTAAATCTAAACCTAAAACATACAAACCCCTAACAGAGAGCAACTTGACAAACAACCAACTTACTCTCTCGGTCTCTCCAACAAAAATACACAGACATAATGGACTATTACCACACATACAAATTGTTGTAACACAAAGACTATCTCGACAGGGAGCACATCATCCAACCACCGTATACATGTGATGGATCAATGAGCAAAAACACTTGACATGTGACAGTTCTATATTGGGCAATTTTTAACACATTTTATCCTTTTTTATACAATCGACTATGATAGAGCAACTCAATTAACAACTATATAACTCCTTCCAATACAATTGTGTCATCATGAAACCCACTAAAATCTAAACTTAAAACTTGTAGAACTCCCTAAGAGAGAGAGGCTAGACTAACAATGAGGTTAATCCATCCCACATGTTGTAAGATATATGGCTCTTAGCCATTTATTTAACATGAGTTAAGCCCAATGTAGTGATGTGTAACATCCTGTTTTTATAAGTATTTTAAAACCTTTATGTAGTTTTCCCTAAATGAAAATTTGTTAAGGGATTTAATGCAAATAGTTCAAAATAGTGTTACTTCTAGGATTACAATGCAAAGAGAAATAAGAGAAGGACTCAAAATAAATTTTCCCTTTTATTTTAATTTGCTGCAAATATTTGTGTAATAATAGTAATATGTTTTACCTTTATCAAATAAGTCAAAAAAGGAATGAAAGAGAAAGAGAAAGAGAAAGAGAAAGAATCAAGAAATTCGAATTTTCAAATCACTTGGGCAATAAGTATACCTCTCCTTTTTATAGATTTCATGATAAAACCTTTAATGTTCATTTTCTCTCTCCTCTTACTGGAATTTCCAAAAAGAAATAATAATGTGCCCCTTATTCATTTATTTCAAAAATATGAGAAAATATACTCTCTTGGCATCATTAAGCCACTTTCTCTTTTATTTTTATAAAAACATAGGAGGGAAGTGATATTATCTCTTGTTTTCTCTCTCCTCCAAAGAAAGTGCATAAAAAGGCAAGGAATGAGTATGTCATGACTTTAAAAGAGACAAATAGTGATCATCTCGATTTTTGGAGTGAAAATCTACAAAGGAAAGTTTCCCCTTAATTATTTATTGAGTTTGTGCATTTAAATTAAGATGAGTAACAAAAATAGAAATCATTGACTTAACGTTCAAGGAACCTAAATCTAATTACTCATTTGGAGTTTGTTTGACCCCCCAATTAAAATAAGAAAGTTTTGTATTTAATTTGATTAGATTTACAGTTAATACACTCGATTTCATAAAGTCTGGGATTTAAATCACTATCACACGTCCTTTTTCTCATTTTTCCTTTTTGGGCGCGATCGGACGACCCACATTTATTTGACCCATGATCGGACGGTCATAAACCTGTCTCCTACCTCTGTCTATTTTGGGAAAGTAGGTGCCAAACCAGTGATTGGATTCCGCACAATTTCTCTCTCCTTAGTGATTCTTTTCGTGAGATTTTTGTTGTGTTGGCTCCATTTCTCACCCCCGCACCCAACAAGCCTTTACTCATGTCATGTCGTGCTTTATAGGGAAAACGCCCATTAGGGCTTGGAGTGTCCTCTTTGCCATTTTTTGTAGCTACCTTGTTATAACCTCAAATTTCTGAAAATATAATGTAAAAGGCTTTTCTCTTTTAATGACTAAATGAGATCTCTTTCTTTGAATTGTGATGACTTTCGTATGAGATGGCTTTGATTGTTTGATTGTGGGCCTTGGAGGCCATTAAGCCCAATTGAAAAGAAAAGGAATTAACAAGGAAAAGAAATTGACTAATAAAAGGGAAATATGAGAAACTGATAATTAAAAGAAGATAATGCTAAACTAATATTCCCCAATATGGGAATTCGTTTCTTTGGGTTTCCTTGAGGTCCAAGGGACCCAAATTAATAAGATAAAGGCAAAAGAAATAAGGATATGAATTAAGTGGGAGTATTTAATAAGAAATCTTGGGAGAGAATAAATCCCATTCATATATTGCTTTTTGCTTCCCAATTTTCGTACAAAGATAGAGAATATTAAAAGGAACTTTCCTTTAAAATTTGAGACCAATCAGAGTTATGGATTGAGAGATATTAATTTTGCAAGATATAGACAATTTGGGAATTTTCCTGAATTAAAAAAAAAGGATTTTGGGTTTCCTTAGAACGCGAGCAATCCTGGCTGTTGGATCTTGATCCAACGGTGGTCGCTCATCGCCTACGTCCCGCTGGGACTAGGACTTTGGCTGTTACAGGGTGATTTTGGCAACCCATCTTTCTCGCAATCTACTAATCATGACAGCTGGTTGATGGTCCCATTGAATTCAGGGGATGGAATCGCGAAGATTTCACCCTAACATCTTTGGGTTTCGTCGCCAAAAGAGGAAACACCCAACTGGGAAGGTCCCTGCCTCGACCCTATATATAGGGGAGGGCGATATAGGGCACCAGCATCCCTAAGCGCTAGCCAAAGCTCTGCAGCGGAGTTCGAGGAACTCGTTTGTGGGTTCAATTGCACCGAAGGACTTGACCTTGACCATCGTCGGCATCGCAAGCTCTGCCGGAGTCCGGTGAGTTGGGGGCAATGACGACGCATGGTCAGCACGAAATTAGACCCCTAGTCATCTTCGGCCGAGGGAGACGAAGCTCCCTGTGCAATCGGATCGCTCGCAGGCGGACCAAGGCTCAAAGTCAACCCTCGAGTTGACCGCGTGGATTCACTGCTTGCGTGAGGACAAGGAAGAAGATGAAGGAGCAAATTACCAAATTGCCCTCCGCGTCCCCGTAAACCGGTAAGGACACTTCTGTCCTTTTCCTCCTTTGAGTGATGTTTAGGGGCGCGTGTGATCGTGGCCGATGGATCCTGAGTGGACCACCGGACCATTGATCGTGCGGTCCGCGTTTTTCCTAAATTAGTTATTAATTGGATAAAAAGGATTTATCTTAGAAAATTTATAGCTAGAGCTAGGAGGCTCATATGGAAAAACTCAATACATGAAAAATGATCAAAAAAATATGAGGGATGTAATAAAAATAGTTCGAGACCCTGAATCTGACTAGTTTGTAAAAGTATATTTCTAGAATAAGAAAAAAATGTTAATTTGTGGATAAAAGCCCTAATTGTTGATAAAAAGGGTAATTAGTCTTGCAATTAAGATAATTCGAAGATGGTTAACTTATTTTCTGTTTTAGATAATTATTAACCTGTTTTGATGATACAATTACATGTTTAGGGTTTTATGACTCCATATGTGGATTAAAAGGTTGGAAACCCTAATTTAGAAAAAGGAAATGATGAAGTAATTCGAAATTAGGGTTTATTGGACTAAGTCTGATCTTAGGAATCCTAATAGATGATAAAGCAATAAAATTTGGGGTTTGATGTATAATTTAATAAAATAAAGGTAAAAGAAATAAAAAAAAGAGATGAGACCCTAATTATGGCTGAAACCCTAAAAAGGGAAATTAACCTAGGAAAAATCTTAGTATTATTGAATCATCATGACATGATAGAGGAATTAAATGCCTTTTTCAGGAGATTGTGTGTGTGCTTGCTTGGTTTCCTGGTTGATTATGTTAATTCTGCATTCAAGTCTTCATTAACAGGTATGTGGTTAAATATGAATAACCGCTTTAGTTTCCCGACGGATTCTCGGATGTTTAAACGCATTGAATGCAACTAAACTGTTTGGATGTTCATATTGCAATTATAAAGTGACTATGACTATCACCATTTAATATAAATGTGTAAATCCTGCACCTACATGCCACCCTGATGGAAGATGCCATAAAGGGTCAGGCCCAGGAGGGTAGACCAATGGGCACCATGAGAGGTGACCCTATACACCAAGCTCGGGAATGAGAAGGTGATTGATGAGGCAAGACTAAGGAGCACCATGAGAGGTGACTCCCAGGCACCAAGCTAGGGATTGAGAAGGTGGCCTTAAGTCAAATCCAGGGTTAGGGAAAAAGCGGTGGGGATTGTCACATGGAAAATGTAAATTGACTTGTTAATTACCTTGATTGCAATACTTAAATTGTTAGACCTAATTGTGAAATTTTGGTTGCCTCCACATACCAGCAATTGCTGATCGATGTTTTGTTTGTCGGCGTTTTAGGTAATATCCTGAAAATCATAAACAGTAAAGTGGCACATTGTGAAATTAAGAAATAAAGTGCAAGGAGGATTAGATAGAGTATTTCAAGCTGTGGATAGTTAGTTTTCCCAATTTTATAAAGGTAAGTAAAAGTTTTAATTTTTGTATCCAATTCTAGTTTAGTTAGTAGAATTTTATAATTATTGTTGATTATATGTTGAACCTTTGATCCTGTACATTGATTAACGATTCCGACCTTCGGGTCTCCCTTAATTGGGGGTTACCGGGAGGCAGGGTCGTTACAATTGGTATCAGAGCGTAGGTTCTCCATCTAATCATTAATAATTATTAAATTTTACAAATTCCATAGAACCGAGGGAGTTATTAGAGGATTTTCCGAAAGACTGAGGTGTCTAGAAAAGGATCACATCCGGGGGCTGGCAAAATTTTCCTCCGCACCACTAGTCGGAATACGAGGACTCCTGGATCGTGTGACTGCCTGGCCGATGTCTTAGGTCAAGACTCGAAGTAAGATACCTTTAGGACTCTCTCATCTTATTCATCCCTTCTCAACTCAAATTCTCTTAAGGACTTTAAGGATTAGGGTTTTCTCTCTCTTCCTCACCCTCATGTGGTATGGGTTAAGGTTGATAAGGTCTAAGGGATCCTCCACCAAATTAATAAAAGATACGTAAGTAAGATGTCATTTGCACAAGTGTAATTAGTTTAAAAGTAAACTAAAAGTCTGTTTGTGTGTAGATGGCTCGTACCAAAGTTGTGGCCATCCCTTTTTCCACCAGCGATGGTGGACCACCCTGCAAGGAGAATGGATCCTCCGAGAAGAGGAAGCGAAACCATGGAGAGACCTCAAAGAAGAGAAAGAGACCAGAGGAAGTTGAGGCACCCAACCCTGAACCAATGCCTGGTAGCAACCGAGAGCCAGGGGAAGGACTAGAGTATGAGGAGTACCAGATGCATGAAGAGGAAGCCCAAATGGAGGAGGACCAGCTTGGTGGTTCATACAACATATGCAGTTTGGATGGAACAACAAAAGCAATTGACCGAAGCTATCCGTGCCCTGGCCCTTAGAGACATAGCTCGAGATGAGAATGGTGAGCCACTTCCAGTTCTTCCTCGATTGGGAGCCACCATTCTGGACTTCGTCAAGTTGAACATTGAAAAGTTTTGGGGAGAAGATAAGACTAAAGGGGTCGACAAGGCGGAAGCTTGGCTGCTTGCAGTCGAGAACGGGTTCCGGATGCTTGAGGTGCAGCCGAATAAGAAGGTTCTATTTGCTACTCACCTTTTAGAAGGTGCAGCCAAGATATGGTGGGATAACCACATCACGGGAAGGGACCTAAGCGAGGAACTGATGGCGTGGACCGACTTCAAGACCATCTTCACCGCCAGATTCCTCCCCATCTCAGCAAGGAAAGAGAAAGAGAGGGAGTTCATGAGCATGACTCAAGGAAGTTCTTCAGTTGCGGATTTCGGTCGCAGGTTCCGCCTCCTGGATCGCTTTGGGCATATGTTGGACGAAGAGAGGAGGGTGGACCACTTCATGGAACGTCTACATCCTGCCATCAAGCCTCATGTGATGGCTAGTAAGCCAAAGACCTTTGCTGAAGCCTACAATACCGCCTTAGACATGGAAAGGACAGTGATGCCTACACAAAACCAATCCAGAGGATACTTGGGCTTCACTGAAGGAGTTCAAGGGCAGAGGAATGAACACCGAAAGGGGCAAGGACGCAACCACAACAAGAACAAGCATGGGCACAAGGGCAAGCCGCGTGGTCGCCTCCAGCAGTGTCGCACCTGTGGACGGGCACATCCTGGGAAGTGTCGCTTTGAGAAGAAGGTGTGTTTCAGATGTCAGCAAGAGGGACACTTCATCGCCAACTGCCCTCAGCCTGACCCAAGGGGACCTTTGGGGTAACAACCTATAGCAGCACAGCCAGTAGCTGCAGCACCCCCGGTAGGAGTACCAGCCGGACCACCTCCAGTTGGAGAGAGGAGACAAGCTAGAGTGTTCGCCATCAACAACGAAGAAGCTCAGGTGAATGCTAATAAGTTGATCGAGGGTAATAACCCATAGAGTTTTTCCTTTTAGTTCAGTAGACCATGTAGTAGCTTTCTGATATGGAATAACTTTGTAGGCTTGCTGGAAGTCATGGGACAAAATGTAAAAGCACTTTTTGATTCTGGTTCTACTAATACTTTTATTTCGAGAAATCTCGCAACTATGCTTGGGTTGGATATCAAGGATTTGGGTTATGTTTTGGATGTCACAACCCCGAGTGGTCGTATTTATACCTCTCTTTTGAAAACTTCTATCTTGCCAGTAAAGTACCTGAACCATGAGCTTCCCACTGACTTCATCCTTCTCGATATGAATGATTTTGATGTAATCATCGGGATGGACTGGCTTTCCACCTATAGGGCCCAGTTTGACTGTAGAGAGAAGAAGATTCTCATTAGAAAGACCGACTATCCACACTTCACCATTCGAGGAAGGAAAGATGCGACGACTAGTCTTTACATATCCGCTTTGAAAGCTGAACGGATGTTATCCAAGGGTTGTAGAGCCTACCTAGCCATAGTTATCGTACCCGAGGTTAAGGGGCAATCCTTAGAGGACATAGAGGTGGTTCGGGAGTACGCGGATGTGCTTCCAGATGATCTACCAGGGATTCCCCCTGAGAGGGAGGTAGACTTCTCGATTGAGTTAGATCCTGGGACTAACCCTATATCTAAGGCGCCCTATAGAATGGCCCCTGCTAAGTTGCTTGAGTTGAAAACCCAATTGCAAGAATTGTTGGATAAGGGGTTTATCCGACCTAGTACCTCACCATGGGAAGCACCAGTCCTCTTTGTGAAAAAGAAGGATGGGTCGCTTCGGATGTGTATTGATTATCAGATGATCAATCCGGCAACCATTAAGAATAAGTATCCTTTACCCAGAATAGATGACCTCTTTGACCAACTCAAATCAGCTCGAGTCTTTTCCAAAATCGATTTGAGATCAGGATATCACCAGGTGAGATTGAGGAGTGAGGATATACCCAAAACGGCTTTCAGAACCCGTTATGGCCACTATGAGTTTGTGGTCATGCCGTTTGGATTATCCAATGCACCGAGTGTCTTTATGAACCTCATGAACATTGTGTTCCAACCCTTCCTTGACTCTTTTGTGATAGTGTTCATAGATGACATTTTGGTGTACTCAGATGACCTAGCCCAACACCGTGACCACCTGGGTAGAGTCCTTGATATCCTGAGAAAGCATAAGTTTTTCGGAAAGTTCTCGAAATGTGAGTTTTGGTTGGACCGAGTCATGTTTCTTGGACACATCATCTCAGGAGGAACAATCGCCGTAGATCCAGCCAAGGTATCGGCAGTTCGAGACTGGCCGGCACCGAAGAACCCCTCCGAGATTCGCAACTTCTTGGGGTTGGCCGGATACTACAGTCGCTTCATCAAGGATATCTTCAAGATTGGTCTACCGCTAACCATGTTGACTCGGAAGGATGTGAAGTTTGTGTGGTCTGAAGTATGTGAAGCTCGATTTCAGGAATTAAAGGAGAAGCTGACCACCGCTCCTGTGTTGACTTTGCCCTCTGGCAATGAGGGTTTCATGATATTCACCGATGCTTCCAAGATGGGACTTGGCTGTGTGTTGGAACAAGATCGGCATGTGGTTGCATATGCGTCCCGACAGCTCAAGCCAAATGAGGTGAACTACCCGACACATGACCTGGAGTTAGCTGCTATAATCCATGGCTTGAAAATATGGCGGCACTACCTGTACGGTGCTACCTTCGAGATCTTTACCGACCATAAGAGCTTGAAGTACCTGCTGACACAGAGAGACATGAACCTATGACAGCGTCGATGGATGGAGTACATGAAGGATTACGACTTCACCATCGCCTACCATCCTGGTAAGGCGAATGTAGTGGCTGATGCGTTGAGTCGAAAATAGCTTAAGTGTGCAGCTGTTCTGTCCAGTCAGTGGAAGAGTTTGGAGGAACTTGTGGAATGGACTCCACAGCTACTAGAGGACTGAGTTCGGTTGGCTAATATCCAGATTCAATCTGAGTTGTTGAGTGAAATCATAATTGCACAGTTGACCAGTGGAGAGCTAGACAAGATGAAAGGTTTAATGATGAAGCCACAGACTCGTCTATCCATGGGAGTAGATGGAGGAATCAGGTTTGAGAATCGCGTATGGGTTCCAGTGGATTCCTCAATAAAGGAACGTATCTTGCAAGAGGCTCATGGGTCCAAGTACAGAGTGCACCCAGGAACTACTAAGATGTACAAGGACCTACAGCGATTTTTCTAGTGGCCAGGAGTGAAGAAAGACATTGCATCATGGGTGGCTAGTTGTCTTACGTGCCAGATGGTGAAGGCTGAACATCAGCGACCCGGCGGACTTTTACAGTCAATAGAGATTCCAGAGTGGAAATGGGAGCAGATCACCATGGATTTTGTGGTGGGTCTACCCCGGACCAAGAGAGGTCATGATGCGATATGGGTCGTGGTAGATCATCTTACCAAGTCAGCACACTTCCTTGCCCTGAAGACCACTGCTAAGGTGACAGACCTAGCTGAGCTCTATATCAGAGAGATAGTACCTTTGCATGGTGTGCCAGGATCGATCATCTCAGATAGAGACCCAAAGTTCACTTCCAAGTTGTGGAAGCAAGTTCAAGAGGAACTGGGTACAAGGTTAAAGTTCAGTACCTCTTATCACCCCCAAACAGATGGTCAGTCAGAAAGGATGATCCAGACATTAGAAGATATGTTGAGAGCTTGTGTGCTCGATTGGGGTGGCTCATGGGATCAATACTTACCGTTGGCAGAGTTCGCCTACAACAACAGCTACCAAGCCAGTATTGGGATGCCTCCGTATGAAGCTTTGTATGGGAGACTGTGTCAGTCACCACTTCACTAGGATGATGTGGGTGAGAGGACCTTGCTGAGGTCAGATGAGCTCCAAGTGTATGCTGATAAAGTGGATTTGATCAAGCAAAGGCTAAAGAGAGCCCAGGATTGACAAAAGTCGTATGATGATGCAAAGCGGAATGATGTGCATTTCACTATGGGAGATCATGTGTTTTTGAAAATCTGACCGCTCCGAGCTATAGCCAAGAACAGAGGAAAGTTGAGTCCCCGATATGTGGGTCTGTTTGAGGTGTTAGAACGGATAGGTGAAGCTGCATACCGTTTGGCGTTACCCCCCCAGTATAGCATGATGCATGATGTGTTTCACGTGTCTAACCTGAAGCGATATGTGCAAGATCCGAGCCATGTGCTGAGCATTGAACCTATTGAGCTTCAAGGGAAGCTGACTTATCCTGAGTCACCTTTGCGGATTCTAGATACCAAAGTGAAAGAACTCAGATGCAAGAATATAGAGATGGTAAAGGTTCTTTGGAAGCACCATGGAGAGGATGAGGCCACATGGGAGCTGAAGGCAGACATGGAGAAAACATACCCTGAATTGTTTGCTTGATTGTTTGAATTTTGAGGGAAAAATTCCTATAAGGAGGGGAGGATGTTATAACCTCAAATTTATGAAAATATAATGTAAAAGGCTTTTCTCTTTTAATGACTAAATGAGATCTCTTTCTTTGAATTGTGATGACTTTCGTATGAGATGGCTTTGATTGTTTGATTGTGGGCCTTGGAGGCCATTAAGCCCAATTGAAAAGAAAAGGAATTAACAAGGAAAAGAAATTGACTAATAAAAGGGAAATATGAGAAACTGATAATTAAAAGAAGATAATGCTAAACTAATATTCCCCAATATGGGAATTCGTGTCTTTGGGTTTCCTTGAGGTCCAAGGGACCCAAATTAATAAGATAAAGGCAAAAGAAATAAGGATATGAATTAAGTGGGAGTATTTAATAAGAAATATTGGGAGAGAAGAAATCACATTCATACATTGCTTTTTGCTTCCCAATTTTCGTACAAAGATAGAGAATATTAAAAGGAACTTTCCTTTAAAATTTGAGACCAATCAGAGTTATGGATTGAGAGATATTAATTTTGCAAGATATAGCCAATTTGGGAATTTTCCTAAATTAAAAAAAAAGGATTTTGGGTTTCCTTAGAACGCGAGCAATCCTGGCTGTTGGATCTTGATCCAACGGTGGTCGCTCATCGCCTAGGTCCCGCTGGGACTAGGACTTTGGCTGTTACAGGGTGATTTTGGCAACCCATCTTTCTCGCAATCTACTGATCATGACAGCTGGTTGATGGTCCCATTGAATTCAAGGGATGGAATCGCGAAAATTTCACCCTAACATCTTTGGGTTTCGTCGCCAAAAGAGGAAACGCCCAAATGGGCAGGTCCCTGACTCGACCCTATATATAGGGGAGGGCGATATAGGGCACCAGCATCCCTAAGCGCTAGCCAAAGCTCTACGGCGGAGTTCCAGGAACTCGTTCGTGGGATCAATTGCACCGAAGGACTTGACCTTGACCATCGTCGGCATCGCAAGCTCTGCCGGAGTCCGGCGAGTTGGGGGCAACGACGACGCGTGATCAGCACAAAATTAGACCCCTAGTCGTCTTCGGCCGAGGGAGACGAAGCTCCCTGTGCAATCGGATCGCTCGCAGGCGGACCAAGGCTCGAAGTCAACCCTCGAGTTGACTGCGTGGATTCACTGCTTGCGCGAGGACGAGGAAGGAGACGAAGGAGCAAATTACCAAATTGCCCTCCGCGTCCCCGTGAACCGGTAAGGACACTTCTGTCCTTTTCCTCCTTTGAGCACTGTTTAGGGGCGCGTGCGATCGTGGCTGATGGATCCTGAGTGGACCACCGGACCATTGATCGTGCGGTCCGCGTTTTTCCTAAATTAGTTATTAATTGGATAAAAAGGATTTATCTTAGAAAATTTATAGCTAGAGCTAGGAGGCTCGTATGGAAAAACTCAATACATGAAAAATGATCAGAAAAATATGAGGGATGTAATAAAAATAGTTCGAGACCCTGAATCTAACTAGTTTGTAAAAGTATATTTCTAGAATAAGAAAAAAAGAGTTAATTTGTGGATAAAAGCCCTAATTGTTGATAAAAAGGGTAATTAGTCTTGCAATTCAGATAATTCGAAGATGGTTAACTTATTTTCTGTTTTAGATAATTATTAACCTATTTTGATGATAGAATTACAAGTTTAGGGTTTTATGACTCCATACGTGGATTAAAAGGTTGGAAACCCTAATTTAGAAAAAGGAAATGATGAAGTAATTCGAAATTAGGGTTTATTGGACTAAGTCTGATCTTAGGAATCCTAATAGATGATAAAGCAAGAAAATTTGGGGTTTGATGTATAATTTAATAAAAGAAAGGTAAAAGCAATAAAAAAAGAGATGAGACCCTAATTATGGCTGAAACCCTAAAAAGGGCAATTAACCTAGGAAAAATCTTAGTATTATTGAATCATCATGACATGATAGAGGAATTAAATGCCTTTTTCAGGAGATTGTGTGTGTGCTTGCTTGGTTTCCTGGTTGATTAAGTTAATTCTGCATTCAAGTCTTCATTAATAGGTATGTGGTTAAATATGAATAACCGCTTTAGTTTCCCGACGGATTCTCGGATGTTTAAACGCATTGAATGCAACTAAACTGTTTGGATGTTCATATTGCAATTATAAAGTGACTATGACTATCACCATTTAATATAAATGTGTAAATCCTGCACCTACATGCCACCCTGATGGAAGATGCCATAAAGGGTCAGGCCCAGAAGGGTAGACCAATGGGCACCATGAGAGGTGACCCTATACACCAAGCTCGGGAATGAGAAGGTGATTGATGAGGCAAGACTAAGGAGCACCATGAGAGGTGACTCCCAGGCACCAAGATCGAGATTGAGAAGGTGGCCTTAAGTCAAATCCAGGGTTAGGGCTAAAGTGGTGGGGATTGTCACATGGAAAATGTAAATTGACTTGTTAATTACCTTGATTGCAATACTTAAATTGTTAGACCTAATTGTGAAATTTTGGTTGCCTCCACATACCAGCAATTGTTGATCGATGTTTTGTTTGTCGGCGTTTTAGGTAATATCCTGAAAATCACAAACAGTAAAGTGGCACATCGTGAAATTAAGAAATACAGTGCAAGGAGGATTATATAGAGTATTTCAAGCTGTGGATAGTTAGTTTTCCCAATTTTATAAAGGTAAGTAAAAGTTTTAATTTTTGTATCCAATTCCAGTTTAGTTAGTAGAATTTTATAATTATTGTTGATTATATGTTGAACCTTTGATCCTGTAAATTGATTAACGATTCCGACCTTCGGGTCTCCCTTAATTGGGGGTTACCGGGAGGCGGGGTCGTTACATACCTTCTATGTCCTCCTCGTTGCCTTTTCAAGGTATCAAAAGAACCAACTACCCTCCCTCGACCCTCCTCTACATCCAATTGAACCTCCTCTAGCCCCAAACACCCTGATCTACTCAGCCTCCATCTCTTGTGACCTTGAGTTTGCCCGGCCTCCTCCAGTCACCTCGGCTCAATCGTGAGCGTGGTGAGCATCCTCAACCTCCTTGCTTTGCCCTACTATCATTGTTTTGCCGTGCGACTCCCCTGAATGTCATGTCTTGTTGAGTCAGTCATAGTGCTCACCGGCGCTTTGACGCCATGGCACCTCCGGGGCTCTCCGGCCAAGGTAACACCGCCCACAGCTTTGCCTGACTCCGATCTATCTTTCTTGACCCTCATTTGGTGTTTTTACACCCTGAGTTTGCGTGAACGAATTCCGACTTCCTCCTCTATTTTTGCCTGTTCCTGGTGCGTGACCATCCTTCTTTGGTCGATTCCTTCTTGAGTCAATGCCCTTGGATTTGGTTTGATCTCTTAGTGACCCCGCACATGTTTTGATGCCTTGTTCATGGGGTTTTCTTGTCGCAATTCTTGCGGCTGTGCTTGACTGGATGGAGCCATTCTGGAGCTCCAATGCTCACCACAGTGTGGGAGTTGGCTCCTTGGCTCCGCCGTGAGGCAAGGATGTCTCTCAAGGTCTTAGTTTCCCGCAATTGACCCCTTTTCATTAGATTTGATCGTGGCTTCGGGCTTCAACCTCACTGCCTTGCCATGGCCTGGAGCGGGGAAAAAACCAGGTCTTAGTTTGACCTTGGTACCCCTGCATTGTTAATCAAACGATTTGTTTTGTAAGGGAATTTTGGGGATTTCAATCACCCTGCCTCGTTTGACCGAAGACCCTTTGAGGTGAGATCCCCTTGCTGGTGCGACCACCCGTGATTGGACCACATCAACTGAGCCCAACATCCCAGTGGATTAAAGGTCGCCTACGTGGCATTTCTTTGGTTTCTGATTGGTTGGTTTTTATAAATTCGTAGTAAATCGTTTGATGCTCAGAAAAATGAGAAAAAATATGTTTTGGAAATAGTTTTTCAAGAGGAATCTGAATATGTAGTTTTCAAAGTCTGATTACAAATCGAAATCTCTTATATATATATATATATATATATATATATATATATATATATATATATATATATATATATATATATATATATATATATATATATACACATATGTATATACATATATATATATGTTTTTGTAGAAATGAATCTTGGGTTTGATATTATGAACACACACACACATAGATATATATATATATATATATATATATATATATATATATTAATGTGATATACCTTGTGAACAGGAATATTAGGGTTCATTAGACCCGGAGAGAGATTAAGACTTTCTCAACCTAGGAGAGAGAGAATACACTCTCTGAGCGAAAAAGTAAGTGGTCCATGCAATTGAACATAGTTAAATTGGTTGATTTAGTTATGCATATATGAATTTTGCAATGAATGTCATGTTTATGTTATTGACTGTTCCTAATTGCTAAATTCAGTAAAGTTAAGATGTATTGAATAGCATATTATGTATGGGATCATTCTCATGAATCTTAATGGTAATGTTACAAATAAAGTCTAATGTAAAAGATAAGAGCCTTGCGAGAAAGAAAATGTTAATGTTAAACTTATAGAAGTACCTCATAAGAGAAGAGGCACTTCCGTGCATAACAGAAGAGGCACCTCAGTGCAACCTAAGAGGCACTTTAGTGCATAAGAGAAGAGGCACATTTGTGTAACCCGAGGTTACCTATATTGGTTAAGATAAAAGAAATTGACCTAAAAGAAATTGTATGTCTTTTCAATGTTCAATGTTTTATGTTAAATGTTCATTTTCAGTTCTCAAGTTTTCTTAATATTATAACATGTTCAATCCACTTACCATTGGTTTTATTACATGGCTGGGGGCGCAATGCCCACAGTTTGGAATCTAGCTAAGGAGGGAAGGCCATCTAAGGAGGAAACCCTAGCTCAAGGACTTTCAAGGAGAAGAGCATTGGTGCCAACCATACCCAATTTATAGATCTTTTTCCTTTTACCATAATTATGTACATGTAAACTTTGTTAAGATTTGAGAATGATAAATTGTGATTTTGATGGTGTGATGGTTTGTTTAAACTCTATTTTGTGCAATGAACATCATGGTTGTGGCATCCCCCTTAATGTGAATGGTATTTGTGCTTCCACTATGAATAGTACAAGTGGGGTGTTACAATAATGGTATTAGAGCCAAAATATGGTTGTCCACCAGGATTTTCTCATGATCTCATGTAGTTTATGTCTTTTTTATAGTGATGGCTCCTCAGAAAAAAGGTGAGAACAAAAAGGTAGCCATGGGTGGGGATGAAGGTGAATTTGTTAGTATGGGAGAACATCGAGAATCTCCAAGTCAAGAAACCCCCATGGTGCCCTTTGATGTCCTTGTTAGAGCTCTAGCCATTGCCATGGGGAGAAGAGAAGGCCAAGTGGGCAACTGTAGGGCCAACCTCTAGCTTTCCCTAGTTGACTTTTTGAAGATCAAGCCTGACTTGTTTGCTGGGGAAGAAGAGATGGACGTGATAGGCAAAGTCGAGAGCTGGATGCAGCACATGGAACATTGCTTCTGTGACTTAGATTGTCCCAAACACTCCAAGGTTCATTTTGGGACACATATGCTGAAGGGTGCTTCTAAGACATGGTAGGAGAACCTACTAGGTTCTCGTGAAGCTGATGCTCCTCCATTCACATGGGAGGAATTTTCTGAGGCCTTGAAAGACCACTACATATCCGAGGCCATGATTGAAAAGAAGGAGGAAGAATTTCACAACCTACGTCAACATGGTGACATGACGGTCACCCAATATGCGATGAAATTCCAGATCCTATAGAAGTACGGCTATGACTATGATGAATGATGTAAGACAAATAAGTTCATTAGAGGTCTGAAGCCAGACCTTAGTATTGCCTTGTTGAGGTGTGGGCACGTACACTCCAAAGTGCCCTAGAGCTAGAAGATCATCCAGGAAGAGCATGGAAGAAGGAGAGCCACCACAACAACCACAACTCCAACCACCACAATGACAAGAAAAGGAAGGCACCGGCTGAAGTTGTTGCAAACCAGCATGTAAAGACCCAGTGTGCAAAATGTTCCAAGTATCACCTAGGTGAATGCAGGTTTGGGATAGGTGTTTGCTATGCATGTGGTGAGATAGGCCACATTAGACCTAATTGCCCCAAAGTTAAAAACAAGGAGCCTAATGTCAACCAAGCACCTAAGGAGAAGAGGCAGGGTAGGATCTTTGCCATGGTAGATAGTGATGATGAAAAGACGGAGTAAAGTGTAGTAGTGTAATGGCTTTTCTTTTCAAACTTTTATTGTGTGGAAATGTTTGAAACTATTGATTCCCATGATAATATTAGCATGTTTAAAGTCTTGCACTTGATATGGAAATTTCTAAGGTGGGTAGTTTTAATAAAATTTTGAGGATGAAAATTAATTAAGGTGGGTAAAAATGTAACATCCTAATTTTTTATAAGTAATTTAAAACCTTTATGTAGTTTTCCCTAAGTGAAAATTTGTTAAGGGATTTAATGCAAATAGTTCAAAATAGTGTTACTTCTAGGATTACAATGCAAAGAGAAATAAGAGAAGGACTCAAAATAAGTTTTCCCTTTTATTTTAATTTGTTGCAAATATTTGTTTAATAATAGCAATATGTTTTACCTTTATCAAATAAGTCAAAAAAGGAATGAAAGAGAAAGAGACAGAAGCAAGAAATTCGAATTTTCAAATCACTTGGGCAATAAGTATACCTCTCCTTTTTATAGATTTCATGATAAAACGTTTAATGTCCATTTTGTCTCTCCTCTTCTTGGAATTTCCAAAAAGAAATAATAATGTGCCCCTTATTCATTTATTTTGAAAATATGAGAAAATATACTCTCTTGGCATCATTAAGCCACTTTCCCTTTTATTTGTATAAAAACATAAGAGGGAAGTGATATTATCTTTTGTGTTCTCTCTCCTCCAAAGAAAGTGCATAAAAAGGCAAGGAATGAGTATGTCATGACTTTAAAAGAGACAAATAGTGATCATCTCGAATTTTGGAGTGAAAATCTACAAAGGAAAGTTTCCCCTTAATTATTTATTTAGTTTGTGCATTTAAATTAAGATGAGTAACAAAAATAGAAATCATTGACTTAACGTTCAAGAAACCTAAATCTAATGGCTAGGAATATCCTAGACCATTTAATTAGTCAATGGTCCAAATTTTGGACTCATTTGGAGTTTGTTTAACCCCCCCCCAATTAAAATAGGAAAGTTTTGTATTTAATTTGATTATATTTACAGTTAACACATTCGATTTCATAAAGTATGGGATTTAAATCACTGGCACGCGTCCTTTTTCTCATTTTTCCTTTTTGGGCATGATCGGACGACCCACATTTATTTGACCCGCGATCGGACGGTCACAAACCCATCTCCTACCTCTGTCCATTTTGGGAAGTAGGTGTCGAACCAGTGATTGGATTTCTGTGTGATTTCTCTCTCCTTAGTGATTCTTTTTGTGAGATTTTTGGTGTGTTGGCTCCATTTCTCTCCCCCACACCCGACGAGCCTTTGCTCGTGTCCTATCATGCTTTATAGGGAAAACACCCATTATGGCTTGGACTGTCCTCTCTGTCATTTTTCACAGCTGCCTTCTCTGTCCTCCTCGTTGCCTTTTTAAGGTATCAAAAGAACCAACAACCCTCCCTCGACCCTCCTCTACGTCCAATTGAACCTCCTCTAGCCCCAAACACCCTGATCTGCTCAGCCTCCATCTCCGGTGACCTTGAGTTTTCCTGGTCTCCTCCAGTCACCTTGGCTCAATCGTGAGCGTGGTGAGTATCCTCAGCCTTCTTGATTTTCCCTGCTATCGGTGTTTTGCTGCGTGACTCCCCTAAATGTCGTATCATGTAGAGTCAGTCAGAGTACTCGATGACACTTTGACACCATGGTACCTCCGGGCCTCTCCGGCCAAGGTGACACTGCCCATAGCTTCGCCTGACTCTGATCGATCTTTTGCGACCCTCGTTTGGTGTTTTTACACCATGAGTCAGCGTGAACAACTTCTGACTTCCTCCTCTATTTCCGCCTGTTCCCGGCACGCGACCATCCTTCTTTGGTCTATTCCTTCTTGAGTCGATGCCTTGGCTTCGATTTGATCTCTCGGTGACCCCGCGCATGTTTTGACACCTTGTTCGTGGGGTTTTCTCCAGTCACAGTTCTTACGGCTGTGCTTGACTGGATGGAGCCGTTATGGAGCTCCAATGCTCGCCACAGTGAGGGAGTTGGCTCCCTGGCTCCACCGTGAGGCAAGGATGTCTCTTGAGGTCTCAGTTTCCCGCAATTGACCCCTTTTTGTTAGATTTGATCGTGGCTTCAGACTCACTTCCTCGCCATGGCATGGAGCGGGGAACAAACCAGGTCTTAGTTTGACCTTGGTACCCCCGCACTGTTAATCGAACGATTTGTTCTGTAAGGGAATTTTTGGGATTTCAATCACCTTGCCTCGTTTGACTGAAGACCCTCTGAGGCGAGATCCCCTTGCTGGTGCGGCCGCCCGTGATTGGACCACATCAACCAGGCCTAGCAGCCTAGTGGATTAAAGGCCGCCAACGAGGTTCTTTGGTTTCTGACTGGTTGGTTTTTATAAATTCGTAGTAAATCACTTGATTCTCAGAAAAATGATCGAAAATATGTTTTGGAAATGGTTTTTCAAGAGGAATCCGAATATGTAGTTTTCAGAGTCTGATTATAAATTGACATCTCTTGGTTTTTGTAGAAATGAATCTAGGGTTTGATATTATGAACAAATATATATATATATATATATTAATGTGATATGCCTTGTGAACAGGGATACTAGGGTTCTTTAGACCCAGAGAGTGATTAAGACTTGCTCAACCTAGGAGAGAGAGAATACACTCTCTAAATGAAAAAGTAAGCGGTCCATGCAATTGAACATAGTTAAATTGGTTGATTTAGTTATGCATATATGAATTTTGCAATGAATGTCATGTTTATGTTATTTATAGTTCCTAATGGCTAAAGTTGGTAAAGTTAAGATGTATTGAATTGCATATTATATATGGTATCATTCTCATGAATCTTAATGGTAATGTTACAAATAAAGTGTTACAACCCGTTCTTAACTTTACTCGTAATCTAAGAGATTTAAGATAATCTTAATTCTTATCATGTTTTGTTAGTAATATTCTATATTTTGTTTTATCTTAACCTTAGTGACATTAAATACTTGTTTGGACAGCTCATAATCATGACTTAATCATACTATAAAGATCCGAGTTGGGGTTAACATAGCATTGACCCATACATGTGTGCAAGAAGAGAGTTAATGACATTAGAGGAAATAATTAATAAATTATTTTTCATTTAATTATATTATCAAAACAATATTATAGTATTGTATAAAATTCAATTATGAATCTAAAAAAAAAATAATGAACTAAATCAGAGTTAAAATGAGTGAGTTATGCCCTTTTTAGTAAACATATACAAAACAACGCGACTGTGGTCGACACCGCGACCCGCGATGCTACGTCGACACCACAACCATGACACTACATCGACACCGTGACCGCATTCTACACCGCGACCCGTGACGCTACGTCGACACTGCGACCGCGATGCTGCGTCGACACCGCGACCGCGATCGACGCTGCCTAGGATAGCAAATCGTAGAACGATCTTATCTCGAGCTATGCTTATCCGTTTTCAAGGAAACAAGGTGTGTTGGAACCGCGATTCGATCCTCTATCATCCTATATCACTTGCTTGATGAGAAGGTGACCTGGTAGGTGATTCCTAGGGCGATTTTTGGGGAAGAACATGAAGAACAACAGAAATCAAAAGGGGTTGCTATAAATTTGACTTGGTAAATAGTTTTAACCGTGGATTCCTTCTTCTCTTCACTTCCCCTTGATTGAAACCCTTGATCCATCGATTTGGAGGTTTGGTTTAACCTCTAATCTCGTCTTCTATCTACAAGAGGTCCCATTTAGGGTTGAAAGGAAGAAGAAATCGCGGATTTTTCTAGGATCTTGATATGGATTCGAGATCTTCAAAGATGGGCTACGTTTTTAGGGTGTTTTTACATATTAGGGTGAGTGTGTACTTCCTTTAAATAGTAGATTACACGAAAATCAATTAAATCATTAATAATTTTCAATTGATTAGTATGCAAGTACAACCCTAAATGGTCAATTTGATCTAGCTTTTGTAAGATGATTTGAAATGGATTATTTCTCTGTTGTGATGAATTTTAGATTATGAAATCACATTAGAAATGATCGCAATCCATCTAAATGAGAATTATTAAATTAATTGTAGGGGTTACATGATTATACTGAAAAGTTGGATTTTCGGGTATGACTGAATTTGTTGTATAATTGAATAAAGAAGTTTGCCTAGTTGAATCTCCTTGGTTATGAATGATTGTTTTATTTGTATGTGTATTACATATATGTCAGATAACATCTTAAATTTCATTTGATGATATCAATGTTTGTGTGATATATCAGTAAGGAGGGTGAAACCCTAAAAGAATGGAAAGTTGAAGGTTTGCAATTAGACATCTTGATTCAATGGTATTCATGATGTTATGATGTATACAATCCTTATACGAGTTATGTGATAAGTGAATGACATAAATGAAACCCTAATGATAGGGTGTTCAATGAAACAAGTATTGTGATATCAATGTTTCTCAGTTTGAGATGTGGTGATGCTTAACAGTTCAGTTGTGGTAAATGTTATCAGATGGTTTATGAAATGAATGGTTCACAAAGATGAACAAAGATATGTTGATGTGATGATTGTATTGTGAATTTAAAGATTGAATTAGACATGTAGATGCCATGAACACTGGAGATTCCTCACAGGATGAGGCATGCACTGTGAGGAGGGAACGGTTTCCCAACTAGAGGTAGTCTAAATCGAGGTAAGCTGGAGCACACCAGTAGGGTGCGGGGGTCTTGACTAGTAGAGCAGACTCCTTACAATTGTATGGTACCCAACACCAACTGGGGATGTCGGTGGTACCTGTGTTACTTATTGAGTGATCAATGGTCAATAGGTCCACTGATGCACAATAATCCTAAGGGTTTTGACTCACTTCCTGAGCACCCAGGTTGAGAGATGGAGTCTGAGATATCCAACCACTCTTATTAGTCACCGAGAGGCAGACGTGCTGAGGCCCACTACAGACGGGATCTTACTCAAGAGATAGGCTTAGGAACCCGGGCATGCTTCTAAGCCTTATACAGTGCGTTTGTAGCTTGCTGCAATTCTTTCTCATGTTGTGGTACACCTCATGTGGGTTCAGGGCATAATAAGATGAATGAGAGGTTAAACAAGTGTGCACAATTATTAAATTATTCATTTTATGTTTCTGAATTATTAGTTCTCTTTATGATCAATCAAGCATATTCATATATTGGTTCACTCTTGTAGATATCTAGAGTATCCTACAATATCTACGATTGTCAATGATTAGACTCTTTAAAACTTATGGTTGTTATAATTGATATCATTTGCTTGACAATATATTTTTAATTATATAAGTGCTTTAAACTATTTCTATGAAGTACTCATTCACTGAGCGAGTAGGATCACCCCTGTACTCACAATTTTCAGGGAAAACACGTAGACTTGAAGAAGGTCAAAGCATTAGAGTAGATCTACTACATGAGTTAAGTATGAGATTAGTTAAGTTCAATCGGTCCCTATCACTCTAGGTCCTTGTATAGATGTGAGAGAGTTGGAAATGATGTTTTATATCTTTGTTTCCTTAATAAGAGAGAATGTATCTAATTATCATGTCATATGTACATGGAAGTGTGAGAAATAGAATGAATGTATGGATGTGTATCATTAATGTTGGGATCATATTAGAGTAATAAAAGTTTAATTTTATTATAAAGTTTGTTTATGTGATGGTATGTGAGAAAACAAAGAGTTTGAAACAAAGGGAAAAAATTGGGAGTGAACTTTGTATTAAGTATAATCCTCAAACTCATGCCCACATCTCATGATTAGTGGTAATCATGAGATGCGGGCACGACATAAATTCTAATGTAAAAGATAAGAGCCTTAAGAGAAAGAAAATGTTAATGTTAAACTTATATAAGTACCTCATAAGAGAAGAGGCACTTCGGTGCATAAGAGAAGAGGCACCTTGGTGCAACCTAAGAGACACTTCGGTGCATAAGAGAATAGGCACATTTGTGCAATCCGAGGTTACCTATATAGGTTAAGATAAAAAAATCGACCTAAAAGAAATTGGATGTCTTTTCAATGCTCAATGTTTTATGTTAAATGTTCATTTTCAGTTCTCAAGTTTTCTTAATATTATAACATGTTCAATCCACTTACCATTGGTTTTATTGCATGGATGGGGGCGTGATGCCTGCAGGTTGGAAGCTAGCTAAGGAGGGAAGGTCATCTAAGGAGGAAACCCTAGCTCAAGGACCTTCAAAGAGAAGAGAATTGGTGGGGTGCCAACCATACCCAATTTATAGATCTTTTTCCTTTTACCATAATTATGTACATGTAAACTTTGTTAAGATTTGAGAATGAGAAATTGTGATTTTGATCCTGTGATGGTTTGTTTAAACTCTATTTTGTGCAATGAACATCATGGCTGTGACATCCCCCTTGATGCGAATGGTATATGTGCTTCCGTTATGAATAGTACAACTGGGGTGTTACATGCTGCTAGTATATGGAAGAAAAATATATTGTGATGTCTTGCACAAATGGGGAACGCTTTAATCAGACATTTCTCACTCCTAGAAATTTTGTGGTCGTTATATGTAGAATCACATGTGACACTAGTTTCCAAAGGGTCCTTGATGAGAGTATACTCACCTCCTCGGTGGGTATGGTGAACACAACACATGCACATACACACACGCGCACCACGTCACACCTCACCTGACCGAACTGGGTCGGGCACAGGCTCAGGCTTGGGGTTGTGGGTTGTGGGTTGTGGGTAGTGGGAATTGTCTTTTATCTTATTTTCAACAAGGATAAATTTATGTAATTAATTATTAATTTAATTAATTATTTCTTTTTAAAATTTATTAATCCTAATTACAAAGTGTTTTTCCTTGCGATTTTTAGTAAACATGTACAGGAGTGATCGTGTGATCATATCTTAATGGGAATAGGAATTGGGAGTGTGAAAGGATATAAGTAAACATTTTTTCATTAGGGTTAATCACATCTTTGAACATACAACCGTCAGCCATTCAAGCGAGTAATTTACAAACCCTAGCATGAGAGTTTTCTGCCACTATTGCTCCCTGCTGCCTTCTAGAGATTCCTCTCCTGCAAGAAGCACTTTCTTCCTTCCCCTCCTTCTAGACAAAATTAGTTCGGGTGGCGGTACCTGCACTTGTTGAGTTGAACTGGTAGTGCACACTAACCATTGTCAAGGGTGAGTGGGGCGACAATATGCTATAGATTCATGACCGGGTCGAATGATAGAACAACATTCATCTTTTTGGATAGTGATCCACTGACTTTTTTAATTAACACATTCATTTTTCTTAAACCATCTGGTCAGAGTTTGTAACTCGTTTACTATATGTCTCCTGCATTATTTTTTCTTTCAGCTTCTTATCTGAATCACCTTGAATTGTTAACAAACTGCAACTATTGTTGTTGTATGTAATGACATATAATATAAAATTAACAACAGTCTTAAAGAAATCATCTTTGTCATTAATTAATAATGGCCGATCTTGCTAGTTCTAACAATAAATTTTACTTGAGTAGTATGTCTAAAACATTTACTGGAATCAACTTTGTTTGTTGGCATAGTAGGATGAAATTTGGCTAAATCTAATGGATTTTAATCATTACTTAGAGGAGGATGAACCTAAATCTGATGAGTCTATTCATGATAATGCAAAATTAATTACGAACATAGAAGAAGGATGGTATGACATGTCGTGGGTTGATCTTGTTTATTCTTAATAACAAACTATATTATTCATACTCTAAGCCACTTGTTACCACTTATAAAGTTCTACGGGAGACATTAGTAAAGAATTTAAGTACTGAAAATTGGGGTGCTAAAAAGTATCATGTGTCTAAATTTCTAAAATTTCATATGGTTGAGGGTAAATATGTCTTTAAACAAACACATGACTTGCAACTCTTGTGTCATGAACTCACAAATGCTAACATGGAATTTTTTGAGAAGTTTGTTATTATGTCCATCATAGAAAAATGCCCTAAATCCTGAGAATACTTGGCATGACTGTTAAGCATCACAAAGGAGACTTGTCAATGCGTGATCTAATGAGGGATATCAACATACAAGAAGAACACTTGAAAGAGAAGTATGTCAAGTTACTATTGATGTAAACCCTAGTGTCAATTTAACTATTGCTAAGAACAAAGATAAGAAATCAAAGAATATGCATAAACCTAAGGCTAAGATCCAAAAGAACTCGAAGAACAAATCTTGTTGGACATGTGGATATGTTGGCCACTGGAACAAGGATTGTCCTACGAAGAAGTCAAAGAAAGCTACCACATCTGCAACTGAGGAGGTTGTAGTCAACATGATGACTGCATCCTTGAACCTCAATGATGGGTATGTGTCTATAGAACCTAATATCCTTCTTATTTTTGCACCACATACTGGATAATTGATATTGAGGCTAATGTACATGTTTGTGCTGATAAGTCCATGTTTGTGTCTTACTAGGCCTCGAGAGGATGTTTAGTGACTTTGGATGATTCCAGATCTACAGAAGTCAAAGACGAAGGACGGGCGGACTTGAAGTTCCCTTATGGGTTCATAGAGTCAAACGTGTTCCAACCATTACACGCAATATCCTTAGTGGCATAATTTCAGTTAGGGAAGGTTTTAGAGTTGACCACAAATGTAATAAGACTATTATTACATGCCTTTGTGATTCTTTATTTTTTGACAAGGGGTATCTATGTGCTATGGAGAAATTATTTAAGATTCTTGTTGAAACTATTTCAAATTCTATTTTAAATTTGAATGATAATAATTATGTATGCATGAATCTTGTATCTTTTGATGCACGACATAATCATTTGGGACATGTATTTTTTGCCTCAATGAAACAAATGATGAATCTTGATTTAAATCCCAAGTCTGAAATTAATGTTAGTAGATGTGAAATTTGTGTGCAATCTAAACTACCTAGGAAACCTTTTTATTCTATGAACAGGAATTCAGAAATTCATGATTTAGTACACACTGATATCTTTGAATTTAATGGGACTGCTACTAGGGATCAAAAGCATGATTTCATAACTTTTATTAACGATGCTAGTAGATATTGTTATGTCTATTTACTTAAAAGTAAAGATGAGGCATGGGATAAATTTGAAATTTATAAGAAAGAAGTTGAAACTCAAACTAGTAAAGTACTTAAATGATTAAGGTCTTATAGGGGAGGAGAATACGCCTCAAACTTGTTTTTGGAATTTTTTCGATTCCATGG
Source organism: Alisma plantago-aquatica (assembly GCA_963693085.1). Lineage (NCBI taxonomy): Eukaryota > Viridiplantae > Streptophyta > Magnoliopsida > Alismatales > Alismataceae > Alisma > Alisma plantago-aquatica. Next base: position 1,505,093,496 of record OY856409.1, on the reverse strand, counting down.
TATAGTTCATGAGGTTGCATCTCCTTAATCACCAAAGTCTAATGGGATAGCTAAACATAAAAATGGAACCCTAATAGATATGATTAATACCTTACTCCAAACCTTAGGTCTACCCAACTTTATGTGGGGGGAATCTTTGAATATAGCTTTCCATATTCTGAATTGAGTCCCTCATAAACATAAAGAAAGTAGTCCATTTGAGCTATAGAGAGGTAGAAAATTGAGTCTCACATATCTCTAAGTGTGGGGGTGCCTTGCTAAGGTACTTGTACTTGAACACAAAAGGAAGAAATTTAGATCGAACAGTTGATGCCATCTTCTTGGGGTATGTAGAGACATGTTATGCCTATAGATTCTTGTTTGTAAAACCTAATATCTTAAAAAATGATGTCAATACAATTGTTGAATTATGTGATACTACATTCTTTGAGGATGTGGTTTCCATGAAAATTGGTGTACCCAATTAAGTATCTCATGAGGATTCATTTACCACAACATGTGGCAAGGATGTCAAATGTGGGGGGTGACTCATAACATGTTGTTTCTGAATCTGATGATTCTGAAGAAACAACTTAACCAAGGAGAAGTCAACGACCTAGGACATCTAAGGATTTTGGAAGTGAGTTTCTCACTTACAATATTGAGGATGATCCTGTGACTTTCAAACAAGATATGGATTTTCTAGAAGCTAAGTTTTAGAAAGAAGTGGTTAATGATTAAATCCAATCAATTTCTCGAATGGAACTTGGAAATTAGTGGATTTGCAACCTAGTTGTTCTACAGTTAGTTGCAAATGGATCTTTAAGAATAAACTTAATGCATATGTGATAATAAATAAGTATAAGTATAAGTTAGTTGTTAAAGGTTACACACATAGGGAAGGAATAGATTATTTTGATACCTATTCTCCCATTTTTTGTATGACCACAATCCGAATGCTTATAGAATTGGCTTCTATTTATAATCTCTCTATCCATCATATGGATGTAAAGACCGTGTTCTTACATGGTGATCTTCAAGAAGAAATATATATGGAACAACCTGAGGGATGTGTGGGTCATGGGAATGACTCCAAAGTGTATAAACTTGTTAAGTCGTTATATGGATTCAAACAAGCACCTAAGAAATGACATGAGAGGTTTGATTCTGTTATATCATTGTTTGGCTTTGTTTCTGATGAATTTAATAAGTTTCTTTACTACAAAATAGTCAATGATGGGTTCATTTTGTTATTCTTATATGTCTATGATATCATGCTTTTTGGTTCCGATATGAAAGCAGTAAATGAGACAAAATCATTCTTGTATAGTAAGTTTGATATGAAGGATATGGATGTCATTGATGTGATTTTAGGGCTTAAAATCATAAGGTATATTGATGGTATAACTCTCACTCCATCTCACTATGTTCAGAAGATACTGTAGAGGTTTGAGTACACATCACGTAAACATGTTAAGACTTCATATGATTCATCCAAAGTCTTGTTCAAGAATGATATTAGAGTTCCAGTGTCTCAATTATGATACTCTCAAATTATCAGAGGTTGATGTATCTTATGAACTGCACACGTCCAGACTCAACATTTGTTGCGAGCAAGTTAAGTAGATACAACAGTTGTCCCAGAAAGACCCAGTAGGAAGATCTTGATAAAGTTTTGAGGTATATCAAGGGAACTTGTTCCCTTGGGTTGCATTAGGAAAAATATCCTTCTGTATTCAGAGGATACAGTTATGCAAGATGGATTGTCATGAGCTCTATGAGCAATCGTGTCTCAAGATATGTATTCTTGTTGGGAGGAGGTGTTGTTCCTGGGATGTGTAAGAAACATACCATATTGTCTCGATCTACTTTTAAGGCTGAGTTGTGTGCTTTGATGAAACTGGATTGGAAGTTGGATGGATACATGGACTTATGTCTAGTTTACCTATGATAAAGAAGTCACTTCCTGCAATTTCAGTTTATATCACTACGAGTATTGCTAAGATAAAATGTTCCAAGTACAATAAGAAGAAAACATAGACACATCCAAGTCAGACTCAAGTCTGTAAGGGAATTAGTGTCTAATGTGGTCGTGTTTGTGGACTACGTTGGTACCAAAGATAATACAACTGATCCTTTCTCTAAAGGTCTAAAGCTAGCCTTGGCGGAGAAATCCAGGTTGGGGATGGGACTGAAACCCCTTTAGATTTAAATGTAGTAGCAACCCAACCTAAAAGAGTGGAGATCCCACAAATTGGGTTCAATGTGGTAATAACAAGTTGACGCATAAAATTAGGTGATACTATGTTTTCATTTGATGCTTTTTGTGTAATGTCCCAGGATTTGAGGCCTCAGATAGCATGATCTTAAAAAGGAGTGATTGGACCCAGTCAGCGTAGCTCATGTGGTAGGCACGGTGTCCCCCTTCAGGGGGGGGACCCAGGTTCGATCCCCATGCTAAGTGTTGTATTTACCACCCGCCAGCTATCCGGGATATGGCTGGGAAAAGGACGCGGGGGCAGCCTATAAAGGTTGTCATTATCCTTTTTTTTTAAAGGAGTGATTGGACTACCCATATCACCAAGATGCACCTCCTTTTTTGGGATCCCATCACTAAAGAACTACATAGTTAAGCACGCTCAGGTTGGAGTAGTACTAGGATGGGTGACCAATCGAGAAGTTAATCATGGTTTGCGCGTGAGTGAGGACAAAGTGCACAGTTAAGGATAGTGGTAGTCTGTGAGGCCGATCGACATTCTTGAAACTATTCGAGGGATGAGTGTTTTTATTGTAATCTTAAGGGGGAGAAATTCTTGTAAGGGCTTGGTTTATCTTTTTGTTATGTTTGTTTACTTTTTGTCCAACTCTCTGTTTGCAAGCTGATTTGGGATTCTCCCAACTTCAGCTTGAGGGGGAGTATTAGAGAGTCTGTTTATTTATGTTATTAAGTGTCTTTGTAATATGGGCCCAAGTATGTCCTGTCCCATTAGGGTTAAATTGTGTCTGTACACTTCCCTATTCTCCTATTTATAGGATCAGAGTTTCATCTTATCAATACAACAATTAGCCATCTTTTGTTATTTCAGATGGTATCAGAGCAATGATCCAACCCTAGCCAAGAGGATAAATATATTTTCTTCCACCTACGGGTGGCAGTCACCCTACTTGGCTTGGCCACCCACCGAGCATCTATCCAGTCACCTTCTTCCTTTCTCCACCTCCTAATCTCTACTCTACACTGTCGTCGCCATCAAAGTCTTTTCTATATCCCTATTGTAAAATTTCTCAATCATAAACCTTGTTACCTCCTATGATTCTCCATGTTGTCAAGTCCATAGCCTATTCCTGACTACCCATATTTAGTAAAGAAAGTTGCATCTATTATACTCAGCGTGATGGCATATCAATCAAGCTACTCGTGGTTCCTGCCACAAACAACCCAACAAAATATAATCTTTTGCTTACTACATATAAACAATTTGATGTTGAGATAAGGGACCCTTTAAAGGAGCAATGTGTGTGGATTGGCACCTTCGAGTAGGCGGAGGACGCGGCTCGCGCTTGTGTTATGAGTAAAAAGGAATAGTCCCACATTGGTAGTATGGGATACCAAAGGGTAATAGATAAAGTCCAAGGGGCTCTCCACCCAATAGGTCAATCTTTTGGGATGGTTCTCCTTTTGGGCTTTACAATTGGTATCAGATCCTAACCCATTTATAGTCTGTTGGGTACACTTTGGAAGTATGGGATGCTAAAGTGGCTTTCTCATGGGGCCCGGTGGGCTGCCACGGGAGGTGCAGAGTCTGCCTTAGGAGTCAGGGTGGGCTGTCTTTGGTGAATCCTATGATTAGACCCAGTGGGTCTGCAACGTTCAGTTGGGCATGTGACCCGTCAAGACGTCGGACCTTAAGTGGAGGGATTTGTTACGAGTAAAAAGGAATAGTCCCACATTGGTAGTATTGGATACCAAAGGGTAATAGATAAAGTCCAAGGGGCTCTCCACACAATAGGTCAATCTTTTAGGCTGGTTCTCCTCTTGGGCTTTACAACTTGAGACACTGCCGCCCGCGCCTTCTGTGGACCCAAGGAGAAGGCCAACGTCCCTGTTTCATCAACCTCTCGACACATCTGTAGGGATACGACTGAAAGGTGTCACCTTTTCTGGCTTCAGCAGTAACTACACCCCTAGATCGTGACTTAAATTCTCCTTCTCTCTAGATCTCATACATGAATCATGAATCATCTTCCCGAGCCCTGACGCTCAACGCAGTAGCCTTCTCAAAAAGACCCAAGAAGATCAAAAACTAATCAAAAGTTTTTCGTACGAATTCATCCCTTCCACTTAGGCCTTAGTCATCTCAATCTCGATTTCCTAAAAAGCAATGTCTACAATCTCGTCCTTTTCTTACGCACGCACATCCTGATACTATAGGGTCTCTCTAACCATACCCATCTCAAATTTGTGGTTTACTATGTGTGTGGTTATAATAAGAAAAGTGAACTTTGCCCCCAAGTCAACTATCATGATAGGAATCAACTTTCACATTAGTATCATGGTTTGCCGCCAACAACTTGTGTGTTGGAAAGTATTTTGTACTATGACCAAAGCAACACAGTGGAAGCTGCCTAGAATCCCTCGCAATGGAGTTGATGCCATTATTCATATCGTCATTTGCGTGCCTACTACCAAAACATCTAAGGCCTGGAGGAAGTTTCCTTGGACCAAACAATACATTCATGCTGCCACTCTTTTTCCTCCTAATTGGGGGGTTGCGCCCCCAAACACGTAAGCAATGTTGCATTTTTTTTCTTCTTTTATGCTTTCTTTATCGTTATCCACCCCAACCACTCTTGGTTCTTTCCGTGGTTGGTGTGAGGGGGAGAAATATAGGGAGATGAGATGGAGGAGATAAGAGGAAAATTATATTCTACTACTTTATATTTTGTGCATCTTGATGTACTTGTTGAAGAAATTTTGGACTTCTACAATTGACGCCTACTGCTATATGCTTCTTGGAGTGCTTTGTTTCTGGAGCGAATTTCTACTTATGTTACCTTTTGATTTGCTGATAGTCTTCTATCCAACTATGTCTACTTTACTGTGCATCGGCACTATCTAGCTTGTCCGTGCTTTAAGCACATTGACTCTCTACTTGTCCATCCTTTCTGTGCATGTTGACTTTCTTCTACTATGATCTAGCACTTTCTGTTTCGTTTGTGCTTTATTTGCACGTTGACATTGTCCATGCTCTGCGCATGTTGACTCTTTACTTGTATATGTTTACTTTTCACGTTGACTACTTCTACTGTGAACCAACACTCTCTGGACTTTGTGATGATAGTGACTGCGATGAAGACTTGATGCCTTCTTATTGATGTTTATGTAATGACAGTCACCAAACCGACAGATAAATCGTTACTAATTAAGCAGAATAAACATAATCAAAGGATTAACAAAAATCACAAAAAATTTAAACCATTTTTTTCAAAGAGATCAATTTCTAGGAAAACTCTTTAAGGAATAACCAAAACCTGATATTCACATTGATCATATATTGTACATACACTGTACCATTTCTTCTCGAGGACAATATATAACAGTTGCTTTCTCAAAACATATACTTAAAGCAACATCAAACCTCAAGGCATACAAGCCAAAATCTCAAATTGTTCATGAAACCATAACGAACCAACTCCAAGGACCTGAGAGTACAGAGACGACACATAGGACTTCTATCTACAAGACACGATAGATAATACACTCAACCTAAGCTGTCACTACTGCCTCAGATGTTGTTCCTCCTATGTAGAAAGATCTTTGCCACCTTGTGCACGTCCACCTTAAAAAATGTGGATCCCACGGGGTGAGACAATTATCCCAGCGAGAGATATAACTCTCCGCCGACCATATTATTATCATAGATTTAACATTTATAACTGAGCAGAGGATCTTTTATAGTAACAGGAAGTATTAATCATTGTATGAATAGAATAAGATAATCTCCTTTCTTAAGGAGAACATTGCATCTACCCATGGTAGAGTTATAAATCATCTATCTGCCTTGCAAGGAATGTAAAGAAACATAAATAGTATTTATCCACTAAGATGTATAACTATATTGTGCATCAAACAATGTTTCTCATATTCGATCCTTAAGAAGATGTGCTACACGGTTGATTATATTTTACAATTACACTTATGCCCTAAGGAGATGAGGTATACCGCTCATACTCCAACTGACCATTGCGAAGTCGAAATCGGTACCATACAAGGTCAATGACAGAGCCGGCTGCCAAGACCTCCCTTGTCTCGATCAGTCTGAGACCGCAGGCAGGACATCTTGTGTCACTGCTAAATAGCTTTCCAAGGTATACTGGCAACTTCTTTATAGAGCTACATCGTCAACTGCACTCCTTCAGCATCGAGAGATTTAATGTTTATCTCACATCGATCCGACATTTATATCATCATTGGGAGATTCGTGATACATCCATCCCAGCACATATAATGAAGGATTGAGAAATTTAATGTTTATCTCACATCAATTTTTCCATTAGGGCGTACGGATATTTTCACCCATCACCCCCACATATTCAAAAATATGTGGTCTCCAGGTTATGCCGCAGAGCAACCCGTTTCACCATTCAGCAAATTCTGACGCTGATGGATCTATGGTCAGGGCACTACATGATGAGATTCCACTTGGTTAATTAAGTACATTACCGTATTCTTTTATCATCAGTCAAGTTTTCAAACATGATTTATTATGAAAAATGCTACAAAGAAAGGTGTAATACATCTATCAAGTACTTTTCAAATCTTTAGAACACATATAACATTTAGGATCTCAATCCCTTATCTCATTACTGGGAATTCTCATTCCTTAACATTATCATCATCATGATTATAGATTTGGGTATTCAAACCCTTAGATCATCATTGAATACTGTTACCACTCATTAGGTAACTATTACCTCTCGGTCCTCAGACCAAGGTATTCATTTCACTTGTTGTACAAGTATTCACATGGCTCACAAAGCCATTACACATCTTATCACCTCTCACTTAGGCAACAACTTATTCACATGGCTCACAAGGCCATTACATATCTTGTCACCTCTCACTAGGCAACAACTTATTCACATGGCTCACAAGGCCATTAATCAGTATACTATTCATATGAGTATTTAACATGCCTTACAAGGCTTATGAAATAAGAGAATTACATCCTTCCCATCATTAGGGTTAGGGTTTCCCTTTATAGCCGAATAGGGTTTCATGTTCATATTATTAATCCAAACCCTAATTCATTTCTCCACACATCTAGGAGCATACATTGATATCATAAGTATTCAATCATGCTTAATTATTCTCATCATTTATCATTAAATGATTATCAACACAAGGTATGAGTTTCTCTCTCATCCTTACCAGAATATGATTACATCATACTTCACTAACTTGGCTTAACCCTTTCTCAAGGTATATAGCCTATGCTTATCAAAGTTCATTAATCTCATTACATCTCAATGTAACAATTGACATGACACAGTTCATGTGTTACTCATCTATGAATATTGGATTTAAGGTGCATCAAGGTGTATCAACCTTAAGATGTTGGATGTGATATTTATCATGTCTTGATGTATCACTTCCCTCATCACTTTTAACTTACTTTAGGTCATCAGTTATCTTGTATTAGGGTATTTCCCCATCCTAATACTTTATGCACTAACTCAACATATTTATTATGTGGTGTGTTTAACCATAATTCACATACTTGAATTATCCATATATCATCAAGTGATATGGACTCATCTCAGGTTAATACATTGCTGATATAGGATTAACCATTATCAATCACTTTAGGTGTCTCACCTATCAAGGTCTTAGCGACACCATTACTTGGTATTATACTTATCACTCCTAAGAGTGTCTTGCCCTCACCTTTACAAGGTGTCTCGGGCTAGAGGTGTGCATATGTTGACCATATCAGGTTGTAGGTGTATAGACACCACCATATCGGTCTAAAGGTATATGAATACCATCCATATAGGGCTAAAGGTGTTTGTATGTGTTACCCATGTCGTTCATGAGGTATTAAGCCATCACCATGTCGAGCTAAAGGTGTATTCAATCACCATATCGGGTGGCTCACCATCTAGGGTTGGCCATGACGGGTTAGGGTTTGCCATATCGGGCTCAACCCAATATATTAATCTCATTTCCTCCTTCAAGGGTACCATCCTATCTTAAGGATGAGTAATAGGTTAAACAATTGGTTAAACACTTCTCAACCCATTACACTAGTTGATAGGAGTAAAAGGTACCAAGCCATGTCAGGCTACACCATCCCATGTTGGGTTATAACACCCATGTCGGGTTAGGGTTGGTCGTGACGGGCACATGGTACATGTATGTATCACCCATCGTGTTTAAGAGGTATCATTTCATCATCATGTCGGGCTAGACATCAACTAGGGTTGGCCGTGACGGGCTACATGTCATCTAGAGTTGTGTATCGGGCTACCATATCGTGCAATAGCACTCACTATTCTTCACTCATATTGAGTTACCCAAATTGGGGTTTTATATCAACTTACAAGTATACATTTAACCTTGTATCGTGCATGGAGTCTATACTTGACTTCCTATCATGCAAGCATATCATGCAAGAAGGTATACAATCATATCCATATCATTTTAGTGAATTAGGTGCATCATCATATTGAGTTAGAGGTGCTTGCTTGTGTGCTTGCACCCGATATCACTTTTATAAGGTGATATCATCATCTTCAAGCTCTAGACCTTTGTTCTAACTATTATATTTCATGGAAATAGGTCTAAGAAACTACTTGAACTCATAATTTCATCAACTATTTCAGGAAATTTTAGAATTAAAAGTAATTCATTAAGTACAACAATTTAGATGATGAATAATAACATGGTTGAGTTCAAGTTATATAATCCGCCTAAAGAACAACTTCAAAGCTCCAAGCTCCAAAGCTCCACGTTCCTAAGGTTGAAGATGACTTATCAAAAGTCCAAGGCTCGTTCACAACTCCTTAATATAAAAGGAATCACCATGGATAAGCAATTGGTGAAGAAGAAAAGAAAGGAAGATCAAAACCCTAAAATCATGCTTCAATCCAAGGTTGAAGATGATCAAGGCCTCACATTAGGGTTAAGACTTGAGCTCCTTCTTGCCCCAGAACCTTTGCAAGATACCTCAAAACCCTTCCAAGATATTCCACCACTTGTGGCCAATATCCCTCTCACTTGGGGCCAAAAACACTTCACTATGGTCGATATCACCCTTCTTGACTGATATCAACCTACTTGGGTGATATGATCTTGCGATGGGCGATACCCAAAGACCATGCACGACACCACATCACTCTTGCACGATACATGGATCCTATTCACGATACCTTAGGGTAGGAGGGTGGTAAGGGTCGCAAAATTTCACTAAGGGATGAAACTAGGGGTATATATACTTGTTGATCATGAAGGAAGGTAAAAATGAGGTGTCATCAATTTGAGCTAGTAGGTGCCACGTGTCCATGCATGGATGACACGTGTACATGCATGCATCAAAATTTATCTTTTCATGCAAAATGGTTGAGGATCATTTAGGGATAAGGATTCATCCATTACATATCCTTTTGAATAAGATATATCAACTAAATCATCACTTTATTCACAACTCGTCACAACTTTACTAAGGAAGTTGTAACCCGACACAACTCACCTATTTGAGGTTCTTTGCATGATATGGTCTTTTCAAAGAGTTCACAAAATGATATGAGTCTTTTCCTATGGCTCCTTGGCCGATAGACACTCATATATAAGCTTTTCAACTTGATACAACTCAAGTTAAGGTTTCATATTCAACCCTTTTCTTGGTCATTTCATCACCAAGATAACCATCATTCATAATGGAATCAAACATGGTGTCTCCTTTCTCTCTCCTCTACATGATACTAGTAGGGATTAGGGACACTCTAGATGTTACAACCTCAATTTTGCATATGTTTGAAATTTATTGATTTTATGAATTTGGACTTAATTGAAAAGGTTGTATGCTTTGCTTCAAAGGATAGATTTCTTTGCAAATATCCCTTTGGATAGGAATTTCATGATTCCTATTATTAGATTAATCCATTAATGGATATAAAAGAGGAAAAGTCCAAATAATGGAAAAAGATAAAAGATAATGGATATTAAGTAATGTATTTATAAGAAATACATAGAAATCTCTAGAAAGTGGCATTAATGACCACAATGGAGTAAAATTCATTTACATATGATTTCTAATAAAAGAAGTATGAAAAGAGGAAAAGGGAAAGGAAAAGAATAATCTATAATTAATGATCGAATTAGCCAATTAAGTGCAATGTATGGATATGTTTTCCTTTATGGCACTTTGAGTGTCGATCAAGTAAAATTGATAATTTAAGTAAAGAATACTTGCAAGACGTATATGGATAGTGTGTCACCTTTTTGAGAATCTATTTAATGTGAATACTTTTCCATAAGAGCTTGCCATAACCGTGGGAGAGGACAAACCTATGGCAAGAAAATAAAGTAAAAGCATTGTCTTTGTGACAAGTCATGCATACACGCACAACTAACCAAGGGGTAAAAGAAACGACAAGTTGCCTTCGTTTAGAAAAGGAAGCTAGCCTCGAAGAGGCAAATCCCATTAAAAGGGTTATGTAAGGTTAGTATATATATGTGTGTGTTCACGGGTTTCCCATCCTTCAAATAGGACTCTCTCTGCATCGTATTCCTCCTTCAAGCTTCTAGGGTCTTGCCTGGAACCTGCATAAGGAGTATGGCTCTTTGATCCCCTCCTTCCCAAAATGCCAAGACAAAGTGCCAATAGGTTGAAGTCGATGACTTGGTGGCCAGCGGCAGCACGGGTAGTACGATGTTTGTAGCGGGTCGTAGCGAGGCCCACAACTATGGCTGAGCGTGGAAAGGTCCTCTTCATCCTTTTCTGTATCGCCCCCTCCCAGAGGGACCTGCAAGGGCGGCCTGACCTCGCGCCAGCCGTGCGGAGACGGGAGCCGCCCCGGGGTGGACTCCCTGGACGCGATCACGTCCCTCGTGAGAAGAGGGAGGCGAGGTCCAGGAAAAGAAGGAACTGAGTCCTCGTCAACGTCACGGGTCTCCAGCGGATGGGAGGACAAAAGTGACAGAGTCAAAGAGGGAGAGAGAGGGAGCTACAAGGCCTGGATAGCGTTCAAGGAGGGAGGAAGCATGATGACGGCAGAGGTGGGTCTGGCGCGACAGAATCTATGTCGGCGGTGCACGCACACGGGCGCCTGAGCCTGCAGCCGCCCTAGAATGAGACAGATGAACTGTGCTGGTGGCTAAGGGGTGGACCTCAGGAAGCCAACGTGACCGGTCTTGCAGGCAGGGACCTGCGCCATACGGCGTGGATACGGCGGTGTCTCGACCTGTTCGTGTGGAGGAGAGAAATGTGTGGTCGACATCCTGGCCAGCGGAGTGCCACCATAGTGCCTCCCATCGCACCGCGTGTGGAGTTCAACGCGGCAGACGTGCAGCAGGCGGAAGACCTACCCGTCGCAGGGTAGAAGAAGAAGAAACACAACCAAATGCCCAAACCACCCCTAACATGCAAATAACTAGACCTGTCACGGTAAGGGAATTTAAGTTAATTCAGTTTGTTTTTAAGTATCTGTCCGCGTGGTAGCAAATGCTGACATGGTAGCATGTTATTGGTCGGAATCTGATTGACTAGCAAAATATGTAATTAATTATCGATAACTCGGATTGCAACATGTAATATATGAAAAATGATCAGGAAAATGAGAGGAACACAAAGAAAATATAATTGAGTCTTAATAATGCTTCCTTTTTCTGAAGTAAGATATCAAATGATAAAGTGGTGATTAACATGTTATAAACCCTAGTTTGAGTTTTAAACATGTGAAAAAAAGGTTAAAGGCCCTTCTTTTATGATATTACATGACCTTGTTGAATAATCTAATTAGTATGATCATAAAGATGATAATTATGACTAACAAAGTGGCTATCTATACATGTGTATAAATAGGATTATGAAATTAAGACCATATCTTGATTAATGAAATTAATCTGATATAAGTGTTCATAGTAAAAGAATATGGTAGATTTGATAGTCATGTCAACCCTTAGATGAATTAGGGTTCTTAAATTATTGAAGTAACAATCATGGGAATTAGGGTTTCGAGGCATAACCCTAATGGTAACTCAATGTTAAGAAAACTTAAATCCTAGTTTGGACCGAGTAGGATTTAATGAGATTAATATGTTTGGTGACACTTTAGAATTTATGTAATGCAGATTATATGATGATTGCTTGATTGCTTGCTTGATTGGACTATGCTTGAAGTATATTTGAATAATCTACAGGGCAAAGGTATGTGGTTACGCTTATGAATATCTCGAATTAGTTTTTCGAGGTTTACCGAAGTTTTCATCGATGTCTTGAATAAACTGTTGGATGAATTTAGTTCATGCAAACTATAATGTGAATATGACTATCACATAATATATGTGCCTACTAGCTCAGATCCTGGTCCCCTCTGTGTCCTAATGGCTGACCTAGTATATGGCTACCTAGAGGGTAGGTCCATCAGGTCGTGGAATGACTTAGTATATGGCTACCTAGAGGGTAGGTCCATCAAGTCACAGTGAGTTAGATATTGGGCTACCTTTGGGTGGTGCCATGCGACTCTACCTTTACAGAGGTATTATATAAGTCCTTACAGGGACAACACAGAGTTGTGGATATGTATGGATTGAGTAGTTTGGCTTAAAATGTAATCTTAGTTGTTAAATGATTAATTGAATGATTACATTGTTAACATACTTGCATGATTATTGTTTCCCCCACATACCAGCTTCGGCTGATCAACGTTTTGTTTGTCGGCGTTTTAGGTACAAGCCAAAAAGGACAAACATTAAATCATCATATTGTGAAATACATGAAGTAAAATGCAAGGAGGATTAGTTAGAGTAGAATGCTTACATGGATAGAAATCCAAAATTTTCAAAAGGTATGAAAAATTTTATTACAGCTTTTCAGTATAGATTGTTGAAATTTAATAATTGTTCTTGATTAAGTGTCGAACCTTTGATCCAGAAGTTATGGGTGCGGCTTCGACCTCTCGCTCTCCCTTAATTGGGGGTTATCGGGAGGTGGGGTCGTAACATTTGGTATCAGAGCCTAGGTTCCCCACTTAACCATTAATAATTATTAAATTTTACAAACTCCATAGAACCCAAGGGAGTTATTAGAGGATTATCTGAAATACGGAGGTGTCTAGAAAAGGATCACGATCGGGGGCTGGCAATATTTTCCTCCACACCGCTAGTCGGAATACGAGGACTCCCAGATCTGTGTGACTGCCTGGACAAAGTCTTAGGGTATGAATCGAAATAAGATACCTTTAGGACTTTCTCACCTTATTCATCCCTTATCAACTCAAATTTTGTTAAGGACCTTAAGGATTAGGTTTTTCTCTCTTCTCCTCACCTTCTTGAGGTATGGGTAAGGTTAATAAGGTCTAAGAAATCCTCCACCAAATTAATGAAAAACATGTAAATAAGATGTCATGGACATAAGCTTAATAGATTAAGCGCAAACTAAAGAATAGATACATGCTTAGGTCGTAAGACATGAGTTGTCTTTGCCCTAAGTAGAGACATGTCACATCCTCTGAGGATGATGTTAACCCTAACCCTAAGTGAAGGTTAGAGAGAGAGATGGCATGATGAGTAAACCAGGTGTTTGGATGGACATGCTTTAGATGACGTATGGGCCATGAGAGGTTGGATGACCTAGTACCTCTGGCGACCCAACCCTGGGAAGGGTCGTGCATGTTTGAGCGAATGATAGCTCCTTCATTGATGAGATTAAAGAAGAACCTATGGAACCCCATGAGCTGATATGAGTGTGGCATAATAGGCACCCTGTAGGCATCAGTGGTGCGAGCAATAGGTTGAAACCCTGGCCGAGATGTGTTTGAGGGATAGCTTATGAGATAAGCATAAAAGGCTGGGGATAAACCTTGAGAGAACATGAGTTGAACGTAGGCTTCATCCAGGTAGGGGCATGCTTTTGAGGTTGACCCTTCACGAAGAGAGGACCTCTAATGGTGAGGTTGATTGTAGGGATTGCTCTAGAGAGAGAGAGAGCAGGAACCAAGCAAGAAGGTTGGAATCCTAAGATATGTAGGGAGTTGAGGATGATGTGACCTAAGTGAATGATAGTGGTCACCACATGCTTGATCCCTAGAGGTTGGTGATGTCTTGGTTGCCATGAGAGGAACCAAACCCTAGATAGAGGATGAACCTGTTGATACCTCTGTGCCTTTGGTATAAGTGTTTCCCTCCTGAGATAGGAAGGAGAGTTCCTTGGATCTGGAGAGGCTTAGTAATAGGTTGTGAGGCCTTGTACCTTGTTGGTTGTTCTTAAGGAGGACTCAATTTTGAAGTGTTGCTCAAGTAGAAGGATGACAGGAAGTGTGTGTCATACCTTATATATGCATGAATCGTGGTTAAGAGATAGAGCGTGCAGTTGGACACCTAAAAGTGAACTTAGGGTTCCTAGGCCTAAGAGGGGAAGCAGAGTACCCAATGCTCATTTGAATCTCTATAGTTTCAAGCATAGTACTCCTCGTGTGTAGAGGTAAAGGAAACCCCTTAAGTTAAGGGTATGTTTGACGAACCCCTCACAACTAAGTTGATGACATGGGAAGGTATGATCTTGATCCAGTGTTCAGGAAAGAGAGCAAGTATGACCTAGCATGGTTTAGTAGGTGGTCTGCTTGTGCCTTAGTAGCTGCTAGGTTAAGCATGCTCATATGGATATAAACCCTAAGGATGGTTGTGACCTTTGTTACCAAGGTATAGTTTTCTCCCATCCTGGGAGAGGGACCCTTTTGTAGGGTGTATACCAGTTTTGTTGGATTTGAAGTAACCTAGAGAAGTTTCATAGAATCTTGAGAAGCTAAGTGAAAATTACATGGCATGGAATGGACCTATCGACCCATAAATAACCATCTCTATGTGCATGGAGGTAATCGGTATGGGGCTTGACTAAGGTAGGCAGGTTTCCATGATCCCTATGAAGGGATGAAAGTCAGCCCATGAATGCAGGAAGAGAGATGATGAATGCTTGGGTAAGGTTCTAGGTTGAACATGTACTATAAGAGAATCCTAAGTCTATCCTAGGGTCAGGTAGGGATAAGACTGATGGAAGTAGGAGTTGCCTAATTCCCTAGTGCACATGACCATAGGGTCGGGAGGTAACAGCTATCATTGTCTGAGGGCCATGGATTAGGAGATTGATCACCTTCATGAACTCATGGGACCCAAAGGGCAGATGAGTAGGGCACTCTCTGGATGCATAAGGGAACATGGATGACCCCAAAAGTGATGGCACCCTATAGACCTAGAGGAAACGACCAAGGATTGTGTTTAGACCAAGTAGAGTTGAGACCAGTTTTCCATGGAAGTAACTTTGATATCAAGATGAATGTGATGTTGAGACATATGTGGCACGTTTCAACTTAGATTTAAAGGTGTACTAGCAAGTGGGATGTACCATCTCTACTCTTGGAACAGGAAGAACTCTGTATTTGGACTACAGCCAAATGCTTATTTCCTTTTTTTATGGGAGTGAGAGATAGGACAATACACATGTCTTACACCAAGGATAAGAGATGATGGAAGTTGGAACGTTGCTACAAGGTATAAGGGTAGAAATGATAACATACCTTTGTGGAGTTAATGATACATGGATGGTTTGTAAACACTAAGAGGAATGAGGTAGTCACCTTATGAGGATGTTTTTATCATGAGATATGGGTCATACAAAGTTGAGGTTGATCACCAAGAAGATGAGCTCAAAGTGTTCTTAATGTAGAAAGACATAGAGTTTGAGGTGAGACGATAAGTGAAATACATAGAAATGTATGTCTTCAAGGTTACCTAATACCTAAGGATGTGAAGTGGTAATGGATGCTCTGATTGAGATATAACTACCTAGTTTGGCTAGAAGAGGTTGTTTGGCTAACCCTAAGTTTGGAAAGGAGAGGTGTTTGGATAACACTCAGATGTAACGAGATATGTTGAAAAATATAATGGTTGTTTGGTTAGCCAGTCTAGTCCTTGATATAATGAAAGGATGGTGATAGAACCTCTGATACACTTCTTCGGATAGGAAGATGATGAAGCCCTGATGAGAGTGGTTTAGGGTTTTTGAAGAAATCAGTCTTGAGGAATCATGACATGCAGGAAATCGTGATTTTCAAATCACCATCTACCATGGTACTACTGAGATAATGAGGGGTAGCAGTACTATGGATGTTGGAGATGAGGATGCATGTGGAGTGTTTCCATGCATGACAGAAGGTGAAGGACGAGCACCGATAACCCAGTACCTTGATATAGAAGATAAAGAGTTCCTGAGAGGGAATGGGAGTTCATCACTATGGATGTGGTGATAAGTCTCCCCTAGACCAAGGAAGGTCAAGATGCAACGTGGGTTATGGTAGTTCGCCTTACCTAGTTGACTTAAGAAAGAAAGAGTACCGTCAAGGGACAGATTGGGTTGAACTACATATGAGAGAGATGGTTCAACTACACCATGTGGTGAATTCAAAAGGTTCTTGAGTATAACCTAAAGGGTTACTTCCATAAGATGGAAGAAGGTACATGAAGAACTCTATGTTAGTACAGTTTATCACCCCTAACTAATGGTTAGTATGATCCAGACTAAAGGGTCTGATGAAAGCATATGTGCTCATTCAGGGTGATAGTTAGAGACAGTTCTTGTCCTATGAAAAATGTGAAGATGCCCACCACAGCCAGTGTCAGGATTTAAAGAAGCCCTGTAAGGGAGGTTGTGTCGGTCACCACTTCAGTAAGGTGATGTTGGTGAAAGGACCATGTGATGGTTAGAAAATGACCACAGTGCATGTAGATGAAGTCGCTTTGATCGTGCAATGGCTGAAAGGAGCCTAGAGACGATGAGAGTCGTAAGCAGATGCAAAGTAAACTGACATACAGTTCACTGTGGGAGAATATGTGAAAATTGGACCCCTCTAAGTTTTAGTTAAGAGAGTTGAGTCCCCGATGTATGGATTCTTTTGACATAGTTTGGTGGAGAAAGCTAAGTTTGACCTTACCCCTCAGGATAAAAAAATGTGTGATGAGTTCTATGTGTCCAATGTAGAGCACTATGTGAGGTACCCCGACCAGGTGCTGAACAATGAACCTAGTTAGCCCCAAGGGAGGATGAAATGGCATGAGTCACATGTGCAGTTTATAGACTCCAGGATGAAAGAACTCAGAAAAAAAAAATGTGATAATAAAGGTTCTTTGGAAGCGCCATGGATAAGGTAAAGCCACATAGGGGCCAATGATGGACATGGAAAAGACTTATTCTGAATTGTTTGTTTGCTTGATGGAATTTTGAGGACAAAATTCTTATAAGAGGGGAAGGATGTTACAACCTCAATTTTGCATATGTTTGAAATTTATTGATTTTATGAATTTGGACTTAATTGAAAAGGTTGTATGCTTTGCTTCAAAGGATAGATTTCTTTGCAAATATCCCTTTGGATAGGAATTTCATGATTCCTATTATTAGATTAATCCATTAATGGATATAAAAGAGGAAAAGTCCAAATAATGGAAAAAGATAAAAGATAATGGATATTAAGTAATGCATTTATAAGAAATACATAGAAATCGCTAGAAAGTGGCATTAATGACCACAATGGAGTAAAATTCGTTTACATATGATTTCTAATAAAAGAAATATGAAAAGAGGAAAAGGGAAAGGAAAAGAATAATCTATAATTAATGATCGAATTAGCCAATAAAGTGCAATGTATGGATATGTTTTCCTTTATGGCACTTTGAGTGTCGATCAAGTAAAATTGATAATTTAAGTAAAGAATACTTGCAAGACGTATATGGATAGTGTGTCACCTTTTTGAGAATCTATTTAATGTGAATATGTTTCCATAAGAGCTTGCCATAACTGTGGGAGAGGACAAACCTATGGAAAGAAAATAAAGTAAAAGCATTGTCTTTGTGACAAGTCATGCATACACCCACAACTAACCAAGGGGTAAAAGAAATGACAAGTTGCCTTCGTTTAGAAAAGGAAGCTAGCCTCGAAGAGGCAAATCCCATTAAAAGGGTTATGTAAGGTTAGTATATATATATATATGTGTGTTCACGGGTTTCCCATCCTTCAAATAGGACTCTCTCTGCATCGTATTCCTCCTTTAGGATTCTAGGGTCTTGCTTGGAACCTGCATAAGGAGTATGGCTCTTTGATCCCCTCCTTCCCAAAACGCCAAGACAGAATGCCAATAGGTTGAAGCCGATGACTTGGTGGCCAGCGGCAGCACGGGTAGGACGATGTTTGCAGTAGGCTATAGCGAGGCCCACGATTATGGCTGCGCGCGGAAAGGTCCTCTTCATCCTTCTCTGTATCGCCCCCTCCTAGAGGGACCTACAAGGGCAGCCTGACCTCGCGCCAGCCGTGCGGAGATGGGAGCCGCCCCGGAGTGGACTCCCTGGATGCGATCACATCCCTCGTGAGAAGAGGGAGGTGAGGTCTAGGAAAAGAAGGAATTGAGTCCTCGTCAACGTCACGGGTCTCTAGCGGATGGGAGGACAAAAGTGACGGAGTCAGAGAGGGAGAGAGAGGGAGCTGCAAGGCCTGGACAACGTTCAAGGAGGGAGGTAGCATGACGACGGAAGAGGTGGGTCTGGCGTGACATAATCAATGTCAGCGGTGCACGCACACGGGCGCCTGAGCCTACATCCGCCCTAGAACGAGACAGATGAACCGTGCCGGTGGCCAAGGGGTGGAGCTCAGGAAGCCAATGTGACCGATCTTGCAGGCAGGGACCTGCGCAGTACGGCGTGGAGACGGCGGTGTCTCGACCTATTCGTGTGGAGGAGAGCAATGTGTGGTCGACGTCTTGGCCAGCGGAGTGCCACCATAGTGCCTCCCATCGCACCGCGTGTGGAGTTTGACGTGGCAGACGTGCAGCAGGCGGAAGACCTACCCATCGCAGGGTAGAAGAAGAAGAAACACAACCAAATGCCCAAACCACCCCTAACATGCAAATAACCAGACCTGCCACGGTAAGGGCATTTAAGTTAATTCAGTTTGTTTTTAAGTATCTGTCCGCGTGGTAGCAAATGCTAACGTGGTAGCATGTTATTGGTCAGAATCTGATTGACTAGCAAAATATGTAAGTAATTATTGATAACTCAGATTGCAACATGTAATATATGAAAAATGATCAGGAAAACGAGAGGAACACAAAGAAAATATATTTGAGTCTTAATAATGCTTCCTTTTTCTGAAGTAAGATATCAAATGATAAAGTGGTGATTAACATGTTATAAACCCTAGTTTGAGTTTTAAACATGTGAAAAAAAAGGTTAAAGGCCCTTCTTTTATGATATTACATGACCTTGTTGAATAATCTAATTAGTATGATCATAAGGATGATAATTATGACTAACAAAGTGGCTATCTATACATGTGTATATAGGATTATGAAATTAAGACCATATCTTGATTAATGAATTTAATCTGATATAAGTGTTCATAGTAAAAGAATATAGTAGATTTGATAGTCATGTCAACCCTTAGATGAATTAGGGTTCTTAAATTATTGAAGTAACAATCATAGGAATTAGGGTTTCGAGGCATAACCCTAATGGTAACTCGATGTTAAGAAAACTTAAATCCTAGTTTGGACAGAGTAGGATTTAATGAGATTAATATGTTTGGTGACACTTTAGAATTTACGTAATGCAGATTATATGATGATTGCTTGATTGCTTGCTTGATTGGACTATGCTTGAAGTATAATTGAATAATCTACAGGGCAAAGGTATGTGGTTACGCTTATGAATATCTCGAATTAGTTTTTTGAGGTTTACTAAAGTTTTCATCGATGTCTTGAATAAACTGTTGGATGAATTTAGTTCATGCAAACTATAATGTGAATATGACTATCACATAATATATGTGCCTACTAGCTCAGATCCTGGTCCCCTCTGTGTCCTAATGGCTGACCTAGTATATGGCTACCTAGAGGGTAGGTCCATCATGTCGTGGAATGACTTAGTATATGGCTACCTAGAGGGGAGGTCCATCAAGTCACAGTGAGTTAGATATTGGGCTACCTTTGGGTGGTGCCATGCGACTCTACCTTTACAGAGGTATTATATAAGTCCTTACAGGGACAACACAGAGTTGTGGATATGTATGGATTGAGTAGTTTGGCTTAAAATGTAATCTTGGTTGTTAAATTATTAATTGAATGATTACATTATTAACATACTTGCATGATTATTGTTTCCCCCACATACCAGCTTCGGCTGATCGACGTTTTGTTTGTCGGCATTTTAGGTACAAGCCAAAAAAGGACAAACAGTAAATCATCATATTGCGAAATACATGAAGTAAAATGCAAGGAGGATTAGTTAGAGTAGAATGCTTACATGGATATAAAACCAAAATTTTCAAAAGGTATGAAAAATTTTATTACAGCTTTTCAGTATAGATTGTTGAAATTTAATAATTGTTCTTGATTAAGTGTCGAACCTTTGATCCGGAAGTTATGGGTGCGGCTTCGAACTCTCGGTCTCCCTTAATTTCAGGTTATTGGGAGGTGGGGTCATAACACTAGAGGTGGTCATTTGCATATCAACCCCACATTTTGGGTAAATTACAATTTGTACCAAAATTGGTGCATAAGGTACCAACATTGTTCAAACAAGTTCAAACTTAGAATTTTGGCTTTCCACAAGCCACCACTTAGAATCATTCTCTCTCTTATGATTATAAAACACATGAGGCATGTTTAACATATGACATATTTCAATATAACCCCTCAACTTGGGTAAATTGCACTTTGGTCCAAAATAAAGGAACATTGCTCAAACATCATTCAATCAGGACCAAACTTGGAACATAAGTGTGTCACATGATAAAAAAACACCTTAGAGGATTATATTAAAGTTCTAAGCAACTTTATTAGCCAAAACAAATAGGGTTACCTCATAACCCAGGTCAGGGTCCTTACAAGTTATAAACCCTTAACAAGGATTTCATCCCCGAAATCCCAGGTAAAAGGGAGACAAATATTATTCATTCATCACATCATCAAGTCTCCACATAACATCTTAATGTTATGGATATACCATAGAACTTTTATCAACACAAAGTTCTTCCACACAGGGTTATCATAGAACATGTCACACAGGATACATACTCCACTGTCCTTTTCATTATTGACTGTAGAGTCAACTCTGTGTCAGGTAATACTTTTCTTAGTTAGATAAACATTATGCATACCTCATTTAACTCAGGTGTCAAACCTCACTGATTTGTCATCTTTCTTAACTTACAACTTTATGTGACAATATTCTTGATTCTGGGGAGTCCTCCATATTCCTCATTCAGTTTAGCATTTCACTTCCAAGGAAAGACCAGAGTTACGTTTTGTCACCCACTTGTGACTACAAGTCTTATCATACATCTGTTGTGCCATCTAATCTGTTGACACAACACCAAACTTTCGTACTACTTTTACTAACTATCTCATTAATTGTACATACTCTTTTCATAAGGGGAGGATACTTATCAATTAAAAACTTATCTTAGAGGTGTCTTTAGATGTTATGTATAAGTTGTCTTAACAGATCCAGATAGGGGTATTCTAAGGAATTATTTTTAGCTTGATAAGCTTTTCCCACAATGATTTTACAATTGTTCCTTCAATTAGTACATCCTTATTGATGTTATGTTTATGCGGAGCATAAACCCCTAAAATATGATGTACATACTATTTTATGTAACTAGACTGATTTCACAGTTGGCCATTCCAGGTAACCAACATAAATCATCTGATTAGGAGTTATGTTTTTACTTTCCCATACCACCTGATATTTCTTAGATACCATAATTCCTTACTTTGGTATCCGTCACATGTGTCAAAAACACATCACATCCTCATCATTTCCGTCGCTCAGTTGTTATTACCAAATACGCACATGTAAAAGAATCTTTCTTTCATCTTTGGGACATTGTTTATTACACATATCTTTATCTTGGAACCAAAGTCCAAGATGAACTGATACTTTTTTAAGTATCCATCAATGGATTATTTCTAATCCATGCACATCAAGTGTCATAGTACTCACTTGATTGCCATGTCCTTAAAAGGAGAGAACACAAAGAAATATATTCCTCTTATCACCCCATCATCACCCAGGGTTGTTTATCAAAGAGAAGGGATTATCATCTCCTCTAATTATAGCCTGAACTTTCAACTGTTCATGGGTCATTTACTTTTGTTTCATTCTAGGTTCCTTTCCATCAACATAGGAATTATAAGGATGATTACATGTCATCACTCCTTTCTTTGTTATTGTCTAATATGTTCATGAACATTTTGTGATTTTATCACATTTCCCATTTCCACATCATGGGAAAAGATCTTTACTATTCACACAGGCTTTATCAGACAGGGATCATCTCCCTTGTTCTCATTCTCTTATCACGAGGATTATACTTTTTACTTCCTCATACACACTGATTGATCTGAGATCATCTCAGATTCCATTTAATCCACTTAGGATGTGATAAAAATATCCATGCCATATTTTCAATTTTGTTATGCTCACTAGATTGTCTCAAAATGACTACTTGATCAGAGTAATCAGAAAGATAACAATCTAAGAGTTCCATACTCACCTTATCTTCAATAGTTGAATACCTGGCCAGGGTATACAAGTACTAAGATTAGGTAGTATGCACTTTGTGTACTATCATATTCCTTACTTTTCGTACCATTATAAACACAGGATTTAACATTCCTGGATTTTCTCCAGGCATCACTTCTATATGTCATCCTCTTTCACACATATAAGAGCAATTATAGAGCATTTAAAAGAATACTGAATAGAATATAAATTCTAGTTCTCATCATTTCTTCCCTATGTCCCTATAGGACAATCAATAGGGAAGTCCATAACATCAATCCTTTTTAGGATTATCAGATAGCATCAAGATAAGGCATATTGAAATGAAAAAGCTCTGTCCGACTGTTACCCCTCTCAGTCATCCACCGCTTTAGGTTGACTCAACCCATAGAGTCTAGCTGTTTCATGTTGTTTCTCTTGCCTTTTTACATTATTGGCATGTGACTTTTGTAAACCTTATTGAGTCTGCCTCGGTTGTTGAGTCATTTCCTCCCTTCTTTTCAAAGAAAAGAGTTTAGTATGCTCAACATGTACACATCTATAACATGTCTTGTCCTTGTACCATGGTCTTATCAGTCTTATTATCGATGTATAAGCTAAGCCATGAGTTCTTACTGGTGGAAGGTAAGTACTTTTGCCTTTACATAGTGATTACTTCCCTGGTGCACTAGGCATTTATTGCACTGGTGGCACCAAAAACTTTGGCTTTTTAGAACAACTAGGCAAATGTCTCTAAAATTGTAGTGACATTTCCTAAATTCTCAGCTTATTTCTCCTCCTTGGGCACTGCCATCACAGATTTACTATCTGTCTAAACTTATGGCAGAGTCTACTTTCTCGCCATATGTTAAACTTTCCCACATTTTCCACTGTTCCAACATGACTATGTGTAAGGGAGTGAAATTTCCCCTTTACTAAAAATTTGAAGAATTGACATCCATTCTAAACATTCTTAGAGGTATGATGGAATGGGCATAAATTTTCCAAATTTATTAAACATTAGTATACAACAGACCATTAGAAAGCAGTGGAATAAAAAAAATAACTGACTATATTCAATTTCATAAAAGGTTTACAAAAATATATCAAATTCTCCCATTAGGATTTACATCAAGACACACAATCAGGATCTAGATAGGGGGAAGTCTAGACTACTACAATCTTGTATCCAAGCAACATCTCCATCAACTGAGTCCTAGCCAAAAGCTAAGATCTTCCTGGTCTTGTCCATCACCTTGCTCAGCACCTGGGTGGTTGGGAAGGCACCCTGCAAAAAGGGAAAGGGAAGAAAAGTATGTGTCATAAAACTAGCCTAGGATATCAAGATAAGTAAAGTAAATAAGAATAGGCTAGGGTTCATCATAAGATTAAGATAACAAGAGTATGAGGCTATATTCAAAAGAAACTTGCCATTAACAATTATATCAAAAAAGGATTTGCATGTAAGATAATTATGTCTACCTAACTAAGTAGGGTTGAGGCACCTACCAGACCTCTAACCTTAGGTGAGGGGAGAATAAGACATTCCAAGTCACCTAAAATATTATGGGGATAATAAGACATTCCCCATGGCGATTATTTACATGCCATTTGTGGGTGGTTGTACATAAGTACCTCTACTTTATTT
Organism: Alisma plantago-aquatica; assembly: GCA_963693085.1. Taxonomy (NCBI): domain Eukaryota; kingdom Viridiplantae; phylum Streptophyta; class Magnoliopsida; order Alismatales; family Alismataceae; genus Alisma; species Alisma plantago-aquatica. The sequence goes on along the minus strand of OY856409.1, from coordinate 1,505,069,062 downwards.
TAAATAGAACATAAATCCACATGCTAGAAAAAGCAGTCATGGCAAGAATAATTATATGAATCAATAAGCATGGTAGTGGGGTACCAAACCCAAGAATAATGTTCCAAAATTGATTTATGATGCAAGTATAGCAAAAGATTCAAGAGTATATGAAATAGGGTTTAATAAAGCCTCATTATAGAAAAATAGGTTGCACAATTATTCCCAACTTAAGGTGTAAATGCACATACATAAATAGGGATTGCACATACATAGCACATACATAAATAGGGATTGCATATACATAGCACATACCTCTCTTACTAATATCAATTACTAACTTTCACCACTTTAATTGAGTCCAAGTTCCACTTTGCCTATTTTCAATGTATTAACATGTATTAGAGTACATAGTGCACATTAATAAATAGAAACTCTAATTTCAGAACTTTTTATAAAAAATTGGATTTAGATTTTGAAAATATCACCAATGAACTTATTAGGTTCTCCTCATGAAGAAAACATATTTTTATGTTAATTTTGGAGTTATGATGATTAAGATGTAATTTTTATGGATTTTATGCATTAAATTCGTTTTACAAAAATCACCCTTCGTCAAAACATGAAATCAGACCTTAAAAATATTTTTATTAGATATATATTAATTTTATAATTCCAAAACATATTTACTTGTCAAATTTGGATAAGTGATTTAGAAGATATGAATTTTTCAATACTGACCAATAGGAAATTGCCACATCATCAAACCGATCGAGATAAATAAAGAGAGAGGGAGAGGGAGAAAACACTATTTGACCCAAGATCAGGTTTGAAGTTTCTTATATAACCAAACTAGAGATTTTTAGAGAAGATAAAATAGCAAGAATCCAAAACCTTAGAAGAACATGGTAAAAAGATATGGAAATCGTCGATTATCAACATAGAAGTATGGGTTTTAAGTATGTACTAAGCAATATATGAGAAGGGGGTTAACAAAACTTGCCTCTAGGAAGATAATAAGGTTAAAACAGAAAGGATTCCGAGATTAGAAGGTTTAGTTGCTCCAAGCCAAGCTCCTTTCTTGAGCAAAGATCACCTTCTCCACTTTAGAGGTGCAAACACTAGCAAAAGAGCATGGAGATGAGATGTTTTAGGGTTTTAGGTGGAGTTTTACCATGTATGGCCATGGTTCCGACCTAGAAGAAAGTGTAAGGAAGACTAACAGTATGAAAATAGGGAAGGAAGGGAGGAAACTTACTAGTTTTGGTCGAAATCACCAAGAAGGAGCTTTAGAAACCCTAATAGAGCAATTTGGAAGCCCTAGGAGCCTTCTTCACCAAGGTAGGCTCCCTCTATTACCTTGGGACAGAAAATTCGTGGACAAATATAGAAGGAACTATTATCTAATCTAGAGGAAAGAAAAGGAGAGCAAGAGTTTTTGAATTGTGAGTTGTGAAGGGGTATACATGGCTATATATAGAAAGAGGTGAAGCATGAGGTGTCTTAAGGGACTTTCCATGTGTCTTTAGCCAAGGGCTTGATGGCCATGCAAGAGGACAGATCATAGACTCTTCTTGGATATCAAAATTCGGTCCTAAGAGCCCACAGATCCTTCAAGGCCATCCCCACTATTTTTCAAGAAAGAAATAACCTCATTGGTTGATAGCTTTTAAAGATGAGCACATTTATAAAGAGGGTAATCCCTATAATGCCCTTAGAAAGAAATACCATCAAACCAAGGTAGAAGTAGGATCTCCAATGGTTTAAAATCTCGTTAATGGTATGGGAATATCTAAGTATTAAAATTCAGTTGATAATTTGCAAAGAAAACCTCCCAATTGGGTAAATTGCATAAAAGTCCAGAATGTACCTAAAATTGCATAACTTGCACAAACAACATTCAAATCGAACCAAATTTGAAAATTAGCCTCGTTTTATATTTTCAAATCATATCAAAAAGTTAGATTAATTTTTAGAGCACTTAATTCTGGTAATTAAGCTTTCACTGAGGTATTTGTGCATAAACCCTTCCATTGGTATAATTAGTGAATAAATGTTCACTAAACCACTATAAATTCCACTAATTAAATAAAAATGCCAATAAGGATAGAAATGAAAGGAAAAGATGGGAAAGAGGATCAAAAGCCAAAATTCCAGAATTCGGTATGTTACAACACTCCACCCCTTAAAGAGGATTTCGTCCCTGAAATCACAAGCTAGAAGGGAAGGGTGAGTGTGCAACATCTCATCACAAAACCCCAGGTTATTTCTCCAACCTTAACTTCCACCAAACAACTCATCAACATATACTCCACAAGCATCTCAACATAGGTTAGGTTCTCAAGGATCATCTAGGTTCCATTATTTAGATATTTTTTAGGAGATTTAACATTATTTACATTTTTGGCTCATTAAGATTATATTTATTATGATATCACATTATCATTATTATTCTTTTAATTGTGTCATGTCATATTTACTTTGTTTCCAAAAGAGTTATATTTCATTATTATCCATGAAACATCGTGTATATATATATATATATATATATATATATATATATATATATATATTTCTCATTTATCTTACTAAGAATTTTAGCAAAATTATGGGTTACGCAATTCCCTCAATATACCTGATCATTAACCTTAATATTTTGAACTTCAGCTTTATTATCCTTATACTATCACCACATTAAGTTATAACGAATTATTTTGCATGAAATATTCAATTTGTCTTTAAGTCTTCATTCAACACAAATTATGTCACATCAATTACATATATTTATATTAAACATTATCTCATTACCACATTATGTTTATTTCTCACATTAATGTCATCATTAATCATTTTCTCATATTTATTTATATTATTGATTTGCACATTTATGTGAATCGAATTACTTCATATTCATATTGAAGCCATTCCATGTATTTTAATAATCAAGGTGAGGCATATTACGAATTGATTCACATTAAGTGACTAATCGTGTGTGTATTAGATAACAAGGTAACATACCATGCATTTCATATTGCTGACTTGATTAATATGTGATTAGATTATTATATATATATATATATCATTTATGTGTACCAAAGTATGTTAACTAATTATGGCACCTACTGTCATTAATGTATCACGAAAGGTATTAAGCATGTATATGTTAAGGTTAGATGATTACAACTTAGGGTTTAGGTTAATATGATCACTATATTTTACTTAGCATGTATTATTTCCAAGATTAGTTTACAGTTATCTTACTTGTCATTTCATTAGGGTTTATTGGTTTATGACATGGGCAACATCATGCATATCTGTTAGAATTAATATGTGAGTTACTCATATTATGTGCATTAGGTATTCATTAGGGTTTGAACATATAAATTATTCCTCAGATGATCATTATATGTTCATTAATATATAAAGAAGCATGTTAGGCTATAACTATAACTTTTTTGGACCGCACTAAGGTGTCAAGCACAACAACCTCCTAAGTATGGGGTTAGGGTTTCTAAAGATGGTGTAGATAGATTTCAAGATGTCATAGGGCTCCATCCCCCTAAATAGGATTTTGTCCTTGAAATCTAACCACCCAACATCATCAAACTAACTATACTCCACCCCTTAAAAAGTTCGACCTATTAAGCCAAAATACACTAGGTTTAAAGGATGAGTCTAACTAAACCATGTACAAGATCCATCACACTTCCACTGTGTACTCTGATAGCTCACTTAACCCTAAACTTCAAAGTCAAGGTTCTAGGGATAAACTATCCAAGAATGTGGCCCTAAGGGTCATAAGGAGACTATCTTGGTATCCATCCTCAAACAAGTCACCATACACCTAAAACTTAGGGTTCCCAAATATATACAACATATATTTCTAAGGCCACTATTGCCTAAAAGCAAACTATTTCAGACAATCCATTTCATCTTAGGCTAGGCCGATATCATATGGATCAGGGAGTCCTCGTAAACCAAGCAAGTGGAACAGAGGAAAATATTGCCATCCCCCAGAACCTGATCCTTTCTAGACACCTTTGCTTCAACTTCACGCCCTAATAGTTTCCTAAAGGCAAACCTAAACAACATTAAGTTATGCATATTTTAGTTATGAGTATTTTAGAGTTTTATTCATCATGATACTAATGTAGACTATAGGGTCCTAAATCAACCTTTCATCATTTATAGATCAACTCTAGGGAAACCATGTCACCAAAAGGAACTATGTAAGGCAGGGATTATAATTAGGGAGACAAAACTGAAATAGCCAGATTCCGACTACCATGGGCTATGATACCATGATGTAAGGAGGCGAAATCACCCCTTTACTAAAAATTTGAAGAATTGTCTTCCATTACAAACATTCTCATAGGTATGATGGAATGGGCATAAATTTTCCAAATTTATTAAACATTGGTATACAACAGACCATTAGAAAGCAGCGGAATAAAAAAAACTGACTATATTCAATTTCATAAAAGGTTTACAAAAATATATCAAATTCTCCCATAAGGATTTACATCAAGACACACAATCAGGATCTAGATAAAGGGAAGTCTAAACTACTACAATATTGTCTCCAAGCAACATCTCCATCAACTAAGTCCAAGCCAAAAGCTAAGATCTTCGTGGTCTTATCCATCACCTTTCTCAGCACCTGGGTGGTTGGGAAGGCACCCACCAAAAAGGGAAAGGGAAGAAAAGTATGTGTCATAAAACTAGCCTAGGATATCAAGATAAGTAAATCAAATAAGAACAAGCTAGGGTTCACCATAAGATGAAGATAACAAGAGTATGAGGCTATATTCAAAAGAAACTTGCCATTAACAATTATATCAAAAAGGATTTGCATGTAAAAGATAATTATGTCTACCTAACTAAGTAGGGTTGAGGCACCTACCAGACCTCGAACCTTAGGTGAGGGGAGAATAAGACATTCCCAGTCACCTAAAATATTATGGGGAGAATAAGACATTACCCAGGGTGATTATTTACATGCCCTCTGTGGGTGGTTGTACATAAGTACCGCTACTTTATTTTAAATAGAACATAAATCCACATGCTAGAAAAAGTAGTCATGGCAAGAATAATTATATGAATCAATAAGCATGGCAGTGGGGTACCAAGACCCAAGAATAATGCTCCAAAATTGATTTATGAGGCAAGTATAGCAAAATATTCAAGAGTATATGAAATAGGGTTTAATAAAGCCTCATTATAGAAAAATAGGTTAAGGCACAATTATTCCCAACTTAAGGTGTAAATGCACATACATAAATAGGGATTGCACATACATAGCACATACATAAATAGGGATTGCACATACATAGCACATACCTCTCTTACTGATATCAATTACTAACTTTCACCACTTTAATTGAGTCCAAGTTCCACTTTGCCTATTTTCAACGTATTAACATGTATTAGAATACATAGTGCACATTAATATATAGAAACTCTAAATTCAGAACTTTTTAGAAAAATTCGGACTTATATTTTGAAAATATCACCAATGAACTTATTAGATTCTCCTCATGAAGAAAACATATTTTTATGTTAATTTTGGAGTTATGATGATTAAGATGTAATTTTTATGGATTTTATGCATTAAATTCATTTTACAAAAATCACCCTTCGTCAAACCATGAAATAAGACCTTGAAAATATTTTATTAGATATATATTAATTTTCCAATTCCAAAACATATTTACTTGTCAAATTTGGATAAGTGGTTTATAAGATATGAATTTTTCAATACTAACCAATAGGAAATTGCCACATCATCAAACCGATCGAGATAATTAAAGAGAGAGGGAGAGGGAGAAAACACTATTTGACCCAAGATCAGGTTTCAAGTTTCTTAGATAACCAAACTAGAGATTCTAGAGAAGATAAAATAACAAGAAACCAAAACCTTAGAAGAACATGGTAAAAAGAGATGGAAATCATCGATTATCAACATAGAAGTATGGGTTTTAAGTATGTACTAAGCAATATATGAGAAGGGGGTTAAAAAAACTTGCCTCTAGGAAGGTAATGAGGTTCAAACAGAAAGGATTCCGAGATTAGAAGGTCTGGTTGCTCCAAGCCAAGCTCCTTTCTTGAGCAAAGATCACCTTCTCCACTTTAGAGGTGCAAACTCTAGCAAAAGAACATGGAGATGAGATGTTTTAGGGTTTTAGGTGGATTTTTACCATGTATGGTCATGGTTCCGACCTAGAAGAAGGTGTAAGGAAGACTAATAGTATGAAAATAGGGAAGGAAGGGAGGAAACTTATTATTTTTGGTCGAAATTACCAAGGAGGAGCTTTAGAAACCCTAATAGAGCAACTTGGAAGCCCTAGGAGCCTTCTTCACCAAGGTAGGCTCCCTCTATTACCTTGGGACAGAAAATTCGTGGCCAAATACAGAAGGAACTATTATATAATCTAGAGGAAAGAAAAGGAGAGCAAGAGTTTTCGAATTGTGAGTTGGGAAGGGGTATACATGGCTATATATAGAAAGAGGTGAAGCATGAGGTGGCTTAAGGGACTTTCCATGTGTCTTTAGCCTAGGGATTGATGGCCATGCAAGAGGACAGCTCATGGACTCTTCTTGGATATCAAAATTCGGTCCTAAGATCCCATAGATCCTTCAAGGCCATCCCCACCATTTTTCAAGAAAGAAATAACCTCATTGGTTGATAGCTTTTAAAGATAAGCACATTTATAAAGAGGGTAATCCCTATAATGCCCTTAGAAAGAAATACCATCAAACCAAGGTAAAACTAGGTTATACAATGGTTTAAAATCTCTTTAATGGTAAGGGAATATCTAAGGGTTAAAATTTAGTTGATAATTTGCTATGAAAACCTCCCAATTGGGTAAATTGCATAAAAGTTTAGAATGTACCTAAAATTGCATAACTTGCACAAACAACATCCAAATCGAACCAAATTTGAAACTTAGCCTCATTTTATGTTTTCAAATCATATCAAAAAGTTAGATTAAGGTTTAGATCACTTAATTTTGGTAATTAAGCTTTCACTGAGGTATTTGTGCATAAACCTTTCCATTGGTATAATTAGTGAATAAATGTTCACTAAACCACAATAAATTCCACTAATTAAATAGAAAGGCCAATAAGGATAGAAATGAAAGGAAAAGATGGGAAATAGGATCAAAAGCCAAAATTCCAGAATTCGGTATGTTACACTATGTCATTCAGGAACCCTTTTTAAAGCTCAAAGTTTTTGCATTAAGAACTAGTAACCTAGGTTGTATTGCTAGTATCCAGTCAACTATATGTATCATTGTTGTCCTAGCCTGCCCTATAAGAGCATAAACATAGGATTCTCTATCCTGATCAGGTCATGATGGAAATTCTAAGGCATTCATTCTTCTCTTACATGATCCCTTGCACCCTTTCTTGGTGCAACAACATTGCTCTCAGCAATGTATTCCTCGTGTTCCCCAGTCATTTATAAACTTTAACCTTTCCTCTGCATAAGCATAAGTTACTATAGGTTATACTGGAGGACACTAACATGAACTCAACACCTTAGTCCTATGTCTCTGTAGACTCAGCGAACCTTAAGCTCTAATACCAACATTTGTAATGACAGTCGCCAAACCGACAGACAAAACATTACTAATTAAGCAGAATAAACATAATCGGCGGATTAACAAAAATCACTAAAAATTAAAACCATTTTTTTGCAAAGAGATCCATTTCTAGGAAAACTCTTTAAGGAATAACCAAAACCTGATATTCACATTGATCATATATTGTACATACACTGTACCATTTCTTCTCGAGGACAATATATAACAGTTGCTTTCTCAAAACATATACTTAAAGCAACATCAAACCTCGAGGCATACAAGCCAAAATCTTAGATTGTTCATGAAACCATATCAAACCAACTCCAAGGACCTGAGAGTACATAGACGACACATAGGACTTCTATCTACAAGACACGACAGACAGTACACTCAACCTGAGCTGTCACTACTGCCTTAGATGTTGTTCCTCCTCTGCAGAAAGATCTTTGCCACCTCGTGCACGTCCACCTAAAAAAATGTGGATCCCATCGGGTGAGACAATTGTCCCAGCGAGAGATATAACTCTCACCGACCATATTATTATCATAGATTTAACATTTATAACTGAGTATAGGTTCTTTTATATTAACAGTCAATATTAATCATTGTATGAACAGAATAAGATAATCTCCTTTCTTAAGAAGAACATTGCATCTACCCATGGTAGAGTTATAAATCATCTATATGCCTTGCAAGGAATGTAAAGAAACATAAATAACATCTATCCACTAAGATGTATAATTGTATTTCGCATCAAACAATGTTTCTCGTATTCGATCCTTAAGTAGATGTGCTACACGGATGATTACATTTTACAATCACACTTATATCCTGAGGAGATGAGGTATACTGCTCATACTCCAATCGACCATTGCGAAGTCGAAATCGATACCATACAAGGTCAATGACAGAGCTGGCTGCCAAGACCTCCCATGTCTCAGTCAGTACAAGACCACAGGTAGGACATCTTGTGTCACTGTTAAATAGCTTTCCAGGGTATACTGGCAACTTCGCTATAGAGCTATAGCGTCAACTGCACTCCTTCGGCATCGAGAGATTTAATGTTTATCTCACATCGATCCGACATTTATATCATCATCGGGAGATTTGTGATACATCCATCCCGGCACATATAATGAAGGATTGAGAGATTTAATATTTATCTCACATCAATTCCTCCATTAGGGCATACAGATATTTTCACCCATCACCCCCACATATTCAAAAATATGCGGTCTCTGGGTTATGCCGCGGAGCAACCCATTTCACCATTCAGCAAATTCTGACGCTGATGGATCTATGGTCAGGGCACTACATGATGAGATTCCACTTGGTTAATTAAGTACATTACTGTATTCTTTTAGTATCAGTCAAGTTTTCAAACATGAATTATTATGACAAATGCTACAAAGAAAGGTGTAATACATCTATCAAGTACTTTTCAAATCTTTAGAACACATATAACATTTAGGATCTCAATCCCTTATCTCATTACTAGGAAATCTCATTCCTTAACATTATCATCATCATGATTATAGATTTGGGTATTCAAACCCTTAGATCATCATTGAATACTGTTACCACTGATTAGGTAACTATTACCTCTAGGTCCTCAAACCAAGGTATTCATTTCACTTGTTGTACAAGTATTCACATGGCTCACAAGGCCATTACACATCTTGTCACCTCTCACTTAGGCAACAACTTATTCACATGGCTCACAAGGCCATTACATATCTTGTCACCTCTCACTAGGCAACAACTTATTCACATGGCTCACAAGGCCATTAATTAGTATACTTTTCATATGATTATTGAACATTCCTTACAAGGCTTATGCAATAAGAGAATTGCATCCTTCCCATCATTAGGGTTAGGGTTTCCCTTTATAGACGAATCGAGTTTCAAGTTCATATTATTAATCCAAACCCTAATTCATTGCTCCACACATCTAGGAGCATACATTGATATCATAAGTATTCAACCATACTTAATTATTATCATAATTTATCATTAAATGATTATCAACACAAGGTATGAGTTTCTCTCTCATCCTTACCAGAATATGATTACATCATACTTCATTAACTTGTCTTAACCCTTTCTCAAGGTATATAGCCTACGCTTATCAAAGTGCATTAATCTCATTACATCTCAATGTAACAATTGACATGACACACTTCAAAGAGTCATGCATTAATCCCATCCTAATACTTTGTGCACTAACTCATCATATTTATTTTGTGGTGTGTTTAACCATAATTCACATACTTGAATTATCCATCTATCATCAAGTGATATGGACTCATCTCAGGTTAAGACATTGCTGGTATAGGATTGACCATTACATCTTAGGTTAATACCTATCAAGGTATTAGCCACACCATTACTTGGTATTATACTTATAATTCCTAAGAGTATCTTGCCCTCACCTTTACAAGGTGTCTCGGGTTAGAGGTGTGCATATGTTCACCATATCGGGTTGAAGGTGTATAGACACCACCATATCGGGCTAAAGGTATATGAATACCATCCATATCGGGCTAAAGGTGTTTGTATGTGTTACCCATGTCGTGCATGAGGTATTAAGCCATCATTGTAACATCCCTGACCTGGGTTATGCCTTAACCCTAGAAGATTTGCTTAAGTAAGTCATTTATATTCTTGTCTTTATCTTTTGAAAAGTAATTAAGACTAAAGGAGAGCTTATGTTTCAATTTTTGTCCTATTTGAATAATTTTGAATCAATATTTTACCTATTTTGGACTAAAGTGCGATTTACCCAATTTAAGGGGTTACTGTCACATCCCAATTTTCACGGTTAACTTAAACTGAGTATGAGCTTTTTCCTAAATAAGAATAATTGAGGGATTCTAATGCAAAATATCTGGAATGGTTGTCTTTCTACAAATATAGGATGAGGAAACTTAAGAAAAGACCCAAAGTCATATTTCATTTTTGAATTATGCATATCAATTAACTCATAATAATTCCTTTCATTTTCTCTCCTCTACAAAATGGCCATAAATCATAGAGAAAGGTTATAAGGTGACAAATGTGACTAGTTAATAGTAATCTTGGATTTATGACTCAAGAACTCAATAATAAGATACTTTTCAAATTATATTGCTTTTAAAGGAATTTTAATTAAGATATGGGAGTTATGGACTGTAATATGTACAAAAACGAAATCTAGCTTCATAAGAATATTCTAGAGCTTCTAATTTGCCTATGGTTCAAATTTGAACTCATTTGACCCTTGTTTGACCATCCAAATCGAATTTGAAAGACTTGTATACAGGTTTGAATATGATTTCTTTTAATACAAGCAATTAGACATAAAGTCTGTGATTTAATGCCTGTAACGCGTTACTCTTCCACTTAATTTTTGGCGCACGCCTTTCTCACCGTCAGATCTTAATCTAACGAGCCCTCGATCGTCCCCTTCCTCCGGCTATCACGCTGGTTTGCGAATGGTTAACTGAGATTCTTTTCTCAGTCCCAATCTCCCTCATCACTGCACCAAATCGCACAGTTTTACCTCCATCTTGCTCGTCTCTCTCTCCCGTTTCTAATGAGCCATTACTCACTTTCCGCCTCTCCCGTTTGACGAAACGCCCAATAGTGCAGGAACCTCCCTCGTTGTCCCAGTTTTACAGAGACAACCTTAGGCGCCCCCATGCCTATATAACCACTCCTAAAGCACCACCAGTCCCGATAGATCATCTCTCCACCCTCAATTGAACCCCCAGGACCCTGAGGCTCCCTGACCTACTCGAGGCATCTCTCCAACGACTCCGGATTTGTCCATCTTTCTCCGACCACCCCAGTCCAATTCTGGCCGCGGTGAGCATCCTCGGCACCTCGGTTTCATTTCCGCACTTTCAGTTTGTCACGATAACCCACTGATCGACGGGTCCTGTAAACGACCTCTGACTTTCACCTCAAGTTTTGTGCTCCGGCGAGGTAGTGGTCATCTGACCTTGCTCTTCACATGCAATGCTTCCTTCGGTTCCGACTTGGGGTCATGAGTACTCCTGCATCGTTTTTTTTATGGATTCGCCATCGTTTTCAGCTTTTGGATGTAGGAGCCACCCTCGGCCATGGCGGGAACTGCTCCTGAAGCTCAAGATCACCCCTGGACCTGAGCTTTAGCTCAATGGTTTCGGGTTGACATAGGGAAGCCATAGAGAACCGCAGTTCTCCAAGAATAATGGTCTTCCACTTACAAGACCTGGTTCTGATCTTCTATCCTTCCTGCTCGAGCCATGGCTCGCGAGGGAAGAAACCAGGATAAGCAATGACCTCAGTGCCCCTGTCCTTGTTTACTTGACAATTTTCACCGCGAGGGTATTTCAGGGATTTCACATATCCACCCTGGTTTGGTCGCGAGCATTCAGAGGTGATCCTCGTTGCTGAGTTGGCCAAGCCTGGTTGGTCCAACTCAGACCTGGCCCACTATCTTGGGTCGAGTTTTATCCACATGGTTTTTTTCCTAAATTCCCGTTGGCCAGAATTTCAAAAATTCATAGTAAGTCAACCGTTTGTCGGAAAATTATAAATAAATAGTTGTTGGATTTGGTTTTTCGAGAAGAATACGATTTTAAGGTTTTCAGACCATGTTTTGATCTCCTGTTCTGATGTTTTGTTAGAAACCATGTTTGGACTCATGAAACCCTAATCATGCACCAATTTGATTTATGTGACCTTGGTCAACCTAGGTTTTCTTAATATAATAATGTTGATTCCTGAGACTGATCTGAATACACTCAAGCCCTAAATCACCTAAGATCAATACTATGTATTGATTCTTTATGCTTAAATGATTATGAACAGGTTTGTAGAGCTAAGTCAAGGGAAGGTTTGACCTAGATCTGACTCAAGGATCACCCTTGCTCCAAGGTAAACGGGCCATGCTGCTGAGCACAAATATTTATGATTGCTTGCATGTTAAATATAAAATAGACATTATTGTTTCAAGGTTAATGTTATAATCATGTTCAATATATCATTGCTTGTTGATTGCCACATGCTATGTCTTATGTTATAATGCTCACCATGATTATTGTTATCATTAAAGAATCATGAAAATCATGTTAATAATCAAGTGGGAGAAATCCCATCATGTTTGAAATATCATGTTAGTGGGGAGAAATCCCTTCATGTTATGATTAGAGAAGCATGATTTATGTTAATGTCAACATCATGTTAAGGGTCAAGTAAATGGGAATTGAAATAGTCTTATTATGCTCCCGATCATGGACCTCAAAAGGGTCATTAAGGGCTTTCCTAGCATCAAGGGCTTTCCTAGCAATCATGTGCTCCTAAGGGGGCGTCACAGAGGGATGCATAAGATTTCTTTTCAATTCTTTATGTTAATAATGATGATTCAAGAATGCTTAAAGTTAATTCATGTCAATTTTCTTACATGTCAAGTATATTTACATTGTTTATTTTATAAAGTGCCAGTACCGTTTACTGATGTGTTGTTTTTCTCTTTGCATGGCTGGGGACGTGATGTCCCCAGGATTTGGAGCAAGTAAGGACTCGAGAAGGCAAGCCAAGACTAGAAGACATCCAAGAGTTATCTGGTGGGGTGCCATCCATTTTAGGCGATCCAATCATATAGAGTTGCTTATTGTTATGTTTAGTTTCCCATGTTGAGGGATGAATAGAATTCTAGACTTGTTGTTTGTAGTTTCCTATTCATATAATAATGTATGAATCCCAATGGTGAATTATTTGTTTACTTGCAATGATTACTTTTTGTGACAACCCTCCCTAAAATGCCAAGTACCCCACATTATGGATAATGTTGGGGATTAGGCTGTGCTTCCGTTGGTTATGTATGAAACCCTAGGGAGGGGTGTTACATTTATGGTATCAAAGAAAATAAATGGATGGCCACCAAAGCTACAATTTGATTCATATGCTCTAACCCTAGGTTTATGTGACCCTTTTTCCAGATGGCCCCTAAGAGAGCAGACAAGGGAAAGGGTAATGATGATGGTGCTAGCTCTGCTAGTGGGGAAAGTGGACTAAGAGAGAACAATGGGCCAACCATAGAAGATCTTGTCCAAGCACTCACCAATGTCCTAGCACAAGGCCAACATCAGCCTAGGCATCACGAGCCCAGTCTAGTAGACTTCCTAAAGATAAGGCCCGAGTCTTTCTCGGGTGAAGGAGAAATTGATGTAGTCACCAAGGCTGAAGAATGGATTAGAGGCATGGAGCACTGTTTCCGGGACATGGACTGCCCTCAACACTCTAGGGTTCGTTTTGCAACCCACATGCTCAAGGGGGAAGCCCACACATGGTGGGAAAACCTCCTCAACTCAAGGGCAGCCGATGCACCCCCATTCACATGGGAAGGGTTCGTTGAAGCCTTCCAGGGGCATTATGTATCTGAAGCAATGATTGAGAAGAAGGAGCTAGAGTTTGCCAATCTGGCTCAAGTGGGTGACATGACTATTACCCAATATGCCATGAAGTTCAGGGTCCTCCAAAAGTATGGCCATGATCATGATGAGACACGTAGAACAAAGAAATTCATCTGAGGACTCAAGCCCGACTTGAGTTTTGCCTTGTCAGGAAGAGGCCATAGAACCCTCCAAGCAGCCCTAGATGCAGCCCTAGAGCTTGAAGATCACCCTAGACGGTCCTACAAGAAAGAAGTCCCCCAAAAGAACAACCAATACCAGCCTCCCAACAACCCTAAGAGAAAGGTACCTGAACCTACAATTGAAGCTGAGAAGCCCCAATGTCCGACATGCAAGAAAAACCATGTAGGCCCATGCAGGTATGGTACGGGTGCATGTTACTATTGTGGAGAAATCGGACACCTCAAGTCAAACTGCCCTAAGCTCACAAAGAAGGACCAGGACCAGAACAAGGGCCACCCTCCACCTACCAAAAGACAAGCTAGAATCTTCACTATGGAAGTAGAGAAGGAAGATGAAAAGTGATGTAATAATTAGCTTACGTTCATTTGAACCTTTTTATGAGATAAATTCACTTTCCATGCAAATTTTATTAATATGTTAATTATATGAAGAAGTAACAAAAATCCTAAGGTGGGTAGTACCCTAGGAAATTTCGAGGACGAAATTTGTTTTAAGGTGGGTAGAATTGTCACATCCCAATTTTCATGGTTAACTTAAACTGAGTATGAGCTTTTTCATAAATAAGAATAATTGAGGGATTCTAATGCAAAATATCTGGAATGGTTGTCTTTCTACAAATATAAGATGAGGAAACTTAAGAAAAGACCCAAAGTCAGATTTCATTTTTGAATTATGCATATCAATTAACTCATAATAATTCCTTTCATTTTCTCTCCTCTACAAAATGGCCATAAATCATAGAGAAAGGTTATAAGGTGACAAATGTGACTAGTTAATAGTAATCTTGGATTTATGACTCAAGAACTCAATAATAAGATACTTTTCAAATTATATTGCTTTTAAAGGAATTTTAATTAAGATATGGGAGTTATGGACTGTAATATGTACAAAAACGAAATTTATCTTCACAAAAATATTCTAGAGCTTCTAATTTGCCTATGGTTCAAATTTGAACTCATTTGACCCTTGTTTGACCATCCAAATCGAATTTGAAAGACTTGTATACAGGTTTGAATATGATTTCTTTTAATACAAGCAATTAGACATAAAGTCTGTGATTTAATGCATGTAACGTGTTACTCTTCCACTTAATTTTTGGCGCACGCCTTTCTCACCGTCAGATCTTAATCTAACGAGCCCTCGATCGTCCCCTTCCTCTGGCTATCATGCTGGTTTGTGAATGGTTAACTGAGATTCCTTTCTCAGTCCCAATCTCCCTCGTCACTGCACCAAATCGCACGGTTTTTCCTCCATCTTGCTCGTCTCTCTCTACCGTTTCTAATAAGACATTACTCACTTTCCGCCTCTCCCGATTGACGAAACGCCCAATAGTGCAGGCACCTCCCTCGCCGTCCCAGTTTTACAGAGACAACCTTAGGCGCCCCCATGCCTATATAACCACTCCTAAAGCACCACCAGTCCCGATAGATCATCTCTCCACCCTCAATTGAACCCCCAGGACCCCGAGGCTCCCTGACCTACTCGAGGTATCTCTCCGACGACTCCGGCTTTGTCCAGCTTTCTCCGACCACCCCAGTCCAATTCTGGCCGTGGTGAGCATCCTCGGCACCTCGGTTTCATTTTCGCACTTTCAGTTTGTCGCGATAACCCACTGATCGACGGGTCCTGTAAACAACCTCTGACTTTCACCTTAGGTTCTGTGCTCCGGTGAGGTAGTGGTCATTTGACCTTGCTCTTCGCACGCAATGCTTCCTTCGGTTCCGACTTGGGGTCATGAGTACTCCTGCATCATTTTTTTTATGGATTCGCCATCGTTTTCAGCTTTTGGATGTAGGAGCCACCCTCGGCCATGGCGGGAACTGCTCTTGAAGCTCAAGATCAGCCCTGGACCCGAGCTTTAGATCAATGGTTTCGGCTTGACATAGGGAAGCCATAGAGAACCGCAGTTCTCCAAGAATAATGGTCTTCCGCTTACTAGACCTGGGTCTGATCTTCTATCCTTCCTGCTCGAGCCATGGCTCGCGAGGGAAGAAACCAGGATAAGCAATGACCTCAGTGCCCTTGTCCTTGTTTACTTGACAATTTTCACCGCGAGGGTATTTCAGGGATTTCACATATCCACCCTGGTTTGGTCGCGAGCATTCAGAAGCGATCCTCGTTGCTGAGTTGGCCAAGCCTGGTTGGTCCAACTCAGACCTGGCCCACTATCTTGGGTCAAGTTTTATCCACATGGTTTTTTTTCCTAAATTCCCATTGGCCAGAATTTCGAAAATTCATAGTAATTCAACTGTTTGTCGGAAAATTATAATTAAATAGTTGTTGGATTTGGTTTTTCGAGCAGAATATGATTTTAAGGTTTTCAGACCATGTTTTGATCTCCTGTTCTGATGTTTTGTTAGAAACCATGTTTGGACTCATGAAACCCTAGTCATGCACCAATTTGATTTATGTGACCTTGGTCAACCTAGGTTTTCTTAATATAATAATGTTGATTCATGAGACTAATCTAAATACACTCAAGCCCTAAATCACCTAAGATCAATACTATGTATTGATTCTTTATGCTTAAATGATTTGAACAGGTTTGTAGAGCTAAGTCAAGGGAAGGTTTGACCTAGATCTGACTCAAGGATCACCCTTGCTCCAAGGTAAACGGGCCATGCTGCTGAGCACAAATATTTATGATTGCTTGCATGTTAAATATAAAATAGACATTATTGTTTCAAGGTTAATGTTATAATCATGTTCAATATATCATTGCTTGTTGATTTCCACATGCTATGTCTTATGTTATAATGCTCACCATGATTATTGTTATCATTAAAGAATCATCAAAATCATGTTAATAATCAAGTGGGAGAAATCCCATCATGTTTGAAATATCATGTTAGTGGGGAGAAATCCCTTCATGTTATGATTAGAGAATCATGATTTATGTTAATGTCAACATCATGTTAAGGGTCAAGTAAATGGGAATTGAAATAGTCTTATTATGCTCGCGATCATGGACCTCAAAAGGGTCATTAAGGGATTTCCTAGCAATCATGTGCTCCTAAGGGGGCGTCACAGAGGGATGCATAAGATTTCTTTTCAATTCTTAATGTTAATAATGATGATTCAAGAATTCTTAAAGTTAATTCATGTCAATTTTCTTACATGTCAAGTATATTTACATTGTTTATTTTATAAAGTGCCAATATCGTTTACTGATGCGTTGTTTTTCTCTTTGCATGGCTGGGGACGTGATGTCCCCAGGATTTGGAGCAAGTAAGGACTCGAGAAGGCAAGCCAAGACTAGAAGACATCCAAGAGTTATCTGGTGGGGTGCCATCCATTTTAGGCGATCCAATCATATAGAGTTTCTTATTGTTATGTTTAGTTCCCATGTTGAGGGATGAATAGAATTCTAGACTTGTTGTTTGTAGTTTCCTATTCATATAATAATGTATGAATCCCAATGGTGAATTATTTGTTTACTTGCAATGATTACTTTTTGTGACAACCCTCCCTAAAATGCCAAGTACCCCACATTATGGATAATGTTGGGGATTAGGTTGTGCTTCCGCTGGTTATGTATGAAACCCTAGGGAGGGGTGTTACAGTTACCTTGCAAATGTTACATGATAAATGTTACTCAAGTGTTATAGCATCATAATAATGAGAATGATGCTGAGGTATGGCTTCCACAAGCCTAAGTTCCAAAAATGAGCTTGTTTGAACAATGTTTGTGCATTGAATGCTAGTTTTGGTATAATGTGCAAATTACCCAAAATCTAGGGTTGAATATGTAAAATACCACTTCAAAAATGTCCCTATAGTTTATTGGTATCATTTAGAGAAAATAAAAAGAATGGGGCATCTTGTTTAAACTACTTTTGAGGAGAGATAATCTTGATAATAAAATAATCAAGATTTAAGCATAATTGAAACCCTAATTTATTTTGTAGCAAAAATAAATATATTAATTGAAGTGACCATAAATTAAAAAGGCTGTGGTTTAAATACTATAGTGCAAGGACATCCAAATTCCTTGAGTTGCACTGAAATATCCTAAGTAGGTGAAGAAATCCACTCACAATTCTTAATTAAAAGTAATGTCCACTAAAAATGGATAATAGTATTATAATGATTAAGGTGCTTAAGTGATTGGTTTTAATTCAAAGATAAACGAAATTATTTTGAGGGAAAAGGAAGATGGCTTCGAAGGCAAGGAATGGAGGGGGCATGTGGTAAGAAAGTGGATGAATTTTTCCCTACTTTCTCTCTCCTAGAAAATCAATTACATATACTCAATTTTCTCCTTACTTGAAAGGCTATTTTGCAAACCACTTTCTTCCCTTGCTTTGGCCGACGACCAAGGAGCTTAGGAGCAGGAGGAAAACGTTCCCCAAGATGAAGGTAAGCTACATGATCATCTTCAACCTTGAATTGATGGTTGAAATCGGATTTCAACATTGATTTTCTTCTCTCTTCTATCCAATGCTCAACCTTGGCTATCTTTTGCATCCAAAGAGTTGGAAACGAACCTTGGATAGTTGAAGGATCTTCTTTCACCATTAGAGACGTGAATCTTGAATCTTTGAAGCTACTTTGAAGGCGGGTTATATAACTTGAACCCATCAATGTTATTATTGATTTCAATTTCTCATCGTATGTTGATCATTTATTTCCTTCTTGAATAATTGATGAAATCATCATATATATGGCAGTAGAATTTGGAGGTCTGAAGCTTGAAGATGATGACATCATCTCAGCACACACCTCAAGAAAATCAGGAGCAAAGGGTTTCATTTGGTTGGTCAAATGGTTTCAAACCGTTAGAGACCAAACAGTTTCAAACAGTTTGGTGACCAATCGGTTTCAAAACCGTTAGGGGTCAAACGGTTTCAAACCGTTAGAGACCAAACGGTTTCGATGGACTCAAGGATCAATCGGTCTCATGACCTAATAACTTCAAGCAATAAAACTCAATTGATTTCAGAAGCCTAGCTCAATTGGTTTCAAAACCCTAGATCAATTGATGTCAAAACCCTAATTTAGGTTCAATCGATTTCAATTTTGATTTGACCAAACAGTCTCAAACCGTTTGAGGACCAAATGGTCTCAAACCGTTTAGGGTTAAATGTTTTCAAAGTTAATTTGATCAAACGGTTTCAAACTGTTCAAGGGTCAAACGGTTTCAAACCCAAATATGATCAAACGGTTTCAAAACCGATTGAAGATTTTGGATAAGACTGTTTGAGGGTCTAACGGTCTTAACACCATTTGGAGGTTTTGTCCAAGACTGTTTGGAGGTTTGATTCAAGACCGTTTAAGGTATAACGGTCTTCAGACCATTTAAGGATGTTGGGACCAAGACCATTTAAGGTTTAAACGGTCTCAAACCATTTGAAGGATTGGACCAAGACCGTTTAAGGTATAAACAGTCTCAAACCATTTGAAGGATTGGACCAAGACCGTTTGAAGGTCTAAACAGTCTCAGACCGTTTGGAGGTTTGGTCCAAGACCATTTGTAGGGTCAATTGGTCCAAGACCGTTTGAACGTCTAATTGGTTCAAACCATGTAAGTACTAATAACCCCATAAGTGGTTGAAGAGTATCTCAAGGTTGTTTTCAATGGAAGCACCTCTAAAGTACTTAGGTGATTAGTATAATTAGAGTGATTATCATTCGATGCTTATGAAGGTAATAAATTCAATACACTATGATATGCATGGTTGTATGTCCTTAGTGAAAGGTTAAGTCAGCCTAATAAGGTATGATGGTGATGTGTGTTCATAGTACATGGAACAATGATAAGTATGATTTTAATATTTAAATAATGCTTTGTGCTCCAAGATATGTGGAAGCACTAATTTAGGGTTTGGATTAATGAGGTAATCATAAAACCCTAATCAAAGGAGAATGAGAAACCCTAACCCTTATTTTGGGTAATGGGTTGAGAAACCCTAATATAAGGTGATGTGATGTGAAACCCTAATTGATAAAGATGGGAAACCCTAAATAGGGTGATGTTATGTGAAACCCTAATTTAGGGTGATGTTATGTGAAATCCTAATATAGGGAGATGTTATGTGAAACCCTAATATAGGGAGATGTTATGTGAAACCCTAATACAAGGTGATGATATGTGAAACCCTAATATAGGGTGATGTTATGTGAAATTGTAATATATGGAGATGTTATGTGAAACCCTAATATAAGGTGATGTGATGTGAAACCCTAATTGATAAAGATGGGAAACCCTAACCCTAATGAGGGAATAGTGATGTTATCTTTGTATTGCATAATATTGATATGTAATTGATATGATTGTTATCAAGCATACTAACCATGCAGGTATCATGAGATGATGAGCACAACCAGGTATGAGTTATGATGTGAATGGGCCTTGTGAGCCATTATTTTATTTGTTGCCTAGTAAGAGGTGACAAGAAGTTGAATATACCTAGTGAACTATGTGAGATAGTTGTGTAATAAGTATCATGAATATCTTGGTTAGATGACCTGGAGGGAATTGTTACCTGATAGTGGTAACCATGTTCAGTGATGAACTAAGGGTTTGAATACCCAAATCCAGCAAGCATGATGATGGTGTTTTGAGGGATGTGAATTCCCAATAATGAGATAAGGGATTGAGATCCCAATGTGTTATAAAGTTTTGAAAAGTACTTGATAGGAATATTGTTTCTTTGTAGCATTTGTCCTAATAATTCTTGTTTGAAAACTTGACTGATGCTAAAAGAATATGGTAATGTACTTAAATAATCAAGTGGAATTTTATCATGTAGAGCCCTGGCCATAGATCCATCATCGTCAGTAGCTGGTGATCGTGAAACGGGTTTTCCTGTTGGATAATTCGGAGTATATAATGTTGAATATGTGGGTTTTGTCCTAGCTGAAAATAGGAGGATTAGAGTGCAACTTCAATTGTAGACTCAAGATATGTTTAATAGCATGGTGAACAGGCCCATGGCTTAGTGTGATGGAGCATGAATGCGTTCATGGCTCAGAGAGCATGGCGAGCTGGCCCGTGGCTCAGATTTACTAGCATCGGGACCTGTACCAAGGCGGGCTAGAGGATGGGTAGCCTATGAGAGCTAAACCTGTGATTGAGGTCACTTAAGAAAGAGACTACGGCCCTTCTTGTGGTCTCACACTGACCGAGACAGATGAGATCGAGGAGTCTGTCTCTTCCTTTGATCTCGTATGGCACTGGCTTTGGGTTTCGTGACTGAAGGTTGGATTTGAGCGGTACGACTCACTTCCTCAGGGCATAAAAATGATTGTAAAATGTAATCAGCCATGTAGCATATTTTCTTAAGGACGAATTACGGAAATCATTGGTTGATGTTACATTGCTTATTGTATCCTGAAATGGATAGATATTATACATGTTCTTCATATTCCTTATTAAAATGGATAGATGATTTACTGCTCTATCAATTATAGTTGTGATGCTTTAAAAGATGATATTGTCCTATTCTGCTTAATAATGATTAAATCCTGCTTTTCAATAAAGATTTCTCTATTCAATTTATTATTGTTTATCTGAAATAATAATGTTTCTGGCGGAGAGTTATATCTCTCGCTGGGAAAATTTCAATTTCTCACCCCTGTGGGATCCAACCTTTTTAGGTGGATGAGGATGAGGAGGTAGAAACCCTACAGCAAGGGAAGGACAGCAGCATCTGGGACAGTAGTGACATCTCAGGTGGAGATATTGACTATCATGTCTTGTAGATAAGAGTCATATGTGTCATACATCACTCGAACAAAACGTCATTAACTTAAGCAGAATTACTGAAAATCACTAAAAATTAAAACCATTTATAAAGAGATCCAAACTCAGGAAAATTCTTTTGAATAAACACCAAAGTAAACATTTATATCTTGGTTCATAAAGTACATCCCATGTACCATTCCTTCTCGAGGATTACAAACATTTGTTGCCCTCTTAATATTGTACAAGGACAACATAAAGACCTTGAGGCATCAAGCCAAAATCTCAGATCGATTCATTAAAATCATCTACTGACTCCGAGGACCTGAGAGTACAGAGACGACACATAGGACTCTATGTACACATATACAACACATGACAGTCAGTGTCTCCACCTGAGAAATCATTGTTGTCCCTGTTGCTGTTGCTGCTTTTCCCCTGCTCTAGGGTTTCTGCTTCCTCGTCCGCGTCTACCTAAAAAGTTGGATCCCACGGGGGTGAGACAATTGTAAATTGCCCCAGCGAGAGATATAACTCTCCGCCAGAAACATTATTATTACAGTTTAATAAGATAAAACTAAAATGAGGAATCATAAATGTTTAATAGTAGATAATTCATTGTCTAAATAGATTAGAACAATATTCTTATTCAAGGCACTTCATCTATAACTTGATAAAGCAGCATGTCGCTTATTTAATAAGGAACATGAAGAACATGTATAACATTTATCCGCTATACTAAGAAAGATAATATCAACCAATGATTCTCGTATTTCAACCTTAGGCAAATACGCTACACGGATGATTATTTTTACAATCAAACTTAATGCCCTGAAGAGATGAAGTATACCGTTCATGCTCCAACTGACCATGATTACGTTAAGCATCGGTACCACATAAAGTCAATGGAAGAGCCAGACTCCAAGACCTCATCTTTCTCAGTCAGTATGAGATTATATGGCAGAGACATCACGTGTCAAACTGCAATTAGCTTTCCAGTGTATATTGGCATCTTCGCTATAGAGTTATAGCCCGCAGCATATACTCTCTTCAGGGTTATGGCCCGTAGCCAATGCCTGGTATCATGTCATGGAGTCATGGCCCGTAGCCATACTCATACTGGGGTATGGTCCATAACCAATCCCGTACATAGGATATAGCACGCAACCATTCCTATGGGGCATGAGGATATAATTGCCCAATTACCCCCACATATTCAAAAATATGTGTTCCGAATTTTAACTCATTTCACCATTCAACAAATTCTGACGCTGATGGATCTGTGGTCAGGGAAACTACATTATATGATATCACTTGATTAATTAGATATATTAACATATTCTTTTAGCATCAAGCAAGTTTCCTAACACCAATTATTATGATAATTGCTACAAAGAATGTGTAATACTTTCATCAAGCACTATTCAAATCTTTAATAAGTCATTGGGATCTCAATCCCTCATCTCATCAGGAACATTCTCATCTTTTCACAAACTCATCATCATGAGTATAGAAAATGGGTATTCAAACCCTTAGTTTAGCATAGAACATATGTTACCATTTATCGGGTAACTAATACCTTCAGGTCATCTGACTAAGGTAATCAGGATACTTGCTTCACAAGCATCTCATGTGGCACACAAGGCCCATTAATCTCTTATTACCTATCACTAGGCAACAAAGAATATGAAGGCTCATAAGGCCTATAAAACATTTTCAATAAATAAAGCATCATAGCTCATACATGGCTATGCTCATCATCTCATCATACCTACATGGTTAATTCATAGAATAATAGTAATATCAATTACATATTAGTACCATGCTATACAAGGGTAACTCCACTATTTCCT
This sequence comes from Alisma plantago-aquatica, assembly GCA_963693085.1. Lineage (NCBI taxonomy): Eukaryota > Viridiplantae > Streptophyta > Magnoliopsida > Alismatales > Alismataceae > Alisma > Alisma plantago-aquatica. Next base: position 1,505,045,337 of record OY856409.1, on the reverse strand, counting down.
CATTAGGGTTAGGGAGTCCATATTATGTCAATTTTAGTTATACATCTCATTACCCATCATTAGAGTTATGGTTTATCATCTCATAGCCCAAGATTAGGGTCGCATAAAGCATTCCCTTAAATTAGGGTTTTTCATCAAAATACCCTAAATTAGGGCTTCTCATAACATTACCCTAGATTAGGGTTACACATCACCCTAGATTAGGGTTACACATCACCCTAGATTTGGGTTATACTTAACATTGCCCTAAATTAGGATTAGGTTCATTAACCTTTTCAATTAGGGTTTCATGATCTCTCTGTCAAGGATCATACCCTAATTACATATTGTATTCATATTGAGAGTGTTGAGGTTTAATTACTACATGAATATCTCTCATGTATAAGTTCCTCTCTCTCATCCTCTCTAGGAGGTTAATTACATCAGACTTGATTAAAATAGGTTAACTCAACTTGAATAAAGGGTTAACATAGTATATTGAAGCATTGCTTCCATAAGCATCAAAGGTTAACTACTCCAAAAAGTACTAATCACTTAAGTACCCTAAAGGTACAAACATTGTAATTACATTTGATAAACATCATCAAATAGTTAATTGACCTTTAATCATCTTAGGTCTTCAAATGGTTTGATTGATTGAATCCTCAAATGATCTTGATCACTTAGACCCTAAACGGTCTTGATGAAATTAGATCTCAAATGGTTTGAAACCGTTTGAGCAACTAGCCCTTGAAACCGTTTAAGCAAAAGTACATTGAAACCGTATGAACAAATCACTCTTGAAACCACTTGGATCTCCAAACGGTTTGAGACCGATTGATCTCAAATGGTCTTGAGACCGTTTGGTCCAAACCTTCTCAAAACCGAATGGACCAATTAGGGTTTCTATCAACCAAATCGATTCAGGATTTCAATCATTGAACCACCTATCAATTGAACCATTGAATCACTCTTCAATTGAACCATTGATTCACCATTTAACATTGGCATGACCTGACCTCAAATGGTCCTGAGGTCATTTGCCCTCAAATGGTCTTGAGACCGTTTGGTGTCAAACGGTCTTGAGACCGTTTGACCCATCCCATCATTGAAATTGGTGGAATTCGATTAGGGTTTCTTTAACAACTCGATTTAGGGTTTGATACTCAATGAACCTTCAAGTGTTGAACCCTTTGGAATTAATTCAATTAAATAGCATTGGATCGGCATCAATCTATGACATCATCAACCTCAAATAGTTTTTAAAACCGTTTCCATTCAATCGGTTTTGGAAACCCTAAAAACCAAACGATCTTGAAGATCGTAAATCATCAAACGGATTAGAAACCGTTTCTTTCCAAATGGTCAACTCAAATCCAAACGGTAAACTCAATCCAAATGGTCAACTATCCCAAACAATCAACTGTCCCAAATGGTTTTGAACCCAATTCCTCAAACGGTTTGCAAACCGTTTGGTCACCAAACGGTTTGGTGAAACCGATTGACCAAATTAATTGGAAACCGATTGGAGTTGAAATTTTGGGAAAAGTGTCCAAGATGATGTCATCATCATCTACCTTCGTTTCTAAGGTTCACATTACTACTGATTTCATAGAATCATCCATTACAACAAGCAATTAATCAAGAAGAAGGAGAAATCAACATAACTTGTAAAATTGGAATTGAATAATGATGTAATTGGGTTCAAGTTATATAACCCGCCTTCAAATAATGCTTCAAATCTACAACTCTACGTATTTAATGGTGGAAGAAGCTTTCTCAACTATCCCAAGCTCGTGCTCAACTCTTTGAATGAAATGAATGGTCAAAGTTGAGAATTGAGTGGAGAAAAGAAGAAATCAAGCATTGGTTTTTAATTTCCACCATGAAATCAAGGTGAAAGGAGATCATGGAGCTTACCTACAGGTTGGAGTTCGTCCTCCTATTTCTCCTTGGTTCCCTTGTGCTCGGCCAAAGCAAGGAGAGAAAGAAAATCCGAAAAATAGTCTTTGGTTGAGTGGGAAATGAAGTGTATATAAAGGAATTTCAAGAGAGAGAAAGTTGAAAAGCAATCCTTCAACTCCCCAAATTGGTGCCACTTAACCCCCTCTACTCCTTGCATACGAAGGCATCCTCCTTTTCCTTTAATTATTCTTCATTATCCACAATTTAAAGGAAAATAAATTAAGCACCTTAATTCATATAATACTAATATCCCATTTTAGTGGATATTACTTTTAATTAACTAATGTGAGTGGGCTCTCCACTCACTTAGATATTTTCGTGGACTTTGCAAGGAATAAGGACGTCCACACTTATCTCATTTCAACCATCTCATTTTTGGTTGAAGGAACTTTAATTAACATATTTATTTTTGCATTAATTTGAAGTAAAGTTCCATTTATGCTTAAATCTTGATTATTTTAATATCAAGATTCTCTCTCTTCCAAAATGATTCAAATGAGGCACCCCTCTCTAATTCTTTTCTCTATATTATGCCAAGAATCATGAGGGACCCTCTTGAAGTGGTATTTTGCATATTGAACCCTAGATTTTAGGTAAATTGCACATTACACCAAAACTAGGTTTTAATGCACAAAGATTGCTCAGCAAGCTCTATCTTGGTGCTCAAGCTTGTGGAAGCCATACCACTGCATCATACTCATTCTTATGATGCTTCAACATCTGAGGAACATTTTATCATGTACAATTTGCAAGTTAATCCCTCAACGTGGGTAATTTGCACTTTAGTCCAAAACTAACAAAATATTGTTTCAACATTATTCAAAAAGGACTAAAATTGAAATAAAATTCCTCTTGAGCCTTAATTACTTTTAAAAAGATAAGAGCAAGCATATAATCAACCTCATTAAGCAAAACACCTAGGGTAACACATAACCCAGGTCAGGGATGTTACAAATTATCCACCCCTAACAGGGATTTCATCCCTGAAATCATCAATGAAAACATTAAGAGAAAAGAGAAGGGTACTTCCTCCTCATCTCTTCCTCTAGTTCCCACATAGCTTATTTAATGCCACGATGATGCCAGAGAACTTTTACAAGACATATGTATTTCTTTTTCAGCTTTTTAATTCTTTTGTCGAGGATCATCACTGGTCCTTCAACATATGATATATCATCATTTAGTTCTACCTCCACAGGTTGCAGAACTAACTTTGTGTCAGGATGACACTTTCTCAACATAGAGATATGGAACACTGGATGCAACTTATGCAACTCAGGTGGTAATTCCAGCTTATAGGCTACCTTTCCAATCCATTCAATGATTAGATAAGGCCCCATAAATCTAGGAGCTAACTTTCCTTTCCTTCCAAATCTAAAAACACCTTTCCAAGGTGAGACCTTGAGATATACTTTGTCTCCAACTTGGAATTCTAAAGGTCTTCTCCATTTGTCGGTGTATGATTTCTGTCTATCTTGTGCAGCCTTTAACTGTTGTTGGATTACTTTAATCTTCTCATTTGTCTGTTGCACTAACTCAGGACCCAAAAGTTGATATTATCCAGTTTCAAACCAACATAAAGGAAACCTACAACATCTACCATATAAAGCTTCATATGGCGCCATGTCAATACTATGTTGATAGCTATTATTATAAGCAAATTCTATCAAGCCTAGGTGTAGATCCCAACTTCCTACAAACTGAAGGACACATGCCCTAAGAAAATCCTCCAAGGTTTGTATGGTCCTCTCAGACTGTCCATCTGTTTGTGGGTGAAAGGCTGTACTAAACCTTAACTGCGTACCCAAAGCTTTATGTAGTCGTTCCCAAAAACGACTCGTAAACTGAGGACCTCTACCAAAAACAATAGTAACCAAGACCCCGTGCAACCGTACTATCTCATCTACATAGATTTGTGCAAGTTTCTCAGCAGTGTAGGTTGTCTTGACAGGAAGGAAATGTGTTATTTTAGTCAACCTATCAACTATCACCCATATGGAATCATGACCTTTGGTTGTTCTAGGCAAACCAACCACAAATTCCATGGTCACATGATCCCATTTCCACTGTGGTATAGGCAAAGGTTGCATTATTCCTGCAGGCTTTTGATGTTCATCTTTAACCTACTGACACACTGGACACCGCATAACAAACTCAGCTACATATTTCTTCAATCCGGGCCACCAATACATATATTTCAAGTTATGATACATTTTGGTGCTCCCTGGATGCATTGCATACATTGAAGAATGAGCTTCTTTCAAGACCAACTTCCTTAAGTCATGGGCATCAGGCACTACCATCCTACCATGGTAATAAACTACTTGATCCTCTGACTCATGAAAGCCATCCCATTTCTCACTACCATACTCTAACCTAATCTGCTGAATCATAGCATCAACCTGCTATGCTTCTTTAATCTGTTGTCTCAGAGTAGGTTTTATGTGCATCTCATCTAACAGCCCGACTAACAACGATACTTTAAGCTGTACATTGTTTTGCCTCATAGAGATAAGCATGTCTCTCTTAGAGCACACTAAGGAGTTCAACTGTGCTTTATCTAAGGATGGTGATGATGATTTCCTGCTTAGTGCATCAACCACTACATTAGCCTTCCCTGGATGATAATCAATTGTACAGTCGTAGTCCTTGATTAACTCCATCCAGCGGCATTGTCTCATATTCAACTCATGTTGAGAGAAGATATATTTTAAATTCTTATGGTCTGTGAAAATCTGGAATGTTTTTCCATAGAGATAATATCTCCAGATCTTCAAGGCATGAACCACAGCAGCTAGCTATAGATCATGTGTTGGACAATTCTCCTCGTGTTTCTTAAGTTGTCAAGAGGCAAAAGAAATCACTTGATTATCCTGCATCAACACACATCCTAATCCATTCTTAGATGCATCATAGAAAACTATGTACCCCTTTCCTTGCTCAGGTAACATCAGCACAGGTGCACTTATTAACCTTTCTTTCAACAACTAGAAAGAATGTTGACACTTATCATTCCAGACAAAAGGAACCTCCTTCCTGGTCAACTTGGTTAGGGGTAAAGTTATAGAACTAAAGTTCTTAATGAACCTCTTATAATAGCCTGTCAGTCCTAGGAAATTGTGTATCTCCTTCGATGTCTTCGGCTATTCCCATTGCAGGACAGATTCTACCTTCTTAGGATCAACACGGATACCTGAGGCAGATATTACGTGTCCTAGAAAAGAAACTTCTGGTAACCAGAACTCGCATTTGCTAAACTTAGCATATAGCTTATGCTCTCTTAGCAAAGTTAAAGCTTGACGGAGGTGCTGCTCATGCTGTTGAGCATCTCTACTCTACACCAAGATGTCATCTATGAAGACTACTATGAACTGATCAAGAAAAGATCAAAAGATTCTATTTATGAGTTCCATGAATGCAGCTGGTGCATTAGTTAGTCCAAACGACATAACTATGAACTTGTAGTGACCATACCTTGTCCTAAAGGCAGACTTAGATATGTCACCCTCCTTGATACGCAACTGATGGTATCCTAATCTCAAATCTATCTTAGAAAAGATAGTTGCACCACACAACTAATCAAATAGGTCATCTATCCTTGGCAGAGGATACTTGTTTTTTATAGTTACTTTATTTAACTGTCTATAGTCAATGCATAACCGCATCGACCCATCCTTCTTTTTAACAAAGAGAACCGGAGCACCCCATGGTGAAGTACTCGGTCGGATAAAACCTTTCTCAAGCAACTCCTGTAACTATTTCTTGAGCTCTTCCATCTCGGCAGGTGCCATCCTATATGGTGTTTGTGCTATTGGTTGCGTGCCCAGGATTAGATTAATTTCAAAATCAATCTCTCGGGGTAGAGGTACACCTGGAAGTTCCTCAGGAAACACATCTTCAAAATCCCTAACTATTGGAACTTTAGAAAGATTAGAACTCTCCACTGTGGTGTCTACCACATGAGCCAAGAATGCAAAGCATCCTTGCCTCATCAGCTTTTTAGCTACCATAGCTGACACTAGACAGGTTAGAAGAATCTTTCTATCTCCCTGAAAGATCCATGTGTCACTATCACTTGTGAACACAACTTGCTTGGAATCACAATTCAAGATAACCTTACACTTTTCTAGGGTGTCCATCCCAAGAATTATATCAAACCCGTGAATCTCAAGTGGTATAAGATCCACATGGATATGATATGTTTAGAAAAAGAAAGAATGCAGGGAGAACACACCTCCTGCAACACTACAGATCCCAACAAAGGAGTTTGCAACATCAAACTCTCTGCCCTATGACCAACTGTCATATTGTAATCTAGTATCACTTCTCAGGTGATGAAGGAATGCATAGCACTCGGATCAATTAAAACAGATACGAAGCATGATGTAGACATATCAGAATAAAATAGTTCCATCTGACCTGTCACAACCTGAGGGTTAACTACTGCTTCGGGCTGATTCATTGCATAGAATCTAGTCGTTGGTTGCTGTTGACCTAGTGCTCGGCTGTTGGGTGCCGACGAACCAGCTTGGGACGCTTGTCCATGTCCTAGAGTGTTGTTAGAAAATGTTCTCCTCTGTGAACCTCCTGGTTGACTCTGCCTCTGAGGTTGAGTCACTATTGGGTTCCTAACTGGACAATCCCTTGCCAGATGTCCCACTTATCTGCATTCATGACAGATCCTGGTCTCAGGATAGGGTCTATGAGGTCCAGTCACCGATGTTGATGCTGTGTTGGGGGCTCTATTCGGAACAAAACTACGGCCCCTACCCCTACTTGACGTACATTGCGTCTGGGTATTGAATCTTGATGGTGTTGTCGGTGCAGAAAATCTCAGCTTCTTAAAACTCTCGGACCTCTGTCTTTAGTATTGGGTAAACACCTTCTTATTACTGGTTTGTTGCTTCTCAATCACAGACCTTTCTATCCTCCTCACGGACTCCACAAAATTAGCAAACCTCTCCTTGTTCTCTAGAGCAGACACAGGAGTGGTCAACTCAGCGTTTAACCCCTTCTCAAAATGCCGAATTCTTTCCTCATCATTGGCTGCCATATGCAGACAAAACCACAAAAGCTCCATGAACTTATCCTCATACTCGCTAATGTTCATCTATCCTTGCCTAATCCTCTCAAATTGAGAGATCTTCTCATCCAGGTAAGTTTTAGGGAAGTATCTAATGACGAATTCTCATCGAAATTCCTCCCATCCGACTTCTACACCTGGCCTCTTGCCCTCCTCTATCATCCACCAATGACCAGCACTCCCCTTTATAAGGTATGCATCATGTCTTACCTTCTCAGCTTCAGGAATATCAAGGATCCTGAAAGCCTTTTCCAGCTCCGTCAGCCACATATCAGCATCTGCTGGATCCGTTGTACCAGCATAATCTATGGCTTCAACCCAGCGAAGTCTCTCAAAAGTCTTGCCAGATCCATGTCCATCATGGTGGGCTGGTGCCCTAGGTGTGTAGGTGGTGGCATCCTATCAGCCATGTGTGTCATAGTTGCCATAAAATGGCTGAACATGGTATGGAAGGCTGGATTTTCTATCATAGTTGGGTCAAACTGGGGATGTTCAGGTACTGACTCTTCCCTATCTTGATCCCTTGCACCTCCTCCTGGTGCAGCAATGCTGCTCTCAGCAGCATGTTCTTCATGTGATACAGACATCTTCAAGTTCTTCTTCTCCTATATGAGTAGAAGATACTATCAGATAAACTGGAGGACACTTAGAAAAGACTCAACAACCTTAATCCTATGTCTCTGTAGACTCAGCGAACCTAGAGCTCTGATACCACTATTTTTCATACACCGTTCGAACAAAACGTTAATAACTTAAGCGGAATTATTGAAAATCACTAAAAATTAAAACCATTTATAAAGAGATCCAAACTCAGGAAAACTCATTTGAACAAACACCAAAGTAAATATTTATATCTTGGTTCATAAAGTACATCCCATGTACCATTCCTTCTCGAGGATTACAAACATTTGTTGCCTTGTTAATACTATACAAGGACAACATAAAGACCTCGAGGCATCAAGCCAAAATCTCAAATTGATTCATTAAAATCATCTACTGACTCCGAGGACCTGAGAGTACAAAGACGACACATAGGACTCTATGTACACATATACAAGACATGACAGCCAGTGTCTCCACCTAAGAAATCACTGCTATCCCTATTGTTGCTGCTGCTCTTCCCCTGCTCTAGGGTTTCTACTTCCTCATCTGTGTCTACCTAAAAAGTTGGATCCCACGGGGGTGAGACAATTGTAAATTTCCCCAGCGAGAGATATAACTCTCTTCCAGAAATATTATTATTGCAGTTTAATAAGATAAAACTGAAATGAGGAATCATAAATGTTTAACAGCAGATAATTCATTGTCTAAACAGATTAGAACAATATTCTTATTCAAGGCACTTCAGCTATAACTTGATAAAGCGGCATGTCGCTTATTTAATAAGGAACATGAAGAACATGTATAACATTTATCCACTATACTAAGCAAGATAATATCAACCAATGATTCTCATATTTCAACCTTAGGCAAATATGCTACACGACTAATTATATTTTACAATCAAACTTAATGCCCTAAAGAGATGAAGTATATCGTTCATGCTCCAACCGACCACGATTACGTTAAGCATCGGTACCACATAAGGTCAATGGAAGAGTCGAACTCCAAGACCTCATCTTTCTCAGTCAGTGCGAGATTATATGGCAGAGACATCACGTGTCAAACTACAATTAGCTTGCCAGGGTATATTGGCATCTTCGCTATAGAGTTATAACCCGCATCATATACTCTCTTTAGGGTAATGTCCTTAGCCAATGCCTGGTATCATATCATGGAGTCATGGCCCGTAGCCATACTCATACTGGGATATGGTCCGTAACAAATCCCGTACGTAGGATATAGCCCACAGCCATTCCTATGGGGCATGAGGATATAATTGCCCAATTACCCCCACATATTAAAAAATATGTGTTCTGAGTTTTAACTCATTTCACCATTCAGCAAATTCTGACGCTGATGGATCTGTGGTCAAGAAAACTACATTATATGATATCACTTGATTAATTAGATATATTACCATATTCTTTTAGCATCAAGCAAGTTTCCAAACATCAATTACTATGATAATTGCTACAAAGAATGTGTAATACTTTCATCAAGCATTGTTCAAATATTTAATAAGTCATTGGGATCTCAATCCCTCATCTCATCAGGAACTTGCTCATCTTTTCACAAACTCATCATCATGATTATAGAAAATGGGTATTCAAACCCTTAGTTTATCATAGAACACATGTTACCATTTATCAGGTAACTAATACCTTCAGGTCATCTGACTAAGGTAATCAGGATACTTGCTTCACAAGCATCTCATGTGGCACACAAGGCCCATTAATCTCTTGTTACCTCTCACTAGGCAACAAAGCATATGAAGGCTCATAAGGCCTGTAAAACATTTTCAATAAATAAAGCATCATAGCTCATACCTAGCTATGCTCATCATCTCATCATACCTGCATGGTTAATTCACAAAATAATAGTAATATCAATTACATATCAGTACCATGCAATACAAGGGTAACTCCACTATTTCCTCATTAGGGTTAGGGAGTCCATATTATGTCAATTTGAGTTATACATATCATTACCCATCATTAGAGTTATGGTTTATCATCTCATATCCCAAGATTAGGGTCTCATAAAGCATTCCCTTAAATTAGGGTTTTTCATCAAAATACCCTAAATTAGGGCTTCTCATAACATTACCCTAGATTAGGGTTACACATCACCCTATATTAGGGTTACACATCACCCTAGATTAGGGTTACACATCACCCTAGATTTGGGTTATACTTAACATTGCCCTAAATTAGGGTTAGGTTCATTAACCTTTTCAATTAGGGTTTCATGGTCTCTTTGTCAAGGATCATACCCTAATTACATATTGTATTCATATTGAAAGTGTTGAGGTTTAATTACTACATGAATATCTCTCATGTATAAGTTCCTCTCTCTCATCCTCTCTAGGAGGTTAATTACATCAGACTTGATTAAATCAGGTTAACTCAACTTGAATAAAGGGTTAACATAGTATATTGAAGCATTGCTTCCATAAGCATCAAAGGTTAACTACTCCAAAAAGTAATAATCACTTAAGTACCCTAAAGGTACAAACATTGTAATTACCTTTGATAAACATCATCAAATAGTTAATTGACCTTTAATCATCTTAGGTCTTCAAATGGTTTGATCAGTTGAATCCTCAAACGACCTTGATCACTTAGACCCTAAACGGTCTTGATGAAATTAGATCTCAAACGGTTTGAAACTGTTTGGGCAACTAGCCCTTGAAACCATTTAAGAAAAAGTACATTGAAACTGTATGAACAAATCACTCTTGAAACCACTTGGATCTCCAAACAGTTTGAGACCGATTGATCTCAAACGGTCTTGAGACCGTTTGGTCCAAACTTCTCAAAATCGAATGGACCAATTAGGGTTTCTATCAACCAAATCGATTCAGGGTTTCAATTATTGATCCATCTATCAATTGAACCATTGAATCACTCTTCAATTGAACCATTGATTCACCATTTAACCTTGGCATGACCTGACCTCAAACGGTCCTGAGGTCATTTGCCCTCAAACGGTCTTGAGACCGTTTGACCCATCCCATCATTATAATTGGTGGAATTCGATTAGAGTTTCTTTAACAACTCGATTTAGGGTTTGATACTCAATGAACCTTCAAGTGTTGAACCCTTTGGAATTAATTCAATTAAATAGCATTGGATCAGCATCAATCTATGACATCATCAACCTCAAACGGTTTTGAAAACCATTTCCATTCAATCGGTTTTGGAAACCCTAAACACCAAACGATCTTGAAGATTGTTAATCATCAAACGGTTTAGAAATCATTTCTTTCCAAATGGTCAACTCAAATACAAATGGTCAATTATCCCAAACGGTCAACTATCCCAAATGGTTTTGAACCCAATTCCTCAAACGGTTTGCAAACCGTTTGGTCACCAAACGATTTGGTGAAACCGATTGACCAAATTAATTGGAAATCGATTGGAGTTGCAATTTTGGGAAAAGTGTCCAAGATGATGTCATAATCATCTACCTTCATTTCTAAGGTTCACATTACTACTGATTTCATAGAATCATCCATTACAACAAGCAATTAATCAAGAAGAAGGAGAAATCAACAGAACTTGTAAAATTGGAATTGAATAATGATGCAATTGGGTTCAAGTTATATAACCCGCCTTCAAAGAATGCTTCAAAGCTCCAATTCCACGTATTTAATGGTGGAAGAATATTTCTCAACTATCCCAAGCTCGTGCTCAACTCTTTGAATGAAATGAATGGTCAAAGTTGAGAATTGAGTGGAGAAAAGAAGAAATCAAGCATTGATTTTCAATTTCCACCATGAAATCAAGGTGAAAGGAGAACATGGATCTTACCTACATGTTGTAGTTCGTCCTCCTCTTTCTCCTTAGTTCCCTTGTGCTCAGCCAAAGCAAGGAGAGAAATAAAATCCGAAAAATAGTCTTTGGTTGAGTGGGAAATGAAGTGTATATAAAGGAATTTCAAGAGAGAGAAAGTTGAAAAGCAATCCTTCAACTCCCCAAATTGGTGCCACTTAACCCCCTCTACTCTTTGCATACGAAGGGATCCTCCTTTGCCTTTAATTCTACTTCATTATCCACAATTTAAAGGAAAAGCAATTAAGCACCTTAATTCATATAATACTAATATCCCATTTTTAGTGGATATTACTTTTAATTAACTAATGTGAGTGGGCTCTCCACTCACTTAGATATTTTCGTGGCCTTTTCAAGGCATAAGGACGTCCACACTTATCTAATTTCAACCATCTCATTTTTTGTTGAAGGCACTTTAATGAACATATTTATTTTTGCATTAATTTGAAGTAAAGTTCCATTTATGCTTAAATCTTGATTATTTTAATATCAAGATTCTCTCTCTTCCAAAATGATTCAAATGAGGCGCCCCTCTCAAATTATTTTCTCTATATGATGACAAGAATCATGAGGGACCCTCTTGAAGTGGTATTTTGCATATGGAACCCTAGATTTTGGGTAAATTGCACATTACACCAAAACTAGGTTTTAATGCACAAAGATTGCTCAGCAAGCTCTATCTTGGTGCTCAAGCTTGTGGAAGCGATATCATTGCATCATACTCATTATTATGATGCTTAAACATCTAAGGAACATTTTATCATGTACAATTTGCAAGTTAACCCCTCAACTTGGGAAATTTGCACTTTAGTCCAAAACTAACAAAACATTGTTTCAACATTATTCAAAAAGGACTAAAATTTAAATATAAGTTCCTATTGAGCCTTAATTACTTTTCAACAGATAAGAGCAAGCATATAATCAACCTCATTAAGCAAAACATATAGGGTTAACACATAACCCAGGTCAGGGATGTTGCACTATGTGTCATCTTTATACTCTCATGTCGTTGGAGTCAGTAGTTAGTGCTTTTATGATCGATCTGAGATTTTGGCATTGAATGCCTTGAGGTATTATGTTGCTTATGTGTAGATTTTAACAGAGCAACTGTTGTATGTAATTCCTCAAGAAAAGAAGGTACATGGTCTGTACTCTATGGACCAGAATGTATAATAATACTTTGGTTCTTATTATAAGAGTTTCCTGGAAATGGATCTCTTTGTAAATGATTTTAATTTTTAGTGATTTTCATTAATCCACTATTAATGTTTAATTCCACAATTTAATTACACAATGACGGTCTGATTTGTGGTCGGGTCGTCTCAGTTTAGTGGTATCAGGGCCTAAGGTTCGCTGAGTCTACAGAGACATATGATTAAGGTCGTTGAGTTTGTTCTAGTGTCTTTCAGTTTATCTGATAGTGACTTGTTCTCTCAGGAGAAGAAGTAAAGCTTGAAGATGGCTGGATCACACGAAGAACATGCTGCTGAAAGCAGTGTTACCGCACCAGGAGGAAGTGCAAGGGATCAGGTGTAACATCCCTGGCCTGGGTTATGCTTTAACCCTAGATGTTTTGTTTAAGAAAGATAATTATATGCTTTCTCTTACCTTTTGAAAAGTAATTAAGGCTCAAGAGGAACTTATGTTTCAAATTTTAGTCCTTTTTGAATAATGTTGAAAATAATGTTTTGCCTATTTTGGACTAAAGTGCAAATTACCCAAGTTGAGGGGTTAACTTGCAAATGTTACATGATAAATGTTCCTCAAGTGTTGAAGCATCATAAGAATGAAAATGATGCAGAGGTATTGCTTGTAGAAGCCTGAGCACCAAGAAAGAGCTTATTAAGCAATGTTTGTGCATTATAATATGCAAATTACCCAAAACATAGGGTTCAATATGCAAAATACCACTTCTAGAGAGTCCCTAATGTTTCTTGGTATCAATTAGAGACAAGAAAATCAGAGGGGTGTCTCATTTGAATCTCTTTGGAAGAGAGAGAATCTTGATATTAAAATAATCAAGATTTAAGCATAATTGAAACCCTAATTCAATTTAATGCAAAAATAAATATATTAATGGAAGTGCCCTTCAATGAAAAACGTGATGGTTGAATTTATACAAGTATGGACATTCTTGTGCATTGCAATGGCACTGAAATATCTAAAGTGAGTGGAGAGCCCACTCACATTAGTTAAAGAAAAAGTAATATCCACTAATTTTTGGATATTATTATTATATTGATTAAGGTGCTTAATTTGTTTCCTTTTAATTCATGGATAAAGAAGAGGATTTTGAAGGAGATGATGATGACTTCGTATGCAAGGAGGTGAGGGGGATAAGTGGTGCCAATTTAAGGAATTAAAGGATTTTTATAACATTTTCTCTCTCTTGCAATTTCCTTACATATATCCCATTTTTCACCCACATGAAAGACTCTTTTCGACTCTTCTTTCTTTCCTTACTTTGGCCATGCACAAGGGAGCTTAGGAGCAATAGGAGGACGTACCCCAACCTGTAGCCATTCTTTTCACTCAAAGACTTGAGAACGGGCCTTGGACAGTTGATAAAGCTTCATTCATCATTGAAGACGTGAAGCTTGAAGCTTGGATTCAACTTTGAATGCGGTTTATATAACTTGAACCCTTAAATATCATTATTGATTTCATTTCTTCATCATATGTTGATTCCTCTTTCATTCCCGAACTTCCTTTTGATTAATTAATTAAATCACCACAAAGATCACAACAAATTTCAAAGGTTTATAGCTTGAAGATGATGATGTCATCTTATCACACACCTCAATAAAAATCATGAGCAAACGGTTTTGAGTCTTGATGACCAAATGGTCTCGGGGCAAACGGTCTCAAGAACGTTTTAGGTCAAACGGTCTCAAGACCATTTGAGGTCAATTGCTGATGTGGATGGAAGAAGATCCAATGGTTCCAATTGATCTAATTACAATGGTTACAGTGATGGATGATCCATTGATTACAAACCCTAATCGATTGATTGAAGAAACTCTAATTGAATTGGATCAATTTCATGGTTGAAGGTCCAAACAGTCTCAAGATCGTTTGGAGTTCAAGGGTTGTGATAGATGGTTGGAAATCCAAGGGTTGTAATTTGATGTACTCTCAATGGTCCAATTGATGATTGATTCAATGAAGAAAACCCTAATTGATTGGTTGAAGGAAATCCCTAGATGATCCTTTCGATTTCAAGGTGATTTGACCAAACAGTCTTGAGACTGTTTGAGTCCAAACGGTCTTGAAACCATTTAGGATCAAACGGTCTTCAAAACCACTTGAGGTCAAGAGGAGTCATGGATGGATGGATATCTAAGGGTTACAAGTTTATATACTTTCAATGTACTTAATGTTGGATGGTTTAATGAGTGAAAACCCTAAATTTATTGATTGTAGAAACCCTAATTGATCCATTCAGTTTCAAGGTGGTTGGGACCAAATGGTCTTGAGACCGTTTGGAGGGCAAATGGTCTCAAACTGTTTGATGTCCAATCGGTTTCAATGATGGGTTGTTCATTTGGTTTCAATGATAATTTGATCAAACGGTCTCAAAGGTTGAAAGCACCAAATAGTTTCAAAACTATTTAAGAGCAAACAGTCTCAACCCTAGATGCCCAAACGGTCACAAGACCGTTTGTGTAACATCCCTGACCTGGGTTATACTTTAACCCTAGGTGTTTTGATTAAGAAAGATGATTATATGCTTAATCTTATCTTGTGAAAAGTAATTAGGGCTCAAGAGGAACTTATAATGCAATTTTAGTCCTTTTTGAATATTGTTGAAATCAATGTTTTGCTTATTTTGGACCAAAGTGCAAATTACCCAAGTTGAGGGGTTTAAGTGCAAATTGTGCATGATAATATGTTCCTCATGTGTTGAAGCATAATGAGAGTGAAAATGATGCAGAGGTATGGCTTATGGAAGCCTAGTACCAAGAAAGAGCTGATAAAGCTATGTATGTGCATTAAAAACCTAGTTTTGGTGTAATGTGCAATCTACCCAAAACCTAGGGTTCAATATGCAAATTACCACTTCAATAAGGTCCCTACTGTTTCTTGGCATCATGTAGAGCAAAGAAAATGAGGGGCGCTTCATTTGAATTAAGTTGGAGGAGAGAGAATCTTGATATTAAAATAATCAAGATTAATGCCTAATTGAAAACCTAATTCAATTTAGTGCAAAAATAAATGTATTAATTAAAGGGCCTTCAACCAAAATTAAAATGTTTGGATTCAGATGTGTGTGGATATCCTTGATCTTTGCAAGGACCACGAAAATATACAAGGGAGTGGATAAATCACTCACAATTTTATAAGAAAAAGAAATATCCACTCACATATGGATATTGGTATAATATGATTTGAGGTGCTTAATTTGCTTTTCTTTAAATCCTAGATAATTGAGAGGAATATGAGGCAAACAAGATAGCCTTGGATCCAAGGAAGTTGAGGGGGAAGAGGCAGCCCTATTTTTGGGATCAAATGAATTTTTATAAAGCATATGCTCTCTCATTGAATTTTTATAAAAAGACAATTTACAAGCCAAATGAAAGGCTTTTCCCGATCCCACTTCTTCCCTTTTTCTTGGAAAACGACCAAGGAGCTTGGGAGGACCAGGAGGACGAATCCCTACCTGTTGGTAAGCTTCTTGGTCCCTTTTCACCTTGAATCCATGGTGGAAATCACAAATCAATGCATGAATTCTTCCTATTTCGATCCCCTCTTCAATTCTAACCATTCCTTTTCACTCAAAACTTGAGGAAGAGCCTTGGAATGGTGAAAGGAGTTGCATCCACCATTGTTGACGTGCTCTTGGAGCTTTGGAGCTCAATTGGAGGCGGGTTTTATAACTTGAACCCTCAATTTTGTTATTGCATTCAATTCCTTATCAAATAATGATCCTTTCTTCATTCAAAATAATTGATTTGGTTGATTGGTGCAATCACCATGGAAATCACAGCAGGTTTCGTGAGTTTAGAGCTTGATGATGATGACATCATCATAAGCATACACCTCACCAAATATCCAAGGCAAACGATTTCAACTTGTTGGTCCAAACGGTTTCACCAAACCATTTGGTGATTTGAGACCAAACCATTTGAGGATCACTCAAACGGTTTCAAAACCGTGTGAAGGTCTAGGGTTGAGTATGGTTGGATATTTGAAGATCCAATGATACCAAATTGAAATGCAATCAATTTCTGATTTGATGATCAATCCAATGACCCAAACCCTAATTGGATGTCATGGAATTTGATGATGAAATGAGCAAACGGTTTCAAAACCGTTTAGAGGTCAAGCACCTCAAGACTACATGAGGTCAAGCACCTCAAGACTACATGAGGTCAAGCACCTCAAGACCGCATGAGGTCAAGCACCTCAAGACCATTTGAATGGTCAAAGGTGATTATTTGAAGGATTAAAAATCCAAAGGTCAATAATTGTTGAACCTCAATAGATTATTTGATTGAAGGTTTCAATGTTGCCAATCATAATCAATTGATTGATGAATGTACCTCAAGAACCCTTACGGTTTTGGGACTGATTTGGCCCAAACGGTCTTGAGACCATTTGAGTCCAAACGGTCTTGAAAACGTTTGGGGTCAAACGGTTTCAAAACCGTTTGGTGATTGAAACTTCAAAACCGAATGGAGTTCAATTGTGATGCAATCATTTGGAAATTGAAGGTGATGATTATTCCAATAATACAATGATTGATAGTGATGATAATCAAAGAGGGTACAAAGGTTAAAGACCTAAAATTACCTAAATGATTAGTACCATTAAAGGGGTAAACCCTAATCATGATAAGAACAATAATTTGGTACAATATGTCAATCATAGCTGTATGTACTTGAATGAAGGGTTTGATATGACCTAATCAAGTTGACATGATAATAGAATGGAATTCATACATGAATATGAATCATGTGGTGATTAAGGGTATGATCCTTAGAAAAGAGATCATGAAACCCTAATCATGAATATAAACCCTAATTGACAAGGTTATTGAACTCTAACCCTAATTGAGGGCAATTCTAAATGAAACCCTAATCTAGGGTGAGGATAAAGCCCTAATCTAGGGTAATGATATGTGAAACTCTGATTTAGGGAAATGAGATGTAAAACCCTAATTGGGATGAATAGTGAATATCTAATTATGGACAATTGAATGAAATCCTAATGGAGATGAATAGTAAACCCAAACTGTGGGTGACTATAGTGGAAATCCTAATTAAGTTTGATTCCATGTGAAATCCTATTCTAGGGTAATGCCATGAGAAACCCTGAGTTAGAATGATGTAGGTGGTACCCTGATGTAATGATATGATGTGAGATTCAAATCTAGGGTGATGCCATGTAATGATATGAGAAACCTTAGTTGAGGGTGATTCCATGAGAAACCCTGATTAAGAATTAACACCACATAAAGCTCTAATGCTATGTTGTGATGAGAGGCCCTAAGAAGGGTGAAGGTATGTGAGACTCTAATGTGGAGTCATAATACATAAAGCCCTAATCCTGGGCAATATGACAAGAAACCCTAATCCTAATTTTAAGTAAGGGTATAAAGAAACCCTAATGATGATATAGAAGGAATTACCTTATAAAGGTGAAACATTTCAAGTGGTTGATTATAAGCAACCTTATTGTAAGCAATGTCTTTATCATTAGATAAGTCCATATCATTAAAGATAGTTGGACAATTCTAATGTGTGGCCTATGCATTACATGCTAAAGGTGAGAGATTAGTGATTGAATGTATTAAGAGGGAAATACCTTAATATAGGATAAGTTGGTTAACTCAAAGAGAAGTCTGAAATGATGAGAAAAGTGATACATCAAGATATGATAGTTATCACATTCAGCACTTCAGGGTCTATATACATTGATGCACTTCAAATCCAATATATTTGGGTAAGGAGCATATGAAGTGTGTTATGCATCTATTACAATGGAATGTAATGAGTTGATGCACTTTGATAAGTGTTGACTAATGTACCTTGATAATGGGGTTAAGCCAAGTTAATGAGTATGATGTAATCATACCATGATGAGGATGAGAAATGAACTCATACCTTGAATTGATGATCATTAATGCTATATGATGAGAGTAATGATCTTGAATAGTATTTATGATATTTTTGAATGCACCAGAGGTATGGAATAATGAATTAAGGGTTGGACAGATAATATAATCATGAAACCCTAATTATTGAGAAATGGGGAACCCTAACCCTAAATTTTGGGTAAAGGGAATGAAAAGCCCTATTTGATAGTAAACCCTAATTCCTGGTAAAGGAATAATGGTGTTACTATTGTATCACATGATGTGATGAATGACTTGTATGACTGTTATCATGCCTAAAAACCATGCATGTATTATGAGATGATGAATATAGCCAGGTTTGAGCTGTGACATTTATATAATAAATGCTGATTGGCCTTATGTGCCTTAATGTTATTGTTTCTTAGTAAAAGTAACAAATGTGCATGGATTTTATGAGTCACATGAGTAATTTGTTGCCTAGAAAGAGGTGACAAGATATTTTGTGGCCTTGTAAGCCATGTGTGATGCTTGTATAATAAGTATCATGAATGCCTTGGTCAGATGACCTAAAGGTGATAGTTACCTAATAGATGGTAATGATGCTCAATGATGAGTTAAGGGTTTGAATACCCAGAACCATATGATTATGGTGATGAGATTGTGAAGGGATGATAATTCCCAGTATTGATGAGGGACTGAGTTCCCAAGGTCTTTTAAAGACTGATAAGTATTTGATGAGAATAGTACATGTCTCTTTATAACATTGTTGTAATAAGTCATGTTTGAGAACTTGGCTGATGCTAAAAGAATATGAAAATGTACTTAATTAATCAAGTGAAATCTTTTCATGTAGTTCCCTGACCATAGATCCATCATCGTCAGTATTTAGGTGATGGTGAAACGGGTGCTCCGCGGCAAAACCCGGAACGCATATTTTGAATATGTGGGGGTAAATGGGCGAAAATATCCTTACATCCGATGAAGAGATTGAGGGAAGGTAAACATTAAACCTCTCAATCCTTCATGTTTCGGGATGGATGTATCATAAATCTCTCGATGGTTGGGATGGATGTATCATTAATCTCCCAATGATATTTTATGTTGGGTCGATGAAGATAAACATCAAATCTCTTGATGGCCTATGAGAGTGCAGTTGATGTTGTAAATCTATAGCGAAGTTCCAGTATATCCTGGAAAGCTATTTTGAGCAGTTAACATAGTCCTTCTTGTGGTCCCGCACTGACCGGGATGTGAGAGGTCATGGGAATCCAGCTCTTCCATTGACCTATGTATGGTACCGATTTCGACTTCACAGTGGTCGGTTGGAGTATGAGTGGTATACCTCATCTCCTCAAGGCATAAGTTTGTTTGTAAAATGAAATTAGTCGTATAGCATGTTTGCTTAAGGATTGAATATGAAAATTCATTGGCTGATGTTGCATTTCTTTTATATAACTTTAGTTCATTGATTTTATTCATATATGTTTGTATTCATTACAAGTAGATGGATGAACTATGATTCTACCATGAATAGATGCAATGTTATCCTTGGGAAAGGAGATTACTTCACCATGTTCATACAATGACTTATCTGCTATTAACTATTTATATAAATCCTTCTGCTCAGTTTAATTTAATAAACTACTATAACAATGTTTTGGCGGAGAGTTATATCTCCCGCTGGGGCAATTTACAATTGTCTCACCCCCGTGGGATCTCACTTTTTAGGTGGACGCAGACAAAAAAGCAGAAATCCTTTTACAGGGAAGGGACAGCAGTAGTAACATCAGAGACAGCAGTGTGATCTCAGGTGGAGATACTGTCTGCCAAGTTATGTAATTAGAAAGTCCTATGTGTTGTCTCTGTACTCTTAGGTCCTCAGAGTCAGTAGTCAGTGTTTTCAATGATTCAATCTGAGATTTTGGCTTGATGCCTCGAGAATCGTATGCTGTCTGTATATAATGTTTATAGGGCAGCTGAAGTTGTAATCTTCGAGAAGTGATGGTACAAGTTATGTACTGAGGAACCAGGATGTAAATATTATACTTTGGTTCTTGATGAAGAAGATTTCCTATGTGTGGATCTCTTTGCAAAAAGTTTTAATTTTTAGTGATTTTCAGTAATCTGCTGCAAATGATTCGCTTCCGCTTAAGTTAATCATGTGTTTGTGAGTTGGATGCCACAGTTTGGAGGGCAAATAGTCTCAAAACCGTTTGAAGGTCAAGGAGGTCAAAATTGTTTGAAGGTTCAAAAGTATCAAATCCATTCAGAGACCTAATAGTCTCAAAGCTATGAAAGATCAATTAACCCCATGACTGTTAATGATGTATATCAAATATGATTACAATGATTGTACCTTTAAGGTACTAGTGTGATTAGTAACCTTAGAAGGGTTAACCTTTGATGCTTATGGAAGCAATATCTCAACACACTATGCTAACCCTAAATGTATGTGCTTGAATGAAGGGTTGACCTAATCTAATCAAGCTTGAAGTAACCAACAACCTAGAGAGGATGAGAGAGAGAGAGATTCATACATGTATAATAATCATGTAGTAGTTAAACCTCAACACTCTCAACATGAATAGAATATGTATTTAGGGTATGATCCTTGATAAAGAGATCATGAAACCCTAATTGAGAAGGTTGATGAGCCCTAACCCTAATTTAGGGCAATGATAGGTGAAACCCTAATCTAGGGTGATGGTGTAACCCTAATCAAGGGTGATGATATGAGAAATCCCAATTCAGGGTAATATAATGAAAAACCTTAATTTAAGATGATGCTTCATGAAACCCTAATTTGGGGAAAAGTTATAAGGAACCTAAATTCGAGACGATGATAGGTGAAACCCTAATGCAATAATGTGATGTGAAACCCTAATCTAGGGTAATGCCATGTGAAACCCTAATGCAGTGATGTGATGTGAAACCCTAATCAAGGGTGATGATATGTGAAACCCTAATGCAATAATGATATGTGAAACCCTAATCTGGGGTAATGCCATGTGAAACCCTAATGCAGTGATGTGATGTGAAATCCTAATAAAGGGTGATGTTATGTGTAACCCTAATGCAATGATGTGATGTGAAACTCTAACCCAGGGTCATGCTATGTAATGCTATATGAAACCTTAATATGAAACCCTAACCCTAATAAAGGGTGAAGGTATGTGAAGTCCTAATTTTGGGTTATATTGCATGAAACCCTAATCTTGGGCAATATGATGATAAACCATAATCCTAATTCTGGGTAATGGGATGAGTATCCCTAATTGACATGAATTTGGGAAACCCTAACCCTAATGAGGGAATAGTGATGCTACCATTACATTGCATAGTATTGATATGTAATTGATATAATTGTTATCATGTGTATTAATCATGCAGGTATCATGAGATGTTGGACATAGCTAGGTATGAGCTATGATGTTTTATTATTGAAATTGTTTTATGGGCCTTGTGAGCCATAATATGCTACGTTACCTAATAAGAGGTAACAAGAGATTAATGGCTTTGAGAACCATGTGAGATGCCTGTATTACAAGTATCATGTTTACCTTGGTCAGATGACCTGAAGGTATTAGTTGCCTGATAAGTGGTAACAAGTGTTCTTTGATGAATTGAGGGTTTGAATATCCATTTTCCATAATCATGATGATTAGATGTTAAGGGATGAGAATGCCCATGATGAGACAAGGGATTGAGTTCCCAATGATTTATAAAGCTTCAAAAAGTACTTGTTAGAAGCATTACACATTCTTTGTAGCATTTGTTATAATAAATTATATTTGAAAACCTGACTGATGCTAAAATACTATGGTAATGTACTTAATTAATCAAGTGAAATCTTATCATGTAGAGCCCTGACCATAGATCCATCATCGTCAGTACTTGGTGATGTTGAAATAGGTTTTCCTACGGGATCTCCTAGAGGGCATACTATTGAGTATGTGGGGGTTATGGGTGTGAATATCCTTACGCCCTAATGGAGGAATTGATGTGAGATAAACATTAAATCTCTCAATCCTTCATTATATATATGTCGGGATGGATGTATCACTAATATCTCGATGCCGGGATGGATGTATCACGAATCTCCCGATAATGTTAATGTCGGATCGATGTGAGATAAACATGAAATCTCTCGATTGCGAAGAGAGTACAACCACCACTGTAACTCTATAGTGAAGTTGCTAGTATACCCTGGAAAGCTATTTAGTAGAGACATAAGATGTCCTGCATGGAATCTCGTACTGACCGAGATAAGGATGGGGTCATGGAAATCTGGCTCTTGCATTTGACCTAGGTATGGTACCGATTTCGATTTCGCAATGGTCGGTTGGATTATGAGCGGTATACCTCATCTCCTCAGGGCTTAAGTATGATTGTAAAATGTAATCAGCCGTGTAGTGTATTTGCTTAAGGTTGAAATATGAGAATCAATGGTTGATGTTACCTTGCTTATCATATCCTAGATGGATAAATGTTATACATGTTCTTCAATTCCTTATTGGATAAGTAACATGTTGCTTTGTCAAGTTATAACTGAAATGCTTGGAATAAGAATATTGCTCTAATCTGTTTAGACATTGATTTATCTGTTGTTGAATAAAAATGATTCCTCTACTCATTATTATTCTATTTAAGCTGCAATAATAATGTTTCTGGCGGAGAGTTATATCTCTCGCTGGGACAATTTCAATTGTCTCACCCCTGTGGGATCCAACTTTTTAGGTAGATGCAGAAGAAGAGACAGAAACCCTACTGCAGGGGAAGAGCAGCAACAGGGACAACAGTGATATTCCAGGTGGAGGCACTGGCTGTCATATTTTGCATAGAGAGTCCTATGTGTCATCTCTGTACTCTTAGGTCCTCGGAGTTAGTAATTAGTACTTCTAATGAATTGATCTGAGATTTTGGGCTTGATGCCTTGAGGTTTTTATGTTGTCTGTGTATAGTTTTAACAAGGCAGTTGATGCTTGTAATCCCCGAGAAGAGACAGTACAGGATATGTACTTATGAACCAGGATGTAAATAAAATACTTTGGTTCTTGATAAAAGAGTTTTCATGTGTTTGGATCTCTTTGTAAATGGTTTTAATTTTTAGTGATTTTCAGTAATCCATTGTTAATGATCGCTTCTACAATTAATTTAACTATGACGGTCTGATTTGGTGTCGGGTCGTCTCAGTTTAGTTGGTATCAGAGCTCTAGGTTCGTTGAGTCTACAAATACATAGGATTAAGGTTGTTGAGTATGTTCTAGTGTCTTCCAATATATCTGATAGTGTCTTCTGCTCATATAGGAGGAGAAGAAAAACTTAAAGATGTCTGGATCACATGAAGAACATGTTGCTGAGAGCAGTGTTGCTGCACCAGGAAGAGGTGCAAGGGACCAGACTAGGGAGGAACCAGTACCTGAACATCCCCATCTTAACCAGGCTGCATTAGAAAACCCAGCTTTACATGATCTGTTTGGGCAGTTCATGGCAACCATGATGCATATGGCAGATAGGATGCCACCACCTTCACCTACGGCACCAGCTCACCATGAAGGACAGGGAGCCGACAAGACTTTCGAATGACTTCGCTGGGTTGGAGCCACAGATTATGCTGGTACAGTTGACCCAGCAGATGCTGACTTATGGTTGACTGAGTTGGAGAAGGCCTTTAGAATCCTCAATATCCCTGAAGCTGAGAAGGTGAGGCATGCAGTGTACCTTCTAAAAGGGAGTGCTAGCCACTGGTGGACAATAGAAGAGGGCAAGAGGCCAGGTGTTGAAATTGTATGGGGAGAATTTCGACTAGAATTTGTCAATAGATACTTTCCCAAGACATATCTAGATGATAAGATCTCTCAGTTTGAGAGGTTAAGGCAAGGACCAATGAACATTAGCGAGTATGAAGCTAAGTTTATGGAGCTTTTGTGATTTTGTCCACATATGGCAGCTAATGATGAAGAGAGAATTTGACATTTTGAGAAGGGGCTAAATGTTAATTTGACCACTCCTGTGTCTGTATTAGAGAACATGGAGAGGTTCGCCACCTTTGTGGAGTCCGTGAGATGGATAGAAAGGTCGGTGATTGAGAAGCGTCAGACTAAGAGTAAGAAGGTGTATACTCAGTTTCAAGGATAGAGGTCCAGAAGTTTTAAGAAACTGATATTTTCTGCACCAATAACACCACCAAGATTCAATACCCAGACGCAATGGACGTCAAGTAGGGGTAGAGGTCGTAGTTTATCACCAGAGGGAGCCCACAACTCAGCATCAGTGTTAGTAACAGGACCACCCAGGCCACAGAGGGAGAGCAGAGGCTGTTTTATATGCAGAAAGATGGGGCATTTGATGAAAGATTGTCGAGCTAGAGAAGTAAGTGTGACTCAATCTCCGAGGCAGAGTCAACTAGGCTCTCGGAGGTGACCATTTTTTAGTGGCTCTAGAGGACATGGACAAGCATCCCAAGCTGGTTCGTCAGCACCCAACAACCGAGCACAGGGTCAACAGCAAGCAACTGCGAGATTCTATGTGATGAATCAACCTGAAGCAGTAGTCAACCCTCGAGTTGTGACAGGCCAAATGGAACTATTTCATTCTGATTTGTCTTCATCTTGCTTCGTATCTATTTTAATTGATCCGGGTGCTACAAATTATTTTATCACTCGAGAAGTGATCCTTGACTGCAATATGACTGTTAGTCGTAGAGCAGATAGTCTATTTTTAGAAACCCCTTTGCTGGGATCTGTAGTGTTGTGGGAGGTGTGTACTCCATGCATTCTTTCCTTTTCTGAACATCACATTCAGGTGGATCTTATACCACTTGAGATGCATGGGTTCGATATAATTCTTGGGATGGACACCCTAGAAAATATAAGGTTGTCTTAGATTGTGATTCCAAGCAAGTTGTGTTCATAGATGATGGTGACACATGGATCTTTCAGGGGGATAGAAAGATTCTTCCAACCTGTCTTGAGTCAGCTATGGTAGCTGAGAAGTTGATGAGACAAGGATGCTTTGCATTATTGGCACATGTGGTAGACACCACAATGGAGATCCCTAATCTTTCTGAAGTTCCGATAGTTAGGGAGTTTGAAGATGTGTTCCCTGAGAAACTTCTAGGTGTTCCTCCAACCCGAGAGATTGATTTTGAGATTAATATAATCTCGGGGACACAACCAATAGCACAAACACCATATAGAACGACACCTGCTGAGATGGCAGAGCTCAAGAAACAGCTATAGGAGTTGCTTGAGAAAGGTTTTATCCGACCAAGTACTTCACCATGGGGTGCTCCGGTTCTCTTTGTTAAGAAGAAGTATGGATCGATGCGGTTATGCATTTATTATAGACAGTTGAATAAAGTAACCATAAAGAACAAGTATCCTCTTACAAGGATCGATGATCTGTTTGATCAGTTGTGTGGTGCAACTATCTTCTCTAAGATAGATCTGAGGTCGGGATATCATCAGTTGCATATCAAGGAGAGTGACATACCTAAGTCTGCCTTTAGGACAAGGTATGGTCACTATGAGTTCATAGTTATGTCGTTTGGACTAATTAATGCACCAACTGCATTCATGGAACTCATGAATAATATCTTTCGACCTTTTCTTGATCAGTTCATAGTAGTCTTCATAGATGACATCTTGATATACAGTAGAGATGCTCAACAACATGAGCAGCACCTCCGTCAGGCTTTAACTTTGCTAAGAGAGCATAAGTTGTCTGCTAAGTTTAGCAAATGTGAGTTCTGGTTATCAGAAGTTTCTTTTCTAGGACACTTAATATCTGCCTCAGGTATCTGTGTTGATCCTAAGAAGGTAGAATCTGTCCTGCAATGGGAGCAGCCAAAGACACCGACGGAGATACGTAGTTTCCTAAGACTGGCAGGCTATTACAGGAGATTCATTAAGAACTTCAGTTCTATAGCTTTACCCCTAACCAAGTTGATCAGGAAGAAGGTTCCTTTTATCTAGAATGATAAGTGTCAACATTCTTTTCGGCTATTGAAAGAAAGGTTAACAAGTGCACCTGTGCTGGTGTTACCTGAGCAAGGGAAGGGGTACATAGTTTTCTGTGATGCATCTAAGAATGGTTTAGGATGTGTGTTGATGCAGGATAATCAAGTGATTTCTTTTGCCTCTCGACAGCTTAAGAAACACAAGGAGAATTATTTGACACATGATCTAGAGATAGCTGCTATGGTCCATGCTTTGAAGATCTGGAGACATTATCTCTATGGAGAAACATTCCAAATTTTCACAGACCATAAGAATCTAAAATATATTTTCTCACAACATGAGTTGAACATGAGACAATGCCGCTGGATGGAGTTAATCAAGGACTACGATTGTATAATTGATTATCATCCAGGGAAGGCTAATGTAGTGGTTGATGCACTAAGTAGGAAATCAACATCACCAACCTTAGATAAAGCACATTTGAACTCCTTAGTGTGCTTTAAAAGAGATATGATTATCTCCTTGAGGCAAAATAATGTACATCTTAAGGTATCATTGTTAGCCGGGCTGTTATCTGAGATGCAAGTGAAACCTACTCTGAGACAGCAGATTAAACGAGCACAGCAAGCTGATGTTGTGGTTCAGCAGATCAGGTCAGAGTATGGTAGTGAGAAACAGGATGGCTTTCATGAGTCAGAGGATTAGGTAGTCTGTTACCATGGTAGGATGGTAGTACCTAATGCCAATGACTTAAGGAAGTTAGTCTTAGAGGAAGCTCATTCTTCGATGTATGCAATGCATCCAGGGAGCACCAAAATATATCGTAACTTGAAGGATATGTACTGGTGGCCTAGTTTGAAGAAAAATGTAGCTGAGTTTGTTATGCGGTGTCCGGTGTGTCAGCAGGTTAAAGCTGAACATCAAAAGCCCACAGGAACAATGCAACATTTCACTATACCGCAGTGGAAATGGGATCATGTGACCATGGACTTTGTGGTTGGTTTGCCTAGAACAACCAAAGGTCATAATTCCATATGGGTGATAATTGATAGGTTGAATAAGACAATAGATTTCCTTCCTGTCAAAACAACCTACACTGCTGAGAAGCTTGCACAGATATATATAGATGAGATAGTGCAGTTGCACGGCGTTCCAGCTACTATTGTTTCTGATAGAGGTCCCCAGTTCTCGAGTCATTTTTGGGAACGACTACATAAAGCTTTGGGTACGTAGTTAAGGTTTAGTACTACCTTTCACCCACAGACAGATGGACAATCTGAGAGGACCATACAAACCTTGGAGGATTTGCTTAGGGCATGTGTCCTTCAGTTTGTAGGAAGTTGGTATCTACACCTGAGCTTGATAGAATTTGCTTACAATAATAGCTATCATCATAGTATTGATATGGCACCATATGAAGCATTATATGGTAGACATTGTAGATCTTCTTTATGTTGGTATGAAATAGGAGAATATCAACTTTTGGGTCCTGAGCTTGTGCAGCAGACAACTGAGAAGATTAAAGTAATACAACAACAATTAAAGACTGCACAAGATAGACAGAAGTTGTACGCTGACAGACGGTGAAGACCTTTAGAATTCCAAGTTGGAGACAGAGTATATCTCAAGGTCTCACCTTATAAAGGTGTCCTTAGATTTGGGAAGAAGGGAAAGTTAGCTCCTAGATTTATGGGGCCTTATCCAATCATTGAACGGATTGGAAAGGTAGCCTATAAGTTGGAGTTTCCACCCGAGCTGCATAAGTTGCATCCAGTGTTCCATATCTCCATGCTGAGAAAGTGTCATCTGACACAGAGTTAGTTTTGCAACATGTGGAGGTAGAATTAAATGATGATATATCATATGTTGAAGGACCTGTGATGATCCTTGATAAAAGAATTAAAAAGCTGAAAAAGAAAGACATATGTCTTGTGAAAGTTCACTGGCATCATCGTGGCATTGAAGAAGCTACATGGGAGCTGGAGGAAGAGATGAGGAGGAAGTACCCTTCTCTTTTCTCTTGATGATTTCGGGGACAAAATCCTTGTTAGGGGTGGATAATTTGTAACATCCCTGACCTGGGTTATGCTTTAACCCTAGATGTTTTGTTTAAGAAAGATAATTATATGCTTGCTCTTACCTTTTTAAAAGTAATTAAAGCTCAAGAGGAACTTATTTTTCAAATTTTAGTCCTTTTTGAATAATGTTGAAAATAATGTTTTGCCTTTTTTGGATTAAAGTGAAAATTACCCAAGTTGAGGGGTTAACTTGCAAATGTTACATGATAAATGTTCCTCAAGTGTTGAAGCATCATAAGAATTAAAATGATGCATAGGTATGGCTTGTAGATGCCTGAGCACCAAGAAAGAGCTTATTGAGCAATGTTTGTGCATTAAAACCTAGTTCTGGTGTAATATGCAAATTACCTAAAACGTAGGGTTCAATATGCAAAATACCACTTCTAGAGAGTCCCTAATGTTTCTTGGTATCAATTAGAGACAAGAAAATTAGAGGAGTGTCTCATTTGAATCTCTTTGGAAGAGTGAGAATCTTGATATTAAAATAATCAAGATTTAAGCATAATTGAAACCCTAATTCAATTTAATGCAAAAATAAATATATTAATGGAAGTGCCCTTCAACCAAAAACATGATGGTTGAATTTATATAAGTATGGATGTTCTTGTTCCTTGCAATGGCACTGAAATATCTAAAGTGAGTGGAGAGCCCACTCACATTAGTTAAAGAAAAAGTAATATCCACTAATTTTTGGATATTATTATTATATTGATTAAGGTGCTTAATTTGTTTTCTTTTAATTCATGGATAAAGAAGAGGATTTCGAAGGAGATGATAATGACTTCATATGAAAGGAAGTGAGGGGGATAAGTGGCACCAATTTAAGGAATTAAAGGATTTTTATAACGTTTTCTCTCTCTTGAAATTCCCTTACATATATCCCATTTTTCACCCACATGAAAGACTCTTTTCGACTCTTCTTTCTTTGCTTGATTTTACCATGCACAAGGGAGATTAGGAGTAATAGGAGGACGTACCCCAACTTGTAGCCATTCTTTTCACTCAAAGACTTGAGAACGAGCCTTGGACAGTTGATAAAGCTTCATTCACCATTGAAGACGTGAAGCTTGAAGCTTGGATTCAACTTTAAAGGCGGGTTATATAACTTGAACCCTTAAACATCATTATTGATTTCATTTCTTCATCATATGTTGATTCCTCTTTCATTCCCGAACGTCCTTTTGATTCATTAATGAAATCACCACAAAAATCACATCAAATTTCAAAGGTTTATAGCTTGAAGATGATGATGTCATCTTAGCACACACCTCAATAAAAATCAAACGGTTTTGAGTCTTGATGACCAAACGGTCTCAAGACTGTTTGGGGGAAACGGTCTCAAGACCATTTGGGGTCAATTGCTGATGTGGATGGATGAAGATCCAATGGTTCCAATTGATCTAATTACAATGGTTACAGTGATGGATGATCCATTGATTACAAACCCTAATCGATTGATTGAAGAAACTATAATTGAATTGGATTAATTTCATGGTTGAAGGTCCAAACGGTCTCAAGACCATTTGGAGGCAAACTGTCTCAAGACCGTTTGGAGTTCAAGGTCTGTGATAGATGGTTGGAAATCCAATGGCTATAATTTGATGTACTCTCAATGGTCCAATTGATGATTGATTCAATGAAGCAAACCCTAATTGATTGGTTGAAGGAAATCCCTAGATGATCCTTTCAGTTTCAAGGTGATTTGGACCAAAAGGTCTTGAGACCGTTTGAGTCCAAACGGTCCTGAAACCGTTTAGGATCAAATGGTCTTCAAAACCGTTCGAGGTCAAGAGGAGTCATGGATGGATGGAGATCCAAGGGTTACAAGTTGATCTACTTTCAATGGCCTTAATGTTGGATGGTTCAATGAGTGAAAACCCTAAATTGATTGATTATAGAAACCCTAATGGATCCATTCAGTTTCAAGGTGGTTTGGACCAAACGATCTTCAGAACGTTTGGAGGACAAACAGTCTCAAACCGTTTGATGTCCAATCGGTTTCAATGATGGGTTGTTCATTCAGTTTCAATGATAATTTGATCAAACAGACTCAAAGGTTGAAAGCACCAAACAGTTTCAAAACCATTTAAGAGCAAACGGTCTCAACCCTAGATGCCCAAACGGTCTCAAGACCATTTGGAGGGAAAACAGTCTCAAAACCGTTTGAAGGTCAAGGAGGTCAAAACTGATTGAAGGTTCAAAAGTATCAAAACCATTTGAAGACCTAATAGTCTCAAAGCTATGAAAGATCAATTAACCCCATGACTGTTAATGATGCATATCAAAGATTATTACAATGATTTTACCTTTAAGGTACTAGGGTGATTAGTAACCTTAGAAGGGTTAACCTTTGATGCTTATGGAAGCAATATCTCAACACACTATGCTGACCCTAAATGTATGTGCTTGAATGAAGGGTTGACCTAATCTAATCAAGCTTGAAGTAACCAACATCCTAGAGAGGCTGAGAGAGAGAGATTCATACATGTATAATAATCATGTAGTGGTTAAACCTCAAAACTCTCAACATGAATAGAATATGTATTTAGGGTATGATCCTTGATAAAGAGATCATGAAACCCTAATTGAGAAGGTTGATGAGCCCTAACCCTAATTTAGGGCAATGATAGGTGAAACCCTAATCTAGGGTAATGGTGTAACCCTAATCAAGGGTGATGATATGAGAAATCCCAATTCAGGGTAATATAATGAAAAACCCTAATTTAAGATGATGATTCATGAAACCCTAATTTGGGGGAAAGTTATAAGGAACCTAAATTCGAGACAATGATGATATGTGAAACCCTAATGCAATAATGTGATATGAAACCCTAATCTAAGGTAATTCCATGTGAAACCCTAATGCAATGATGTGATGTGAAACCCTATTCAAGGGTGATGATATGTGAAACCCTAATGCAATAATGATATGTTAAACCCTAATCTAGGGTAATGCCATGCAAAACCCTAATGCAGTGATGTGATGTGAAATCCTAATCAAGGGTGATGTTATGTGTAACCCTAATGCAATGATGTGATGTGAAACTCTAACCCAGGGTCATGCTATGTAATGCTATATGAAACCTTAATATGAAACCCTAACCCTAATAAAGGGTGAAGGTATGTGAAGTCCTAATTCTGGGCTATATTGCATGAAACCCTAATATTGGGCAATATGATGATAAACCATAATCCTAATTCTGGGTAATGGGATGAGTATCCCTAATTGACATGAATTTGGGAAACCCTAACCCTAATGAGGTAATAGTGATGCTACCATTACATTTCATAGTACTGATATGTAATTGATATAACTGTTATCATGTGTATTAATCATGCAGGTATCATGAGATGTTGGACATAGCCAGGTACGAGCTATGATGTTTTATTATTGAAATTGTTTTATGGGCCTTGTGAGCCATAATATGCTTTGTTACCTAATAAGAGGTAATAAGAGATTAATGTCTTTGAGAGCCATGTGAGATGCATGTATTGCAAGTATCATGTTTACCTTGGTCAGATGACCTGAAGGTATTAGTTACCTGATAAGTGGTAACAAGTGTTCTTTGATGAATTGAGGGTTTGAATATCCATTTTCCATAATCATGATGATTAGATGTTAAGGGATGAGAATTCCCATGATGAGACAAGGGATTGAGTTCCCAATGATTTATAAAGCTTCAAAAAGTACTTGTTAGAAGCATTACACATTCTTTGTAGCATTTGTTATAATAAATTATATTTGAAAACCTGACTGATGCTAAAATAATATGGTAATGTACTTAATTAATCAAGTGAAATCTTATCATGTAGAGCCCTGACCATAGATCCATCATCGTCAGTAGTTGGTGATGGTGAATCAGGTTTTCCTACGGGATCTCCTGGAGGGCATACTATTGAGTATGTGGGGGTTATGGGTGTGAATATCCTTATGCCCTAATGGAGGAATTGATGTGAGATAAACATTAAATCTCTCAATCCTTCATTATATATATGCCGCGATGGATGTATCACTAATCTCCCGATGTCGGGATGGATGTATCACGAATCTCCCAATAATGTTAATGCCGGATCGATGTGAGATAAACATGAAATCTCTCGATTGTGAAGAGAGTACAACCGCCACTGTAACTCTATAGAGAAGTTGCCAGTATACCCTGGAAAGATATTTAGCAGAGACATAAGATGTCCTGTATGGGATCTCGCACTGATCGAGATAAGGATGAGGTCATGGAAATCCGGCTCTTCCATTTGACCTAGGTATGGTTCCAATTTCGATTTCACAATGGTCAGTTGGGATATAAGTGGTATACCTCATCTCCTTAGGGATTAAGTATGATTGTAAAATGTAATCAGCCGTGTAGCGCATTTGCTTAAGGTTGAAATACGAGAATCAATGGTTGATGTTACCTTGCTTATCATATCCTAGATGGATAAATGTTATACATGTTCTTCAATTCCTTATTGGATAAGTAACATGCTGCTTTATCAAGTTATAGCTGAAATGCTTGGAATAAGAATATTGCTCTAATCTGTTTAGACATTGATTTATCTACTATTGAATAAAAATGATTCCTCTGCTCAGTATTATTCTATTTAAACTGCAAAAATAATGTTTCTGGCAGAGAGTTATATCTCTCACTGGGACAATTTCAATTGTCTCACCCCCGTGGGATCCAAATTTTTAGGTAGATGTAGAAGAATAGATAGAAACCCTACTGCAGGGGAAGAGCAACAACAGTAGCAACAGGGACAACAATGATATTCCAGGTGGAGGCACTGGCTGTCATATTTTATATAGAGAGTCCTATGTATCGTCTCTGTACTCTCAGGTCCTCGGAGTTAGTAGATAGTACTTTTAATGAATCGATATGAGATTTTGGGCTTGATGCCTCGAGGTTTTTATGATGTCTGTGTATAGTTTTAACAAGGCAGTTGATGCTTGTAATCCTCAAGAAGAGACGGTACAAGATATATACTTATGAACCAGGATGTAAATAAAATACTTTGGTTCTTGATAAAAGAGTTTTCTTGTGTTTGGATCTCTTTGTAAATGGTTTTAATTTTTAGTGATTTTCAGTAATCCGCTGTTAATGATCGCTTCCGCAATTAATTTCTCTATGACAGTCTGATTTGGTGTCGGGTCGTCTCATCGGGCTAGAGAAGAACTAGTACTTGAACATCCCTAGCTTGATTAAGCTACACTAGAAAACCCAGCTTTCCATGCTTTGTTTGGGCAGTTCATGGCGACTATGACACATATGGTGGATTGGATGCCACCACCTGCACCTAGGTCACCAGCTCACAATGAGGGACACAAAGCTGGCAAGACTTTTGAACGACTTTGCTGGGTAGGAGCCACTGAATATGCTGGTACAACTGACCCAGCAGATGCAGACTTGTGGCTGACTGAGGTGGAAAAGGCCTTTAGAATTCTTAATATCCTAGAAACTGAGAAGGTTAGACATGTGGTGTACTTGTTGAAGGGGAGTGCTGGCCATTGGTGGGCCATAGAAGAAGGCAAAAGGCCAGGTGTTGAAGTCATATGGGAAGAATTATGACGTGAATACATTAGTAGATATTTTCCCAAGACTTACCTGGAAGATAAGATCTCCCAGTTTGAGCGGATAAGGCAAAGACTGATGAACATTAGTGAGTATGAAGCTAAGTTCATGGAGCTTTTACGGTTCTGTCCGCATATGGTGGCTACAGATGAGGAGAGGATTCAGCATTTTGAGAAGGGTTTGAACGTTGATTTAACCACACCAGTGTCTGCTCTAGAGAATAGAGAGAGGTTTGCCACCTTTGTGGAGTTAGTCGGGCAGATAGAAAGGTCTGTGACTGAGAAACGTCAGGCCAACAGTAAAAAGGTATACACACAGTTCCAAGGACAGAGGTTCGAAAGTTTTAAGAAACCAAGGTTTTCTATACCAACAACACCACCGAGGTTCAATGCTCAGACACAGTAGACATCCAGCAAGGGTAGACGTCATAGTTTACCACCAGAAGGAGCCCACAACTCAGCATCAATGTCAGTAACAGGACCGTCTAGACCACAGCGGGAGAACATAGTTTGTTATAAATGCGGGAAGATGGGACATCTGATGAAAGATTGTCTAGTTAGAGACGTGAGTGTAACCCAACCACCGAGGCAGAGTCAACAAGGCTCTCAGAAGCGACAGTTTAGTAGTGGCACTCGAGGATGTGGACAGGTGTCCCAAGCTGTCTCATCTACATCCAACAATAGGGCGAGTGGTCGACAACCACCAACGACAAGATTCTATGCTATGAATCAGCCAGAAGCAGTGGTTAACCCACGAGTCGTGACAGGTCAGATAGAATTATTTCATTCTGATATGTCTTTATCCTTCTTTGTATCTATTTTGATTGATCCGGGTGCTACACATTCCTTTATCACTCGAGAAGTGATTCATGACTGCAATGTGATTGTCAGTCATAGAGCAGATAACTTGTTATTAGAAACTCCATTAGTTGGATCTACAGTGTTACGGGAGGTATGTTCTCCCTGTGTTCTTTCTTTTTCAGAACATAGCATTCAGGTGGATCTTATACCACTTGAGATGCATGGGTTCGACATAATCCTTGGGATGGACATTCTAGAAAAGTATAAGGTTGTCTTGGATTGTGGTTCTAAGCAGGCTATGTTCTCAGACAATGGTGATACTGTAACATACTAGAAATAAGACCCTAACCTAGTAGTTTTACCCTTTTGTCTTAGCCAAACAAGAATAAGCTAATACATGTAATTAAGGGAATACAAAATATTAAGTGCTTAATAATAACACATTTAGGTGATAATAAGAAAATAAAGAATTTAGTTGGATAAATACCTCCTCATATAATCTTAATGCAGGGTTGAAGTATAATTTGTCACTAAGTAATAGAAAAGGATAAAATAGTTCATCTAGAACCTTCTAGCACTTTCTAGGATAAGAGAAATAAGAGAAATCCGAATTTTGTATAAAGGAAAAGATAATTGCAAAATTAATAGTAATATGAGAAATAATGAGTAAAGAAGATAATTAGAAAGATAATGTACCAACAAATTATAATTGGAAACCCATCAGGATAATTTAACACTAAAATACGTTTTCTTGATAAAAGTGTAACTTAAGGGCCAAGTATCAATTAATTTGAAAGATAATAGTATATATTATCTAAATAAAATAGGAAATAAGTCAAGAAAGTGATATAAAATATTTTATGTTCTCAAATTGGAAAACTAACTCCAAATTCGTAATCTAAACATAAAAATAAGCCTTTGGGCAAGTTTGCAACTAATTTGGATAATGTTTGATTATAAGGTAATTTTAGGAGTGAGAAAATGCCTAAAAGGTGTAATTAATAAATAGATGTAAATCATGACATCAAAAGTTGGAAATAAAAGCAAGTTCGTATCCAACACATTAATTAGGACTTATGTGTCAAGTTTCATAAAATTTGGATAATCCTAACGCCCTAAATAATGAAAGAAAGAGAAAATGATATTTGATTTAATTAACCCATTAAAGGTTTCCAAAAGGCAAAACTAATTGGATATTCGGAAACTACATGTTTAATTTAACATATGTGCAAATTTTGGTTTAATTTGGATAAATCTAGAACCCCTAAATCAGGAAAGAGAATATATATATATATTATTTGATTTTTCCCTTTGTTTTATTTATTTGGTTCCGATTTTCCTACTGTTGTTTAACGCGCGTGAATCTGGGTTGTTCGTTCTTGATCGGACGGCAATCAACTCCTCTTCTACCTCGCGACGGAAAGGGAAACCAGGCCAGTTGGATGCGTTATGTTCCGATTGGGATATCTTGGTCTACACTCACCCTCAGTTCGCGATTTTTGTTCCTACGGTTTCCTTGTTGGATTCCGCTCCATATGATCCCTAATATCACCCATATAGTGGTCTATATAAATAAACCCCAATTTCCCTCTCTCCATCGTTTTTCCGCAGACGGCTCTTCGCCCTTCTTTCTTCGTGATCAACTATCCAGAAACGATCCTCAACCTTCCTGATATTCTCCTCTGCCCTCAATTCAATTCAGAAACGCCTTGGGTAGCTGGGTCTACCCGATCTTCTTCTCCGGCGATCTCACCGTCGTTCCTGCCTTCCTCGCCTTCCTCGGTTCAATCGATTCCTCGGTAAGCGTCCCTGAACCTCCTTTGATCTTTTCCTTTTCGCACTTGGGTCTGTAAATCGCCATATTTCTCTGTCGACAAGAGCGGCTTTAGCTTTATTTTTCTTATCTCCGGCGAGATTCCCAGTTCGCTATCCTTGCGTTTTTGGCCTCGTTTTAGTGTGAGCACCTTCGGTTGGGTGATCTCTTGTTGTTCCTAGCTTCATGACATCGCCAGCTTCTCGGGTTTGGCTTCTTTGTTTTTTAGTTCTTCTGGACATGGCGGAGAGGCTGTTTTGATCTGTAGTCCATCGTTTTCGCTGTAGTTTGACTCCCTGAGTTCGTCGGAGTCTGGGGAACATTGTTCCTTCAGGTGTTTTTGGCTGATTTGATGTGTTTCGCAATTTGGTGCTCGGGGGTCCTCGCTGAGCTTCATCCATGGCGTAGCTTTCGCGAGGGAAACAAACCCCAGTAGTGATTTACCTCTTTGCCCTCGCTTCTTCCTTTTCTGCTTTGTTTTTCGACCAAGGGTATTTTGGTCTTTTCACACCTTCCTTTTCCTTTTCGCTTTGCGACTTGATCCGCTGACTTGGCGTAAGTGTTTCCCTGACGTGGACGGTCCCGATTGGCCCGTTCTGGTCCACGTGGATTTTCTCTACTTTGTATCTGCGATCGAATTACGTGGAATTATCTGATTGGTCGGTTTTGTAAAATTGATAACTAATTATCGGCTTATCAGAAAATTATGGAAAAATATTCGTTGGATTCAGAAAAATGCAAGCTTTCGTTTGGTATTGGTTTTGTTTCCCGAATCTGATGTTTTAAAAGGGTGATTTTATGGATTTAATTAAATAAGATAAAACTTGAATAATTCATAACTAATAATCTATAAGTCAGAATAATATAATAAAATATGTTTTAGACTCGTAATAACATAACCTAAAATATGGAATAGTTTTCATAACCTAATTCACATAATAATAAAAAGGTAGTTTATAGGGTTTGGTTTATAAATATGAAATTGACATAAAATTGGTATATGTTTTCATTAGGCTCTTTGGTGACCTAGTTTGGATCCAGAAGTGCTTTGAACCTGTTGGACTTTTATTTAAGGTATGTTGTATCCCCTATTACTTCATGTTGAGCAATTCACCTATATTTTGTCTTTCTCTTGGTCCTATGGACAATAGCCTATACACATTGCTCTTATCTCTTTTTATCATGGTTCATGTGAACTATCCTGGTTATTGTGATCTTAAATACTTTCTTGGAATCTTTTGTTGTGATATGGAAACATGATGATATTGTTGATGGTATCTACCATTATGGTGTGGAAGTTTATTGATGTTTCATATGTTGACCATTGTGGAAAATCTTATTTACTGTTTGACTATACTTTTCTACTTGCCTCTACAATTACCTGCTATGTGATTCAGTAACCCTAGAGTAGAATAAATGCATTGGTTAGTTTCAATATGATTTGTGGCAATAATGTGATGTTTTGGATGGTGGATGTGTGATTCCCCAATCCAGGGCAGGATGTGTGATTCTTGGCCCATATTATATGAATTTGATGGTGGATGTGTGATTCCCCATGATAGGTTCAAGATGTGTGATTCTTGACCACCTTTGTCTTTTATAATATTCTAGTGTTATGCTTATCTCACATAATTGCAGGATAATGATTATGATATGTGCATGTGGCACTTTCTTTATTGTTCTACATATGGCAAGTATCTCTTTGGCTATGATTCTTTTCTTTTATGCCCGTGTGGGTAGTCCTATTCTTTTGCATGGGAAGCATTCATTCTTGATATCCTTATTGTCATATATTGCTCAACTTTACTTTAGAATACACATACCAGCTTTTGCTGATATATTTCTCTTTTCTTCTTCTTTTGTGGGGTATGCTTCCAACCCCAGGTTAGATCAAGGAAAGTAGCTTCTACAACAACCTAGTAGCTGATCTTTGGGAGGCTTGAAGAGGTGGTTAGATGACCCTCAGCTTGTCCTTGGCGATATATTTAATTTTTCCTTTAGAAATCCTTTTAAGGTGATGTGATGTATAAAGCTTTGTAAATGGTTAGATAATATTTCTTTTCCGCTGCTACTCATTGTGTAATGATACATACATGTGAAATGAAATGATTCTCCTCCCTTTTGTGAAAAAAATTACGTGGTGTTTGTTTAAGGGATGTGATCTTTTCTTTCTAGTAGAGGAGTGGTTTCACTCCTTTACAGCATGGTATCAGAGCCACTAGCAGTCGGTTATCTAACTATTTCAACTCGTCTCCCTTAGGATGTTTACCTTTACCTATCTTAGGTTGCTTATACCTTGTGTCCTTGCCTTGTGCAGGAGAAACCCTAATGGCTGGTGATAACTCAACCTTGGACAACCAGTATGGTTATGAGACACCTCAGAACAATAGGTTTGATCATGAGACCTCAGAAGGAGCTATGACTCCAGAGCAAGAGTTGGCCATGTTTCGACAACTCTTTGCCTCTTCTATGGTGAAGAAGATGAAAGAACCGTCTGTACCTGTGAAGCCTAAGGAGTTTACTATCATGGAGTTCATGAAGATGCAACCACCTTCCTTCAAGGGGGAGGGTGAGATAGAGATGGTTGACAAGGCTGATGATTGGGTGTTAGCCATGGAGAGGACTTTTGATGGTATGGCATGTCCTCCACATCAGAAGGTTAGGTTTGCTTCCTATGTCTTGGATGGACCAGCTAGAGTTTGGTGGAATGGAATAGCAAGGATAAGAGATATCTCAGCTATAGCTTGGGAAGAGTTTCTGACTCTTTTTCGTGGGAAGTACATCTGCACTGCTGCTTTGAAGAAGAAAGAAGCTGAGTTTTACAGTTTGAAGCAAGGCTCCTTGTCTGTTTCTGCCTACGTCCAAAGGTTCCTGCTGTTGGAGCGTTATGCAGTTGGTTTAGGTGAGGAACGTAGGGCTGACCTCTTCCTCCAAGGGCTCAACTACAATGTGGGACGTGCTCTAATCCCACAATTGCCCTTGACCTTCCAGCAGATGGTTGATAAAGCTTTGGCTGTGGAGTCTTACCCAGGGTTTCAACCAAGGGAGTTCGACAAGAAAAGGAAGTTCTCAGGTGATGCTCAGAGAAGAGACAAGTGTGCTAAGTGCAATGGTTACCATCCTCCAGGAAAGTGTCATCCAATGGTATGCCATCATTGCAATGAACCTGGACACATCAGACCTCAGTGTCCCAAGCTTCGTTTTGGACCTGGACATGTTCCTCAGCAAGCACCTCCTCAGAATCAGGGCAACAATAATGGTAACAATAATAGAGGAAGACCTGTGGAAAGAAGAGCTGGTAGAGTTTTTGCTTTGGATGGTGAAGAAGCTGATGATGCTGAGCAAGAGCAAGTTAACCCATAGTTCCTTAGATTAGTCTGTGTTAGTTATGTTTCCTTTTGCATGTTGCTTATGAAGTGGATGTAATAAGAATAATTGAAACTCTTATAATAGAAGTTAAGTTTGATTTTATGAGATGAATCCTTTTAAGGGGTGGTGAATAAGTTTTCTTATGGTTGATCTGATTTTGAGGATGAAATCCCTTTAAGGGGTGGTGTGCTGTAACATACTAGAAATAAGACCCTAACCTAGTAGTTTTACCCTTTTGTCTTAGCCAAACAAGAATAAGCTAATACATGTAATTAAGGGAATACAAAATATTAAGTGCTTAATAATAACACATTTAGGTGATAATAAGAAAATAAAGAATTTAGTTGGATAAATACCTCCTCATATAATCTTAATGCAGGGTTGAAGTATAATTTGTCACTAAGTAATAGAAAAGGATAAAATAGTTCATCTAGAACCTTCTAGCACTTTCTAGGATAAGAGAAATAAGAGAAATCCGAATTTTGTATAAAGGAAAAGATAATTGCAAA
Organism: Alisma plantago-aquatica; assembly: GCA_963693085.1. Classification (NCBI taxonomy): domain Eukaryota; kingdom Viridiplantae; phylum Streptophyta; class Magnoliopsida; order Alismatales; family Alismataceae; genus Alisma; species Alisma plantago-aquatica. Next base: position 1,505,004,702 of record OY856409.1, on the reverse strand, counting down.
ATTAATAGTAATATGAGAAATAATGAGTAAAGAAGATAATTAGAAAGATAATGTACCAACAAATTATAATTGGAAACCCATCAGGATAATTTAACACTAAAATACGTTTTCTTAATAAAAGTGTAACTTAAGGGCCAAGTATCAATTAATTTGAAAGATAATAGTATATATTATCTAAATAAAATAGGAAATAAGTCGAGAAAGTGATATAAAATATTTTATGTTCTCAAATTGGAAAACTAACTCCAAATTCGTAATCTAAACATAAAAATAAGCCTTTGGGCAAGTTTGCAACTAATTTGGATAATGTTTGATTATAAGGTAATTTTAGGAGTGAGAAAATGCCTAAAAGGTGTAATTAATAAATAGATGTAAATCATGACATCAAAAGTTGGAAATAAAAGCAAGTTCGTATCCAACACATTAATTAGGACTTATGTGTCAAGTTTCATAAAATTTGGATAATCCTAACGCCCTAAATAATGAAAGAAAGAGAAAATGATATTTGATTTAATTAACCCATTAAAGGTTTCCAAAAGGCAAAACTAATTGGATATTCGGAAACTACATGTTTAATTTAACATATGTGCAAATTTTGGTTTAATTTGGATAAATCTAGAACCCCTAAATCAGGAAAGAGAATATATATATATATTATTTGATTTTTCCCTTTGTTTTATTTATTTGGTTCCGATTTTCCTACTGTTGTTTAACGCGCGTGAATCTGGGTTGTTCGTTCTTGATCGGACGGCAATCAACTCCTCTTCTACCTCGCGACGGAAAGGGAAACCAGGCCAGTTGGATGCGTTATGTTCCGATTGGGATATCTTGGTCTACACTCACCCTCAGTTCGCGATTTTTGTTCCTACGGTTTCCTTGTTGGATTCCGCTCCATATGATCCCTAATATCACCCATATAGTGGTCTATATAAATAAACCCCAATTTCCCTCTCTCCATCGTTTTTCCGCAGACGGCTCTTCGCCCTTCTTTCTTCGTGATCAACTATCCAGAAACGATCCTCAACCTTCCTGATATTCTCCTCTGCCCTCAATTCAATTCAGAAACGCCTTGGGTAGCTGAGTCTACCCGATCTTCTTCTCCGGCGATCTCACCGTCGTTCCTGCCTTCCTCGCCTTCCTCGGTTCAATTGATTCCTCGGTAAGCGTCCCTGAACCTCCTTTGATCTTTTCCTTTTCGCACTTGGGTCTGTAAATCGCCATATTTCTCTGTCGACAAGAGCGGCTTTAGCTTTATTTTTCTTATCTCCGGCGAGATTCCCAGTTCGCTATCCTTGCGTTTTTGGACTCGTTTTAGTGTGAGCACCTTCGGTTGGGTGATCTCTTGTTGTTCCTAGCTTCATGACATCGCCAGCTTCTCGGGTTTGGCTTCTTTGTTTTTTAGTTCTTCTGGACATGGCGGAGAGGCTGTTTTGATCTGTAGTCCATCGTTTTCGCTGTAGTTTGACTCCCTGAGTTCGTCGGAGTCTGGGGAACATTGTTCCTTCAGGTGTTTTTGGCTGATTTGATGTGTTTCGCAATTTGGTGCTCGGGGGTCCTCGCTGAGCTTCATCCATGGCGTAGCTTTCGCGAGGGAAACAAACCCCAGTAGTGATTTACCTCTTTGCCCTCGCTTCTTCCTTTTCTGCTTTGTTTTTCGACCAAGGGTATTTTGGTCTTTTCACACCTTCCTTTTCCTTTTCGCTTTGCGACTTGATCCGCTGACTTGGCGTAAGTGTTTCCCTGACGTGGACGGTCCCGATTGGCCCGTTCTGGTCCACGTGGATTTTCTCTACTTTGTATCTGCGATCGAATTACGTGGAATTATCTGATTGGTCGGTTTTGTAAAATTGATAACTAATTATCGGCTTATCAGAAAATTATGGAAAAATATTCGTTGGATTCAGAAAAATGCAAGCTTTCGTTTGGTATTGGTTTTGTTTCCCGAATCTGATGTTTTAAAAGGGTGATTTTATGGATTTAATTAAATAAGATAAAACTTGAATAATTCATAACTAATAATCTATAAGTCAGAATAATATAATAAAATATGTTTTAGACTCGTAATAACATAACCTAAAATATGGAATAGTTTTCATAACCTAATTCACATAATAATAAAAAGGTAGTTTATAGGGTTTGGTTTATAAATATGAAATTGACATAAAATTGGTATATGTTTTCATTAGGCTCTTTGGTGACCTAGTTTGGATCCAGAAGTGCTTTGAACCTGTTGGACTTTTATTTAAGGTATGTTATATCCCCTATTACTTCATGTTGAGCAATTCACCTATATTTTGTCTTTCTCTTGGTCCTATGGACAATAGCCTATACACATTGCTCTTATCTCTTTTTATCATGGTTCATGTGAACTATCCTGGTTATTGTGATCTTAAATACTTTCTTGGAATCTTTTGTTGTGATATGGAAACATGATGATATTGTTGATGGTATCTACCATTATGGTGTGGAAGTTTATTGATGTTTCATATGTTGACCATTGTGGAAAATCTTATTTACTGTTTGACTATACTTTTCTACTTGCCTCTACAATTACCTACTATGTGATTCAGTAACCCTAGAGTAGAATAAATGCATTGGTTAGTTTCAATATGATTTGTGGCAATAATGTGATGTTTTGGATGGTGGATGTGTGATTCCCCAATCCAGGGCAGGATGTGTGATTCTTGGCCCATATTATATGAATTTGATGGTGGATGTGTGATTCCCCATGATAGGTTCAAGATGTGTGATTCTTGACCACCTTTGTCTTTTATAATATTCTAGTGTTATGCTTATCTCACATAATTGCAGGATAATGATTATGATATGTGCATGTGGCACTTTCTTTATTGTTCTACATATGGCAAGTATCTCTTTGGCTATGATTCTTTTCTTTTATGCCCGTGTGGGTAGTCCTATTCTTTTGCATGGGAAGCATTCATTCTTGATATCCTTATTGTCATATATTGCTCAACTTTACTTTAGAATACACATACCAGCTTTTGCTGATATATTTCTCTTTTCTTCTTCTTTTGTGGGGTATGCTTCCAACCCCAGGTTAGATCAAGGAAAGTAGCTTCTACAACAACCTAGTAGCTGATCTTTGGGAGGCTTGAAGAGGTGGTTAGATGACCCTCAGCTTGTCCTTGGCGATATATTTAATTTTTCCTTTAGAAATCCTTTTAAGGTGACGTGATGTATAAAGCTTTGTAAATGGTTAGATAATATTTCTTTTCCGCTGCTACTCATTGTGTAATGATACATACATGTGAAATGAAATGATTCTCCTCCCTTTTGTGAAAAAAATTACGTGGTGTTTGTTTAAGGGATGTGATCTTTTCTTTCTAGTAGAGGAGTGGTTTCACTCCTTTACAGATACATGGATCTTTCAGGGGGACATAAAGATTCTTCCAACCTGTCTAGTGTCAGCTATGGTAGATGAGAAGTTGATGAGACAAGGATGCTTTGCATTCTTGGCACATGTGGTAGATACTAGGGCAGAGAGTTCTAGTCTTTCTGAAGTTCCGATTGTTAGGGAGTTTGAGGATGTGTTTCCTGAGGAACTTCCAGGTGTTCCTCCACCCCGAGAGATTGATTTCAAGATTAATATAATCCTGGGTACATAACTAATAGCTCAAACACCTTATAGAATGGCACCTACTGAGATGGCAGAACTCAAGAAATAGTTACATGAGTTGCTTGAAAAGGGTTTTATTTGATCGAGTACTTCACCATGGGGTATTCCAGTTCTTTTCGTTAAAAAGAAAGATGGGTCTATGCGATTATGCATCGACTATAGACAGATAAACAAAGTAACCATAAAGAACAAATATCCTCTGCCAAGGATAGATGATTTGTTTGACCAGTTGCGTGGTGCAACTATATTCTATAAAGTAGATCTGAGGTCAGGATATCATCAGCTACATATCAAGGAGAATGATATACCTAAATCATCCTTCAGGACAAGGTATGGTCACTATGAGTTCATGGTTATGTCGTTTGGACTAACTAATGCACTGGTCGCATTCATGGAACTCATGAACAGAATCTTCTGACCATTCCTTGATCAATTCATAGTAGTCTTTATAGATGACATTCTGATTTACAGTAAAGATGCTCAACAACATGAGCAACACCTTCGTCAGGCCCTGACTTTACTGAGAAAGCACAAGCTATACACTAAATTTAGCAAGTGTGAATTCTGGTTATCAGAAGTGTCTTTCATAGGACACATAATATCTGCCTCAAGTATCCATGTTGATCCTAAAAAGGTAGAATCTATCTTGGAGTGGGAACAACCAAAGACACCAACATAGATATGCAGTTTTCTAGGACTGGAAGGCTACTATAGGAGGTTCATTAAGAACTTCAGTTCTATAGCATTACCCCTAACCAAGTTGACTAGGAAGGAGGTTCCTTTTATCTGGAATGTCAAGTGTCAACATTCTTTCCAGTTGTTGAAAGAAAGGTTAACCAGTGCACCTGTGTTAGTGTTACCTGAGCAGGGAAAGGGGTATATTGTTTTCTGTGATGCTTCTAAGAACGGTCTAGGATGTGTGTTGATGCAGGATAAGCAAGTGATTTCTTTTGCTTCTCAACAGCTTAAGAAACACGAGGAAAATTATCCGACACATGATCTAGAATTGGTTCTGTGGTTCATGCGTTGAAGATCTGGAGACATTATCTCTATGGAGAAACATTCCAGATTTTCACGGACCATAAGAACCTAAAATACATCTTTTCACAACACGAGTTAAATATGAGACAACGTCACTAGATGGAGTTAATCAAGGACTATGATTGTACAGTTGATTATCATCTAGGAAAGGCTAATGTAGTGGTTGATGCACTAAGTAGAAAATCATCATCACCAATCATAGACAAGGCACAATTGAACTCTTTAGTGTGCTTTAAACAAGACATGCTTATCTCTTTGAGGCAAGACAATGTACAACTTAAAGTATCCTTGTTAGCCGGACTGTTAGCTGAGATGCACATAAAACCTACTCCGAAAAAACAGATCAAAGAGGCACAACAAGTTGATACTGTGATTCAGCAGATCAGGTCAGAGTATGGTAGAGAGAAATGAGATGGTTTTCATGAATCAGATGATGAGGTAGTCTGTTACCATGGTAGGATGGTAGTACTTGATGCCAATGACTTAAGGAAGTTAGTCATGGAGGAAGCCCATTCATCTATGTATGCAATGCATCCAGGGAGCACCAAAATGTATCATAACTTGAAGGATATGTATTGGTGGCCTGGTTTGAAGAAAGATGTAGCTGAGTTTGTTATGAAGTGTCCAGTATGTTAGCAGGTTACAGCTGAACATCAGAACCCCACAGGAACAATGCAACCCTTACCTATACCACAGTGGAAATGGGATCACGTGACCATGTACTTTGTGGTTGGTTTGCCAAGAACAGCCAAAAGTTATGATTCCATTTGGGTGATAGTTGATAGGTTGACTAAGTCAGCACATTTTCTTCCTATCAAAACAACCTATAATGTTGAGAAACTTGCACAGATCTATATAGATGAGATAGTGCATTTACACGGAGTTCCAACTACAATTGTTTCTGATAGAGGTCCCCAATTCACGAGTCGTTTTTGGGAACGACTACATAAAGCTTTGGGTATGCAGTTAAGGTTTAGTACTACCTTTCACCAGTAGACAGATGGGAAATCTGAGAGGACTATACAAACTTTGGAGGATTTGCTTAGGGCATGTGTCCTTCAGTTTGTAGGAAGTTGGTATATACACTTGAGCTTAATAGAATTCGCTTATAACAATAGTTATCAGCACAGTATTGATATGGCACCATATGAAGCATTATATGGTAGACGTTATAGATCTCCATTGTACTGGTATGAAACAGGGGAATATCAACTTTTGGGTCCTGAATTAGTACAACAGACAACTGAGAAGACTAAAGTGATACAACAACAGTTAAAGGTTGCACAGGATAGACAGAAGTCATACGCTGATAAATGGAGAATACCTTTAGAATTCCAAGTTGGAGACATAGTATATCTCAAAGTCTCACCTTGGAAAGGTGTTCTTAGATTCGGAAGGAAGGGTAAGTTAGCTCTTAGATTTATGGGGCCTTATCCAATCATTGAACGGATTGGAAAGGTAGCCTATAAGTTGGAGTTGCCACATAAACTACACAAATTGCATCCAGTATTCCATATATCCATGCTAAGAAAGTGTCACCCTGATACGGAGTTAGTATTGCAACCTATGGAGGTAGAGTTAAATGACGATATATCCTATGTAGAGGGACCAGTGTTGATTCTGGACAGGAGAATCAAAAAGTTGAAAAAGAAAGATATAGTTCTTGTGAAAGTTCTTTGGCATCATCATGGTATTGAAGAAGCTACGTGTGAGCTGGAGGAAGAAATGAGGAGGAAGTACCCTTCTCTTTTCTCTTGATGATTTCGGGGATGAAATCCCTGTTAGGGGTGGATAATTGTAACATCCCTGACCTGGGTTATGCCTTAACCCTAAAAGCTTTGCTTAAGTAAGTCATTTAGATTCTTGTCTTTATCTTTTGAAAAGTAATTAAGACTAAAGGAGAGCTTATGTTTCAATTTTGGTCCTATTTGAATAATGTTGAAACAATATTTTACATGTTTTGGACTAAAGTGCAATTTACCCAATTTAAGGGGTTACCTTGAAAATGTTACATGTAAATGTTCCTCAAGTGTTATAGCATCATAAGAATGAGAATGATGTTGAGGTATGTCTTCCACAAGCCTAAGTTCCAAAAATGAGCTTGTTTGAATAATGTTTGTGCATTGAATGCTAGTTTTGGTGTAATTTGCAAATTACCCAAAATCTAGGGTTGAATATGTAAAATACCATTACAAAATGTCCCTATAGTTTCTTGGTATCATTTAGAGAAAATAAAAAGAATGGAGTGTCTTGTTTAAACTACTTTTGAGGAGAGATAATCTTGATAATAAAATAATCAAGATATAAGCATAATTGAAACCCTAATTTATTTTGTAGCAAAAATAAATATAATAATTGAAGTGACCATCAATTAAAAAGGCTGTGGTTGAAATACTATAGTGCAAGGACGTCCAAATGCCTTGACTTGCACCGAAATATCCTAAGGTGAAGAAATCCACTAACAATTGTTAATTAAAAAGTAATGTCCACTAAAAATGGATAATAGTATTATAATGATTAAGGTGCTTAAGTGATTGCTTTTAATTCAAGGATAAACGAAAGGATTTTGAGGGAAAAGGAAGATGGCTTCGAAGGCAAGGAAGGGAGGGGGCATTTGGCAAGAAAGCGGATGAATTTTTCCCTACTTTCTCTCTCCTAGAAAATCAATTACATATACTCGATTTTCTCCTTACTTGAAAGGCTATTTTGCAAACCACTTTCTTCCCTTGCTTTGGACGACAACCAAGGAGCTTAGGAGCAGGAGGAAAACATTCCCCAATCTGAAGGTAAGCTCCATGATCATCTTCAACCTTGAATTGATGGTTGAAATCGGATTTCAACATTGATTTTCTTCTCTCTTCTATCCAATGCTCAACCTTGGTTATCTTTTGCATCCAAAGAGTTGGAAACAAACCTTGGATAGTTGAAGGAGCTTCTTTCACCATTAGATACGTGAAGCTTAAATCTTTGAAGTTACTTTGAAGGTGGGTTATATAACTTGAACCCATCAATGTTATTATTGATTTCAATTTCTCATCGTATGTTGATCATTTACTTCCTTCTTGAATAATTGATGAAATCATCATATATATGGCAGTAGAATTCAGAGATCTGAAGCTTGAAGATGATGACATCATATTAGAACACAACTCAAGAAAATCATGAGCAAACAATTTCATTTGGTTGGTCAAACGATTTCAAACCGTTAGAGACCAAATGGTTTCAAACCGTTTGGTGACCAATCGGTTTCAAAACTATTAGGGGTCAAACAGTTTCAAACCGTTAGAGACCAAATGGTTTCAATGGACTCAAGGATAAATTGGTCTCATAACCTAATAACTTCAAACAATCAAACTCAATTGATTTTAGAACCCTATCTCAATTGGTTTCAAAACCCTAGATCAATTGATGTCAAAACCCTAATTTAGGTTCAATCGATTTCAATTCTGATTTGACCAAATGGTCTCAAACTGTTTGAGGACCAAACGGTCTCAAACCATTTAGGGTTAAATGTTTTCAAAGTTAATTTGATCAAATGGCTTCAAACCATTCAAGGGTCAAACGGTTTCAAACCCTAATAAGATCAAACAGTTTCAAAACTGATTGAAGATTTTGGATAAGACCGTTTGAGGGTCTAACAGTCTTAAGACTGTTTGGAGGTTTGGTCCAAGACCATTTGGAGGTTTGATTCAAGACCATTTAAGGTCTAACGGTCTTCAAACCGTTTGATGAGCTAGAATTCAAGACCGTTTAAGGTCTAACGGACTTCAGACCGTTTAAGGATGTTGGGACCAAGACCGTTTAAGGTCTAAACGGTCTCAAACCGTTTGAAGGATTGGACCAAGACCGTTTAAGGTCTACACGGTCTCAAATGGTTTGAAGGATTGGACCAAGACCGTTTGAAGGTCTAAACGATCTCAGACCATTTGGAGGTTTGGTCCAAGATCGTTTGAAGGGTCAATTGGTCCAAGACCATTTGAAGGGTCAATTGGTCCAAGACCATTTGAAGGGTCAATTGGTCCAAGACCGTTTGAAGGTCTAATTGGTTCAAACCATGTAAGTACTAATAACCCCATAAGTGGTTGAAGAGTATCTCAAGGTTGTTTTCAATGGAAGCACCTCTAAATTACTTAGGTGATTAGTATAATTAGAGTGATTATCATTTGATGCTTATGAAGGTAATAAATTCAATACACTATGACATGCATGGTTGTATGTCCTTAGTGAAAGGTTAAGTCATCCTAATAAGGTATGATGGTGATGTGTGTTCATAGTACATGGAACAATGATAAGTATGATTTTAATATTTAAATAATGCTTTGTGCTCCAGGATATATGGAAGCACTGATTTAGGGTTTGGATTAATGAGGTAATCATAAAACCCTAATCAAAGGAGAATGAGAAACCCTAACCCTAATTTTGGGTAATGGGTTGAGAAACCCTAATATAAGGTGATGTGATGAAACCCTAATTGATAAAGATGGGAAACCCTAATATAGGGTGATGTTATGTGAAACCCTAATATAGGGTGATGTTGTGTGAAACCCTAATATAGGGAGATGTTATGTGAAACCCTAATATAGGGAGATGTTATGTGAAACCCTAATATAGGGTGATGATATGTGAAACCCTAATATAGGGTGATGTTATGTGAAACCCTAATATAGGGAGATGTTATGTGAAACCCTAATATAAGGTGATGTGATGTGAAACCCTAATTGATAAAGATGGGAAACCCTAACCCTAATGAGGGAATAGTGATGTTATCTTTGTATTGCATAATATTGATATGTAATTGATATGATTGTTATCAAGCATACTAACCATGCATGTATCATGAGATGATGAGCATAACCAGGTATGAGTTATGATGTTAATGGGCCTTGTGAGCCATTATTTTATCTGTTGCCTAGTAAGAGGTGACAAGAAGTTGAATGTGCCTGGTGAACTATGTGAGATGCTTGTGTAACAAGTATCATGAATACCTTGGTCAGATGACCTGGAGGTAATTGTTACCTGATAGTGGTAACCATGTTCAGTGATGAACTAAGGGTTTGAATACCCAGATCCAGCAAACATGATGATGGTGTTGTGAGGGATGTGAATTCCCAGTACTGAGACAAGGGATTGAGATCCCAATGTGTTATAAAGTTTTGAAAAGTACTTGATAGGAATATTGTTTCTTTGTAGCATTTGTCCTAATAATTCTTGTTTGAAAACTTGACTGATGCTAAAAGAATATGGTAATGTACTTAAATAATCAAGTGGAATTTTATCATGTAGAGCCCTGACCATAGATCCATCATCGTCAGTAGCTGGTGATGGTGAAACAGGTTTTCCTGTTGGATAATCCAGAGTGTATATTGTTGAATATGCGGGGTTTCTCCTAGCCGAAAATAGGAGGATTAAAGTGCAACTTCGGTTGTAGACTCAATATATGTTTAAGATCATGGTGAACAGTCCCATGGCTCAGTGCGATGGAGCATGAATGCGTTCATGGCTCAGAGAGCACGGTGAACTAGCCTGTGGCTCAGATTTACTAGTGTTGGGACCTGTACCAAGGCGGGCTAGAGGATGGGTAGCCTATGAGAGCTAACCCTATGACTGAGGTCACTTAAGAAAGAGATTGTGGTCCTACTTGTGGTCTCGCACTGACCGAGATGGATGAGATCGAGGAGTCCGACTCTTCCTTTGATCTCGTATGGCATCGGCTTTGGGTTTCGCAACCGAAGGTTGGATTTGAGCGGTACAACTCACTTCCTTAGGGCATAAGAATGATTGTAAAATGTAATCTGCCGTGTAGCATATTTGCTTAAGGACGAATTACAAAAATCATTAGTTGATGTTACATTGCTTATTGTATCCTAAAATGGATAGATATTATACATGTTCTTCATATTCCTTATTAAAATGGATATATGATTTACTGCTCTATCAATTATAGCTGTAATACTTTAAAATATGATATTGTCCTATTCTGCTTAATAATGATTAAATCCTGCTTTTCAATAAAGATTCCTCTGTTCAGTTTATTACTGTTTATCTGCAATAATAATGTTTCTGGCGGAGAGTTATATCTCTCGCTGGGACAATTTCAATTGTCTCACCCCCATGGGATCCAACCTTTTTAGGTGGATGAGGACAAGGAGGTAGAAACCCTACAACAGGGGAAGGACAACAACATCTGGGATAGCAGTGACATCTCGGGTGGAGATACTAACTGTCATGTCTTATAGATAAGAGTCCTATGTGTCGTCTCTGTACTCTTAGGTCCTTGGAGTCAGTAGTTAGTGCTTTTATGATCGATCTGAGATTTTGGCATTGAATGCCTCGAGGTCTTATGTTGCTTATGTATAGATTTTAACAGAGAAAATGTTGTCTGTAATCCTTGAGAAGAGAAGGTACATGGTGAAACGACCGTCTTGCGAAAACAGGATTAACTAATGCGGAAGTGAATTATTTGCAGTGGATTACTGAAAATCACTGAAAATTTAAAACTTTTTGCAAAGAGATCTATTCACAGGAAAACTCTTTAACCATGAACCAAAGTATTCCAAATTCATCCTGGTTCACAAGTACACAACATGTACCATTCCTTTTCAAGGATTACAACATTGACTACCCTGTTAACAAATATACACAGGCAGTATAAAAACTTCGAGGCACCAAGCCAAAACTCAGATTGATACATTTAAAACTCCGAGGACCTGAGAGTACAGAGACGACACATAAGACTACTATCTATATGACTAGACAGACAATATTTCCACCTGAGATTTTATTGCTGTCCCTACTGTTGCTGCTGCTCTTTCCCTGTTCTAGGGTTTCTGCTCTGCCTTCCATGCATACCTAAAAATGTTTCCCACGGGGGTGAGACAATTGAAAATTGCCCCAGCAAGAGATATAACTCTCCGCCAAAAACATTGTTATTGCAGATTATCAAATTAAAACTGAGTAGGGGTTACTTTTACATTATCAGGAAGAATTATTCATCATAGAACAGAATAAGATAATCTCCATTCTCAAGGAGGTCATTGCATCTACCCATGGTAGATAAGTAATTCATCTGTCTACTTTGCAGAGAATATAAAGAAACATAATTAACATTTATCTACTAAGGAATGCACAAAGAAATGCAACATCAGCCAATGAATCTCCGTATTCAATCCTTAAGCAAACATGTTATACGGCTGATTACATTTTACAATCACACTTATGCTCTGAGGAGATGAGATATGCCGCTCATACTCCAACCGACCATTACGAAATCGCCTCGGTACCATACATAGGTCATCAAAAGAGATGGATTCTTATGACCTCATCTGTCTCGGTCAGTACGAGACCACATGCAGGACATCTCGTGTCTCTGCCAACTAGCTAGCCAGGGTATTCTGGCACCTTCACTACAGAGTTACAGCGTCAACTGCACTCTCATCGCCAATCGAGAGATTTCTTGTTTATCTCCTCGATCCGACATTAAGTATAATTGGGAGATTCATGATACATCCATCCCGACATATTCATGAAGGATTGAGAGGTTTCTTGTTTACCTTCCATCAATCTCTTTAAGAGGACGTAAGGATATTTTCACCCATTTACCCCCACATATTCAAAATATGTGCTCCGGGTTTTGCCACGGGCACCCGTTTCACCATCACCTATTCCTGACGATGATGGATCTATGGTCAGATCACTACATGAATAGATTTCACTTGATTTATTAAGTACATTCTCATATTCTTTTAGCATCAGTCAAGTTCTCAAACATATTTTATTCAGATAAATGTTATAAAGAGACATGTACCACTTTCATCATATACTTATTCACATGGCTCAGAAGCCATTCACATCTTGTCACCTCTCACTAGGCAACAACTTTATTCACATAGCTCACAAGGCCATTCACATCTTGTCACCTCTCACTAGGCAACAACTTTATTCACATGGCTCATAAGGCCATTCACATCTTGTCACCTCTCACTAGGCAACAACTTTATTCACATGGCTCATAAGGCCATTCACATCTTGTCACCTCTTACTAGGCAACAACTTTATAATAAGGCTTACAAGCCCATACTAATCTTGTTACTTCTTTTCTAAGTAACAAGAACATAATGGCACATATGGCCAATGAACTCTTATCAAATAAACATCATAGCTCATACCTGGCTATGATCATCACCTCATGAGACCTGCATGATTGTCACACATGATAATAGATTTATCAAGTTCACAACACATCATGCAATACAGGGTAACACCACTATTCCCTTACCAAGGTTAGGGTTTACCATCAATTAGGGCTTTTCATCCTTTTACCCAAATCTAGGGTTAGGATTTTCCTTTCTTATCAATTAGGGTTTCATATTTGTATTATCACTCCAACCCTAATTTATTGCTACACTCCTCTGGGAGCATTCATTGATATCCTAAGTATTCATTCATACTTATTACATTCATCATGTATCATTAAATGATTATCATCACAAGGTATGAGCTTCTCTCTCATCCTTAGGTTGGAAATTAACAAAACGACCATGTTAGGTCACTTTCAATTTAGCTCTAAGTCAAGCATAGAGCACCACGTCCGTGTAACCAAGAACGGTCGTGCAAAGGGAAGCCACCACAGCCGTGCTACCGTACACGGTCGTGCACAATGAAGCTACCACGGCCGTGCTACCTTGCACGGTCGTGCAAAGTGAATCCACCACAGCCGTGCTACCTTGCACGGTCGTGCCACAGGGGTTCACTTCATAAATCATATTCAAGTATGAATTCTATTCTTTCATTAGGGATTAGGGTTTCACATACCATCTCCCTTCTTTAGAATAGAGATTGTATATAGCATCACCCTTCATTAGGGATTTCATATCATATTGCCCATAATTAGAGTTTACTAATCATTCCCAATTAGGGTTTCTCATGAAATCACCCTCAATTAGGATTTCACATGGATACACCCTCAACTAGGGTTTCACTTGGATACACCCTCAACTAGGGTTTACTATTCATCCTAATTAGTGATTTCACATGTAGACAACCTCTTATTAGGGTTATACATGGAATCAACCTCAATTAGGGTTTTCATCATGTATTGGATCCATGCATTTGTTAAGCATTCTTAATTAGTACCATTAAGGTATCTCTCACCTAATTACATTAGGTTTCAAAAAAGGTTTGATCAATTGGACCTTCAATAACATGAGGTATCCAATTGAATTAGGGTTTCCAATGTTGATTCCTTCAATCATTGAATTCATGGAACCAATCATCAATTGGACCTATATTCATACTTCAATTGAGTTTGATAAGTCAACATTCAACTAATTTGACCCTCAACTGACCCTCAATTGATCATCAATTAGGGTTTGATTCAATTGAATTAGGGTTTGGAATCGATGATTCAACAACACTAATCAATGTAAGACTAGTTGCTTTGAAACCATTGAACCATCATCCAAATTGGGTATGACCTGACCCCAAACGGTCTTGAGGTCGTTTGGATGACCTCCAAACGGTCTTGAGACCGTTTTCCCATCATATCACTCAAATCTAAGCAATCCAATTGGGGTTTGGTTCATTGGACTGATCACCAAATCAACATTGCATTGTATATCAACTTAGTACCTTTAGACCTTCAAACACCTAACCATACTCAACCCTAGACCTCCAAATGGTCTTGGGTGACCACCAAACGGTCTTGAGACCGTTTGGATGAGCTCCAAACGGTCTTGAGACCGTTTGGCTCATCCAACCTTTGGACTTTAGTGAAAAATCATCATGGATTGGTCTATCGAGTTGATCAACAAATCATCATTGAGTTGTAGTATGATCTGGTACCTTTGGACCTTCAATTGATCAACTATACTTGACCCCAGACCTCCAAACGGTCTTGGGGTGATCCCCAAACGGTCTTGAACCCGTTTGGATGATCCCCAAATGGTCTTGAACCCGTTTGGGCTAATCAACCCAAAATATCAACTTAACTCATTGGAATTTCAGCACTGTTTTCAATTAGGGTTTTCCTAATTGAATAGCCTTCAACTCACGATTCCTTGGCATTTAACACCTCAAATTTGGAGAGTCATTAACCAACCTAATTATGAACAGGAATCCCAAACGGTCAATGCTTTTTCAACTCACTCAAACGGTCTTGAACCCGTTTGCCCAAGCAGGTCAAGTTAATCAGGTTGAAAATCAGCACTTAATCCAATTAGGTTTTCCTAATGGATTAGCCTTCAACATATGATTCCTTTGGAGTTAACCCCTCAAATTTGGAGGGTCATTAACCAACATCAATATGAACAGGAATCCCAAACGGTCAACGCTTGGTCAACCATCTCAAACGGTCTTGAACCCGTTTGCCCAAGCAGGTCAAGTTAATCAGGTTGAAAATCAGCACTTAATTCAATTCGATTTGTCTAATTGATTGGCCTTCAACCTATGATTACTTTGAAGTTAACCCCTCAAATTTGGAGGCTCATTAGCCTACATAATTAGGAATGAGATTCCCAAACGGTAAACGCTTGGCCAACTCCTTCAAACGGGTTTGAACCCGTTTGCCACCAAACGGTTTGCAACCCGTTTGGTCACCAAACGGTTTTGGTGAAACCGTTTGGTCCCAACTTTTGAGATCGTTTTCTCCCAAGATATTTGGTGAGGTGCTTGCTTATGATGATGTCATCATCATCTTCCTTCGTTCACCCAAGAACAGAAACCGTTCTTGATGGAATTTGCAGCAAAGAAACAAAAGTGTATAAAATTGAAGAAATCAATCAACAAAGCATAGAAGATTGATGCAATAGCAATGTTTGAGGGTTTAAGTTATAAAACCCGCCTCCAATTGAGCTCCAAAGCTCCAAGATCACGCCATAAATGGTGGATGAAGCTCTAGAAACTCCCCCTAGGCTCGTCCTCAAGCTTTTGATTGCAAAAGTTGGCTAGGGTTGAAGAGGAGATCGAAATAAGAAGGAATCCATAATTTATTTTCGATTTCCACCATGAAATCATGAAGAATGAAGGTCAAGGGCTTACCAACAGGTTGGGGACGTGATCCCTGCTCCTCCCTAGCTCCTTGGTCGGTTTTTCAAGCAAGGTGAAGAAAGAAATTTGAAAAGGCCTTGGTTTGGGCTTGGAAATGGCACTTTTATAAGGAAATTGATGAGAGAGAAAATGCCTTATAAAAATCCAATTAATCCCAATAAAGTGGCCGCCTCTTCCCCCTCAACTACCTTGGGTACGAGGCACCTTCCTTGCCTTTAATTCTCCTTCATTATCCTCCATTTAAAGAAAAGCAAATTAAGCACCTTAATGCTTATAATATAATATCCCACATGTGAGTGGATATTACTTTTCTTTATAAAAAGGTGAGTGGAATTTCACCTACTTAAGATATTTTCGTTCCTTATCTTGTTAAAGGAACGTCCATCCTTATTCAAAATCAACCCAAAACATTTTGGTTGAAAGCCCTTCAATTATTTTTATTCATTTTTGCCCTAAATCGAATTAGGGTTTCAATTAGGCATTATTCTTGATTATTTTAATGTCAAGATTCTCTCTCCTACAACTTAATTCAAATGAGGAGTCCCTCTCATTTTATTTGCTCTAACTGATGCTAAGAAACATTAGGGACCTTGTTGAAGTGGTAATTTGCATATTGAACCCTATATTTTGGGTAAATTGCACTTTACTCCAAAACTAGGTTTTAATGCACAACATTGTCCAACAAGCTCTATCTTGGTGTCCAGGCTTGAGAAAACCAAACCACTACATTATATTCATTCCTATGATGTCAAAACATCAGAGGAACATCTTATCATGTGCAATTTGCAAGTTAACCCCTCAACTTGGGTAATTTGCACTTTAGTCCAAAATAAGCAAACATTGTTTCAACATTGTTCAAACAGGACCAAAATTGAAACATAGGTTCCTTTTGAGCCTTAATTACTTTTCACAAGATGAGATTAAGCATATAATCATATTTATTAATCAAAACACCTAGGGTTAAAGCATAACCCAGGTCAGGGATGTTACACATGGTATGTACTCTGTGGACCAAAATGTATATAATACCTTGGTTCTTGTTATAAGAGTTTCCTGGAAATGGATCTCTTTATAAATGGATTTAATTTTTAGTGATTTTCATTAATCCGATGTTAATGTCTAATTTCACAATTTAATTACACAGTGATGGTCTGATTTGTGGTCGGGTCGTCTCAATCACCATGTTGGGCTAAAGGTGTATTCAATCACCATATCGGGTGGCTCACCATCTAGGGTTGGCCGTGACGTGTTGGGGTTTGCCATATCAGGCTCAACCCAATATATTCATCTCATTTCCTCCTTCAAGGGTACCATCCTATCTTAAGGATGAGTAATAGGTTAAATAATTGGTTAAACTCTTCTCAACCCATTACACAAGTCGATAGGAGTAAAAGGTACCAAGCCATGTCGGGCTACACCATCCCATGTTGGGTTAGAACACCCATGTCGGGTTAGGGTTGGTCGTGACGGGCACATGGTACATGTATGTATCGCCCATCATGTTTAAGAGGTATCATCTCATCATCATGTCGGGATAAACATCAACTAGGGTTGGCCGTGACGGGCTACATGTCATCTAGAGTTGTGTATCGGGCTACCATTTCGTGCAATAGCACTCACTATTCTTCACTCATATCGAGTTACCCAAATTAGGGTTTTATATCAACTTACAAGTATACATTTAACCTTGTATCATGCATCGAGTCTATACTTGACTTCCTATCGTGCAAGCATATCATGCAAGAAGGTATACAATCATATCCATATCATTTTAGTGAAGTAGGTGCATCATCGTATCGGGTTAGAGGTGCTTGCTTGTGTGCTTGCACCCGATATCACTTTTATAAGGTGATATCATCATCTTCAAGGTCTAGACCTTTGTTCTAACTATTATAATTCATGGAAATAGGTCTAAAAAACTACTTGAACTCATAATTTCATCAACTATTTTAGAAAATTTCAGAATTAAAAGTAATTCATTAAGTACAACAATTTAGATGATGATAATAACATGGTTGAGTTCAAGTTATATAACCCACCTTAAGAACAACTTCAAAGCTCCAAGCTCCAAAGATCCATGTTACTAAGGTTGAAGATGACTTATAAAAAGTCCAAGGCTCGTTCACAACTCCTTCATATACAAGGAATCACCATGGATAAGCAATTGGTGAAGAAGAAAAGAAAGGAAGATCAAAACCCTAAAATCATGCTTCAATCCAAGGTTGAAGATGATCATGGCCTCACCTTAGGGTTAAGACTTGAGCTCCTTCTTAATCCAGCACCTTTGCATGATACCTCAAAACCCTTGCACGATATTCCACCACTTGTGTCCGATATCCCTCTCACTTGGGGCCAAAAACACTTCACTATGGCCGATATCACCCTTCTTGGCCGATATCAACCTACTTGGGCGATATGATCTTGCTATGGGCGATACCCAAAGCCCATGCACGACACCACATCACTCCTACATGATACAGGGATCCTATGCACAATACCTTAGGGTAGGAGGGTGGTAAGGGTCGCAAAATTGCACTAAGGGATGAAACTAGGGGTATATATGCTTGTTGCTCATGAAGGAAGGTAAAAATGAGGTGTCATCAATTTGAGCTAGTAGGTGCCACGTGTCCATGCATGGATGACACGTGTACATGCATGCATCAAAATTTATCTTGTCATGCAAAATGGTTGAGGATCATTTAGGGATAAGGATTCATCCATTACATATCCTTTTGAATAAGATATATCAACTAAATCATCACTTTATTCACAACTCGTCACAACTTTACTAAGGAGGTTGTAACCAAACACAACTCACCTCCTTGAGGTGATTTTCACAATATGGTCTTTTCCAAGAGTTCACAAAACGATATGAGTCTTGTCCTATGGCTCCTTGGCCGATAGGCACTCATATATAAGCTTTTCAACTTGATACAACTCAAGTTAAGGTTTCATATTCAACCCTTTTCTTAGTCATTTCATCACCAAGATAACCATCATTCATAATGGAATCAAACATGGTGTGTCCTTCTTTCTATCTCCTCTGAATGATACTAGGAGGGAGTAGGGACACTCTAGAGGTGGTAATTTGCATATCAACCCCACATTTTGGGTAAATTATAATTTGTACCAAAATTGGTGCATAAGGTACCAACATTGTTCAAACAAGTTCAAACTTAGAATTTTGGCTTTCCACAAGACACTACTTAGCATCATTCTCTCTCTTATGATTCTAAAACACATGAGGCATGTTAAACATATGACATATTGCAATATAACCCCTCAACTTGGGTAAATTTCCCTTTAGTCCAAAATAAAGGAACCTTGCTCAAACAACATTCAATTAGGACCAAACTTGGAACATAAGTGTGTCACTTGATAAAAAAACACCTTAGAGAATTATATTAAAGTTCTAAGCAACTTTATTAGCCAAAACAAATAGGGTTACCTCATAACCCAGGTCAGGGTCCTTACAGTTTACTACTGCTCCAGATGCCACATCTTTTGAATCAAGAAGCTTCTATTACCTTTTCATGACATGCACCTGCGACTTGCTACATACTTCAAATTCATATTCAGCCTGCTTGCATATCTTCTTTGGATTATCTACTTGAGGGGGAGTATTTGAGGGATGAGTGTTTTTATTATAATGTTGAGGGGGAGAAATTCTTGTAAGGGTTTGGTTTATCTTTTTGTTATGTTTCTTTATTTTTGTCCAACTCTCTATTTGCAAGCTGATTTGGGATTCTCCCAACTTCAGATTGAGGGGGAGTATTAGAGAGTCAGTTTATTTATGTTATTAAGTGTCTTTTTAATATAGACCCAAGTATGTCTTGGTCCATTAAGGCTAAGTTATGTCTGTACACTTCCCTGTTCTCCTATTTATTGGAGCAGGGTTTCCTCTTATCAATATAACAATTAGTCGCCTTTTATTATTTTAGAAAAACTATACTAGAGTCTTGGGCGGTGGGCCCGGGTGTTACAAATGGTATCAGAGCCATAAACCCTCCACAAGGTGGGGCCCACATCAGCATGTGGCATGCCAGCCTTGAGCCATGCGGTCCAGATAAGTTGGAAAGGGTTGTCTATGGTGATATAGCCACCCTGTTGTTGGTAATCTGTGATCGCGAGCTAGGTGTCCATGGGCCATTATGAGTCTGCACTGAAATATGGCAATGTTATGAGGATATATAGTTCAACCTTGACAAGGACATCAGAGTCTAAGTGGGGGAGATTGTAATGTTCCATGATTTGAGGCCTCAGATAACATGATCTTAAGAAGGAATGATTGGACTATCCATATCACCAAGATGCACCTCCTTTTTCGGGAGCCCATCACCAAAGAAATCCATAGTTAAGCATGATCAATTTGGAGTAGTACTTGTATGGGTGACCAGTCACAAAAGTTGATCCTCTCTTGCGCTGGCTTGCGTTTGAGTGAGGACAAAGTACACAATTAAGGCTAGTGGTGGTCTATGTGACCAATCATCATTCTTGAAACTCTACTAGAGCTTTGGGCACTGTGCCCAAGTTTTTACGTCTTGCATTTGTGTGCTTATCCCCAGGTAAACTTGTTGTGTAGGTCACAACAAGAGAGTTGAGTTGTTCCCTTATATCAATCATGATACAGTGGAAGGAATAAATTCATACCCTATATATAGAAGAAGAAATAATAGTGTTATAGCCCAAGTTAGAAATTATATTGTTGATAATCAGTGAGTTGTAACATATAATTGTTACCTATCATATATTTATACAAATACATTTAAAAAGGACATGACATAGTAACATGCATGGCCTTAATGTATTCAATTTCTTTTCTACCATATCTTTATTGTGTTGTTACCAACCTATACTCTTGCAACCAAGTACGGGTTTAAGATGTCCTTTTTTACACAAGGATACAATTACATAATTAATTATCGATTTCATTAATTATTTCTTTCTGAAATAAATTTATTAATCTTAATTGGAAAATATTTGCATCATAGTTTTCCACAAATGTGCACAAGAGAGATCGTGTGATATTGTCTTAATGGGAAAATAAGCATGAAAAGCTATGAATAAGCCTCGTGTCATTAGGGATAATCACATCTTTCGAACATACAATCGGCAGCCGTTCGAACGAGTGATTTGCGAACCCTAGCGCCAAATTTCTCTGTCTGCTGCCTTTTGAAGATTCCTCTCCTGCAAGAAGCGCTTTCTTCCTTCCTCTCCCTATAGATACAATCTGTCGGGTGGTGGTACCTATAATTGCTGAGCTGTACTGGTAGTACACACTGATCATCGTCAAGCACGAGCAAGACGACAATCTGCTAGG
Source organism: Alisma plantago-aquatica (assembly GCA_963693085.1). Lineage (NCBI taxonomy): Eukaryota > Viridiplantae > Streptophyta > Magnoliopsida > Alismatales > Alismataceae > Alisma > Alisma plantago-aquatica. Next base: position 1,504,983,661 of record OY856409.1, on the reverse strand, counting down.
CTCGTGACCGGATCGACTAATAGAACAACGTTTATCATTCTGGATAGCGAGCTGTTGATTTCTTTAAATAATATGTTCATAGTTTCTAACTCGTTTACTTTCTATTCTTTTGATTTCTTATCGGCTTAAACTATCAATAAATTCTACTACATGTAACGACATCTTTTAATATAAAATTAACAACATATGTAAAGACACATACATCATGGACTAATTACCACACATTTACACGATAACACATAAACATATTGCACAACAGAGCACACTCTCCAGCTATTGTTAGACACATGATGAATCGATGAGCAAAAACATACTACACATGACACGTTCTATACTTGGCAATCTATAACAAAAAAACACATTTTTTTTGACGTGGTAGCAAAAAGTATATAGCTAAAAAGACATATAAAGATGCAACATGCCTAAAAATTTATAACTAGTAACTAGAAATAAAATTTTCAACAGCTGGAAAAAAAATCCGTAACCATTGAAGCAGGCAATTCGAAATACTAACAAACGTACGCAAGCATGCAACTCGCACGACAAGAAACATTTGTTCATATTTATAGTTATTATATTATCATAGACATAAGGCAAATAGACTTGCTTCGAGTGCTTGCCAAGGTGTTAATATTTCTATTTTACTTCCATCGTTATATATTTATATTTATTTACACCAAGATACATAGTTGGTTTGCTCTAGGGATGAGCTTCAGGTCGGGTTATATCGGGTTTTACCTGTCCCGAACCCAAACCCACATTTTAAAGTGGGCCATAGGCCGGGTTTGGGCCCGCATAAAATTAAAAAATGTCAGTCCATACCCGATCCATACAAGAATGCTGGATTTCGGGTCGGATTCGAGTTTGCCCATATAACATCGAATGAGCATACCGAATTTTGCTAGATCTAACTTGCTAACATGAAAATTGAACTAGTGTGATATTTATATTGTGATCAACCTTTAAAAGAATGTATATATACTTTGTGATACCTTAGTTGTGTGATCTTGTACAACAATGAAGTGGATATTGAAAGAGTAAGAAATTATTTTCGTGTACATGTGAATGTAAGAGACTTGAAAAATCAATGGAGTCTACAATGTTGTGGCTTTTTGTTTCCTCATCCTATATGTATATACAATGAAATGAGTTTTGAAAGGGCAAAAGATCATTTGTCTCCTACATATGTCATATGAGTAAAAAGATGAACATAATATACTATGCACTGAGCAAAAGATCATTTGTCTCCTACATGTGGACACAATGAGATCAAAACAAAGAAATCAAGTACGTCTATTCATGTCAATGATGGTTATCTTATTAGTATCAGTTCACTAATCATGTTGATTGATTATAGATTATCTATGCTACCATTGGTTGGATACGTACTATATATTGCATCAAGAAATATGTGTGTTTTTCTTTCATGATAAAGATAGATGTATACGTATATAATGTACATAAAATCTAATATGGACATTTGGGTTTTTGGGTCTGGGTTTACCTCCGCCCGTATCTGGGCTAAATAAAATATGAGTTTAAATTTTAGGCCCGACCCACCCATATTGTAAATCAAGTTCGGGTTTGGATCGGATTATGCAGGCTGGGTCGAGTGTTAGATCGGGCCGCCCCAACCCGATGCTCATCCCTAGTTTGCTCGGTCTATCGGAGATCACGGATGCAAGACTAAAGAGTTCATAGCTCTCTCGGTGTTGCACACGTGTAATAGAATAAAGGCCCACCTCACGGACGTGGCGTGGCGCTCACAAAAAAGACGGCACCTCTAAAATCTAAACCGGCAAGAAAACCTCACTTACACACTCCGTCCTCGGGTTATGCACGCCCAAAACAAACGAATACTGCCACATTCTCACTTCATAGTGTTGCACCTTTCCGTCCCCGATTCCCTCCACCTGGGTGTTCTACTGTTCTTGCATGGCCTGACACCCATCCCCGGCTTCTTGCTTTCCTCGCTTGTCCCAAGCCCCGACTACCATCTTCCCGTTCAGGGTTTTACGGCAACCAGAAGCCACGGTTAACATTCCAGGCAATGGGCCGTCCTCTTCCTCTCCCCGTCGCTCTCCTTGCTGGCGACGCCAGCGTCGCTACGGGCGCCATCACCCCGTCCAACGCCGCAGCGGACCCATCCCTGGCCATCTCCATCTCCATCTTCGTGGTGGTGCTCTGCATATGTATCGTCATAGGGCAGGCCCTGCGTGAGAGCCGCTGGTTCAACGAGTCCATCACCGCCATAGTCATAGTAAGCTCGCTGACGGTCCCTCTCATATTTCTTCGTTCACGCCGTTTCTCTGGAGTTTCCGATCGTGTTGAAAGTAAGGCTTTTTTAGCGACTCTGGTCACTTTTTAACTGAAGTGGGGTTTGCCTCCGAGCTAGCTACTTGATGATAATGTGTCTGTTGCATTTGGCGTCAGCTGTCATTGGTTCCTAGTTTCAACTGCTAAAGCTATGGGTTTCGATAGCAATTATTGGTGCTGGTATAGAAATCCAATGCTTTGCTTTTCATAGTGGACCAGCTAGGCACTGTGAATAATCCTACAACTTCTTCAAGTTATGATCCTAAAACTTCTCAGTTTTATAAAACTCGAGGTGCAATTGTTTTGAAGAGTTAAGACATGATAATTTACTGTACCTCAAATTCACTAGAGTTATAAAAATTCTGGATTTAACCTTGAGTAACAGATATAATAGGTCATCCACTAATTTCAAAGGGCAACTTTTAAAGAAAAAAATTGAGTTGATTAATTAACCTAGAACTAAATGATTAAAAATTATATGTGATTTGATTGATGTATTAAACTAATTGCAAAATCAAAATCAGAACTGAATATCCATCTATCGAATGGATTAAGAAACTAAGGTGGTGGTTTCACCACTCATTATTCTGAGTATTCTCTCTCACTGCACAGGAACATCAATTATTAGACCAATTCAGTTATCCAAATGTGTTCGAACATGAGACTAAGTTCATGGAAAAATATCACTCGTGACATGACATGATATTCTGGAGGTCATTTACTCATCCCTCTAAAAAATGTCCACGGTAGCATCAAGGAGTTAACGTAGAAATCTCTACGTTTCTAGTCTTTTGCACACATTTGTGATATCTAAAAACCCAACATGTATACAAGGTGGTGATCGAGCATAGAGAATGTCAGTTAATGAGAAATTTATAACAATTATTGTCCATACATTATTTAGAGATGCTATTACAAGAGAAAATAGTCAAGTAGTGGACTACTCCCTAGACCCTAGTAGCAGACTACTCGCTACACATGGTAATGCTAGAACAAGTAGAAAGAGGGAGAGAAGGGGAGATGTGGAGAGAAAGGTTGTTGTAGTGTGTAGAACCAATCTCCAAGCAATGTGGTAACTAATGCCGCTCCAATCCTCGCACGTCGCTTCCGTCTTGTGTACGTTCGTCAAAAGCCTTAGGTGATGACTTGGCTCTTCAGTGAAAGCTAAGTTGAACATGAGGGGTGTGGTCCTCTAGGCACCACCATGCACATATCTTTTGTATGGTGGTTGGTGGTCCCACAAGTGCACACACCAAATTGGCCATTGTCTGTTCTTGCGTTTACAAGACTCTGATAGTCGACCAAATAGCTTGGCTATACGGTCGACTAGCCTTCTATTGCGACGCCATGGCACTGTGCCAGCCAATCATCCAACTTGGGTAGCGAATCGTATGCTTGGCTCGAGTGATTTCTTGTAGCTTTAGTAGTCGAGCGACTGGTTTAGCTAGTCGCTCAACTAGCCTCTCCTTGCGCCTTGTTGTAAAGCTTCTATTTGTTCGATCTGTGTTTCTAGTCTGTCGATTAGCTAATTGAACTCATGTGAACTTCTGAGTCGCCCAACTAGAAGGACTAGCTAGTGGACTAGCTTGACTAAGTCTTTGAGGTGCTTAGATGGCTGACTACTTGAAGTAGTCGATCGACTTAATAAATTTTAGAGAAGTTTGACATTTACTAATGAAGTAGCTAATTGACTTGCTGGTCTAGTCAGTCGCCTAGTTGGTTGGCTCTTTTCTTTCTTCTTGTGACCTGGTAGCTGATCGACTAAGAGGGCTAGTCAATCAACTAGCTTGCTTTTAAGAGAATCTTTTCTTGCAGCTGTCATGACAATTCCTCACTCTAATAATGTTGATGTGAGGGAGTGAGAAATTGGTGTGTATGTTTTGGGAGCTATGCATTGGTGACTTCATTGAGGATTCATGACCTCTCCTCTTTCACTTGTTCATCCTCCAATATTAAACATAGAAACTAATGAAATTCAAAATAAACTGCGTAAATAAAAAAACAAGTAAAAACCTAAGTGAAATGCAAGATAAAGCCGACAAGGAGTGGCTTAAGTGGTCAACACAGTGTCCCCTAACAAAGGGACCCGGGTTCGAATCCCAGTTGCCTCCTTGATTTACCACCCTCGCGGGCGTTCGGCCTCCGCCACGGGCGTGGGAGGGGGGAATATTTCTCTCTTAATCCCGAAATGCAAGATGAAGATGAAAAAACAAGAATGAAATGTAATTAAAATTATGAATAGACATCCATCAAGCTTTCGGAGAAAGTTGTGGTGCCTCCTCATTTTCCTTGTTTGGTTCAAGCAATTTGAGTTTCTCGAACTTCATCAAGCTTTATCGTCCTCTCCCCATTTTTCTAAATATAAATTGCCTTTATAAGAAAGCACTAGTCCTAGAACAACACATTGTTCTAAAATGAAATATTTGAAACAGTAACCTTTGGTTTCCTTAGGAATATCCAACTAAATTACATTTGTTTGCTTTGGATTATTATAAACTAGCGTTTGAGGGTCATAATAGTAGCCAAGCAATTTAAAAAGCCATTCGAAATAAGCACGTGAAATGAAGATAAATCATAAGAAAACAACATAGCAAAGAACTAGTTTACTCAGTACTTCTACACGACGGAATTATCACATTTTATGCCTTGTTTAAGTTGTCCTGTACAGGCTATACTCACCAATTACAACTACATGTACCGCTCCCAAGTAGTCCACTATAAGGTTTGAGCATTACTATTGCCAATAAGATGTCTCGACCCACCTCGGCTAGTATTAGGTTGCCATGTCTAGTGCATAGGGGCACATGCAAAGTACTAAACTTTTGGTCTGATGTATGATACACCCAAGAACTAGGCTGGTGGAGGGACTACATTTGCACCACTACACTCACTTGTATCTGAGACAAAAGGAGCAGTAGGTGTTTGTTAGCCACTAACGCATTGGGATTGTAATTATGTGCATTGCTTGTGACCTACTGTATCCACAAAAGGGGCACGTCTAGTTAACCTACCTTAATGCAATGGATCATGTATCAGTTGCTCGATTACTTGTTTGGTCCCCTGTTGTATATATCAATTCCTCCTTGTCTTGAATGAGACCCGATTTAGTTGGGATATTTCTAATCCATGTTCAACCCACAATTAGGATCAATTTGGTATCAGAATATCCACCTCCGTTGCCCATAACACCCACCCACCCACCCACCCACCTGTTTCCTCCATGAGCACCGCCGCATTGTAGTTTTTTTGCTTCTCTTCGAGTTGTTCATCTTCCAGAATCAAATGAGTTGAAGCACACGAAAAGACAATCGAAGCCCTTCACAAAGAGCTTCACAAACTCAATCTATGAATTGAAGGAAGCAGAAGGCACTAGGACAAGAATGAGGGGACACTCACCATCATCGTTCCAACAACGATTCTACAACGAAGTGCTGGAGGTTAAACTTCCTTTCATGCAACTTAACCCGCATCCCAAAACTGGCTCACAAAGTGTAATCACCACTGTGAAATGGGCGTGGTGACGTGATGTTGAGGAGCTCAAAATAGCAACTTTCGATCCAAAGGAAGCAATGCTCAAGTGGTTCACCGTCTTCAAGAAATCCACAATTTAACCAATATGGGAGTTCACAATAGACCTATTGAATGCTTCAAAAACCCAATGCTCCCCAACAATTGTAGGAAGATCTCCAAATTCTACCAAAGCGGCTATGTGGCAGTGTATCAAAGGATGTTTGATCTCCTCGCCAACCATGTCCTAGGTGTTCAAGAGAAGCAACTCTCCAAAAGTATCTTTGGTGCCTTGAAGGAGTACCTACAAATCACCCTGAAACTCCATGGCATAGATACATCCATGGACAAACATCTAATTGCTAGGCGAGCTAAAGGACTAGAAGATCTCCAACACATCAGTAAAAAGGGGAAATCGCCAACAACAATACCCCCCTCCAAGCAGCTAGTTCATCCGCTCTGATTCAATGCATGTCATGGCCCGAGGAAGTGAATCACTAAGCGAAGGGTTTGTTCTACAAATGCCCCCAGAAGTACTTCCCTAACCACTGTGCATAAACCTTGTTCACTTCTTAATTGTGATGGATGATGAGGACAAACCAAGCAACATATAGACTGTAGGGCGGACAATGCTCTCTCTTCCCCAAATTCGTGACTGGACGCTTCACTGAGCCAAACACGTGATTCCTCAGACAACACACCAATAATATTATCCATGGCCTTAACAGGCTTTCTTGGCAACCATGCCATTCACCTTTGGGGTTCCATTGCAAGGAAACACACTGCTCGTTTTGATGAATTTGAGAAGTTCACACAACTTCATGGACTCGAAGGTTCTCATAGACCATTGAGAAGAACAAATTTGCCTGACTAAGGGACCAATGTAGGTCGCTGGTGAAGGCTTTGTTGAATACAACAACGTCAAAGACGCACCACTGCAATTACAAGCTTTCTTTTTTTCAATACCAACTTCCTCGTCCTACCCATCAAAGCCTTTGATGCGGCCTTAGGAGGGGAATAGCTCGAACAATATGACCCTCCATCTAAATCTTAGCCAAAATACCGTCCAATTCCCTAACACATCACCCTCATTTTCCTTTGTCGGCCTCCTCACACTAAGAGTCGACCTAGTGGCTGAGGAAATGCCTGCACAAATCCTATCTAGTGCGTGAGACATCAACTTCCTAACATTAGTGTCGATAATCAACCCACACCCACGCCACAAGGACACAAAGGTGGCCAAATTGTTGAAGAAGTTCTAAGGTATATTAGATGACCCCAACAGACTACCATGCATCAGTTCACATGACCACTACATCCATCTTGTTTATGGAGCAAAGGTAGTAGTTGGAACTTGCTATTTTTACCCCACTTCCAGAAACTAGAACTCGAGCGCTAAATACATGATCTTAGACCAAGGGCTTATCCATTCAAGAACTGATCCTTTCTCATCTCCTGCACAATTTTAGTCAAGAAGTCTAATGGCAGTTGGAGATTGTGCGATGACTACAGAGCGTTGAGCTCCAATATAATCAATGATAGAATCCCAATCTCGTCAATAGATCTCTCTAAGATAGGCCTTTGCTCAGGCCACCACGAAATCCTTGACAACCCACCAGACGCCAAAAAATAGTATTCACTGCCCATTTCGACCATTATAATATTTGGTGAGAGTGCTCGGTTTATCAATGCTCCATCTACCTTCCAGAATCTCGTAAAGAACATCTCTTGGCCCTTTCTCTGCAAATGTATCCTCGTTTTCTTCGATAATCTATGGCAACTACAACATGTCCTTCAGGTGCTAAAACAGGTCTTCATGTGCTGCAGGCCACTCAGCTACACGTAGAGTCCTCCAGGTGCTGTTCAAGTCACCCCAAGTGGGATACCTAGGCCAAATTTTGTTGTCGACAACAGTCACGACTGATTCTGAGAAGCTCTCTTTCATCAATATTGTAGAAGTAGATGCCACAAAGCAACATGCAATGCGGATTACGTGAGGGTTCATGACCCCTCACCCTTTTATTAATAGAAACATGGAGAAATTACATAAAGGTCCAACAATATATAGAAATTACAAATAATAGAATATAAAGAGATATATTAACACTCCCCCTCAAGCTGGAGCGTACACATCATGTATGCCCAGCTTGTTGCAAAAGTTCTGAAACGTTGCTGGATTCAATGGCTTTGTGAGAACATCTGCAAGTTGATCTTCAGATTTGACGTGCAGAATCACAACAGTGCCATTCTTGATCTGATCTCTAATGAAGTGGCAGTCAACCTCTATATGCTTAGTTTGTTCATGGAAGACATGATTCTTGGCAATGTAGATAGCAGCTTGATTGTCACATCTGAACTTTATGGGAGACGAAACAAGAATCTTTAACTCAGAAAAGCACGGATTGAACCCACGACAACTCACAACAGGCATGAGCCATTGCTCGATACTCAGCCTCCGTGCTTGATCTATCCACAACATTCTGCTTTTTGCTTTTCCAGATGATTAGGTGATTTCTTAGAAACGTGCAATACCCAGAAGTAGACCTCCTGTCATTCAGATTACCAACCCAGTCTGCATCTGCATAACCAGTAAGAACAAGAGTAGACACAAGAGTCTTGGGTCTATAGTAGGTGATCCCCTTACCGGGTGCACCCTTTAGATATCTCAGAATACGGCAAATTGCTATCCAGTGTGACTGTCGTGATGAGCTCACATGCTGACTCACCACTCCTACAACAAAAGAAATGTTAGGGCGAGTAACTGTTAGATATATCAGTTTACCAACAATTTTCTTGTAGTATCCTGGATCTGGATAATCAGTATCATTAGTCATCTTCTTCACATGATAGTCCATAGGAGCAGACACCAGCTTGGATTCACTCCTGCCAATTTCCTGTAGTAAATCCAGCACGTATTTCCTCTGAGACAAATTAGTACCTGCATGAGATCTAAGTACTTCAATGCCCCAAAATATCTCATCTTGCCCAGATCCTTTATATGAAAGTGCCCCTGCAATCCTTCCTTCACACGTGATATGCCTGTAGAATCATTGCCAGTGATAACTATATCATCAACATATACAACAATAATGATGGATCCAGCAGAAGAGCTAGAATAAAATAAGCAGTGATCAGTCATAGAACGAGAGAAGCCCATCTTTAGTACAACATCACTGAACTTATTAAACCAAGCTCTAGGAGATTGTTTTAATCCATAGATGGCTTTCTTCAATCTACACACCTTCTGACACTCCCCCTGAGCAACAAAACCAGGAGGTTGCTCCATGTACACCTCTTCCTGTAGATCACCATGGAGAAAGGCATTCTTGACATCAAGCTGAAATAGAGGCCAGTCAAAAGTAGTAGCCAGAGAAATAAGAATCCACACTGAATTCAGACGAGCCACCGGTGAAAAGGTCTCAAAGAAATCAACTCCATATGTCTGAGTGTTGCCCTTTGTCACCAGTCTAGCCTTCAACCTCTCAACTGAACCATCTGGATTATGTTTTACTGTGAATACCCATCTGCAACCCACAACATTTTTACCTGAAGGTAAGTCAATAAGTTCCCATGCGTTGTTTTGTAGAAGAGCAGACATTTCCATATGCGTTGCCTGTTTCCAGCCATTCATAGCATCAAGATGATTTCTTGGAATGACCACAAAATCAATCCCAAGAGCAAATGATCAGGCATGCTTAGATAATTTCGATAAACAACACACATTTGCAATAGGATGTCGAATAGTACAAGAACGAGTACCTTTGTGAACAACAACGGGAACATCAAGGTCAGATGGTTCTTCAGGAATCTCTTGAGTAGAGGAAGATGGGGAAGGCTCAGAGACCGGAGTAGCTACCTCCTCTAGATCATGTCTGCCTCGTCTGCTGTAAACATGCAGATATTGTTGAATTAAAGTATCACCTGCTGGGTGCTCTTCCTGAATTACAGTATAGTCAGGAATGATAGGTAGCACTCTCTCACTGATGTCTGATGGTGGCATTCTCTCACTTTCACACAATTGCTCCCCCTTACTGGGAACACTAGAGAAGTATGGTGTGGATTCATGGAAAATCACATCCCTAGACACAAACATACGACGGAAACTGGGACAATAGCGCTTGTATCCTTTGCTAGTGTTGGAGTACCCAAGAAAAAGAGTCCTAATAGACCTAGGGGATAACTTATCAACCTTAGGATCAAAATTGTGGGCAAAAGACGTACAACCAAACACTCTGAGAGGAACATGGAAAGGTTGATCCTTGGGACATAAGATAGAGAACGGAGTATGTCCTTGAAGCACGGAAGAGGGTTTCCTGTTGATAAGGAAACATGCAGTAAGTAAAGCATCAGACCAGAACCTCTTAGGAACATTGGATTGAAACATAATGGTCCTGGTAATATCAAGAAGGTGACGATTTTTCCTCTCAGCTACCCCATTTTGTTGAGGGGTGTTAGGACAAGACGTACGGTGAATCATCTCAACGGAGCTACAAAAATCAGCCATAGCACTTTGAACATATTCCAAGGCATTATCAGATTGAAGAATTTTAATATTGCAATCAAATTGAACTTTTATTTCTTGATGAAAATGCTTGACAATGGATTACACAAACTCTCGACTTTTCAACAAATAAATCCATGTCATGCGAGAAAAATCATCCACAAAGGAAATAAAATAGCGAAAACTGTTACATTATGTATCTCCTATTTTATATAGCCTGTTATTTGTTTTGCTATTTCTCTTTTATATATGGACCTCTCTGTAATTCTTTCAGTATTATATATATGAGGGTGCACACATTGTGCAACCCTGAGCTTTCTGCAAACCCTGACTCTTTCACATGGTACCAGAGTAGGTCGTAACCTAGCCGTCTTTCCCTCCCTCCCTCCCTTCTCTCTCTTCCTCTTCTTCCCTCTCCCCCCCCGCAGCAGCAGCAAGCCGCCGCCGGCTGCAGCCCGTCGGCCGCACAGCTGGCTGCCTCCGGCCGTCGCTGGCAGGGCTGCCGCCCATGTAAGGGCCGTCTGTCCTCCTCACACCGCTCGTCTTCTTCCGCTCGTGGCTCCGTCTAGCCTCCTGGCTCGGTGTGCCGCTAGTGCTTGAGCAACATCTCCAATTTTTTGGTTTTTGTTCGCACAGCAGACGCACTGTCGGGTGGTCGTCTTCTACGGGACCACTGAGCTGCCTGTAGATCTGGACTAGTTTCGTCTTCAGGGGGAGATCGGAGAGTTGTTCGTCTGAGGGACAACCTTCAGTTCGTGTTCGTCTGTGCCTGCCTGCCCGTGTAAGCTTCGTCCTCCGGGTTTCTCTGCTACGCTTAGGCGTAGTTCGTATGTGAGAGGTCCGTGATAATTTTGTGCCTGCTTCTGCCTGCCTGACGGCATAGTCCGTCTCCTAATTGTTCCTACTTGCCTGTGCCTGTCTTCCTGCCTGCCCTCATGGCGTCTTCTGGAGATGACATCTGGAGAGACTCGCGCCGTCAAGTTACCACTGTTAAACTTGACGGCCGCAATTACCAGCTTTGGGTGTGCTCCTTTGTGATATATGCCAAGTCACAAGGGAACTACTCTCATCTGATTCACACTAGTCCGCCTCAGCCTGCAGAGGAGGCGGATGCAAAGGACGTCAAAGCTTTTGATGATTGGGTCCGTGACGACTCGACTGTGATGACTTGGATTCTCAACAGCTCCATTGAGAAGATCAGTGCCACTTTACTTCGGCTGCCTACGACGAAGCAGATGTGGGATCAGCTCGCCGATACCTACTCTCATAGTCAGAATCCCAAGAAGGTCTTCGACATAACCAAGCAACTGGGGCGACTCCAATTCACGGGATCTGACATATCATACTACTTCTCCACCTTCACTGGCCTGTGGGGTGAGTTGGAGACTTATCACCCGCTGTCTACTGATCTGGCGACTATGCAGAAACAGCGGGCGGAATTACAGCTGATACAGTTTCTGAGTGGCTTGCCAGAGTCCTATATGGGTGTTGTGGATCAGATCTTGGCGAGTGATCCACTCCCTACTCTGCAGGGTGCCTACCAGCGTCTCCAACGCCTTTCTTCATTGACACTGCCTACTCATACTGAGACTGGAGACTTGACTGCCCTGGCTACTTGGGCCGGACGTGGCCTTTCCACTGATGGCTGTCCTCCCCTGGGTACAGGACGGGGACGTGGACCTGTTGCTGGACGAGGAGCCCCTTCAGCTGCCCCATCTTCTGCTGCTGCGCGTCCTTAGCAAGGACAACGCGTGTGTACCTTCTGCGGCCGGTCTAACCATATTGAAGAAAAGTGTTGGGAAAAGTATGGTAAACCGGCTTGGGCCAATGCTGCTGCAGATTCATCATCTACTTCTTTTGAGGGTGTTGCTCCGACGTCTGAGCCAGAAACTACGGGAGCGACCGCAGACTACATTTGTGCTGAGGTGGAACGCCTCCTTGAGCGTACTGGCTCTTCGACTGCTGCTTCTACTAGTAGAGCACATGCTGCATACTCTGGTTATGATACTGCATTCCTGAGTTCCTCCTCACCTTCTACTTCTGGTAATACTAAATGGGTGATAGATTCTGGTGCCTCTGCACATATATCTGGCAATAGATCTCTGTTTAAAACTTTATCTAAACCTGCCCGTAACTCTTCTGTTATGCTTGCTGATGGCTCAAAGTCTTCGGTCTTTGGAGTCAGTGATATTGTTTCTCAGTTTTGGCTCAAGTCTGCCTTATATGTGCCTCGATTTCCTCTGAACTTATTATCTGTCAGCAAAATTTTACGAAGTTTGAACTGTAGCCTGACATTTGTTCCTGGTTCATGTGTTTTTCAGGACCTTCGCACGAGGACGAAGATTGGTGGGGGGTATGAAGGTATTGATGGACTATTTTACTTGGACCAGTTACCGAGATCAGAGAAAGCTGCTGTGGTATCTGCTTTATAAGCTTCTGTTTCTGCACTGCAGTGGCACTACAGGCTGGGACATCCATCGTCAGAGAAGCTGCATCATTTAGTTTCGGATATTGGCAGTTGTAATTTTCAGTGTGAATCGTGTCAGCTGGGAAAACAAACTCGTACTGTGTATCCTAGACGTAGTACTGTGAGCAGTAAAAACATTTTTGATTTAGTTCACTCTGATGTATGGGGTCCATGCCATGTACCGAGTTTGTCTGGTTACAAGTATTTCATTCTATTTATTGATGACTTTTCTAGGACTACTTGGTTGTTTCTATTAAAAAGTAGGTCCGAAGTGCTGTCTACTATCAAGTACTTTTTTGCTGAAATAAAAATGCAGTTTGGTTTGCCTGTTAAAGTTTTCCGCACCGATAATGCTTTAGAATTTGTTAAGCAAGAAGTGGCGGTTTTCTGTAAATCTGTTGGTACGCTCCACCAGACTTCATGTGTCTATACCCCACAACAAAATGGTGTCGCTGAGCGAAAAAATAGACACTTATTAGAGGTTACCAGGACTATCATGATGCATTCTCATGTGCCCCGCTCCTATTGGCCTGAGGCTATTCTGACTGCGTGTTTTCTGATTAATAGGATGCCATCGTCTGTTATTGGAAATAAGATTCCTATACAGGTTCTACAACCTGGAACTTCTTTGTTTGCTGTGCCTCCTAGAATTTTTGGGTGTACCTGCTTTGTCCGATTACTCGACCCACTTATGATAAGTTGTCTCCTCGAGCTGCTAAGTGTATTTTTCTGGGCTATTCTAGAACTCAAAAGGGTTACAGGTGTTATAATCCCAGTACCAGAAAATGGTTTACTAGTAGTGATGTTGTCTTTTTTGAAGATACACCGTATTATTCTTCAGCAGGAGATAGTTTGCAGACAGACATTCTTGCATCTCCGTTTCCTGTTATTTCTGACTGTGTGCCTGTGCTGAAAATCAAGATCCTCCACTTATTGTTTATCAGCGCAGGAATAGAGCACCTTCTACACAAGTACCCCCCCCCCCCCCCCAAGATAACCAATCTTCTCCTCCAGAAGGTTCTGCTGCACCTGAGGTACACTCTGACCTTGACATACCTATTGCACTTAGAAAGGGTACTCGTTCCTGCACTTCTCATAGCATTGCTCAGTTTGTATCTACTACTCATCTGAATACTCAATCTAGCAATTTTGTATATGCTTTATCTGCTGTGGCTGTACCTAAGAATGTTCAGGATGCATTGAAAAGTACTGCTTGGACATCGACTATGAAAGAAGAAATGATTGCTCTTACTGACAGAGACACTTGGGAGCTGGTGGATCCACCTCCTCAGTGTAAGCCTGTGGGCTGCAGGTGGGTATATGCCGTAAAATATCAACATGATGGTACGGTTGAGAGGTTGAAAGCACGGTTAGTTGCAAAGGGCTATACTCAGACATATGGCATTGATTATTTTGAGACTTTTTCTCCTGTTGCTCGCCTTACTCTGTCAGGATTCTTCTATCTGTTGCGGTGAATCTGAACTGGCCTCTTCTGCAGCTTGATGTGAAAAATGCTTTTCTGTATGGTGACTTGCAGGAAGAGGTGTATATGGAGCAACCTCCTGGGTTTGTTGCTCAGGGGGAGTCTCATAAAGTATGCAGGCTTAAGAAGTCTATCTATGGGCTCAAGCAGAGTCCTCGTGTCTGGTTTGATAAGTTGAGCAGGATCATGATTGATTTTGGTTTTCTGAGGTCACAGGTTGACCACTCTGTGTTCACAAAAAAGACTTCAGCAGGTATTACTGTTCTGATTGTATATGTTGATGACATTATTATTTCTGGCAGCGACTCTCTTGGTATTCAGGCTACCAAAGATCATCTGGGCAAGCACTTTGCTACAAAAGATTTGGGCAGACTTCGGTATTTTCTTGGCATAGAGGTCTCTAGAAACTCTAATGCCCTGGTGCTTTCTCAGAGAAAGTATGTTCTTGATATTCTGCAGGAGACTGGTATGCTTGGAGCAAGACCTGCGGATACTCCTCTCGATCCCAATGTGAATTGGGATGATGATTCCTCTTCTGTGTTTGCTGATCATAAAAAATTCAGGAGGTTGATTGGTAAATTGATTTATTTGACTGTTACTCGTCCTGATATTGCTACTGCAGTGGGTCTTCTTAGTAGGTACCTTGAAAAACCCAAACAGTGTCACTGGGATGCTGTATGTCAAGTTCCGAGATACTTAAAAAAGTCGCCTGGCAAGGGACTTCATTATAAAAAGAATGGGCACTGTGTTCTTGAAGGATATTCTGATTCTGATTATGCAGGCAACAAAGTTGATAGAAAATCTACCTTCGGTTACTGTACATTTGTAGGAGGCAATCTTGTTACCTGGAGGAGCAAGAAACAGAATGTCGTTGCCAGATCTAGTGCTGAAGCTGAGTACAGGGCCATGGCCCATACTGCCTGTGAGTTACTGTGGATGCCTTCTCTTCTGAAAGAGTTTGGGATTGAGTCTTCTTCGGCCATTCCTATGCACTGTGATAACAGAGCTGCCATCTTCATTGCAAATAATCCTGTCTATCATGAGTGCACCAAACACATTGAAGTTGACTGCCACTTCATCAGAGAATCTATTCTTGCTGGCAAGATATGCACTCCATTCACGAGATCAGAAGATCAAGTTGCTGATATCTTCACCAAGCTGCTGGCGAAGAAATAGTTCTGCACATTGATGGACAAGTTGGGCATGATTGACATCTATGCTCCAACTTGAGGGGGAGTGTTACATTATATATCTCCTGTTTTATATAGCCTGTTATTTATTTTGCTATTTCTCTTTTATATATGGACCTCTTTGTAATTCTTTCAGTATTATATATATGAGGGTGCACACATTGTGCAACCCTGAGCTTTCTGCAAACCCTGACTCTTTCACAAAAACCATTATAGCTATTGGTCTTTACAGAACCCCAAAGATCACTGTGGACTAACTCAAAGGGACAAGAAGCTCGTTCATTGACACGACTGGGCCCAAATGTCACTGTACAGTTCACAATATCAACTAATTTTGCAACAAAGAGAAGATTAAAAGGAAATGCAGGCACATAGTGAACAGATTTAGGATGAATTTTATGAGACAGAGAAACAGATCCACTTGCTAACACTCTCCTCAGTGAATTATCTGCTATGGTCACAAATTTGTGAGGAATATGTGAGTCAGTGGAATGAAGTAGTCTCCTCATACCAGTCATATGCTGTGACACTCCAGAATCAACACCCATGAAGAAGTTGAACCAGAAGCCAGTAAAGAGGTAGCCTGATTACCAGTGATAGATGCCAGATTTGCTGAGGAAGAAGATCTCACACTTATATGTTGTGTAGCCAGAATAAATCTATCATATTCTTCCTTTGTGAGTGTGATGCCAGAAGAACTAGGACTTGATGCAGACGGCTCAAAAGACTCAGCAGTACTAGCATAGTTTGCTGCCCCCACAGGTGGTGTGGCAGGTCTACCATGCTTCTTCCAACATTTCTCAACAGTGTGTCCAGGTTTGTCACAGAAGGTGCACTTAGGATGTGCTCCACGTCCTCGGCCCATACCTGTACGACCTCCTCTAACGGCAGCGGCTACAGATGCATGAGAATCTCCAGAAGGCGAGATTGTGGTAGGATCAACTGGTTCAAAATTTGATTGGAAAATCTTTGAGTAGGCTTCTTCTAGTCTGGGAAGTTTGTCAGAGGCAAGGATGACACTGCGGGCTGAACTGCATGAAGAACTCAGGCCAGATAGGAACTTTGCAGTAATCAAGTCATCTCTGTCTTTGACTTGTTCTTGGACAGTTACTGGATGATAGAAGCTCAGCTCTTGAGCAATATCTCGGATCACTCCAAAATATTCTTCTAAAGGCTTGTCTACCTGTCGTTCTGCAAAGAGGCGATCATAAATCATAAACTGACGAAGATCATTCTTGTCTTGGGAGTAATGCTTCTTTACTACATCCCATATGTCTTCGACAGTAGTATAAAACATGAACCTAACAGCAATATCAAGTTCCATGCTCCCCCATAGCCATGCCTTCACCAGACTATTATGACGCTTCCATTCAGCATAGCCTTTGTCAGTAGAAGCAAGAGGATTAGAATCAATATGCCTTGCCTTATCTCGGGATTCTAACACTGTATGGACAACATTCATCCACAAGAGATAATTCTTCCCGTTCAACTTGATGGAGGGGATAGGTGACATCTCGTTGTAGATGGTAGATGCCTTAGTGTCCTCCATGATTCAATGGAGAAATAGGGTGACGGAGAGATACGCGTCATAGAAAGGGTTGAGGGTGACAGAGAGATACATGTCACTGGAAGGATTCAGTGACGGGGAGATACACGTCACGTCAAAAAATTAGATGCGTGTCTGACGCATCCACAACCCCCAAACGAAAATTCCCTAATCACACATGGAGGAGATGTGATTAGGAATTTCCTACGTACGAACAGACCCTTCGGTATGAACTTTAATACGCCATTGCCTTCAGAATTCACCGGAGGAAGCGACCAGAGGAAGGAGCTGCTGGCGGCGGCGGTGCACCTACCCTGGGCCGGCGGCTGCCACCCTGGGCGGCGCGCCGGCCTGCTGGCCTAGGTGGCTGGCGGCGGCGTGGAGGAGGAGAAGAGAGGAGAGAGAAGGAGAGGTTGGGGGCGGCAGCTTGGAGAAACCCTAGGAGCAGCCTTGCTTTGATACCATGTAGAAGTGGATGCCACAAAGCAACGTGCAATGCAACTTACGTGAGGGTTCATGACCCCTCACCCTTTTATTAATAGAAACATAGAGAAATTACATAGAGGTCCAACAATATATAAAAATTTCAAATAATAGAATATAAAGAGATATATTAACGAATACATGGCTGTAACTGTCTACGCCAAAAGGGCTTCATAGAATAATGGTGAAAAAGGACTACACAACTTCAATTGAGGTCCTCGTCTCCTAGGTCAACTAGCCAACTTAGGAAGCAATGTGGAAACCATATTTTAAATTCTAACACACCTATCCGACGTGAACAAACCATAGGGATGCGACTGTATTCATTGGGAGGGAGCTGATACACGCGGGAACCAGGTTGGTGGAGGGACCAATCCCGCTCCACTACACTTGTTTGTACTGGCTCAACAAAAGGAGCAATAGGTGACTGTTAGCCCACTAGTCATTAGAGCATCAATCCGTTGGGATTGTAATCACGTGTATTGCATGTAAACTGGTGTAACCCACAAAAGGGGCACCATGTATATAACCTACTTTTATGCAATAAACTATGTGTCAATTGCTTGTTTGAATCCTTGTTTTATTTGAAACCCCTCCTTGACTTGAGAGAGATACAATTTAGACGGGAAATCCCTAATCTGACGGGTTGCCACCGCCATAACGCTTCATGTCACCCCACAACTAGTATTAATGTCTTGGGTATTTCAGAGGGGCACTAATTCAAACTCCAAAAAGCTAAGGAGAGTGATGCTTGACATCAAACCCCAAAAAGTGCACAAAACCCAGCCAATCAACTAAAAAGGGAAATGGTTCACCGCTTACAACACCAGGTCCTATAGTCAAGCGAAATGGTTAGTGAAGTTGTGGGCCGTCTCCACTTATGTAAGGTTTTACTAACTTTTGCATATCCTCCCACTTGGTTCTTGGACATGGATATCCCAATTCGTGTTCCTTCTCATGACCCATAGGTCTGTTGCAAGTAAGACCGTTTTAATTCCCTAATCGGACCTATTAGGGAAGATCAACAGTACTTAGAGCTCCTAGATCAAAAATGAACTAGGTCTGTACTTAATCATTTTACCAATTACTTGTCTTTAAAATCCATATTCATAATAATCGAGCAATTAGACAAGTTGACTAGCTACTAACATTTTTGGCAGAAAATGTGAAATAAACATTTTAGCCGAATTATACTATTCAAGACACTCATCTTGTGTAAGTTTTATAGGACGTGATCGTAGTATTGTACACAGCAAGTGAATCATCATTATAATAGTGAATACAAAATTTAGCATAATATCCTAAACAATTTATTTCAGGAAGAACCCTTGAGTGGAATTTACGTGGATCTCATATACTTCGGTTAAGGACATCACAACTGTATCTTGCTGTGGAAGAAGTTTTGAATGACTTCTTCGTTTCCGAAGTCCAAGTAGAAACATGCGGCATACTAGTACTGATCTGGGTTGCATTATAGGTTCAAAATCCACTAGATGCATGTTGGGTGGGAACCACTAGTTCTCTCTTGTACACGGATAACCAAATCTAAATCCAAGTGTTACTTTGGTGACATCCAAAATTGAGTGTGTGCTGGTGGATGCCTTAATCTTGACATTGACCTTCATTGAAGAATAATCTAAATCCGTACAGGAAGTGAGAGACTCGGCATGTAAGGATGTGGGGTCACCTTGGAAACTGCACCTCTTGGAATATGAATAATCATACTCTGTGGGTGAGCGTGATGATAGCTGGGATGGAACACATGACTGCCCCCTTGCTTGTAGATGAGCCAATCCACCAGAAAGTTTTAGTGTAGATGTTTGTGCCTTGCTTTTCAGGATGCCGAGGTAACTTGTGAAGTCGTGTGTGCCCATAATACATGCACTACTATGTTATCCACGCAATGCACTAGAAAACTGATACCACATCGTTTAGAGTTGACCGTTCACTTCGGGTTTTATCTCCCCCCCTCTCTTTGTTTCTCCTTCTGGCTAAACTCCAAGGTTTCACACATTGAACTAGCCTGCCACAACAACCACCACATGTATTTACAAAGCAAAGGGGTAGTAGGGTCTTGAAACCCATCAAAACTAGGACTAGGACCACGTGACAGATTAGGAAAATTTGCTAGTTTAGTCTCTTAGATTTTTCCTAGCTGAATTTCTGCCAGCAACTGGCCTAGCCAAACTCTTGTTCCATGGAACTTACTTTTTAGTGTCTAGTTTGAATGTAACATGACAACAAAGCCCTTGCCAACTCTTTATGTAGACAACTATTTGCATGTGACCCCTCTTTAATTTGTTCCTCTTAAATTATTATATTATATCCTCCAAGACCTTATTCCTCTCTCTTTGTCCTCGAACTACACTGGCATTTAGTGACACTAACATTCTGGACCTTGCCTATGGTCACCATGATATGATGGCCCTAGCTACCATTTGCATTTCTCTTTGCTTTCCCCTCCTTATGCTGTTGTTTGCCGCTGTTACAAGTGACAACATAGCAAAGGGTGGGGAGATGGGAGATGGGAAGGAGAGGGGAGAGGAGAGAACAATTTTGGTGGCAACTCCCAGCTGAAAGTAGAAGAAGAAATGTGTAACAACCCCCACGTCCCATGATCGGATGATCCCCATAAATGAGGTCCACAGAGGCGAGGGTAGTCAACTCACATTTCCAAGACTCACAAAAATAACTAATAAAACAAATCATGTCATTCAAGAGATATAACAAGATGTTCAACAGAGTTGGGCTCCAAATAGAGGTACATAACTGAGAATTAAAAACATGGAAAGTATGAGATTGGAATTGAAATACTACTTGTATCCTCCTGGCGTCAATTAGAGTTCTTCACTTCATGGTGTACTCAGTCACAACTTTGCATCATATCCAGATCCCGAGTTAAACCTAAAATGCCGACAAACACGGTCAACATATCGCTATGTTGTGTACGTGGGTGCAACCACAATAATACAGATAACTACAAAATGTTATGTGGCAGTAAATGATCAAATATTTTCCAAGTGTTGTACATCACATTTTATGTTCATGCCACAACTCTGATACCTCATTTGGTGAACTAGTATTTCTTTCAAGATCTTAATTCTCTTTCCTTGGTGGATTTTCAGGTACATACTGGTTTCTATTTATGTACTTAGTGAATATCCCTTACAAGGTTGGAATGGGTTTCTCCTTGTAGTCTGGGAGTGGATTTCTCCCTACAACACCCTTACGGATTCTGACATTGGGGTTAGTTAACATACTTGGATTAGATTATACATGTAAGTTCTTATCGTTTCAGGAATCAAAACAAACATCCATTTTCCAGAATAAGTAGAATTTCAAAAGTTTTGGGAAACTTAAGAGCAGCTAACCATAATAAATCCACATACCTTAATCACAGAACAGAGGATGTCCAATCCAATCATCCAAGACTTAGTCTGAAAATAGTCATTCAACTTAAAAGTGTTACGAATTTTCCAAAAACCTTTTATAGGGTTTGTTAATATATCTTTACTTTGTGTTTATTTCATATTTCATATTACTGCTGTACCTACATGTAATTTTCCCTTTACTATAAATAGAGAGGAGAACCCTATTGGGTCTCTGACGTTGCCTAGTGCAACACACACAGATCCGTCTCCCGTACGCTAACATGGTATCAAGAGCAAGTTGATCCGACGCCGCCGCTTCCGCTCCTCTCCCCCCTAGCGCCGCCGCCCCCCTCCCTCCCTCTCCCTTCTCCACCACAGGGCGCCGCCGGCCCTCTACTTCAGGCCGCCGCCGCCGCCGCTGCCCGGGCGGCTTCTCGGCTAGCCGCCGGCGTGCGGCAGCCGCAGGGGGACTTCCGGTGACGCAGATCCTGCCTGGCTAGGAGTCTCCAACCCCGTCTCTTGCTGCTGGGCCTCCGGTGGCCATCTCTATGCTACCGTAGGCTCATTCGCTCGGAACCGGGGCTTCGTCTTCGTTTTTCGGAAAGTTTCCAGCAACTTTTCGGCTCGTTTTTGGCGGACAATCTTGCTGTTTGAGGACTTCCGGGTGATCCAACGGCTCTCTAAAGCCCTACCCGGAGGTCTAGTCTCTTCCACCGTGCCTTCCTAATCACATCTCCTTCATGTGTGATTAGGAACCTCTCGTTTGAAGGCTGTCGATGCGTCAGTAACGCATCCTCTTTTCAGTTTCTGTTGTGACGTGTATCTCTCTGTCACGGGACGCGTATCTGTCCGTCCACTCAGCCTTCTTTGTGACGTGTATCACTCCGTCACCCATATCCCAGTTGCATCATGGAGAACAAGACCTATTATGAGGTCTCGCCTATTCCGATCAAGCTCAATGGGAAGAATTTTTTGCTATGGATGAATGCGGTCCATACTGTCTTGGAATCGCGCGATCGGGCAAAGTTTGTTGATTCTGCACCTCTCACTAGCACTGACAAAGACTATGCCGAGTGGAAACGTCTTGACAGCCTAGTGAAGACTTGGCTATGGGGTAGCATGGAACCTTCTATTGCTTCTAGGTTCATGTTCTACTCCACCGCTAAGGAGATTTGGGATGCCGTTAAGCAGCACTATGCTCAGGAGAAGAATGCTCTTCACTAGTTTATGATCTATGATCGTCTGTTTGCAGAAAAACAAGGTGATAGAACCCTTGAAGAGTATTTCGGGGTGATTCAAGCTATCTCCCAGGAGTTGAGCTACTATCATCCAGTGAAGGTTGCTGAGCAGATTAAAGATAGAGATGATCTTGTCACTGCTAAATTTCTATCTGGCCTTAGCTCCTCATATGGTTCAGCAAGAAGTGTGATACTTGCATCCGACAAATTACCGAGCCTTGCAGAAGCTTTCTCTAGGATTCAGCAGTCCACTTTTGAGTCAGTTGATCCTACTCCTGTTGTCCCTTCTGGAGATTCTCATGTCTCCATTGCTGCAGCAGTTCGCGGAGGACGACCTGCACCTACACCTGCTGACAGACCTGGCTTGGGCAGAGGACGTGGGACTCGTCCTCGATGCACTTTCTGTGACAGACCGGGACACACTGTTGAGAAATGCTGGAAGAAACATGGGCGACCTGCCGCCCCACCTGTTGGAGCTGCCAACTGTGCTACTTCAGACTCTACTACTGCGAGCTCGAGTTCCTCTGGCATCACACTTACTCAGGAGGAGTATGACAGGTTTATTCAGGCAACTCAACATTGGAGTATGGGCGCCTCATCTGCTTCTACAGCACATCTTGCCTCTACAGCGGGTAATCAGGCTACATCTTTTATGGCTTCTGGATCCGCAACTCCCTGGGTGGTTGACTCTGGTGCCTCCCAGCACATGACTGGTATGAGGCGATTGCTCCGCACATTTGACTCATATATTCCTCACCCATCTATTACCTTGGCAGATGGTTCTGTGAGGAAGGTGGTAGCTAGTGGTTCTGTGTCCCTTACACCAGATATTGATTTGAAATCTGTTCATTTTGTACCTGAATTTCCATTCAATTTGCTTTCTGTTGCCAAGTTGATTGACACTGTAAACTGCACAGTAACATTCGGGCCTTCTTGCTTTGTTTTACAGGATCTCAAGAGTTTGAAGATGATTGGTGGGGGGCCTAGGAAAGGTGATCTCTACCTCTTTCCTGGTGATTATCTACCTCGCCATCCACCTCCTGCTCCAGTTTCCTCCGCCATGCTGAGTGGTTCCCCCCTGCTGTGGCATTGCAGATATGGCCATCCTTCCTTAGAAAGCTTGAAGAAGTTGGAACCCGATCTAGCTCATGTGTCCTCTTTAGAGTGTCAGTCCTGTCAGTTGGGCAAACATCATCGGTTGTCCTATCCTGTTCGTGTCAATAATCGGGCTTCTAGTCCGTTTGAGTTAGTCCATAGTGATGTATGGGGTCCTGTTAAAAACCAGAGTTATAATGGTTTTAGCTATTTCATTTCTTTTGTGGATGATTACTCTCGCATGACATGGATTTATCTTTTAAAAAGTCGTGAATCTGTGCTTTCCATTATCAAACATTTTCATAAACAAATTCAGGTTCAATTTAACTGCAATATCAAAATTTTTCAATCTGATAATGCCCTTGAGTATGTTCAGAAAGCGATGAATGAGTTTTGCAGTTTGGTTGGTATGATTCATCACACCTCTTGCCCTCACACTCCTATGAAGAATGGTGTTGCTGAGCGAAAGAATCGCCATCTTTTGGATATCACTAGGTCTATCATGTTTGAATCCAATGTGCCTAAACGTTTCTGGTCTGAAGCTCTTCTCACTGCCTGTTTTTTGATTAATCGGCAGCCCTCTTCTGTTTTGCATGGACGCACTCCCTTCTCTGTCTTACGCCCTATGGATAAACCGTTTCATGTTCCGCTTCGGGTTTTTGGTTGTACATCCTTCGTTCATAACTTTGATCCCAAACAAGACAAACTCTCTCCTAGGTCCTTGAAAACCTTGTTTCTTGGTTACTCTGGTACGAGTAAAGGTTACAAGTGTTATTGCCCGAGTTTGCGTCGTATGTTTGTTTCTAAGGATGTCACCTTTCATGAAACCAGTCCATATTTTGCACATGCTATGAGCAAGGGGGAGCAATTGAGTGAGGGAGTGCCACCCGCAATTCAAAGTGAGGGAGTGCCACCTATCATTGTTGAGGACATACCGCATGATCCACCTACCATTCAACCCTATACCCAGGTTTATCACAGGCGAGGTAGACAGGATCCAGATGAGGTAGCGGCACCAGTCCATGAGCCTCCTTCGCCATCTTCTACTCAAGAGATTCCTGCAGAGGCTTCTGACCTTGATCTTCCTATTGCTGTCCGGAAAGGTATACGTTCATGTACTATTCGACATCCCATATCGAATGTATGTTGTTTGTCGCACTTATCTACACAGGCTCGTGCATTTGCTGTTGGGATGAACTCCATTAAGATACCAAGAAACCACTTAGAGGCTCTAAAGGACAGTGGCTGGCAGCAGGCAATGCAGGTGGAAATCTCTACTCTGATTGACAATGACACATGGGATCTTGTTACTTTACCTGCGGGCAAGAAAGTTGTGGGCTGTAGATGGGTCTTTACAGTCAAACACAACCCTGATGGATCGATTGAGCGGTTGAAGGCCAGATTGGTAGCAAAAGGCTACACACAGACATATGGAGTGGACTTCTTTGAGACTTTTTCTCCAGTTGCTCGTCTCAATTCTGTGCGGATCCTTATATCTCTAGCTACTACTTTTGATTGGCCTCTTTTCCAGCTGGATGTCAAGAACGCCTTTCTTCATGGGGATCTTCAAGAAGAGGTGTATATGGAGCAACCACCAGGTTTTGTTGCTCAGGGGGAGTGTCAGAAAGTCTGCAAATTGAAGAAGGCTATCTATGGGTTAAAGCAATCTCCTCGAGCTTGGTTTGACAAGTTCAATGCTGTTGTTTTACAGATGGGCTTCTCTCGTTCCATGACTGATCACTCTCTATTTTATTCAAATTCTTCTGGTGGGTCCATAATTATTGCTGTCTATGTTGATGATATTGTGATTACTGGCAGCGATTCTACAGGCATATCACGTGTGAAGGAAGGACTACAACAACACTTTCACACAAAGGACCTGGGGAAGCTGAGATACTTTCTAGGGATTGAGGTTCTTAGATCCCATGCAGGTATAAATCTCTCCCAGAGAAAGTATGTGCTTGACTTGCTACAGGAAACGGGTATGACTGATTCTAAGCCCGTATCCACTCCTATGGATTATCACATCAAGGAGATGGAAGATGATACTGCATATTCAGATCCAGGTCATTACAGGAGAATAGTTGGGAAGTTGATTTACCTAACTGTCACAAGACCTGATATTTCTTTTGCTGTTGGAGTAGTAAGTCAACACATGTGCACACCACGACAGTCACATTGGACAGCTGTATGCAGGATTCTGAGATATCTGAAAAGTGCTCCTGGAAAGGGGATCACTTATTATAAACCCAAGAGTCCTCTATCTTCTTTGACTCTCACAGGTTATGCAGATGCAGATTGGGCTGGTAATCAAAGTGATAGAAGATCCACATCTGGCTACTGCACCTTTCTTGGTGATCATCTGATTACTTGGAAGAGCAAGAAACAACAAGTGGTAGCACGGTCTAGTACTGAGGCTGAGTACCGTGCTATGGCACATGCATGCTGTGAACTGCAATGGATCAAATCTGTCTTATCTTAGTTGAAGATTTTGATTCAAACTCCCATGATTCTCAAGTGTGACAATCAATCTGCTATACATATTGCCAGGAATCCTGTCTTTCATGAGCGCACAAAGCATATAGAGGTTGACTGTCATTTCATCAGAGATCAGATAAAGAATGGCAATGTGGTGACGCCATATGTCAAGTCTGAAGATCAACTAGCTGATATCTTGACAAAGCCATTAGGTCCAGCAGTGTTCCAGAATTTATGCGGCAAGCTGGGCATCCACAATGTGTACACTCCAGCTTGAGGGGGAGTGTTAATATATCTTTACTTTGTGTTTATTTCATATTTCATATTACTGCTGTACCTACATGTAATTTTCCCTTTACTATAAATAGAGAGGAGAACCCTATTGGGTCTCTGACGTTGCCTAGTGCAACACACACAGATCCGTCTCCCGTACGCTAACAGGGTTTTTAGCAAGGTTCTAAGGGTTTGGGTTTGGTGTTGGACTAGGTTTAGATGGAACCTGGGTTTGCATTGCTTCATGCTAACTTTGGGTGAAAATCTGAAAGTCATTCAAAACCCTTAGTTTCATCATCTACATTCAAGGTTGTGATCATGATCTAGCTGGGAAAATCATAAGGTTTGAATTAGATCACCATTTGGATAATCATTCCTAAAGTCATACGATCGTCCCATTGGATCATTGTTGTCATCAAGATCGATTTTTGATTTCAAGATTAAATTCAAGTAATGTCTGTATCGAGTTATATATAGGGGTTTTTAGATCATTAGGTTTGATTACCATTTGTTATTAACTTAAGTTCTAGATCACGAACTTATTTCATATTAACATATGTATTATTACAAGCGAAATATGATCTAGGATTTTCAAATTGTATTGAAGGTACTATTCCCAATTAGATCTAACATTGTGTGAGGTCAATAAAATTACTGATCTGATCATATCCAGGGTCTAGGAGTTTATATTATTCAAGATTAAGTTATTTTCAACTTTAAAATAGCTAAACGAACAATGGAAAACTATGTGGATATTACTTGCAAATAATTTTTAATGTGTTCAATGGAATTTTCGTATCAATTTTGACTACCTATATGCAAGGAATGAGGTTTCCTCCAAATTGGAAAAATTTCGTTAAAATTTTGGATATTTATGGAATGGTATCGAAACATGCGACTGTGTTGATTTTGGTCAAAACTGCTACCAAGATTGCATTTATCAAAATTTCGACAAAAATTCAATGATTTTGACGAATTTCGCCAAATTTTGATTGTTTTCAAGGTTTTTTATGCACAACTAAATTTTTTTGATTGCAATCCTTGGTGTTTATTGTTGTTTTTTGAAGAGGAGTAAAGGGGGATAGGGGTTATTTGACCATTTAGTACTCATACGTAGTATACTTATATTTGACCATTTAGTACTCATACATAGTATACTTATAGTATATCATAATTGCATTGCATTCCCTAATATTTGCTATTCAAATTATTTAATACTTATGCAATTCTGGTTTATGCTGTTTTTATTTTCTTCAATGTGGACGTCATGTATCCTAGCGGCGGTTTGTTAGACAATGAGGTTGCTAGAAAGCCAACCACACTTTTGTTTGGAAACATTGCACTAGTGTTCTTTGGGCCAATGAAGTGATGGACTATTGAGTCAATATCAACAACAAACTATCAACCCAAGTAAAATATGTGGAGATGCCCTACATATCCCACATTTGATCTTATAGCACAAATAAGTACATGCATGTTATATAGCCCATACTTCAAATTTACATAACTTGATTCCTGCATGTTGTCATCAAAACCCTTCATCGAAAATCCCCAGGAAACAAGAAAGTTTCCTTACCTCCCACATGAAGGACCTCCCAACCTACCCCCATATAAAATTTTATTGCATAAAACTATGCATTTAGGTGTAAAGATCATGCTTGCAAAATTTGACGCTTAATTCATTCATTTTGGCATCGAATCGGGCATGATTGCATTTATCGAGATTGCCATCGAAATTTCATAAATTTCCATTTCCACACCGTCATAATGGCATCAAAATCAGATACTTCATTCCTTGCTTATATGTCATATTTGGACAGAGGAGTCATTTTCTAGATTTTTTGTACAATCATGTATTGATTTAAATTTCCATTAGAGAGGGTGGGAAATACCTTAGTTCACAAAATATTGTAGCCATTGATCTTGGGACACGGTGGTCCGGGAGATATCTGATGGCTGTGTTTTATTGCCTGTACTCAAATCCGCATCTACAGAGAGGAGGTTGGTCGCACGATCTAAGCTATTGGATTATTGACTCGAGTCGATCCAGTGGTTGCAACCTTCGTCTCTTCCACGGGGCCTAGCTAACGTGCGCATGCCGGTGCTGTGGTAGTTGGCTCGCCACGGCTGAAAGGACATAGGGAAGTAGGACTCAAGGAGCCCCCTTAGAGGTGCCGATCGGCCTTAGAAAACCTTTGCACGGTTGGTGGTGGTCTCAGTGCGTGCCTCAGTGACTCATGGTGGAAATGGCTAAGGTGGAAAGAGTTGGAAAAGGAGTATAAATAAATTGCAAAGTGGTAGGAGGTATTATAGGTCCAATGTAGGTTGCAGTAGGGTTAGAGGTTTCTATGGTGGCCGTAATGAGAGTTAGTGGGGGCGAGGGGTTTGTTCTTGGCAGTCAAGGCACTGATTGCCCTCGATCCACCCATAATCGATGCTGGATTAGTTAAAGGAGTTGAATGGCGGGGTTCCATGAGGTGTGGAGGTGATTGGCGAGAGGAAGATCCAAAGACTGGGTGAGGAGGGCCTTGATGTTCTTTCCTTCTTTGATGAGAGGTTGAAGATGGCCCTCAGATTCTAGATTTGGGTCAGATGGTGCTCAGGCTGCAACACAGATCAAGGGGGCTGGATCTTGGTCCGATAAAGTCCCATGGCACATTAAATTGATTAATCACATTAAATACTGACCAAATCTATAATCCTATTTAAAGAAATGCATTTCTTCTATATTTTCTATAGGGTTCTAGGAAAGTTCAATTACATTGAAATTTTGGGGTTCCCTTATACTCTCTTCTTGCTATAATAAAAAAGATGGCATTAAAATAGATAAGTCGAAAGCCCTTTTCTTGATCTTTAATGTAGGGAAATATGGGCACACAGTAGGCAGCGGAAACAAAAATTTATCTATCCATATTCCCTAGAACGACAAGATTGCATCAACAACTATGTAATGAGAATGATTGTTTAACGAGTTCATACTTGGTCCTGGAGCAAGTCCAACGACTATAACTCATTGCAGTAGTCATGCACTCCTAGTTGCACTTGGACAGTGTTTGTGCAACTTCTGGTCTTCATCAAGGACAACAGACTTGGACGACATCTGCAGCAACTTCTCCACGGACTGCAGGCTGACGTTGTCCTCCTAGCTGGAAAAGAATCCACACCTCTAGAGAAGTCCACACGAACCACCTAGAATTCCTATTGTTCTACTAGAACACACATGAAGGAGTTGTCCTTCCCATTGGTGTACTAGTCACCAACTTGCTCTCCCACAATTGTTTCTCCTTCGCTATCCCTCCCTTTAGCGCGTAGGACTTGCTCGCACTCTCTATTGGTTACCACAACCAGAGAGGACAACAATTGTTAGAGGTAATTGAGTTGTGTTTCTGGGAAGACCCCAATACCCTTCTATTTATAGGAGGGGTTAGGGTCTGAGTTCCCAGTATGTGTGAGAGTGGAAGGGACTGAAATTTCCATGAATTAGTTGCCCTACAACAGGTGAACCGGTCAGTTCATTGGTGAACGGTCGGCTGGCACAGTGAGTCGATCGGTTCACTCAGTGAGCCGATCGTTTCACAGTGTTTTCCAATCGCAATTGAATTTGTAATTCGTTTCCAATTAGTGTCCAACATTAATTCCTTGTACCAATCAAATTGAAAAAGTGAAACGATCAAGTATTCTTATGAAGGGAAAATCACAGAAGCTTCGGTTGGCATGACCGAGCCGATCGGTTCACTAGGTGAACCGGTCGTCTCACCGACCCGAAGCCGATCGGTTCACCCAGTGAGCCAATCAGTTGGTGTCCAGACATGCAAAATTCAACTAATTAAATTTTCAATCAACCTGACATCCTAACTAGTTAGTCCAACACTTGAACTTGATGATTCTGAGTCTGGTCAGTTATTGGTTTAATTGAATACCTAAACATCTTTAGTAATCAACTTAAACATCATTCAAGTAATATTGACCAAGGTTCGACTTTGGGCGTTGGTTGTGGTGCAACACTGGCTGACATTTGATTGGGCACGCCGTGGGGTCCTTCCCATTGACACGGCTGGTCCCAGGGTTTACTCTTGGCTGGGTGGGGTCCAATGTGGTTGGTCCCGGGAGGGGTTCC
Source organism: Alisma plantago-aquatica (assembly GCA_963693085.1). NCBI lineage: Eukaryota > Viridiplantae > Streptophyta > Magnoliopsida > Alismatales > Alismataceae > Alisma > Alisma plantago-aquatica. Next base: position 1,504,953,596 of record OY856409.1, on the reverse strand, counting down.
TCATTATTAAAAAAACTTAAACATCATTCATGGATAATCTCCTCTTCTAGATGAATTCCTATGTGTGTGACCCTACAAGTCCCATATCACGTTGGCAGTGAATGTCCATAACTAGTTTATGACATCACAAGCAAAGAGTGGTGCCTAGTGACACATCATTGCTACCCAAGTGAATGAAAAGTTGGAGAACAACTTCAACCTACAATTTGTGTAAGGTGTTACAATGATTGTCTAATTCCTTTGTCTCTGATATCCAAAATGAATTCGAGGCATGGAATCGTCATCCTCTCAATGTTCAATCCATGTTCCTTGAACTAAGAGCAGACTGTCTGAGACATATGTGACCTCAATATCATATATTGATTCACACGTGTATGCGCATGCGTTTTTCAGTCTCGCTTATCAAGTGGCCATGATATCAAACTCCAGTAGGAGAGACAAATCCCATCTACATCACTCACAACCATCCCCATGTGTCATAGTGCACCCAATCTTCACCTTTATGGCAACCTTTATTCAGGATCACAATGGATGATGTCGAAGCACACCGAACAACATGTGATCAGTGTAGTGACTTCAGGGTTAAGAACCACAATCACCACCTTCACTACGAGAGATGACTATGACCACCATTCATGGTTTCCATGTGTCACTCTTAAGGTGGATCTGTCTGATACGCAGTTCTCTAACAAGTATCTATGTGCTTGGTTTGATATCACATATCATGACTGATGAGATTCTGTCATCAAACAACACACTCTAGTCTTCATAGTCACAAATTCGGTATTCGGGATACGTACGGCCAAGTTGAAAAATTCGGAAATCGGGAATTATGCGGAAAATTCGGATAAAAATCGGTCAACGTACGGTAAAAGTTCGGTCAACTATTCGGAAAAAAGTCGGCAAAAAAGCGGAATATATATATATATACATATATATATACATATATATATATACATATATATATATACATATATATATATACATATATATATATACATATATATATATATATATACATATATATATATACATATATATATATACACATATATATATATACATATATATATATACATATTACTCTAATATTCGAAGAAGGGGAAGAAGTGGGAGCAGCAGGCACAAATCAGGGAAGAAAGGGGGATAATGGAGGAGAAAGATGGAGCGTACATGTAGAATGTCGAGGGTTACTCCTCCCGGTGTGTTGAGGGATAGAGGAGGAAGGTTGGCCGGTTTAGTGGAACCCTGCTACAAGTTAAAAAGGACGTGGAAAAAATAAATGTGAAGCAAAAGTACAGAACTGTTTAAAACGGAAAAACAACGTATTAGACACGTTTAAAACGCAATACGCGAATAAAACGCGAATTAAACGCGTTTAAAATGTATTATTCGGTTTGGAGTTTAAAACGGCCGTCATATACGTCACGTGAATAATACGCATTTTAAACGCGTTTTTTTTCAAAAAAACGGAGTATATTGTGACTATGCTAGTCTTAAGTGTTATTGGTGTCTATCTGCCTTCCACAGTAACAACCGACTAGGGATAATAATAATGTACATACTCTTAACATCCGTATGATCTCATTATTCAAATCACGTACTTGAAGACATACATCATTGAGCATTGTCATTCTTTAGACATTCATTATGTTTCCTCATTATCTCATAACTGAGTGTAACAAAATGAATTGGAAGCTTGCCTTTATTATGATAATCAAATCTGTTGTGTTATATGCCATCACAATCATAATATGATTGGCTCTCTAGGCATACTTTTACCAACATTTAATTCATCCCCTTTTGAAAAATAAAATAAAAGATCTGAAAAATGGGACGACAGTGGTCCGCCGACAAGCTCGTTCTGATCGTCGGACGTAGTACATTGGAACCATAGATGAAATCCTCTTTTGTTCAAATTTTGGTAATGGCTCCACAAAGAAATATCTTATAGAATTGCAGTTGATTGATATTTATACCATTAAGACAATGAATTCCCAAGATCTTGTCCTAAGGGACTTAAGAGCATAATAAACCAAGTATTATTTATGAAAACTTTATTGCATTAAATAATATTTTCAATTACTGCTTCTATGAAAAGGAGGGAAAATTCCTTGTTCTCACAAAATGGGAGGTCGGTCATCATTCATAACCATGTGTTGGTGAAGCATAAAGGAAGAGTAGAATGGCCGTGGGAGGGACCCTGGAAGCACGGATACGACTCTATACACATACACAAACATGGGGCACACATTTCTAAAATTATACGACACAAACATGGCAACATGATAAAAAATGTATATGTTGGTTGTAGGAACTTATTGATAGGTATGTAGCATATATGTATATTTTCATAATCAGATTGAAGTATATCTATCATAGTTGTGCAATTTATGTTATTGTAAATGTAATACTTGGTGATTATGTTATTTTGTCTAGCTTCCTAGCTAATATCAATTTCTACTACAATTGATCAAGACTGATGAACAAAAACACCTTAGAAATTATGATCAAATCAACAAACATTAGATGCAAAGTATATAACATGGAAATATTTGCCTTTGATTAAACACCCCTTTCATAAGACGTCCTAACTTCCAATTGAAATGGGTTAATCTATTTTATTATGATTTTAACATTAAAGTTTACTTAGTAGGTATTCAAGAGGAAATAGTAAAAATAGTTATCATAGAGACTAAACATTTCTTTTCACCCTTTGCCATTGTCCATGAATGTAGGACATGCCTAGACATATATAAGACCATCAAGGGTTCCCAATACGTGTTGGATATGGACACGAGCTTTAGCAAAGTTATCAAGATTCCAAGGGGGAATATGGGAAAATAAATATGAGTATATTGCTCGTGCGTTATCTAATGTCATATGCAAATAGTTCTGCTAATATGAATTGAAAAACAATATGCCATTTGATGAATGTGCCATATTTTTCCCTATTTACATAATTTGGTCCTCAAATACAAAGTTCCATAATGCTTTTATCTACGTAAAACAAATTATTACCAACTTTGGTTTTATCAAATTATATTATCTTTATCAACCTTATCCACCATCTAAGAATCTAATTAACAAACGTTTACCACCTTTCAAACCAGTTCTAAAATGTGTATTGCTAAACAAATTATATGTGTACATATATATATATATATATATATATATATATATATATATATATATATATATATATATATATACACACACACAAAGAGTGAGAGAGTCTAGAATACATTCCAGTGTATAGATCACTGGTACATTCAAGGTGGTGTTTACCTATTAGGACCATTTTTTTGATAAACTTATACCTTGATATTCATTTTAATAACAAATGCAGGCTACATAAAAAATTGAGCTCATTTGGATGAGTGTAGGCCACTCATCCAAGGACAACAAAATTGACGTACGTATTTCAAATGCATCAGTGTTTTTGTCTCTAAGTGCATGCTCTATAAGTGTCTAAACGAGCTAAAATTTTATCTGTAGGCTATTCATAAGATATTTAAGAGATTGACTATTTAGGTTTTTGAAATGATTGTTGCATGATTGAAAACAACTTGAGTGTATTGTGCTTTCAGTATACTCGAGTGTATTCTAGCCAGAGTCTCTCCCTCTTTCTACCTCTCTCTCTCTCTCTCTATATATATATATATATAATATAATATAATATATATGCTAAATAATTTGAACCCCTTAGAGTCTATAGATACATGCATGTATGTATCAACTGGAAAGAATATACAATGTGTTCACTATGTGTTTTGATACAAGAGAGACCCTCTCCTATATATAGGGGAGGTGGACACAAACCCTAGACCTGATGGACTGACTAACTTAATGGATTGGCTTATATGGGCTTATAAACACATGCCCATATTACATGACTAATGTCTCCTTTTTAGTTCCAACATTCCCCCACAAGCTGGAGCATGGGAGAATCACATGACCTGCTTGGACATAGACCAGACAGACTTAAACAAAATACAGACATAGGCGAAAAAGATGATAGACTTTGGACGACATGTGCACTCCCATTGAATTTGGTCTCTTTGGACTTTGACATGTTGAGCTTCTTGATGTCTTTGAACCGACAGGTTCTGAGAAAGATGGAGGTTTGACCATGTTGGAACTTGCATCTGGAGTAGAATACATTTGGAAGAACATACAGATTGATCTGACACTAATTCACCAACTAGGTGATATTGTGGCTGAAGCAGTTTCTAGATGAAGACTACTACCGGAATGACACGCAGTAGTTCTGACAAATCCGTGCCTGCAAGAAGACAATGATGCAACATGTAGTGAACGTGCTTGAAAGGCACGAAGAAACAATCTGGAAACTTGGATGAGAAAGCTGAGAGAATGATCAATTGCAAACGACAAGTGTGCGAGACAGCACACAACCAACTGTGCAAATGCTCCCAAGACGCTTCCAATGCTCGATGAATGATGCGTTGCCTAATTGCTATGACCAATACGTAGCCAAGGATGACAGATGCACTTGACATAATAAACTCAAGAAGCCAGAGACAACCCACATGACAACCATCTTGCCTTGACAATGGGCAAAGAAGACCAAGAATGGCAACACAGAAGCTAAACGACACTGCTTGGCATCATCATTGAAATCTGAAATGTGGACTTACATGAAGACCTTGAAGCTCCAAGATGTAGACAACCTGCTTGAGATGGAATTGAAGAACTTTCTTCTCTCTTGACTTGAATCTTCATCTCTTCTCTTCTCATCTCCTCTGTATCTCCCACACACCAACCACGAAGAGACAATGAGAGTGGTTGGGGTGGACTAAGACAAAGATAAAGTCCCCCATTACAAGTAGGGAATATGGGTTGGTGGGGGGAGGGGCTAAGTGGATGAGGAAGAGATGAACAAGACAAACTTGACTTTGGCAGCAGCAATGCACTTGATCGGAACAAAAACATTGACTATGAACAATAATAGTAGACCAGAAAATTGGTCGTGCTACAATACTCCGCCACTGACAGTAGTTAGGGAGATGACCAATGCTCCCTCCTCGGAGTACCTTTGCTCGTGACCTTCTTGGGAAGCATAGTGAGGTCAGGGGCGCCCCCTTAGGACCAGATGTAAGGAGGAAAACAGCCCACTGTACCTTCTTTGTTGAAGCCGCAATCTACTGCAACAGTCCAAAACTCTTGCTGATTTGGAGAAGAAAGAGGGGTAGCAGCTGGCCACAAGCATTATATGGCAGTTGGGACAAGATGAAGGTTGTCCCAAAAGGGCAAGACAAAAACCAACTGGTGTGGGAGCAACAACCATTACAAGGGCCGTCGTGCTACAGTACAACACTGTAGTGACGAGCGGAAAACTTTAAGATATTGTTGTTCCACGTGACTATAGACCTCAAGAAGGACTTCTTTGGAGAGATTGACAGCTTACCAAGAATTTTCATGTATTTTGATGGGGTAGTCGATCGCGGAAGCTTGAATATGACCAAATTGACTTTGACGTGACCAAAACCGGGGAGACGAAACGGCTGGAGACAGACAACCCTACAAGAGACAAAAGACTAGGCCAACTACCCGCTGGAAGAGATGGCTCTGCGGGCAGTCAGCCATGACGGCGGTAGCCACCTGCAGGCGGAGACTTGTTGCTTTCTCTCTACAGCCTAACCCTAGGCTCTGATACCATATCAACTGGAAAGAATATACGATGTGTTAACAATGTGTTTTGATACAAAAGAGACCCACTTCTATATATAGGAAAGGTGGACACAAACCCTAGACCTGATGGACTGAGTGATTAATGGACTGACTTATATGGACATATAGACACATGCCCATATTATGTGACTAATGTGAGACCCCTAACCTTGCTTAAAGTGTTAAACAAGCTTAATTATCATAATTTTCTTTGCAATTTATCACTTGCATTATGTTCCTTGGATATTTTCTCATCATTCTTGAGCTTGTTGAGCCATGGGGCACCTATTTAAACCTTGGTTTGAAGGTGTTTTTTCCAAGGGTATTTTAGGGTTTACCTCTTCATGGATAAACTACCTTTATAGCTATCAACTAATGAATTATTTGATTGTCTTGGAAATTCGACAAAGGAAAGCTAAGCATGTCTATATGGACGGTGGGGGAGGTGTTTGTGTGTGTGCTTGTATATTCTTAATAGTTTAAGGCCATGAACACTTGGAAAGATACTAGAACTTTAACTTTTTCTTTTTCTTTATCTTAAAGTTTCATATACTTAACCCTAAGCACCCAAACGAGCCATTTGCTCTCCACCACTTCCCTCCTATGAACCTTGTTCTCCCTCTGTGCTGCTGCGAATTTTCTGTCCAAGGAAGAAGGAGAGGATCTTCTTGGAAAAAGAATCTAGGGTTGTAATTGACTTCCTTTTAGGGTTTGAAAAGCTTTCTTCTAGTGATCTTGACCTAAAAGAGTAAGAATCCCCTTCTTTCCTCCATTTATTTTTTTGTTATCCTTCCTCCTACCTTTCTCCATGTCGGAATCTTGTTGTTCCATGGTAGAAATTGCTCTAAAGCTCTAAAACCCTACCTTTCTTGCTCCTTATGCTTAGGGTTTGTTCATTTGATGAAGAAAGGTGCTAGATGGACGAGTTCACAACTTATGCTTGGATTTTCTACCCTACATGCTCGTGTTTTCTTCTGTTTGGGAGTTTATCTTCTAATTAGAGGCAAGTTTTATAACTTGTTCCACGTTTATTGCTTACCATAAGCTTTCTAGCTCATGTTCTTGCTTTTAAATGATGATCCATGCACTAAAAAGCTATGCTTGACTTGGATTTCGATTTTTATAATGTTCCTTGTTCTGATTTCAGTTATAGATGAACCTGTGATCATGTGTACGTTATTCCTAAGGTATAATATGACTTGGATTAGGTTGGTTTGACAACCTATGATGCTAAGCACCTATCAACCAATGGTCAATTTTAGGATTTAATGCTGATTTCTTCTATAAACCCATGAACCGATGGTGGTACCATTGCAAAAACCCTATGGTGTTGTTTTCATGACAACTGATGGTGGTGACCAAGGGTGTCAACTGATCTTCACCCCTTAGGTCAGGTGTTGGCCTAATTAGAAGCTTAGTGATTAACAACTAAGTACCCTAATGATGCTATCAATCAATGGTAATATTAGTTTGATATTTGATGGTGATTAATGAATATAGTGCTGATCTAACAACCTATGGTGACTTAATGGTCACTACTGATAGTGTATCAGGTCCCCACAACCTATGATGAGTTAAGCATGTAGTTGTAGCATCAATTAAGCCTTAAACCAATGGTCTCTTGGGTCATTTGATGCAACGGTCAGACCTATACTCCAATTGATGGTTTTAATATATGAACTTGACCTAATGGTTGAGATCTAATGTTTCTTCATCCAATAAATTGGAATGATGCCTAAATGTAATATGTTGGTCCTAATAAAGTGATTTAAATGGTTTCCTTTATGAGATCAACTTAAGAAGCTCATTTACTGACGGTTTGTTTTAAATAAACAATCACTTGTGGGTTTTACCCTACTCTCAATGGAACTTTTTATGTTGTTAATCAAGGGATGTCTAGGGTTAGATGGTGACTCTTTCTAGAGAACAATTCAATGACTTCATAGGTGGTTTGTTCAAGATGTTTACTTATGTAAACGACCAATGGCTTTATCTTTTCAACATTTAATGGTTAGAAGTTGATGCCTCTATATTCCCATTGTTTTGGGTGAAGCCTATAGTGTAATGTTATGATTCTAATGATGAGAATTTGATGGTTCAATGCCTTAAACTTGCAGTCTTACCCTTACCCTCATATGATTATGATTGATAATCACCATAATGAATTAATGAGTAACCCTAATGAGGTATAGCTTGTTATACCTAGCTTTAATATAACTAAATGATGGTAATTGGGTATGAATAGTCCTTGAATGACTAATACAATCATGGAGTACTCTCTTATTGTTGTTGAAACCCTAGTATGCTATAACCCGATGGTTACACCTTGATTTATGTGTGGGTTCATACTTGAGAATAGTATAGAATGTGATGGCAATGATTCACCTTATGCATCCATGATCCAATGGGGATGCCGTGAGTTAGGGTTTGGGTATAAGTGCTGATTAGTAACATTAATATAATTTATCTTGTTGAACCTAACTCTAATACAAATAGATAAAGATGAGTATTCATGTTTAACATTCTTATATGATGGAATGATGGTGGAATAACCTCCTTAATATGATTATGACCTTAATATGTTAATTGGTGGTTATAATAGCCACATGGTTGATACTTTCTTATGCTAAACATGTGCATTATGAATATGATGAGGGTTAATTATGTATTTAGATTCCTTGCATGTTGATGTAATAAAGGAATGTTCTTAATGTTAATATAACCCTGCTATGATTGTTTATGAATATCTCCTAGGTCATTAATGTAATATTGTGTTGATCCAGTGTATTATATGTAAGTGATGTTGTTGAGCCTTATTATAAGGCATGCAAAGATAATGATGATCTTGCAGGGAATAATATGATGGTCTTAATGACCTTTGAGCATGGTTGAGCCCTGAATGAGGTGTAATCCTCTTGTGTTGATAAGGGTTGATACCCTGTGATATTGTGAAAAATATTAATATCCTGTGATAGTATGATGGTCTTAATGACCTTTGGGCATGGTTGAGCCCTGAATGAGGTGTAATCCTCTTGTGTTGATAAGGGATGATACCCTATGATATTGTGAAAAGGATTTATATCCTGTGATAGTATGATGGTCTTAGTGACCTTTGGGCATGGTTGAGCCCTGAATGAGGTGTAATCCTCTTGTGTTGATAAGGGTTGATACCCTGTGATATTGTGAAAAAGATTTATATCTTGTGATAGTATGATGACTAGTGTGGTCTCATGAATGGCAAGTGAATAGTACCATGTGATGATGAGATGAGAAATTATGTTCTACACATTTTATATCTTATAAAAGTTGTGATATTTATATGCTTGCTAGAAGTGAATTAGGGTTTGTATGTCCACTTGTTTGATGCAGCCTTAATTCACCCAATTGGCATAACTAATCAAATGCAACTCTAATCATGTAGTGCTCTGTGCTGTAGAGCCATCTTCAGTGTCAGAACTTACTGGATGGTGAAACGAGTATTCCTAAGGGAAAATCGGAGCGCATACTATTGAGTATGTGGGGGTGGCAAGTTGAGGATATATCCTTGTCATCCACAATGCAGGTCGTGGAAGATGGCTATGGTCATGCCTCATACATCTGATGTGATTAAGGACAACTGCGGTTGTACCTCGGATTAGAGGATTTTGTATACCCTGGTTTCTAGTGCCGTGACCTGTACCAAGGGTGGACTAGTAGTTAGCAGCTTGACTATATGTCGCTGTGGTGGCAACTTTGACTGATATGTCACTGCCGTTTTACTCGTACTGACTGAGGGAAAGAGATCTTAGGATACCGACACTCCTAGATCTTGTACGGAACCGAATAGCCCTTCTCAGGGTTTGGTTGGACTTTGGATGGCACGAAAGATGTAAGACAGCCGTGTAGCATATCTGTTTAGGGTTATACACAATGCTTCCTATTGGATGATAACCCTTGTTTGCTTTCTTTTCATTGAGGTCATGCATAGTATAATAAGAGATAATAGATATGCTTATGTTGTAGTTATGCTCTTGTTGTAAACATGCTTATGTTGTCAAATATACTGACACTGATGGTTAAGATGATGATACTAGCTATGTTTGATATTGCTAGCCATGCCTATGTAATTATAAATGCTTAAACTGCTAATCATGCCTATGCAGTTAATTGTGCTATGATGTTAGTTCTACTTATGATATAGATCTGTTCACTTTATTTGAGATGCCAATATTAATAGCCATGTTATGTTACTAGACATATTTATGATGTCAGGGATGCTTATGCTACTAGATTGCTTGTACTGTTAGCAAGGAATATGATGATAGTCACATTAATGATAATGATTGTTATTAGATGCAATTTGATGATATTTGAGTAGATGTCTATCCAGAGAAATGGATTTATTTATTATCTATATATGCATTGATGATCATACTTGTTGCTAAGACGATTTGCTTAATCTGTTTAGTATACTTGAACTGTTCAATCTGTTCAATTGATTATTAAATATTCAAACTGTTTAGTTATCTACTATTTAAAATGTTGTAATCAATAAGCGTTGTTGGAGGTTATATCTCTTACTGGGACATGGGTCTCACCCTTGTGGTTCGCCACATTTTTTTAGGTAATCGGAAGTGACGAAAACAAACATGTGGCAGCAAAGAGGATCTATAGTAATGAATCTTTGAGAAAGTTGATTAGATGTCTAGTGTGTCCTAGAGTCGTCCCTGTACTCTCAGGTCCGGGAGAGAAAAATTTGTATATGGTGTTTCAAACGAATCGGACTTTTGTTAACATATTAATGCTTGTTTGTGTGGCATATACGAATATTATTCTCCTGTGTATATATGTTGTGGCTAAGATGATAGAACAATTTGTATCAAATTTTTGGCGTAGTATGGATATAAGAAAGATGTTGGGCTCTTGTGCAAATATTTCTGAGCAAGTGCTGACGTTGAAATTGGTTTTAATTTACCCATATTTTTGGGTATGTGATTAATTAATGATCGATTGTGTTTTATGTTTTTAGTAATCTCGTTTAGTGTAACGGGTTATCACAACTAATGTCTCCTTTTTACTTCTAACAGTATGCATATCTATTTATTAGATCTAGAGAGAAAGATCCCCCCCACCCAAAACTCCCACAACCTGTGGCGGAGGTCAGACGCCCAGGGGGTTAAATCAAGAAATGCTTGTCTGGTGGTTCGAACTCGGGTCCCTTCATTGGGGAATACCTAGAATCGCCACTGTGCTATCTCTTGCCGACATATATATATATATATATCTATATATGTATGTATGTATATATATGTATATTTATACACATTATAGTATCTAATTTTTTGGTATATGTACCTAGTTTTTTCTTGATCTATGACATCTTTTGGTCTGCTTGGTTGTGAACTTTTGAATCCTTCCATTTCCCCCTTCCCCCTCCATCCTCTAGTCAATTTCCATTGGCAATATTAGTTTTTCATGAAATAAAAAAGTACTCTGTTATTTAGATAATGAATACAAGGATTACACAGGATAGGAGAATTCACTAAAGAGTTCACCAATATGGGATATATAATAAAAATCATAAAATAAATAATATAAAACTAAATATGTGAACACTCCTCCAGCTAGAGCATGGATATCATGCATGCCCAGCTCGTCCACCATAAAGATGAATCTTGTGTTTGACAATGGTCTTATAAAGATGTCAGCAAGCTGATTTTTGGTCTTGATGTATCAAGTAAGTATGCACCTGGATAGAATAGACTCCCTCACGAAGTGACAATCTAACTCAGTGTGCCCGGTGTGCTCATGGAATGAAGTATTACTAGCATTGAAGATAGAGGCTTTATTATACAATACATAGTGTGCACGCATTTGTGACTAAGAGATACCCGACTAGAGCGGGTTCTCCTTTATTATATAAGGTGAGAACATTTACATAACAAACCCAATAGGAAACGGAAATAGTAAACAGATACATAAATAAGAAAACTATTTTCTAAGACTCCTCCTTAAGCAGGAGCATACACATCATGCATGCCCAACTTGGAATTCATATATTTGAAAGCTGAAGATGGAGTGGCTTGGTGAAGATATCTGCCACTTGTTGTCCAGTCCGAACTTGAGGAGTTTGAATCTTCTTGAAGAGCACTCAATCACGAACAAAGTGCCAGTCCACTTCAATATGCTTGGCCCGCTCATGGAGCACCAGATTGCTAGCAATATGAATGGCTGCCTGGTTATCACACATGAGAGAAATTGGTGTCTCAACTGACACTCCCATTTCAGACAAAATAAACATGACCCACTATAAATCACAACAGGCATGTGCCATAGCTCGATATTCAACCTCTATGCTGCGCCGTGCTACACATTTTGTTTCTTGCTCCTCTAAGTCACCAAGTATGACTCAAGAAACACACAATAGCCAGAAGTAGAACGTCTATCTTCAGCATCTCCAATGACCTTCAAGGATGTAGGTGTGAGATTTTTCCTAGTAAAGTAAGTAAGGCCCTTCTCTGGCGATCCTCTTGGGCTCACACACTAGATTAGGAAAGGACTGAGGGGTGCCCATAAAGTGCAGATTCTTGGCTTTGTGATGCAGGACATGCTCAACCTCTCTATACTTGTGGAAAGTTGCATATTAGGCAACCAAAACTCTCAACTGTAAACGAGCTTCATCTTTAAAGTCTAAGGATATCTGTTTGGATTGATTTATATTTGATGGTCAGAACTCAGCAGAAATGCTATATAGCTTGTTGGATCATAAATCTCATAAGAATGATAAAAAAGAATGATAATTTGAAAGGGTTATCATAGGCAAACAAGAATTCACGTTCGGTTGAAGCTATGATTCTTTATTTACCTAGTTCATGTGTATATAAAACATCTGGTTTCAATGTGTTGATTTTTTTTATTTACAACATGGTTCCGTATCATGGTCAAGTGGAGTAGCATTAAGAATTGGGAAGTGTTGGCCTCTTGGGCTCACATAATAGATTCGGAAAGGACTGAGGGGTGCCCATAAAGTGGAGCTTCTTGGCTGTGTGATGCAGGACATGCTCCGCCTCTCTGTACTTACAAGCGCAGACTCACACCGTTGTTCAGGCTAATTTTGGTTTGCTTTATTTTTATTCGCCATATTCTTTTCATTTGTGGGATCTTGTATAGCCAAGTGGTTTAGTCCCACATTGAATACTGTCCGCTTTGCCTTGATTTTCCTGCCTATAGAAAGGCTGCTTTACATCAGTGTTTAGAATGCATGATGATTGTGAATGATATTTAGTTAAATCCCTCAGTCATTAGGTTTTATATTACTGTGGCTTTGCTTGCTTGTGAGTTGTGACCCAAGCTCAGTCCAGAGTGCTTGCATTAATGCTGGAACTTAAAGGGCTTTTTGTGGTATGCTGGGTGGAGCCTCAATGGGGTGAACGAATGGGCCCTGGGGCTAGGAATTGAGTCACGAATGCCCATGGTGAATGACCTTGAGGCTTCTGATGCAGAAGCCTGTTATGCGCAGTTTGGTGGGTATCAACCTCTATAGAGGTTGAAGTTGTTTGAGAACAATCTGGAGCTGCCATAGTCTAGGTGGATGATTTTGATTTTTAATTAGATGGGAGCTAGGAGCTTGCTCTCACTGCTCTAGGAGGTACTTGGTGCCGGTGGCTTGCAATGGCTTCTTCACAGTTTCATGGATTTGAGGAAGGTGAAAGGGGTGTGATTTCATGGGGATGGAAGGGAAAAGCAGACCATTTTTGAGTGAACTAAGCACAAACTTCTTACAGACTGGAGTGTGAATAAATAGGAATGTACCTTCCTAGACCAAAAGTTGGGTTGGGAAGTGGTTAGCATTAGGAATAGTTTATTTTGGCCCAAGTCCCAGGTCCATGATGGGGTGCTTCTCTGTAACCACTCCTGTATAGGGTAGGGTTTTTAACCTTTTAGTGTGCTCAGAGTGTATGATGTTTGTTTTAACAACTTGTGCATTCATTGTCTTCTAGTTAAACTGATATCACTAAAGAAAACATGATCAAATTGTCGAAATAAAATTAATTTTGTGTGTTTTGACATAGGGATGCTTGACAGGAACACTAGTGCTGGTAGCAAACAAGGGAAAAAGTTCTCACATCCTAAGGTTTAATGAGGAATTATTCTTCATGTATCTTCTTCCACCCATAATCTTCAATGCTGGGTATGTCGAATTACTTATTATACTGGTAAACTTCTTGCACTTTTTCCATTCTGAATTACTTTCTGTGTATAGCTTACAGTTCTTGTTCTCAGATTTCAGGTTAAAAAGAAGCAGTTTTTTCAGAACTTCATGACCATAATGCTTTTTGGAGTTATTGGTGTCTTCATTTCTTCTACAATTATTTCAGCTGGTAAATGATTAATTTGTCAATTGATGAATCTTAAATTTGTGGAAATCAAATTTATTTTTTCCAGCCATACTCTTTAAATGACCATCTTTTATCAATTAAAATTTAATTGCTAACGTAGCAACATGTGATCCTATTACAAGTTGAAAATTAATATGTAATGGTGGAGGCTGTTGTGAGAAAATTTAGGTCTTCAATGTAGTGACACCAGTTGGTTTGCGTTGATGCTAAGATGATTTGCATTTTCTTGTTGGAAAGATTGTCCTTACATTTTTTGCTTTCCCATGTTCCTCTAGTGGCAACTGCAGCTTCCTTTCGCTTATGCTTCCTCCCCCATTCCCCATTCTTTCCTTTTGACCATATCCCCAATTACTATATAAGGGTAAAAACTACTCTTGTTGCTATGTGATATTAGTGGCAAGGGTTGTCACTAACTCTTATAGAGAAGGAAGTGGACCCAGACAAGAGAGTAGAGAACACGACATTGCAAGGGAATGTGAGAAGATACTAGGACATTGAAGGAAGAAGGTAGAGTGGATAGTAACATCAGAGATGGTAGTATGAGAGAAACACTGCTTATTAGATAATAAATTTTTGACTTATTGTCCTCTCTCTTGTTGTTTCACCTTTTAACTCGCTTCCCGATCTCACACCTCTTTCCCAATTGTGGTAATAGCACTAGTAGCTACCAAACCACTTTGGGGATGAGTTTGATGGTGACTGTATGAGGAGCATTACTGCTATTTCATGCTTGGATACTCAGGCTATCTCTTTTACATTGATTTTATTACTTCTATCATTCAACAAAAAGTTAAAGATGCGAGTAAAAATGAATCACTTGAGATTGTAATCTTTTGGTGATTAAATGAGATGTCGAGTTTGATCCATTGTGTACAATGTAGGTTGATGATTTCACTAGTTCGGATTAACATCATCAAGCCAAATGAAGGTAGAAAATCAACCGCAAGACCCATAGTAAAATGGGAAAACCTCACAAGCAAGAACTCGAATCAATGAAAATGTCTACCTTTCCTATAAGAAGAGCGGGTTTGAGCTGTCGGTCTAGCTACGTGTGTCTTAAGTTGAGCAGATTCTTTGTGCGGTTCACCTGTTAACTTGGTTAAAAACACCAGTTTATCATCTATTACCCTATAACTAACACAGGTGTCCTGTGTGCTCATCACTCCAATTGCCTTGCATGCTTCCTTCGGTCAGTTTATATTAAGTTCATCTGTCCAATTAACTTGTCTGCTTCCTGAGCTGCTTTTCTATGCTTTCAGATAAATAAATTATACACATCACCTCCTGTTCACAGCTAGGCTGATTGCTTAATTGCTGCTGGACACATTTCCGTCCTCATCTACTCCAACACCAGCTGTTTCTCAAAAAAAAATTCTCATCTTTACTCCCTTGACTATCCGTAGTCTGCAGTATGTATTGTCATTTACCATTGTGTCACAAATGTGTATCCGCTTAAGAAGTTTGTCTCTGAGCTCTGTCTCTGTATTTTACTAGCCTGTCTATGTGTTTCAGTTGTATGTCGGAGAGCACATCAAGCCAACTTGAATTCCACAACATGCTGTCAGCTTTGTGCCAAGTTACAACTTATTAATCAGAAAAAGAGAGCAGAGGTAATTTTGGTAATTATTAGAGTGTCTGTTTACTTATGTTATTTAGTCTCTTTGTATTGTGGGCCCAAGTACGTCTTGGCCCATTAGGGTTTAGTTTGAGTCTGTACGCCTCTCTGTTTTCCTATATATAGGAGCAGGGTTGTCTCTTATCAATACATCAAATAGCCTTCTTTTACTATCTGACATGGTATTAGAGAAGGATCCCAAATCCTAGTCGTGAGAGAGAAAAGAGAAGGAGATGTAGCCGGCGGGCAGCCACCCTTCTTTCTTGTGGGTCGGCTGCCCACTGTTCGTCCCATAAGTTTTCGTTGTTTCTTCATATTCTTGTTTTACTACTGCTCCTTGCCTGCAACCTTTCTCCCCCCCCGTCGCTGCTTCCATCATCCTGTCGAACTGTTCTGCTACTGCCGCACAACCGCTGCCAGCCACCCTCCGTCGCCGCTGGTCCCTTGTTGCTTTCAGACACAACACCACCGCTAGGATTCTACTCAAGTGCCGCCAGCCCGCCGCTCTGCTGCCTCTGCCGCTCAGCCTTGCCGCCTAGCCTCCACCCTATATCCTCCAGTCCTTGTGCCGCTACCAAGATTCTTCGTCCCTGCTGCTCCCTGCATCGCCGTACAACCCTATGCTCTTCTTACCGCTGCCCCTGCTACCTGCTTCCCACAGTCCGTCACCCACTCCTGCCCACTGCTACATATTGCTGCCCAGCAGCCCTACATCCACCTTTTTTGGGGGCTCTGCCCCCGAGCTCCCGAGAGGGGCGGCCTCCCCTCGACCCCTGCCCGCTGAAGGGCAACGGGACCCCCTAATTGGGGGGGGGTGCACCTCCTAAAACCCCCGACAGTGCTACAACCTATTTTTTGTTCTCTGAAGTAATTCGTTATCATTGTCCACCCCAACCACTCTTGGTACTTTCTGTGGTTGGTGTGAGGGGGAAAAATAGAAGAGAGATGATATGGAGACAAAAGGAAGTTCTATATCTGCTGCTATTGATTATGCTTCTTGGAGCGCTTTGTGTCTGGAGCTTATTTCTGATTCTGTTGTCTTTTGGTTTGCTGATGGTCTTCTATTCGGCTACACCACTTTACTGTGCGCCAACACTCTCTGGCTTGTTCGTGCTTTGCGCACGTTGACTCTCTACTTGTTCATACTTTGTGTACATGTTGAATTTCTTCTATTATGATACAACACTCTCTAGTTCGTCCGTGCTCTGTTTGCACATTGACTACTACTGCTGTTGTGGCCCAAGATTCTCTGGGCTACGACGTTGGCGACTGCAATGAAGACCATGATGCTTTGCTGCTTACTTTAGCTCCAGATCACACCATTATGATCGAGAGCTTCTGCGACTTGCTTGCCTGCTATGTAGTATCTATTTGAGGAGTGTTTGAGTATTTGAGCACTTTTTTTAATATTAAATGGAAGAAACATTCTTGTACGGGCTTGGTTTATCCTTTTATTTTGTATTTTTTTAGTTTGCCTCTCTGTTTCCAACCTGACTTGGGATTCTCCCAAGCTGAGGGGGTGTTAGAGATTCTACTTACTTATGCTACTTAGTCTCTTTGTGTTATGGGCCCAAGTACGTCTTGGCCCATTAGAGTTTAGTTTGAGTTTGTATGCTTCCCTATTTTCCTATATATAGGAACAAGGTTGTCTCTTATCAATACATCGAACTACCTTCTTTAACTATCTGACAGTAATCATACATTACATGTTGGAGGAAGTCAACTAGAAATTAATCGAGCCATTCTCTCTTAACAGGTTGCATGAAAATTATAATGAAAATGAATTATATATTAGTCGTCAACAGGCACATGTCAAAGAAGTAAAGCGTTGGCAAACTTTATAATGATACCCTACAAGTTGAAGTGAGTGAATTGGTGGTTAATTGAGTTGTTCTTTTTGGGTAGATTTATGTAAATAATTGTGAGAACTTATTATATATTAGCTATCAAAATGTACACTCCAAACAAAAAAAGAGCATACACAATTTTGGTAAGATAGATCATCTTATGTTTCGTAGTCATGTACTCGATGAATTCAAATGTTGCACATGTGCTTAACATGTGTATAAAGTGGAGTTAACCAATCTGTCTTTGTTCATTGATACATCCTACTTGCTTGCTTACTCCTTATCTTTGTTCATCAATACATTATCTTGTTTCATCAGTACAACATATTTGCTTGCTTACTCTGTCTTTGTTCATCGGTACAACCTACTTGCTTACTCCTTGTCTTTGTTCATCGGCAGAACCTACTTTTTTGCTTACTCCCTTGACTTTCCACGTCCTGTGTTGCCATTTACTATATTATCAACATGTCTATTTTCTTAAGAAGTCTGTTTGTCAACTCTCTTTGTTTTACTGGCATCTCTACTTGTCAGCGGTATGTATGAGAGAGGTTGGCCTAAATTCCAACCACATCATGTTAGTTGAGTGTCATGTTACAAGTTATTAGTCAGAGAAAGAGAGCAAAGGTAATTTTGGTAATCATACATTACAGGTTGGAGTGAATCAGCAGAGGTAATTTTTGTAATCGTACTTTATGGGGTGGAGTGGGTTGGTTGCCAACTAAATGAGTTGTTCTTTGTTACAGGTTGGAGTGAGTCGGTTGCCAACTAAACAAGTTGTTCTCTTTTAACAGCTTGTATGTAAATTATTTTATTATATAATACTCATCTAAAGGCACTTGTCAAAAAGGGGAGCATGGCTAATTTTGGATGTGATACGCTAATAGTTGGAGCGAGTCAACTGGTAGCTAATCGAGTTGTTCTTTTTTGGAGGGTTGTATGCAAATTATTAAGAGTACTGACTATATATTAGCCACCGATATGTATATCTATACTATATAAAACAAGCCGATTTGGATTAGTCATGCAATTTTTCTCCAACATCTTTATGAATTACAAACATGTCCTTTGTAGCTAAGAAAGCCCCACAGAGGGGGTTGGATGCAATTTTCTCCATTATTTTTTGAAATTACATACTGGTCCGTTTGTATTTATACCACACTTTTGTCTTTAATTTTTTAAATTATATATTATATTAGGAGACTCATCTATACTAAAATGAGAAAGCCCGCAGAGGGGGTTGGATGCAATTTCCTCCATTATTTTTTGAATTTGCATATTGATCCCTATGTATGTACTTCTGTCTTTAATTTTTAAAATTATATATTGTATTAAGAGACTGATCTATACTATATAAGAAAGCCCGTGGAGGGGGTTGGTTGCAATTTTTCTCTATTATTTTTTGAAATTACATATAAGTCCCTATGTGTACACCACATTTTGTCTTTAATTTTTTAAATTATATATTATATTAGGAGACTCATATATACTATATAAGAAACTCTGCGAAAAGGGTTGGATGTAATTTTCTCCATTATTTTTCAAAATGACATACTGGTCCATGTGTGTGTACACCACACTTTTGTCTTTAATTTATGCAATTTTTTCCAACAAATTTATAAATTACAAATGCTTCCTTTGAATCTAAGAAAGCCCCACAGAGGGGGTTGGATGCAATTTTCTCCATTATTTTTTGAAATTACATATTGGTCCCTTTGTGGTTATACCACACTTTTGTCTTTATTTTTTCAAATTATATATTATATTAAGAGACTCATCTATAAAACAGAGAGCATTGTATTTTGTTTTACATATCAAATAAAAAGACTTCTCATGTTATATGGTATCGGAGCACTATGATCCCCCTTAAACCCCTACTCCAACCCTAGCCACCAACTTCTCCTTCCCTAACTCTAGCCGCCATCTTCCCCTTCCTCCACCCTAGCCGCTACCCCCATCCTAGCCGCCACTGCCCCCTTCTTTCCCCTCTTCCATAGCACTGCCCCCTCCTTCCCTCTCTCGCCTTCCACCCTGCCACCACCTCCTCTCCTCCCTTTCACTCCCCCCTGTTGCCCCCTCTCCTCTCTCCTGTGCCGCCACCCACCCGCCGCTGTTGTTCCCCACCACCCAAGCCCGTCGCCGCCCAACTCCTCTCTCCTTCCCCTGCCACCGTCGCTATCCCCCTCACCCAGCGTACCACTGCCACCACCACACCCCATCCTTCCCCATTGATGTCCCTTCCACCCGCAAGCCACCATCATTTCTTCTCTGTCATCCAACCTCTAGCCTCTAATCTCCTACCCTTCCCTTCCTCCTGGTCTCGCGTCATCTCTGAGCATCTTTTAAAAATTGCATGTTGAGGTTCTAAAGGGACTTCGATTGTTGTCTGCATGCGCCTCATGGTGGAGTAATTCTCTCTCCATGTTGGCGTAGGTGTTCCTCTCCTCTTCTGCCCATGTGTGGGTTTCTCATATTTGATGAATCAGATCTGCTGCTGCATACTGCCCCGTAGCAGGTTTCTTTGGATTTGTTGATCCCGATCTACTGCTGCCCATGAGTTGGGTTCCTTCTTCTGCTCCTCCTTGCTGACTAATTGATGTTGCCCCTGCGTTGGGTTTCTTTCTTGCTGCCTCTAAGTTGGGTTTCTTGTTGCCCCAGAGTTGGGTTTCTTCTTATGCAGTATTTGTCCCAGACATATCTTTCTGATGGCTTCTGCTGACTCGCATTGGACACTATGCGTCACTACTGTGAAGTTGGATGGCTCTAACTTTCACACTTGGTCTGCGGCCTTCGAGCTCTATGTCAAAGCTCATAGTCGTTACTCGCATCTTATATCTGGTGGTCCACCTGTACCTGCTGCGAAATGCCGATGATAAAACTAAACAAACCTATGATCTATGGTCTAAGGAGGATTCTGGCGTCATGACCTGGATGGCCAATAGTTCCGAGCCCAAAATCAGTCACTCACTTTTTCGCCGACAAACTGCCAAAGCCATATGGAACTAGCACTCACATGTTTACTCTCATCAACAAAACCCAAAAATGTGTTTGAAATTTTTCAACAACCGGATAAGGAGTATTCTACTACTGACCCTGTGGAAGATTACTATAATCAATGTTGTGCTCTCAGAGACGAGTTTGAGGTTTATCATCTTCTCTCTGCTGATATCACTGAAATATAGTGCTAGCGCAATGAACTTTAACTAGTGCAATTTCTTGCGGGCTTACCCCACTCAGTTCTCTAGAGTGGTAGGTCAAATATTGTCCAATGACCCGTTGCCCACTCTTTGTGACATCCTTGAACGGGTTCAACGACTCCCATATGTTTCCCCTTTGTCGCCCGACTACTTTGATGCTGCTGCTCTAGCTGTCTGCTCAGGAGGCTCCTTCCGTGACCGAGGTCGTGGTCGCTCTACTGCCGCACCGGATCATGGTTTTTCATTTAGTCCGGATCCATCTTCTTCTGAACATCGCTACTGTCACTTCTGTAAACGAACCAACCATACTGTAGACCGTTGTTGGATCAAGCATGGTAAGCCTGCATGGGCAAATTAGGTCACCTGATTCTGCAATCCTCTTCATCTCAGCCATCTACGGGTTGGATTCGCTCCGAGTTCAAAAAGCTGCTTCAGGTCCATCTCGCTTCTCCATTACTGATGCCTCAACTGATGGAGGTTCTGCTCTCCTTGCCTCCTCTGCACCTTATGGTAAAATAAATGAGTGATTGACTCTGGCACCACCTCCCATATTTTTGAGAATTCTACATTATTTTTTGAACTTCATAAAACTTCTTCTGTTCCGCCTGTTACACTTGTTGATGCTTCTTAGACACTTGTTTCTGGCATAGGGAATATCTACACTCCTGGCAAACTCTTATTGCACTCAGCCCTTTAAATTTCCAATTTTCCTTTGAATTTGTTATCTGTTAGTAGAACTATGAAAAGCCTACGATGCTCTATTATTATGACCCGGACAATATTATTTTTCAGGATCTGCGCACGAGGATGAGGATTGGTTCGGGCCATGAGGGGCTCAACGGGTTGTACTACTTGGATGCAGCGCAGACTGCGTTTGTGACAGGCCTACAATGGCATTGATTGGGACATCCATCTACTGCCAAATTGAAGCATTTAATTCCTACCATTTGAGATTCTGTTTTTCATTGTGAAACTTGCCAGTTGGGCAAACAAACTCGTGGTACTTTTTCAAAAAAACCCTGTATTGGTTCCAAACAGCCGTTTGACATTGTGCATGCTAATGTTTGGGGATCATGTTATGTTCCAAGTACTTTTAGATTCCGGTCATTTATGAGCTTGATCGATGGCTTTTCTAGAATATGTGGCTGTTTTTATTAAAAGATAGATCTCACATGCTCGATACTATCACCTCCTTTTTTGCTGAGATCCGTACATGTTTGGCAAACCTATCAAAGTTTTTCGCAATGATAATGCTCTAAAATTTGTGCAATCATCTGCCAGCCAGTTTTGTCGCAAGACGGGTACTATTCATCAAATTTTATGTTCATACACCCCCCAAAAAATGGGGTTGCGGAGCGCAAGAATCGACACCTCCTGGAAGTTGCCCGCACCCTACTTTTTCATTATAGTGTACCCAAAACCTTTTGGCCTGAAGCAATCTCTACTTCCTGTTACCTTATTAATCTCATGCCCTCTTCTGTCCTTGGCAATCAGGTGCCTTTTCAAATCTTATACCATGATGCCCCCCCTTTTTCTAAACCTCGGATTTTTGGAAGCACTTGCTTCGTCAAAAACCTGCCGCCTGGTTTGACTAAGCTTGACCCACAATCTACAAAATGCGTTTTCTTGGGTTACTCTCAGACTTAGAAAGGATACAAGTGCTACGATCCCTCTACAAAGAAATGGTTTGTAAGTGCTAATGTGGTCTTCTTCGAGCATATGCCATTCTTCTCTATAATAGGTTCTGCTTTGACATCTGATCTGTTGATTGATACACCTCTGCCCGTGTCTGTTGATAATGACTTGCCTCCTACTACTGTTGCACCTTTCCCGCCTCTGAAAGTGTATCAACAAAGACTGAAAGCTACAACTCCCTCCATGGCCCCTCCCTCACCAACTCCTGCACCCTTGTCGGCAGATCCACCTCCACCTCAGGTATTTTTCTGATTCTAAGAAAAGGGACCAGGTCTGGCACTCAACATCCTACCGGAAATTCTTGTTCTACTACTAACCTGGGCACGAACTTTGCCAATTTTACCTCTGCTTTATCTTCTATATCTATTCCTAAGAATGTTGCTCAGACCTTACAACATCCTGCATGGCGCCTAGCTATGAAGACTGAAATGCAGGCTCTTACTGATCGACATACATGGTACATGGTGGATGCACCTACCAATTACTCTCCTGTCAGTTGTCGCTGGATATTTACTATCAAGCATCAAATGGATGGCACAATTGAACGATTGAAAGCTCGCCTTGTCGCCAAAGGCTATACTCAAACGTATGGAGTTGATTATTTTGAGACTCTCTCATGTTGCCTGTCTGAATTCTATTCGTTTTCTCATCTCTGTGGCTGTAAAATGTGACTGGCCTGTGTTTCAATTAGATGTTAAAAATGCATTTTTATATGGTGATATACACGAGGAGGTATACAAGGAGCAACCACCTGTGTTTGTTGCTCAGGGGGAGTATTCTAAAGTGTGCATGTTGTGTAGAGCTATCTATGGATTGAAACACAGTCCACGTGTCTGGTTTGACAATCTGAGTAATATTCTTAGAAATTCAACTTCCGGGGCTCTCATTCTGATCACTCAGTGTTTATTAAGAATGAAGAATACGAGATATGATGGGGAAGATCCCCTTACGTGTAGGTTTTCTCTTATTGCTTGATAGAAAGGAGGCAACCACCGTTTGCTATAAATAGGAGAAGGGAGGAAGCATACAGACATAGACCAAACCCTAATGGGCCAATGGAGAATTGGCCCCATGTTACAAATAGACTAAATGACTTAAGTAAATAGACAAAACACTCAAGTAAATAGACACTCTAATACTCCCCCTCAAGATGGAGCTTGGAAGAATTCCAAGTCAGTTTGCAAACAGACAGACAAACAGACTAAACAGAATAAAAAGATAACCAAACCCATACAAAAATTTCTCCCCCTGAACATTACATTAAAACACTCAAGCACTCAAAGACTCCCCCTCAAGTAGATAGTCCGTAGCAGCAGATATCTTGGCAGGCATGGAGGCTTCTTGATCATCATAGTGGCATCTGGAGCAAAAGAACGAATAGTAGATAGGCACAAAGTCTTCATCACGGTCGTCGTCGTAGTAGCCAGAGAGTGCTGGATCACAAGTCCTAGAGAGTGCTAGGTCACAAGAAGTAGCGGTAGTCAACGTGCAAACAAAGCACGGACGAACAAAGAGTCAACGTGCACAAAGCACGAACAAGCCAGAGAGTGCTAGCACACAGAAGTAAAAGTCGACGACGTAGCCGGATAGCAGACCAATGTACAAAGTAGCAAGCAAATATATAACTCCAATATGCAATGTAGACGAAGCTCCATGTAAAATCAATAACAAAAAAAATCTCCATAATCTTCCCTCTTCATAAAGTATCCATCACAGTATTAGGCGTCAAAGTCCAAAGAGTGTTGGTCCACAAAGTCCAGTGAGTGTTGGTCCACAGTAGAAAGTCAACGTGCAAAACAGAGCACAGACAACAGATGTTGCAAAAGCACAAAGCAACAAGTAACATGTGCTAATCATAGCGCAAGTAGCAACAATGACGTCCCAATATGTAACTTTATAGCAACAGTTGAGGTAGATGATGAATAAACAATAATCGTAACAGAAAGCTCCATATAATAGCAACACAATCATGAGCAGTCCACATAACAATAGATGGATCCACATAGATGAAAAAGGAACACCAATAGTAGCAAAAGGATCCATATGTCAACAGTAAAAAGTGGCATGAAGATCCATGTAGCAGCATAATTGAATTCTTCTTCGTCTTCATCTCTCCTCTCATCTCATCTCTTCCCTCTACTCTTCATCCTCTATTCTCCCCCTCACACCAACCAAGAAAAGAATCAAGAGAGTGGTTGGAGTGGAGAGTAAAAAGCAATGGTAGAGGCAAGGGTTGTATAGGTAAATATGTGGAGGTAAATGATAATGCGAGCCAAGGTGTAAAATGACCCGATTAGGTAGATCCGGGTAGAAAAATAAATGGATTTCTCTCTCACCCGAAAAGGGTATTTGTTTAACCCGTAGGGCAACAAAATGGATCCCGTTAGCACAGATATGCAGCATAAAATGGATCCGATTTAGCACAAGAACAAAAGGAAGACTAATGGAATGGAAACGTCGGTAGAAAGAGAAGATACATTACCGGAATGTTACTCGGTAGGATGGATAGGTTTAAAAAAGGGGAGTGGAACAAGTATTGAGGTAGGCAAAAGGTTGTGTAGGGTTGGAAGACCAGGGGGTATAAATAAAATTATAAAAAATGCTGAAAACGGGAAGATAATTGTTGTTGGTAAGAGAAAGAAGGGGCTCGCCATGTATAGATACCTCTTTCGTATGATGGAATCATTGTAGCACGCCAAGATGTAGCAACAGGTAGCAGCGGACACGCTGTGCCGTTGAGCGACACGTAGTGTCAGTCGATAAAAGAAGCAACGGTAGCAGGTGACATGCCGTGTCAGTATAGAGACACGCCGTGTCTATTAGACAGTAGCAGCAGTCAGCGCCAGCAGAAGCCGGCGACATGCCGTGTCGTTGAAAGGACACACCGTGTCAGTTGACAGAAGCTCTGGGCAGAAGCAGGTGATACGCCATGTCCGAAGGAGACACGTCGTGTCAGAACTCGGCGAATCAAGTCGCGAAGTAGGAACACGCCGTGTTAAAAGTTTGACAAGCCGTGTCTAGTGTTGTGACGACAGATTTGTCGAGGCAGAAGCACGCCGACACGCCGTGTGCGGCGGCAAATCGTCAACAATAAGCCCGAGCAGAAAAAAAAATGGTGGAGAAAACCTTACGGAACTCCACAAAAGCAATATAGAATGATAGATCCTCAATAGTAGCAGAAGTAGGAGATCAATTCCTTGATTTAGGAGTAGATCTCAATAGGGGTGGATGCATGGAGTAGATCGACAGCGGAAGCATATAGAGAAGCAACGACTCCTCCTCCAAGTGAGCAATAATTATGGTGGTAACATGGATGGCGGTGAGTAGGATATCAACGACTTCATTAGCAAGCAAAGAAGACAGAGGCATGGCGGCCCTTGTAGATCTATATCAAACATCTTCATTGGATGATTTAGTGGGTGAAGATGGAGACGGATCCATGGAGAAGACTCCAAAAAGAGGCAGGGATGGGAAAATCCTTGCGGGCAGCTATCAACAGCGTCTAGCGGTTGCGGCGGCCACCCGTAAGGGGAGACACTCTCCTTTGTGCTCTCTCTCTCAGGGTTAGGGGCGGCACAGGACCGATTGCTCTGATACCATGAAGAAAATGTGATATGATGGGGAAGATCCCCTTACGTGTAGGTTTTCTCTTATTGCTTGAAAGAAAGGAGGCAACCACCCTTTCCTATAAATAGGGGAAGGGAGGAAGCATACAGACATAAACCAAACCGTAATGGGCCAATGGACAATTGGGCCCATGTTACAAATAGACAAAATGACTTAAGTAAATAGACAAAACACTTAAGTAAATAGACACTCGAATAAAGAAAACTTCAACTGGCCTTGTAATTCTGATTGCTTTTTTGATGATATGATCTTGTCTGGGAGTGATCAAGCAGGCATCCAAGCTACTAAAGAGTACCTGGAAAAACATTTTGTCACTAAAGATCTGGTAAAATTAGGATATTTTCTGGGTATCGAAGTTTCTCGCTCTTCTTCAGGTATTTGCTTATCATAGAAATATTAACTGGACCTTTTTCAGAAACAAGAATGTTTGGAGCAAAACCTATTGATAATCCCTTAGATCCTAATACCAACTGGGATGATGATTCTTCTAAACCATACCCAAACAACCAACAATATTTTAGATTGGTTGGTAAACTTATATATCTAATTGTCACAAGGGCTAATATATCTTCTGTAGTTGGCTTAGTCAGTAGATACCTGGATAAACCCAAACAATGCTACTAGGATGCTGTCTGTCATATTTTGAAGTATCTGAAAAATTCCCCAAGAAAGGCTTATTCTACAGAAAACATGGACATTGTAAATCACAAGATATTCTAACTCTGATTATGCAGACAAAAGGATAGACCGCAAATCTACTTCTGGTTACTGTACCTTTGTGGGAGGTATTCTTGTTACCTAGCGAAGCAAGAAACAAACTTTAGTTTTCGGCTCAAGTGCTCAAGCTCAGTTACCAGCTATGACTCATACTACTTGTGAACTATTGTGGGTCTGAGGTCTTCTGAAGGAATTTGACATTTCAAACCCCAATCCATCCCTATGTATTGTGACAACAAGGCTACTATATTCATTGCCAGCAATCCAACATTTCATGAGCGTGAGGTGGATTGCCATTTCGCCCAAGAGGCTGTCTTATCTGGCAACATCTCTACTCCATATACTCACACTTATGATCAAGTAGCGGACATCTTCACCAAACTTCTTCCCAAGGCCATATTCACTACCATGGTGGACAAGCTGGGCATGATTGATATCTATGCTCCAGCTTGAGTGGAGGTATTACTATATATGCTTTATTGCGTTATTCTATGTTAGTTGTTTTGTTATGGGCGTTAGACTTGTCCTGTCTTTAGCCTTTCTTTTATCTCATATTGCCTAGTTCTATTTTCTGACTTACTCTCTTATATCCTATAAAAGAGAGAGCATTGTATTTTTTTTACATACCAAATAAAAAGACTTCTCATTTTATAGGTTTCTTGATTTATTGTGCTAAGTGTTTTATGAATTTGTGTTTAAACTCTCGAACAAACTACAATAAGCTTTATATGTATTTCTCAATCACATTAGTAGTTTGTTTACATTGAAACATGTTGATTACGCTTGGTAATAATTAATAATTAGACAAATCATAGCATTTAAAAAAATCTCTTGTTACTTGGATTTATGGATCGGAACTGATAGACCCAAAAATATTTGTGGGTCGGGTTAGGGTCAAGAGTTTCAATAAACCCAATCGCCACCCCTACTTCTAAGTCCTGGAATAACCAAGGAAGGCACACTTGGAAGCCTGAGGACTAAATTTGTCACGATCCATGCCGACATTGTGAACAAAACATACACATCCAAAAACGTTTGAGGGAACAGTATTAATGGGTTGGCCATGACAAAAAATTGAAAGGGTATGCGTTTGTTTAAGGTGGATGATGGCATGCGATTGATGAGATATGTGGCAGTAAGGACAACATCGCCCCAAAATTTCTTGGGAACACTCACATGCAAAAGAAGAGTACGAGCAGTTTCGACTATGTGATGGTTTTTCCTCTCAGCTACCCCATTTTGTTGAGATGTGTGAGGACAACATGACTGATGTATAACCCCTTTGGAAGATAGGAATTGAGCAAGAGCATTACTGAAATATTCTTTGCTATTATGCGTTCGACGAATACTAATATGCCGAGAGAATTAAGTTTTAATCTCATTATAAAAGTTATGTATTATTGATAAAATTTCAGAACGATCTTTCATCAAATACAACCAAGTGAATATGGAGAAATCATCCATAAAAGTGACATAATACTTTTGACCAAGTCTTGACGGAACTTGACATGGGCCCCAAACATCATAATCAATAATTTAATGATGTTTCCCTAACTGACCCGACTCACACTAGAGTGTAATAAGCCTAGATAAATGAGAGTGGAGAACCCAAAGTTTGTCCAGGGACATGTGTCCAAACTGACTATGGATATGGAGAGAAGCTGCTACACACGTCTTGGAAGACAGACCAAGATAGTAGAGACTTGCAAGTTCATACCCCTACCAACCACCTTCTGCGTACGAAAGTCCTATATCACACAATCATCAGGGTTAAATGTAACTGAGGCTTGAAGAGAACATGTTAATATGCTAATGGAATTAAATAGAGAGGAAACTTAGGGGCAAACAACGCCGATTGTAAGGTGACCAATGTTCAAAATTTCGTTGAAATTGGCAAAATTTCGCTAATTATTTCGATATCGCTAGCCATCGGACATAGAAATGACCTTACATGTCTGTATGTAGGGAATTTCGCCAGAAAAAAAAGAAATTTCGACGAAATTAGGTAAATTTCGATGAAAGGCCTTTTTCGTCCGCATTTCGACGAAATTTTGAGAAACACATGTATTATTTCGAGAAATGGGGTACGGTGTCTACATGTTTTACTATATGATTCCTTGGGCTTGTTAGGGGCAATCTAAATTATGTTTCTTCTCTTCCTAGCCTAATTCTACCTCTCAATCCTATTTCTCTCACTTCTATAAAGATCTACCAAGGAAATATTTAAAAATGGGTGTGAGAGTGATATCTATGGCTATGATGACCGACTAACTTTAATTTTTGATGTCACACGAATTATGTTGATGGTGCCCAAAATTAGCATGACTATCGAGATATTTTGTATGTATGCCATTATCAATCACACCTCTAACTACATGGTTGCCTCCTATAGGCTCTCGCTACACAACCACACAACCAAGAACAAAGCTTGAGTTAATTCATTAGTATGCATTTGATCACTTGTAGGCTTATAGAGATTAACAACGAGACAAATCTATGCTTGTATAAAACAAAATAAATTGGAGCCAATATGTTGATAGGTATAACCAACAAGGAGGACGACAATCATCATGGTTCAACTATATGCATAAACCATAGTTGTCTCATGCTTCCTCAATACTCACTGACATACTACTCCAACATTGTTTATGTACTACGTCCTGTCATCTTATCGAGAGGTCCTACCATCCTAGATCACTATGTTTCCATAAATTTGTGTCTTAGAAGTCTATATATTGTGCTGGCAAACTATAATGACTCAATTCATTCATTTCGACATTTGATTGACCTCTAAATCTCCATCGAAATCCCCATCAAAATTGTTCATCTTCCTTCACTCACAAATGAGGAGCCCTACCCCCTCACGTATCCAATATGAAATATTATTGCATATTTGAGTAGATCTACACTAGTAGATTCTTCTAGTAAAATTTCGCTGTTTAATTCGGTCATTTGGTTGTCGAAACGCCAGGAATGCATTTGTCGAAATTTCTATCGAAATTTGTCAAAATTTCTATTTCTGTGGCTACCGAAATGGCGTCGAAATCGGACATTTTCTTCCTTGAAGGTGACTGTAGGTAGTGGTTCGATAATCCCAGTACTGTGTACTGGTACTTTGGATCCATTAACAATGGTGATAGGTGGGAGTGGTGTTTTACTGGTGGATAGATTGGATATAAGATGGATTGTAGCTGTAATGTGATTAGTTGCACCTGAGTCAAGTACCCAAGGAGATGAACCTGCATTAGAAGATTGAGATATGCATGCAATAGGTCCACCGGGATGTTGTGCAAAGGAAGCCATTGGGGAAACTAAAGACGAGGGTTGTTGAGAAGCTTTGTATTGACAAAATTGATTGTATTCCTCACTTGTCACTTGATATGATAGCTGGTGTCCTCTGAAGAGTCGTCAGTTGATCCACATTTGCAAATGTGGTTTTGGGAGGATACCCATGAAGTTCATAACATGTTTTCCTGTAATGCCCCATCTTGCCACAATGAGAGCATTCTGGATGTCCACGTCTTCCAGTAGACAAGCCTCTACGACCTCCTCGTCCCCCTCATCCTCATCCATGAGTAGCAGGGCCAGTGTTGATGTAACCCTTCATGGTAGAGACCATGGCAGATTTGCCCGAGGTAGAATTTGGGACTTGTTATATGAAAGCGCAGGAGACACGTTGATATGCTTCTGCCGATATGGGAAGCTCAGACTTAGTAAGGATTTGGCTGCATACTCCTTCGTATTCACGTCAAAGACTAGCTAGGAATTTGATGACATCCATTTGATCCCTCTGCTTCTGGAATTTTTTTAGGTCTGTTGTCAGCGGAAGAAGAGAATGGAGGACTTTAGTAATGTGAGTTACCTCCATGAGGTATTGAGTCAAAGATATGTCATATTGTTGAAGTTCATACATCTCTACGTTCATCTTCTACATGTGGGAGATGTTTGACTCGTACATGAGATTAAGATGATCCCATACATCTTTGCATTTCTCTCAGTGTCTGGTGAGATCAGCTACTTGTGGCTCCATGGAATTCCACAGGATAGAGAGAAGATTGACATTGCCTTGCTCCCGCTATTCCAGAGTGTCATTGGTTGGAGGACCTTCTATGAGATGTTTGAACTTTCCTTGTCCCTTGAACCGGATCTTGACTGTTCGGCTCCTTGGAGTGAAGTTCTTCTCATTGAGCTTCCGAGTGGTGATGAGTGATGACATGATTACTAAACAGTCGAGACACTTCCTTGTTTTCTGACGTGATGAAGAGAAGGGATAAAACTAGACAGTAGGTGCCTTACACAGAGAGTGAGGAAAGCCACACGGTGTGCACAAAGAACTTCCCTGGACAGAATTCTGACAGACTATTGACAACATGGCATGCCGGTGATGGACACGTCGTGTAACTTGTCGGAGGCGTATCTTTGTCTCCCGTCAACACATGTTAATGATCGACACAACATATGACTTGTCGTAGGCGTAACTCTGTCTCCCGTCAACATGGCGTGTCGGTGATGGACACGACATGTGATGTCAACACCGATGGAGATGACTGCTACTGCTACGGGATACTCTCTCCAGGGGAATTAGGGTATCATATGCTTTAATACCATGTAAATAGAAAAAGTAATGTGTGGAATGAGATACGTCTGTATTGACAGGGCATACGTATATATATGGATACAGGCTGTGGCCAATACCCATTTACATAGTGTGGGACTAATCACATATAACAGAGAATATACAGGGGAATAAAGAATAATGAATACATGGAGAAATACTTATTATTCTAACAAGTGGGAGAGGAATTAAAAATACTGTAAAGAGAACCCACTTTTCTCCTAATTAAAGGTCCTTTCCTTTCCTTTACTATCAAGAGATCCTGCAAACTGTTCAAGCATAAAATCCCAAACTCTTACCCATATTATTTTCACTTGAACGTGAATTGCACCACGTTCGGGTGTTGACTTTGCGACATCCCACCTTTTGAGTTATGTTATAAATGCATCTGCTATCAATTCCCATTGCCGATAAACTTGATTCCTCTAGGTTAAAACTTAAAACTAATTGTGAATACATTCTCAAATAAGAAAAGGATGTAGAAGAGTGCTTTGTTGGCAGTAGTTTTCTTAGACTTACAGAAAATAGTAAAGATGAACTCACTGTAGCATTCTCAAAACCAAGATAACCATTTTGAATAGTGAATAGTTCACTTTCTCAACGGCCTCCACATGTTCTCCGTGGTTTGATGTGAAATGCCAAAGTTATTCTAGCAGTTATTTATGAAATCAAATCTGATATGCTACTGGACTTTGAGGAATTTTACTATTTCCTAGAAGTGATTTCTGAGATCAAACTGGATTCCTTGATCCATATAAGCACATGATTAGTTGCATGAATCATCATTATTTTTGACTTGTTTAATAATTCTATTAATGGCATTTCATAAAGTATAACCACACCATGGAGTTTATGTTGACATTCATTATGTTACCATTATCTTCTTACTTAAACTCATTTAGTTCCATATGATTTCCTTTTCTTCATATCTCTTTTTGTCATTGTTTGACTCCCTTCCTCGTTGGTACTGCCATGTAATGTTGTTGCACATTGTCATCCACCTCGCTGCTAGCCTTGTTCTTGTTGAGTTTGGCCCCTCCACTGTCATCCTATTTCTTCTCCTCTCCTCAGCTGCCTCCTAGCCCTGTCACTTCCATTTCCGCTATCGCTGCTTCATTCTTTGATATACTCACCCCACTTGCCTCCACCATCTGTGCCATCTCTGTCCCCTCAAAACCCTCCCACACACACACACACACACACACACACACACACAACTTCCTGTGCTCCTGCAGTGTGACCCTCCTCTCCACCATGCACTCCTCTGCTCTCCCTCTAGGACTTTGCCCCCATCCCCCTCTTGTTGCACCCACCGCTTTTTCCATTCCTGATGGTACTGTCCTTATTGCAGTGATGACACAATGTTAAAGAGTGCGTCCGGATTCTGAGGCAAGGGGAGGGGGAGGATAGAAAGATGGATATGGGGGCAAGCATGAACTTAGGGGTGTGTATAATGAGGGGAAGGCGTCGCGGAAGTAAAGATGGAGAGAGGAGAGTGGGGCAGGTTGGGAGAAGAGAATGTTAGTAATGTTAAATTAAAACTGAGTAAGCAGTATTTAGTGGGTTAGCATTTGTTTATTTATTTAATTGGTTCCAATTTATTGGTGAATTTTAGCACCAAATAATCTTAAGTGAAAGATGACTCGTTGATCGTTTCAAATGTTCTATTTCGTGTATATCACAAAATATGAATATTATAATAAGAATTTTCAGTTCTCAAAGCTATAAATCTAATATAGCATCTTCACAATATTCTCTTTGTTTCCATGTGACTAGATAAGAAAGTAACAAAATTGCTGACTAATCAAGAACACATTCCATTTATTAAGAGACATCCAATACTGGATACCGAGTTAGATGCCTTGAATTGTGGGATTGGGTGAAATGACAAAGTTAAAGACTCTTATAGTCGGTTCAGAAAAGCCTATGACTATGAGTTGGTGCTGCATGCTGAGGCTATTACACTGCGTGAATTTTTGTGACAGGTGGATTGGTTCGATAGGAGCTATACATATCCATGTGGGGGGCTGAGATTCTTCGTAATTGTCTTGGTGTTCAGTGAATTAACATTTGTTTACTTATTTATTTGGCTCCAATTTATTGGTGACTTTTAGCACCAAATAATTCCAGTGTTGATGATCGTGGCAGACTTGTTGACCCTTTCAAAGGGTGTTCTATTTTGTGTGTATCACAAAATAAAAATACTCTAATAAGAATTTTCAGTTCTCAAAACTCTAATGTAGCATCTTCAAAATATTCTCTTTGTTTCCATGTGACTACCTAAGAGAAGTAACAATATTGTTGACTGATCAAAAAACATTCTAGATATTAAGAGGCATCTAATACTGGATACTGAGTCAGATGCCATGAATTGTGGCATTCGATGAAGACTAATTGCATGACTCTCAAAGGTCGGTTCAGAAAAGCCTATAACGATTAGTTGGTGCTGCATGCTGAGGCTATTACAGAATGTGAATTTTTGTGACAGGTGGATTGGTTGGATAATAGGATTTATGCATATCCATGTGGGGTCTGACATTATTCGTAATTGGCTTTGCGAATTTAATTTCATTGACTCGCTAGGGGTTGAGGCTTGAGAAAGGACATTCACCTTTCCTCTTCACAATTTCGAGATATATCAATGGCATGTCTAGTAAACACTGTTCTGATGTTTGAAAAAGAAGTTGACTAGGATCTAGAAACTTAGTCTTGTTTCTATTTCAGAAGCCTACTTATCTTCTTTGAGGTGAATCAGCATTTTGTTATTCAAATGACTTGTGTCTTTAATCCAGGTAGCTGGTGGCTTTTTCCAAGTGTGGGGTTTTCTGGTCTACAAGTCCAAGACTACTTAGGTATGTACATTCTTATATGTACTAACTAGAGCAGAACTTAATTTAATTATAATATACTATTCCCTCATAATCTGGGATTATAATATGGAAATGAGGATTATGTTACCTGGAATACATCCTTCATGTTATTGTAATTATTGTCTGGGATTGTAATTTCTTCCTCTTCTCATGCAGCTCTCGGAACAATCTTTTCAGCAACAGACACAGTCTGCACATTGCAGGTAAAAAAGATATCCACTTTTTAATTTGTAAGGTCATCATCATCATCATTAAGCCTCAATCCCAACCATGTTGGGGTTGGCTACATGGATCCTTCTTTCCCAATCAGCTCTGTTATGGGTCATACTCTGATCAAGATGTAAAGATGCAAAATCTCTTTTAAAAATCTCTTCCCAAGTAAATTTAGGTCTGCCTCTGCTTCTTTTAACTGTGCTTAACTCAATAACCTTGCTTCAAATAGGTTCATTTGTTGGTCTGTGTTGCACATGTCCATACCATCTCGGACGGCCTTCATGCAACTTGTCCTCGATGTTCACCACCCTTACCTTGTTCCTGATATAATCATTCCTCAAACAATCTTTTCTTGTCTTCACACACATCCATTTCCGCGTACGAATTTCGTCCACATTCATCTTGTTGAGACCTTGCTTCTTCATTGCCCAACGTTCACTCCCGTATAGCGTTGCTGGTCGTATAGTTGTTAATAAAACTTGTTTTTAATCTCAGAGGATCTTCTGGTCACATACTACTCCTACTCCACTTCAACCATCTTGATGTGATCCCATGACAAACATCATCTCGAGCCTCATCTCTCTTTCAATAATAGAACCCAAGTAACGAAATTTATAACATATTGGTACGTTCATTCCATCCAACTTCACCCCACCATTCACAATTCTAGAGTGTCTAAAATTGCAATGCATATATTTAGTTTTGCTTCTATTGATCATATATATCCATTAGATTCCAATGCATTTCTTCAAAGTCCAACCTTATCATTTAATATTTCTTTTCTTTCATTGATCAACACTATCATCAACAAATAACATACAACAAAGGATATAATCTTGAACATGCTTTGTCAATTCATCCATAACAAGAACAAATAGGTATGAGCTGAGAGTCGATCCTTGATGTACCCCAACGGTGATAGGAAAAGTTTGTCTCTCCCCCAGGAGTCCTAACACTTGCAATTGAGCCATCATACATGTTTTTTATCAGGTTAATGTATTGGATAGGCACACCCTTTTTATGAAAAATCCTCCACAACACTTCTCTGGATACTTGACCATAGGCCTTCTCCAGATCATTAAACACCATATGAAGATATTTTTTTTGTTTTCTCTATACTTCTCCATAAGCCTCCTTATCAGTTTAAAAATAGTATCTATTGTTGATCTTCCCTGCATAAAACCAAACTAGTTGTCTGATATCTGTGTTATCGATCTTAGCCTTTGCTCAATAATCCTCTCCCAAAGCTTCATAGTGTGACTCATCAACTTGATACCTTTGTAATTTGTGCATCTCTAAACATCTCCTTTGTTCAGGACTATAGTACTATTTCTCTGTTCATCTGGCATTTTCTGTCTTCATAATCTTGTTAAAGAAATTCGTTAACCACATAGCTCCTTCACCCACCATACTCTTCCATTCATCAATGGGAAAACCATTTGGACTGCATGCCTTTTTGTTTTTCATCTTTTCTGAAGCATTCTTGACCTTAGATAGTGAAACTCGCCATGTGTAAGTGATATCTCTTGCATTCATGTCACCCGAGTCTCTTTACTTTATTCAAAGTATCTCCATTGAAAAGGTTATGAAAGAAGTTTCTCCATTGGTTCTTTATATCGATATCCTTCACCGACACTCTGCCATCTTTATTCTTGATGCACTTTACTTGACTCAATTCTCTTCATTTCCTTTCTCTTATACGAGCCATTTTTTAAATATTTGCTTGTTTGGATCTCTGAAAAGTTGCATCATCTCTAAATTTGGGCAAGCTTCTACAGATATCCGTTTTGAGTTTAATAGCCTTCTGTACTTCATCATTCCACCACCAAGTTTCTTTTTGTGAGGGTGTTGGACTCTCCCAAAGCCTCTTTGGCAATTTTTCTTCTACAGGAGCTCATAATTTGTAAGGTGATTCTCATATTTTATTGACTGCAGGTCCTACACCAAGATGAAACTCCTTTACTATATAGTTTAGTTTTTGGGGAAGGAGTGGTCAATGATGCAACTTCAGTTGTGCTCTTCAATGCAATTCAGAAGTTTGGTATTTCTAATTTTGATGGACAGAAGGCTCTTCGTATTCTTGAAAGCTTTCTATTTTTGTTTTCAACAAGCACACTTTTGGGAATTACAGTAAGGATTGTCTATTCTTAGTATTTTAATTTCTTGTTTTCATTATTACTAGACATAATGATTAACACTGTAAGACAAGCTTGTTGTTTTAAATACGCAACACTTTTTCTCTCTGAAAAATGTACATTAGATAGTCTATGTTGTGTTTCCAACATTAACATGTATCCATTATGGTGTTATGCATCAGTTTTGTCTTGGGCATGTTTTGGTCTGGGATAATGGTAGAGACATAATTAGACATCATATCACTCATTTTTACCCCTAGTTTGGATATGTATGCACAGTTTAGTGAGGGGACGAAGGCCCTAAAGAACGAAACAAGTGAAGTAGAAAATGATCTCTTGCTCTTGCTGCAAACTCTATATTTTACTTTTGACCGACTGTGATATCAACAACGTATCTGCTACAAAAACCAAACAAAGGCACACTATTCAATATGTTTTTCAGTGGGATGAGATTTGCTATAAATATTGTAACCAAGGTATAAGAAATCAAACTTCATGTCCACTTCCATAGATGGAAGTTGAAGTTTTTCGAAATCAATGTTTAGAATTCTGGGATGAATACAAAGTATACCATCCCCTCTCCTGACATCAAAGAAGTTTAACGACAACGCAATGAACTTCTGTTAGTTCATTTCCTGGCTGGTCTCCCGTCGTCTTTTTTTGGTGTGGTTGACCAGATCTTATTTCCCTTACCATCACTGAGGGATGAACTCAAGCGAGTTCAACCCTTCCATTCCATGTCTTCTCTATCTGCTGCTTCTTTTGATCACTTAGTTCTTGCTGTTCGCTCCTATGACTCCGGTCAAGAAGGTGGATGTGGCGTGCGGTCACGGTGGCTGTTCTTCTGGTACTCCTGGACGTGGTCCTCCTGTTGGCCTAGATGAGGCCAACATTGTTGGATCCTAGATGGGTGATTAGGTGCTCTAGAGGGGGGGTGAATAGAGCTGAAAGCACTTAAACAAAACTCATTAAACCTTCAAGATATATGACAAGATAAGGTTGCTAAATAGGTAATTTGAGTGCAACTAAAACATTCATAGCAAGGGAGAGAGAGATTGAACATGTACCAATTAGACAAGCTATTTAGAGTGGTTCCACACTTCAAACTAGAAGTGTGTCACTCCACTTGCCTAGAGAGGTCAACCTCTAGGACTTCCAAACTATTGCACTATTATATTCATTCATAAGGTATACAATGCATGACAAAAAAAAAGACTTACCTATCCAATACAAAGAGTCTTCAACCTTACCAAGGACTTACCCACTTTACAAGAGTCTTCGGCCTTCTCCAAGGACTTACCCACTCTTCACAAGTCTTCAGCCTTGCAGCTCTTCTTGGATCTTCAACTTTTGACTTCAGCTTCACTCGGAGAAGCTTCCACCAAGGACTTACCCACTTGAGCAAGGAGTCTTCTGTCTTCACCAAGGGCTTACCCACTCTAGCTCCACGTCTTCAGCCTTGATCTTCACTAAGGGACTCCTTCCCTTGTTCTTCTTCACCTCTCTTGGACAAGAGAGGGAACCTTCATCTTCATGATTGAAATGAGAGAAAAGGAGGTGGTAGAAGTGAGAGCCTCACAAGATATACATATAGGACTAGCTCTCTTACAGATTTCCTACTCACTCTAATGGATGTAGCAAGTGATTAAGCTTAGAGAGAGAGAGGAGGCTGTAGGAAGCACTCAGCTATAGAATAGAAACCTCACATAGAGTTTTGCAATGAATGCTCAACCTTGGAATGAACCCCAAGGGGTCCTATTTATAGCTGGGGATGCCTCTTAGCCTTTTGTAACACTTGAGAATGAAAACTAGCCGTTTTGTGGCTTGCAACAGATATATTTTCACTTGTTGCAACTCCACAACAGCTAGAAGTACTTTTCTGCACTTTTCCGTATAGTGCAATCGGTCGAGTTTCTATAAGGGTAACTCGACCGATCAAGTAAACGACAAGGCCGATACTCAAATGATCGGTCGAGTTTGTCCTGACAAAACTCGACCGACCATTAGGAATCAAAATGGTCTGTTACTTGATCGGTCGAGTTCTGTGTAAACACAACTCGACCAATGCAATCTGCAGAAAATTGATCAAGTGCTCTAATATTCGATCTAAGTGCTCCTGATAATTTTCTAAGCTTAATTACAAGTCATACAATCATTACAAGTGATTTAAAACATGATTCTAATGGATATACATCATATTACAAAAACGTACACTTGTATGACTTTGACTTGTCTTTTCTCCAATTTGATATGCGCAAGTTAGGGCATTTGAAGTATGTCTATACCTAATCTGAAAACACTCAAGTAGGGACGTTAGACACCAATATGTGGAATGGTTAGTCATCATCAAAACACGGGTTTAGTCAATTTAGACGTGAGTCAACATTGACCTAATTGACCTTGAGTCAACAATCTCCCCCTTTTTGAAGATGACAAACCATTCCATAAATGTATTGAAAGCTTTTAAGTAAAGTCATACCTTTGGAGAAACCTAGGGGCTTCAATAGAATTGAGTTCATATGCTCCCCCTCAATTGATGCGCATGGAGTTTTCATACTCCCCCTTAATTGATGCTATTTCTCCTGCATGGTTAGCTTTCACAACATTTATAGAATACTATGTCTTCTACTCATATATGTTCTACACATATATGTCTTCTCCCATTTACCTTCTCCCCTTTACATGGACATACTTCTCCTCTTCATGTAAGACATGCCTTCTTCCTCTTTTAAAAGAAGACATACCTTTCTCCCCCTTTGTCATTTCAAAAAGTGGGGTTATGAAGAAGTAAGAAACATCACTTGTTAAAGAGAAAGGAGATAACACAAATATATATAAGGAGAGTAGAAGAGCACAGATAGGGGCTTATCCAAGCATAGAAAGAAAAGCAAGTTAAAGCATATACTTGAACAACCCAAAATGCAAGATGAAGTGCTGCAGAAAAACAATAAAACATAATTTTGACCCTCAAGATGACGGAATTTGACCAAAAACCATCAGAGCTCATCGCAAAGCAATGAGTCTTGCTCAGAAGGTTGTTTCTGCATGAAAAACACTAGTCTTGCACCAAAAACTGAAACGGGAGCAAAATCTGCATAAAATCCAAAAATACTCCAATTTCTACATATAATGTAGATCTATGTACCCTGCATCACAATGTTATGCAAGCAACTCAAGATAGTAGATATGCAATTCAAGGAACAATCTTGAGTATGTATGAGACAAGATACAAGCATAGCATATAGATGAGCAAAGATGCCAATTTTAAACAAGGCTAGAACTACATGTATATGAACTACTAGTAGATGTTATCACAAGTTAGGAATACTAGTAGGATCTAGATCATAGCAAGAGATACCAAAAGATACACAAGATAAAGCAAGCTATGAGTAGATGAAGAGATATATCCAAACAAAAAGATATGCAATTTTAAATGCATGAAAGGATATAACTCACTAGATATGCATCGTTACCATAAGATGATTACCCCTAAGTACCTCAAGGTTGTATCAAAACAAGATATACACCTAGATAGATGTAGCAAGATAGAGCATAACGGAAGCAATTTTAGAAACAACCAAAAGATCTAAAGAGATCATCATCAAAACCTGCAAAACAACTCAAAGCAAGTAATTGCAAGATATAGATATACCAATTTAGAGCAAAACGAGAGATAGAGTTGTAAGCAAGATAGGCAATTTAGAATCATGGCAGTATGCATATATAAAGGTACCAAATGAGAGTGCCAAAGAATAAGGCTATTGGTTGAGAAACTCTAGTTGGGAGGGAAATTCTCATTCAATTAGCCAAATGTATATTCTGTGCACAGTGTTATCGGTCGGGTTCTGTGCATTGACAACTCGACCGATGACAACTGCTGACAACACCCATTGGTGCCTATCGGTTGAGTTTCAAGCAGGACAAACTCGACCGACAAAGCAGCTGTCAAAAGGCACATATTTCATAAAAACATATTTAAAGGCATGTTAAAAATACAAACCATATCCAAATATGTTTAATCAAGTTAGTAATGCACTATAGAAGCATTAGACAGTTTTTGAGCAAGAGTGTGAAGAGAAACACAAAATACCACTTTTGACTCAAAAACCATATGTATAGTGCACATCATCTTGACAAAACAAGTTAGGATTGGTTATAAGCAAGAAAAACATTTACCTTTGTTCTTACCATTCCTTTTCCACTAGTTGTCACCCTCTACACATCTCACCTTTCTTCTTTCATGTGGATTGAGAAGTCAATTTGCAATTCAATAGTTCAAGTCAATCCATTAGCAAGTACCTACAAGAAGAAAGATGAAATGGTCCCCAATCATATTTTTGGGTCCGAAGGGGTTAGTTTAGCAACCCAAATCCGATTGCTTTTGGGTGCTTTCCTAAAAGGACAACAAGTAGAATAATGACCAATTTCATTGCAATAGTTGCATGTGCTCATAGTCTTGGAATTAGAGGATTCTCCATGGAATATTGGAGGTTCTTTATCTTTGTTGTTCCCTTGACTACTATCATATCCTAAACCATGTCTACCAATTTGTTTAGTAGTATGGTGTAGGATATCATTAAGATTATTTTTACCAACTAAGAATCTTTGCAAAGAAGATCTCAAACTGTCATTATCATGCTTAAGAGAAGCAATAGTAGAAGACAAATGATTGATATTATCTCTAGCATGCAGAAGATCATTTTTTAAGCAAAGATCTTTAGTTAAATAAGAATCTCTATCAATATGAAGAGCAGCAACATCATTCTCTCTACTAGTAGAACTAGAACAAGATTCATGCACATTGATTTTAGCAAGCAAGGAGGCATTTTCTGTTTCTAATTCTTGCAAAACAAAATCTTTGTTCTTGTTTTCAGATTTAAGAACATCAATATCATGCATGAGAGAATCAACGATTAAAATATGCTCTTCATTAGAACTAGACATGAGAGGTTGAGCTTCTAGAAATCTAATCTTATCAAGCAAACTAGCATTTTCAAGTTTAAGAGAGTCTACTTGGTTAAGACAGTCATTTTTATCTTCAAGCAAGCAAGAATTAGCATGTTCAAGATCATCTAGTTCTACATGTAAATTATCAACAATTTTAGCAAGCTTTTTCTTTTTCCTTTTAGAAGACTTAAGAGAGGCAAAAATATCATGAATAATAGCAATCAAAGATTCTTTATCTAAAGAGTTTAGATTTACCTCACTTGAGTCTTCACTTGTTGATGCTATAAGAGCAAAATGGCATTCTCCTTCATCACTAGAGCTTGATCTTGATCCTTCACTTGAATCTTCACTTGAGCTTGAGTTGGAGGAGCCACTTGAGCTTGAGTGCCATTTCTCCTTCTTCTTGTGAAGATGGGTCTTTTTTCCTTGTGGGCAATCTTCCTTGTAGTGACCCTTCTTTCCACATGTGAAGCACCGGATGGAGGAGGACTTGCCTTTGTAGAGTCTACCCTTGGAGTACATGGCATCTTCTTTAGCTTGAGAGGATGGAGAGACTTGTTCCATGATAGCTTTAATTTGAGCCTTCATTTCAGCCTTCTTCATTCTCTTTAGCTCTTTCTTCTCTTGTCTTTCTACTTCCTTCCTCTTGTCAAGTGTGGCTTCATGTGCTTGTAGATTTCCAATGAGCTCTTCAATAGGAATATCCTTAAGAGACTTTTCTTCTTCAATTGAAGTCACCTTGGGTTCCCACCTCTTGGGGAGAGTTCTAAGGATCTTTGAGTTGATCTCTCCACTAGACATAGGATGTCTTAGAACAGCAAGACCATTCACAATGGTGTTGAGCCTTGAGTACATGTTTGCTATGCTCTCCTCCTAAGAAGCACAGACACGGACACGGACACGGACACGGACACGGATATGGACACAAGACACGACAATTTTCAGAAATGTAGGACACGAACACGGCGTTGGACACGGCAATATATATACATAGATACATACATACATTTATATAAATATATACAACTAAAGACATATATGTATATAATTTATTTGTAAACACAACAAGCTTCATAATTCTTAACATCGAGCAGAAACAACGATCACCATGATATCCACTTTATATTCACATTTGTATGCAAACCCACTATGCTGATGCTATAAAATTTAGCATACAAAATGATACATTAAAATGAAGAGGAAGAAGAGGAAAGGAGTTCCTAGAAAGGGAAGGAAGTTGCTTTCAGTGGCTGCTCTAGGTGTTGGCAGCTCCTGCTGCAAATGGCTCACAAAAGGCTACTGCTTATGGTGGCTTTAGCTCCTAGTGGTTACTGATGCAAAGGCTGCTAGTAGCAGCTCCATCTCATTATGGTGACTTCAGGGCCTACCTGCTAGTTGCAACAACTGCTGCTAGAAGCGGTTTCATACGTTCTTTATGGGAACAACAACAATTAGAGGGTGAGGCTTCTTGGTCTCCTCTCGAGGGAAGGCATGAAGGTTTTGGTGAGGAATTGGGGTTTGGTTGAGGAGTCTACGGGGTTGGGATATTTTCTCTTTTCTTTTTAGTTAGATCTTATGTGGGTTGGGCTGGCAGTGTCCATTAAGCATTCTAGATGTGTCCACGCCGTGTCCAGCTTGCAAATCAAAAAAATATGAAACTGGACACGTTAGAGGAGTGTTCGCCGCGTGTCCACGTGTGTCCAAGGCGTGTCCGGGTTGGACACGTGTCGGACACGGCCACGGCAGCCTCCGGGAAGTGTCCGTGCTTCCTAGCTCCTCCTTTCCCATCTTGAAGTTCTCAAGCAGCCCTTTGAGCATGTAGACTTTGCTTTCCTTCACTTGATCTGTCCCTTCATAAGTGATGCAAAACTTTCTCCATACCTCATAGGCTGTTTCACATGAAGAAATCCGATTGAACTCGGTGGGGGTCATGGAGGCATAGAGGATGTGCATGGCTCTAACATTCAAGGTTGCTTTCTTCAATGTGGCTTCATCCCATTCTTCAATCTTTGTCTTTGGTAGCATGTATGGGCTGTTCACCATTTGCCACATCTCAATACTTGATCCTTGGATGTAGAATTGAAGCCTTCTTCTCCAATAGAGGAAGTTGCTCCCATCAAAGTTTGGAAGGCTGATCGAGTATCTCCCTCCTTGGTAGTCACCCATCTTCTCCTACTTGTGGAAGTATGATTAGAGAAGCCCGCTCTGATACCAATTGTTGGATCCTAGATGGGTGATTAGGTGCTCTAGAGGGGGGGTGAATAGAGCTGAAAGCACTTAAACAAAACTCATTAAACCTTCAAGATATATGACAAGATCATCATCATCATCATCATCATCATCATCTTAGCCTCAATCCCAACTATGTTGGGGTCGGCTACATGGATCCTTCGTTTCCATTCAGCTCTGTCATGGGTCATATTTTGATTGAGATGTAGAGATTCACAATCTCTCTTTATAAGCTCATCCCATGTTAATTTAGGCCTTCCTCTTCTTCTATTTATAGTGTTTGGCTCAATAGCATTGCTTCGTATAGGTGCACTAGTAGGTCTGCGTTGCACATGTCCGTACCATCTGAGTCGGCCCTCACGCAACTTGTCCTCAATGCTCGCCACCCCCACTTTATTCCTGATATAGTCATTTCTCAAACGATCTTTTCTTGTCTTCCCACACATCCATCTCAGCAGACGCATTTCAGCCACATTCATCTTGTTGAGACCTTATTTCTTCACCGCCCAACATTCACTCCCATAGAGCATGGCTGGTCGTATAGCTGTTCTATAAAACTTACTTTTTAACCTGAGAGGGATCTTCTGATCGCATAAAACTCCAGTTGCACTCCTCCATTTCAACCATCCTGCAGTGATCCGGTGACAAACATCATTTTGGACATCCCCGTCTA
Organism: Alisma plantago-aquatica; assembly: GCA_963693085.1. Lineage (NCBI taxonomy): Eukaryota > Viridiplantae > Streptophyta > Magnoliopsida > Alismatales > Alismataceae > Alisma > Alisma plantago-aquatica. The sequence goes on along the minus strand of OY856409.1, from coordinate 1,504,909,150 downwards.
TTTGAATAATAGAACCTAAGTAACGAAATTTGTCACATTTTGGTATATCTACTCCGTCCAACTTGTTGGATCCTAGATGGGTGATTAGGTGCTCTAGAGGGGGGGTGAATAGAGCTGAAAGCACTTAAACAAAACTCATTAAACCTTCAAGATATATGACAAGATAAGGTTGCTAAATAGGTAATTTGAGTGCAACTAAAACATTCATAGCAAAGGAGAGAGAGATTGAACATGCACCAATTAGACAAGCTATTTAGAGTAGTTCCACACTTCAAACTAGAAGTGTGTCAGTCCACTTGCCTAGAGAGGTCAACCTTTAGGACTTCCAAACTATTACACTATTATATTCATTCATAAGACATACAATGCATGACCAAACAAAAGACTTACCTATCCAATACAAAGAGTCTTCAACCTTACTAAGGACTTACCCACTTTGCAAGAGTCTTCGGCCTTCTCCAAGGACTTACCCACTCTTGCACAAGTCTTCAGCCTTGCAGGGATCACCCACTCTTCTTGGATCTTCAGCTTTTGACTTCACCTTCACTCGGAGAAGCTTCCACCAAGGACTTACCCACTTGAGCAAGGAGTCTTCTGCCTTCACCAAGGGCTTACCCACTCTAGCTCCACGTCTTCAGCCTTGATCTTCACCAAGGGACTCCTTCCCTTGTTCTTCTTCACCTCTCTTGGACAAGAGAGAGAACCTTCATCTTCATGATTGAAATGAGAGAAAAGGAGGTGGTAGAAGTGAGAGCCTCACAAGATATACATATAGGACTAGCTCTCTTACAGATTTCCTACTCACTCTAATGGATGTAGCAAGTGATTAAGCTTAGAGAGAGAGAGGAGGTTGTAGGAAGCACTCAGCTATAGAATAGGAACCTCACATAGAGTTTTTCAATGAATGCTCAACCTTGGAATGAAGCCCAAGGGGTCCTATTTATAGTTGGGGATGCCTCTTAGCCTTTTGCAACACTTGTGAATGAAAACTAGCCGTTTTGTGGCTTGCAACGGATATATTTTCACTTGTTGCAGCTCCACAACGGCTAGAAGCACTTTTCTGCACTTTTCCGTACAGTGCAATCGGTCGAGTTTCTATAAGGGTAACTCGACCGATCAAGTAAACGATAAGGCCGATACTCAAATGATCGGTCGAGTTTGTCCTGACAAAACTCGACCGACCATTAGGAATCGAAATGGTCAGTTACTTGATCGGTCGAGTTCTGTGTAAACACAACTCGACTGATGCAATCTGCAGAAAATTGATCAAGGATGATCGGTCGAGTTTTCAGGCTAGGAAACTTGACCGATAAAATGCCTGTAATCAATTTTCAAAGTTGCATCTAAAGTGCTCTAATATTCGATCTAAGTGCTCCTGATATTTTTCTAAGCTTAATTACAAGTCATACAATCATTATAAGTGATTTACAACATAATTCTAATGGATATACATCATATTATAAAAATGTGCGCTTGCATGACTTTGACTTGTCTTTTCTCCAATTTGATATGCGCAAGTTAGGACATTTGGAGTGTCTATACCTAATCTGAAAACACTCAAGTAGAGACGTTAGACACCAATATGTGGAATGGTTAGTCATCATCAAAACACGGGTTTAGTCAATTTAGACGTGAGTCAACATTGACCTAATTGACCTTGAGTCAACAAACATCACTTCCTCCTAATAACCGCTTCTGCAAATTCTGTGCTGACATGAACCACACTGAAGACCGTTGCTGGAAAAGCATGGTGAACTTACATGGGCGAACCAGGTCTCCTTTGCTGCTTCTGAGAATTTGACTCCTACTGCCTTCAGTTCAACCGAGCCCACAGTTGTCTGGATCCGCTCGGAGTTTGAGAAACTCCTCCAGTCTCGTCTATCCTCGCCACCGTCTGCCCCAGAAGGATGTTCTTCTGCTTTACTTGCGTCTCATGTTACTTACCGTAACAATAAATGGGTCATCAAATCGGGCACATCTGCTCAGATTTCTGGTTGCTCCGTTCTGTTTACTGCTTTATTTTAAGACTACAAGTGTCCCTCCTGTTACTGTTGCTGGTGGAACTCAGTCTGCTGTCCGCGGAGTTGGAACTATATCTCTGTCTAGGATTGCGCTTAAAATATGTTTTGTATGTTCCAAGATCTCCTCTTAATCTGCTATCTGTCAGTAAAACTGTTAAGAGCCTTAAGTGCTCAATCACTTTTGACCCAATGGTTGTGTGTTTTAAGACCTCCGAACGAGGACGAGGATTGGTTCGGGCCATGAGGGACCTGGCGGATTGTACCACCTGGATGTGCTGCAATCTGCTGTAGCTCTGCTATATTCTTCTGTAACTGGTTTGCAATGGCCCCATCGTTTGGGGCACCTTTCTGCTACAAAGCTGCGATGTTTATTTTCTGATATTTCTTAAAAGCAATTTTTGTATGAAGCTTGCCAATCTGGCAAACAAACTCGGCTTATTTTTCCTAAAAAGAAAGAAATTGTTTTCAAAGATCTTTTTAATATTTGTTCATGCCGATATCTGCGGTCCCTGTTATGTTACTAGCTTGTCTGGCTTTTGCTACTTTGTTACCTTTATTAACGACTATTTGAGGGCAACTTGGCTGTTTTTTTAAAGGATCACAATACTGTTTTGCAAACTATTACCACCTTTTTCACTGAGATCTAAAATTTCAAAACAACTGTTAAAATCTTGGGACTGATAATGCCTTAGAATTTATGCAAAAATCTGTGGGTATATTTTTTATTTTTCGGGGTACTATTCATTTGACTCCCTATTCTTACACACTACAACAAAAATCTGTGGATACATTTTGTATTTTTCGGGGTACTATTCATTTGACTTCCTATTCTTACACACTACAACAAAATGGTGTGGCATAAAGGAAGAATCGTCATCTTCTTGAAGTAGCATGCACTATTCTACTTCATTATCATGTCCCTAAACATTTCAGCCTGAGGCTGTTTTTATTGCGTGTTACTTAATAGACCGTATGCCTTCTTCTGTGTTCATAATCAAGTTCCTGTCTCTCTCCTATATCTTGGTGCGCCTTTGTTTTCTATTCCATCACGCATTTTGGTGGTACTTGTTTTGTTAAGAATCTCCGACCTGGGATATCTAAACTTAACTCCACGCTCCACTAAGTGTATCTTTCTGGGATATTCTCGAACTCAAAAAGGATGTCGGTGCTATGATCCTGTCAAGAGAATGGTTTGTGAGTGCATATGTTGTCTTTTTTGAACACATGCCATACTACTCTGACAAGGAGGTTGCTTTATCAAGCAAGGTTTTAAAAAGCGCGAAGCGGGAAGCGTGCAGGCAGGACCTTGTAGCCGTCGCAAGGCGGGCGATTAAGCGGACGCTTTTTAGAAAATCGGATATCCAATTCCTATGAACTTTTATGCAAAATTACATACATATGTATATAAATACTATATCTTTGAAATTTTTATACATATCTAAACATTGTACAAGACAATATAAGACCCAAATAGTTTATAACACAACTACACAACAATAATTGTATCTATGTAATATAGTAAAAAATATACTTGTCATAGATAAAGCACCCTACACATAAAATAATAAGTGTACATACAAGATGCAACAACAATTTTGTATCACATGCTTACATAGCTAAATTGTAAACAATAGACCTTACGCGGCTAGCTTACAAACATATTGTTACATTTGCACATCATCAAATAGTCATACATTACAAGAGTACATTTAATCAAACTATGCATTCTAAATTAGATAATAGTTACCTATAATTTACTTGGATACATCATAAAAGTACCATATCATTACAGCTTACCCACAAAGTATGCATTCTAAATTAGAACTAGGTATATCATAAAACATTCAATGTGTGCTAGTTTAATATATTATAGTCAATACTAATCTGGGCATCTAATGTACTTAATGTTATATGCTTACAACATTTTTTTCTAAAAAAAGCGGGTTAAGCGGGCAAAAAGCGGCCGCTTTTCTCAAATCTGCTTAAGCGGCGCTTGAGGTTTTTTAGGCGGACATGACCTTGTTGGCTTTAAGCGGCCGCTTAGTGCGATTTTTAAAACACTGTTATCAAGCGACATGTTGGATCCCACTTTGCCGCCTCACGTGGTCGAATATGATCATGCTAATGTAACTGAAAATCTTCCTCCTCCTTTGAAGGTGTACAAGAAGACCCAATGTTACAAATCCATCCCTGGCCCCTCAACAAGCAATTCCTCCCTCGTCGGTAGATCACAAAAACTCTCAGGTAATCTTTGACCTGCACCTTCCTATTAGCCAAAGGAAGGGTGTTTGCTCCTGTGCTAAGCTTCTGATTAGTAATTTTTTCTCTTCTACTAATCTTGGTGCTAGCTTTGCTTGTTTTACTGTTGCTCTTTCTGCTATCCTATATCAAAGAATGCCCCTTCATCATCCTTCCTGGCATCAAGCTATGAAAACGGAAATGACTGCCCTTCGAGATCACAAGACTTGGGATCTTGTTGATCGTCCTAAAAATTGTCGCAATGTTAGTTGTCGTTGGATATTTACTGTCAAACATCATCCAGATGGTTCTGCTGAACGGTTGAAGGCGGTAGCAAAAGGCTACACTCAAACCTATGAAGGTGACTACTTTGAAACTTTTCTCCTATGGCCCGACTCAATTCCGTAAGAGTACTTATCTCTGTTGCTTTAAATAAAAATTGATCTCTTTATCAATTTGATGTCAAAAATGCTTTCTTGTATGGTGACTTGCACGAGGAAGTTTACATGGAGCAACACTTGGTTTTGTTAGCCAGAGGGAGTGTTCCAAAATCTGCAGACTCAGGAAGGCGATATATGGCCTAAAACAAAGCCCTCGGGCATGGTTTGATAAATAAGGCAGATACTTTTCATGTTTCTATTTTGGCCCTCACGTTCTGATCATTATGTTTTGATTAAAAAACTAGCTCTAGGCTTGTGCTTATTGTTTATGTGGATGATATCATTCTGTGTGGCAGTGATTCTGAAGGTATTGCAGCTACCAAATGATATCTAGAACAACACTTTAATACTTACTCAGTTACTTCTTGGGAATCAAATTTTCCAGACCGTCTTCTAATGTTTTGTCTTTCATAGCGCAAATATGTTCTAGACCTTTTGACAGAAGCATGTATGCTTGGTTCGAAACCTGTTAGCTCTCCCCTGGATCCCAACACCAATTGGGATGATGAATCTTCACCTCCCTATCCTGATAACCATCAATACAGACAGATAGTTGGTAAGCTTATTTATCTTACTATTACTAGAGCTGATATTACTGCTGTTGTTGGACTTGTCAGTAGGTATCTAAATAAACCTCAACAATGTCATTGCGATGCTGTTTGTCATATCCTTAAGTATTTGAAAACTTTTCCAGGGAAAGGATTACTGTTTCGCAAACTGCGATGCTGTTTGTCATATCCTTAAGTATTTGAAAACTTTTCCAGGGAAAGGATTACTGTTTCGCAAACATGGGCACTACAAACTTGTTGGGTATTCTTTATGCTGGTAGTAGATGTGACATGAAATCTACATCTAGCTACTGTACTTTTGTTGGGGCAATCTAGTGACATGGCACAATAAAAAGCAGACCATGGTTGCTCAGTCTAGTGTAGAGGCAGAATACAGAGCTATGGCTCATACCGCTTGTGAACTGATGTGGGTCCAAGGACTCCTCAAGGAATTTGATATCTGTGATTTTGTTGCTATTCCTATGCACCGTGATAATAAAGCCTCCATTTTTATTGCCAGCAATCCCACATTCCATGAGAGCACAAAGCATATTGAGGTACTTGCCACTTTTTTTGTGAAATTGTTCTCTCTGGACGTATCTGAACTCCTTATCTACGGACTGAGGATCAAATTGCTGAAATCTTTACCAAGATACTTCCCAAGACTCACTTTGCTACACTGGTGGACAAGCTGGGCATGTTTGACATCTATGCTCCAGCTTGAGGGGGAGTATTAGTATATATATTTTATGCTTTATGTTTTATTGTGTGCTTTAGACTTGTCTTGCCTTTAGCTTTTCTTTTATCCCATATTGCCTAACTTTGTGTTTCACTTACTCTCTTATCCTATAAAAGAGAGTCTATCGTATTTGTCTTAGAAATATCAAAAAAAGGTTTTTCAATTCTATAGAAACGAAGGGCATGAGAAATCTGCGGTACTTTTTGAACATTGAAGTTCTCTGTTCCTCCACATAGATCAGCTTATCTGGAAGACGCTATGTCTTGGAGTTGCTTCAAAGAATGGGATGACAAACACCGAACTAGTCAAAAGGGTCAAAAATGTCCTTTGGAAACCAGAATAATTGGGAAAAGGGTCAAAAATGTCCAATAGAAGGCTAACTCCAAAAGACTAGAATTGTTGCAATGAGGCCATTCATGGGTCTTGCGTTCACTGCAAATCACACTAGGGAGTTGGCCATACCCTATCTCGTTACCTTAACCATAGGAAGGGGATGCCAAATGTGGGGTGTCTGGACTCTGGACTGAAGTTGCAACTAAGTAGGCTTACTCAAAGGTGTGGCTAGATCTTCTTTAGTGAGAGTAAATGCTTTTTGGGTGACACTGCTTCTCATCCAAAATAACTGAGATAAATATGAAGTGATCTTAGGAAAATATTGTAGCTGCAGATTTGTGCATTTTAGGGGTTTCTGGATTTTAGAAATTCTATGATTTCTTGCATATAATTGGTACAAGGAAATCAAGAATGAGTTATTGGATTTTAACGGCATACAAATTTACAAACAGGAGTAAAGTTTTATTTAGATATGGCCTAGGATTGGTTGTTTCTATATAGGGACTTGTAAAGGTTAGGGGCTGCTTGTAAGTGTTTTCTGTATTCTTCCTATATATAATACACACAAGACAACCACAAGTTAGGTTGTATCTTCTCCCTGATCTTGGAACTCACATGGTGTGAACCCTAAGGTTACATGAGAAAACTCGTGTCAACGATTTCTTCTTCATCTTCATAATCGTCATATAACGGTACCTAAGCGTCTTCAATTGGTACCCAAAGGCCGTTTGCTGGTAGAGGCCCTTAGTGAGCCAAATTGTCCAGATGTCTTTTATCTGATTTTGCTATCAATGGCCTCCTCTAATTGCCTGATGTTAGCGGTGTCCTATTAAAACTATTGGCTTCTGCTAGCGGTGGAATCCTGTGAGAAAAGTTGGCTTTCCTCTTGTCTACTCTGCAAGATAAAGTAGACCATCTTCTTGTCAGTGTCCTTGTGTTGGCGTCTTCTTATCGGCTCAAGTCGGGCGATTGCGAGTTTAGCCGTAAGTCAGGGGATTGCGAGTTTAGCCCTCTCCCTCCTATCGACTCTACGAGATGAGTCGACATCAGTCGGCTTCCCCCTTGTCTTCTCTTCTATTAGTCAGCTTCCCTTATGTCTTTTCTTCTCTCGGTTGGCTTTGCTACTGTCTTCTCTTCTATTACTCATCTTCCCTCCGTCTTCTCTTTTATCAGTCACTCTCCTAGTAGCATGGTAAGAATAGATGGGGAAACTTGTCCCGTGTTCCTCTCAACTTTGGCCCGTCGACCAATATAGGTATTGTCTACCTAGAAGGACATGATTGTGTTGTTGTGTCATCATAGGGGTCTTTGGTTGTTATAACATACTAAAACCTAACATCCTAACCTTAGTAACTCTAATTTCATGAATTAGATGGCATTAGGCTTGGTTCATAAGCAAATTCCACATGAGGAGCAAGTTATATCATGATCCTGGAACGATTATGTAATGATTATTTGGATGACAACCCTAACCTTGGTTACCAATGACCTTTTCATGCACATGAATGGTACAACTCATAATACAATACTGAACATAATTGTCTAACTTATCTAGATGCATGCTTTGATGACCTTAGTTACCTCATGTGACCTAATGGATATATTAGGGTTCAGATAGTGAGGAGTGTAACTTCCATGCTTTATTAGGATGTGTTGCCGTTTTGTTAGAATAAATAAAGAGTAGACCTCTCTTTTATATATACATGGAGATACAAGGAAGCAGACAAAAACCTAATGAGCCCAATACAATTAGGCCCATATGACGTAAGACTAAAGAATTAAGAAAAAAGGTAAAGAAATACAAAAGGAGAACAATAAAAGATAGATGTATGTCAATACTTCCCCTCAATTTGGAGCATAGCTATCAATCATGCCTAGTTTGTAGCATACCTCCTGAACTCTCTTCCCCAAGAGGTTTGGTGAAGATGTCTTCAATTTTCTCATCAGTTGGCAGAAAGGGAATGGTCAAAATGGCAATCTACTTCGATATGCTCGGTCCCTTGATGAAAGAGATGACGACTAGCAATGAAGGTTGCTGCCCAATTGTCACAATACATTGGAATAGCATAGGTGATAGGTAACTATGAAATCCACAATAAGAGATTAAATTTGCATTCCAAAACAAGAGATTAATCCATATAAGCTCACAAGTAGTGTGTGCCATTGCACAATATTTAGACTCAATGCTAGATCTACTTCGCCAAGTAATTATATTACCTCCCATAATGCTAGACTATCTGGAGTTAGATCTCCTTCCAAATTTACTCACTGCATAACCGACATTAGAATTTCCAATAACTTTGAGGTGCCTATTCCTTTTCTAAAATGATCCCTGACCGGGTGCATTCTTCAAATTTCTCAAAATACAAGAAGTTGCCTCCCAATGACATCGCCTAGAATAATCCATAAATTGATTAACCGACTGAGAATGGCGACATAAACATATATGGGGCCTATTAGTAGTATTGGAGTGTCTATTTACTTAAATTGCTTTGTCTATTTACTTAAGTCATTTAGTCTATTTGTAATATGAGTCCAATTGTGTATTGGCCCATTAGGGTTTGTCTAAGTGTCTGTATGCTTCCCCATTATCTTATTTATAGGAAAGGGTGGCTGCCTCTTATCTATCAAGCAATAAGAAAAATCTACATGAGGGGATCTTCACCACTCATATCGTTTTCCACATGGTATCAAAGCAGCCGGTCTTTTGCTTCCCCCAAACCTAAGAGAGAGAGAGAGCACAAAGGAGAGTGCCTCCCCTTACGGGCGACTGCTGCCCCACTAGGCGCTGTTGATGGCTGCCCGCATGGATTTTCCATCCCTGCGTCTTTTTGGAGCCATCTACATGGACCCGTCTCGATCTTGAACAACAACAAAACTCATCCTATGGAGTTGCTGGATCTAGATCTACAAGGACCGCCATGCCTCCGCCAGCCTTGCTTGCTAATGAAGCCGCCACTAGCCTAGTCACCACCATCTGTTGGTATGTATGCCCAGAGAGCTAATCATGTGATGATTGTAATGATATAATTTGTAAATGATTTGATAATAAATAAAGGCAAACTTCCAATTTATTCTATTTAATTCAGTTATAAGATAATGATGTAACATTATAAATATCTAGAGAATAATTTACTCAATGACATGTCTTCAAGTACGTGACTTGAGGAAATGAGATCATACAGATGTTAAGAGTACATATATATATATTCTCATTATGTCCCTGATCAGTTGTTATTGTGGAAGGTTGATAGACAACAATAACACATAAGATCAGAGTGTGAGTTGGTTGATGACAAAATCTCATTAGTCATGATATGGCTATATCAAACCAAACACACATATACATGTTGGAAAATAGTGTATTAGACAGACCCGCCGCGAGATTGACACATGGACTCCATTATCATTGAAGTCATAGTCAACTCTCATAGTGATGGTGGTGGTTGTGGTTCTTAGACCTGAAATCACTGCACTCATCACATGTCATTCGGTACGCTTTAACATTATCAAACGCAGTCCTGAAACATGAGTTGTTGATGGCTGATTGTGACACATGGGGACTGACTGTGAGTGATAAAAATGGGATTTGTCCCTCTTATAGGAGTATGATATCTTAGGCCTCTTGATTAGAGAGACTGAGAAATGCATGGCCATGCACATGTGGGTCAATATGTGATATTGAGCATACATATATCTCAGACAGTCTGCTCTTGGTTTCAAGAAATAAGATTGAATGTTAAAGAAGGTGACTACTCCATGCATCGAGTTCAATCTGGATCTTAGTGATAAAGGAACTATACAAGCACTGTAACACCATACACAGATTGTAGGTTGAAGTTGTTCCCCAACTTTCCATTTACTTGGGTAGCATTGATGTGTGATTAGGCACCACTCATTGCTTGTGATGTCATAAGTTGTTATGGACATTCACTGCCAACGTAATATGGGACCTATAGGGTTATACACATAGGTCTCGATCTAGAAGATGAGTTTAATATTAATTGATGATTGAATTAATTACTAAAGCGTTTAGGTAATTGATTCACGCAACACATCAGTTGGCTGTATCTGTATTGCCAGGCGATCGGTTCACAGGGTGAGACAGCCGCCTGGACTGGAGTGCCAAACGGTCGTCTCAAGGGTTGAGATGGGCGTTTGGAGAGCCAGACTGATTCGAGTTGAAATTGGCTATGGGTTGAACCGCCTGGCTCGACTCGGCTCACTAGACGACCGTCTGGGGGAGTGAGATGGCCGTCTCGCATGGGTGGAGACCGCTCTATTGGGCTGAGGGAAGGTTCTAGATACTTTTCCAAATTCGTTTTCATTGCACATTACTTGGAGAGTAAGGAAAATGTTTAACATTAATGGGAAACAAATTGACAATTTCGTATGGATTGGGAAATTGCGAAATGACCGTCTCGTAGACGATTGTCTCGCATGCCAGACGGCCGTCTGGGTTGCCAGACGACCATTTCGGTTGTCGCAGCAAAATTTTAAGATCTTCCGGTCCCTTCCACTCCCGCACAGAGTGGGAACCCAGACCCTAACCCCTCCTATAAATAGAGGGGTACCGGGGGCTTCCCACAACACAATACAGATAATTGAGAATCAGTTGCTCTGACAATTGTTGTCCTCTCTGGTTGTAGTAACCAAGACAACTCAAGCAAGTCCTACCCGACTAGGGAGGGATAGCAGGGGAGAGAACAACTGAGAATCATTGTTGTGGGTGAGCAAGTTGGTGACTAGTACGCCAACGGAAGGGATGACTCTTTCATGTCCTTTTTAATAGGACGACAGGAGTTCTAGGCGGTTCGTGTGGACTACTCTAGAGGCGGGAGGCTGTTGTCTGCCGCTAGGAGAACAACGTCAACCAATAGTCCGTTGAGAGAGTAGTTGCTGCAGACGACAACATTTGAAGCTACTATCCGTGGTGCAGACCAGGAGGCGCAACAATCAAACGATTCCCACTGTAACTAGAAGCTGGTTGCGCATCGACAACGACAAGCAGATGTCGCTGGACTTGCTCCAGGACCAGGTATATCCTCGAAACAATCCTTCTCATCTTATAGTAATTGACGCGATCCATTGATTATGGGAAATATGATAGAAATTTTTTTGTTTCCACTACCTATTCTGTAGTCATATTTCTCTAAAGTGGTATCAGAGCCAACATCAATTTACTATATTATGGGATAATCGATATGATCGGATTTTGGTTTTGTCGTTATATTATTGCATGCGATACGAATAATTTCCTGTCCAATCAAATACCACGATAATCCCAAATATATATATATATATATGTATATATATATATATATATTTATTTATTTACACGCATCGCCCTAAAAACGGTTTTGATGGTGGATGTGTTGCATGGTTATGGCCAATAACCCCTATTATCTCTGCATGGTTGTGTGGTTGGTTTATCCTTTTATCTCGGTCTGCGTACCTAGCCTCTATTTTATCTTCCCCATGTAAAGTTAATTCTTTCCTAACCTTTGCTTCCCTCGAATGTAACTCGAGATTTCTCTATAATCATGTAATAGTAAGATAGTTTACTTTCCTGTTATGACGAAGAAGATGAATGTCTCAAGCCGACAAGATGGAGGACCAAGTGGACGAGCCAAGCCGATTGACTGGTGGACCCAACCGATTAGCTGGGGGAGCCAGTAGATGGACCAACGGAACTCGACGACCAGTGAGATGACCGCGGCCGGAACTAGACGACCAGTGAGATGACCGCGGCCACGGCCACGAGAAGAATCACAACACAAACACAATCACGACCATGGCCACAACCATGGCCCAGCAGCAGAGAAACTACAACCACAATCACGACCGTGGCCACGGCCACGACCATGGCCACGAGAAGAATCACAGGACGAACACCAAGGGTAGCTGCATCAGAGGAATCAGGAGATACTAGAGATACAGATGGCAATCGTTGAACTCGTTTGAGAGCATCACACAATGTCGACAGCGGATCGCTGGACATGATTTGATCGATGACGCCAATGAAGGAGTGTGGTGAACTAGCAAGGAATTGGACTAGCTGAAGTTCATTGCGTTGACGTTGAATTTCTTTAATATCAACAGAGAGAGGGTGATAAATCTCAAATTCTTCCCAATGCGCACAACATTGGTTGTAGTAGTCCTCCACAAACTCAATATTAGAGTGCTCCTTCTTGGCCAAGTGTTTGAAAATTTCAAACACTTTCTTTGGATTTTGTTGGTGAGAGTAAACGTTGGAAAGCTGATATCACATGTCTTTAGCAGTCCGAAGCCTAAGAAGGGACTGACTGATCTTCGGCTCAACACTGCTGACCATCCAGATCATAACACCAGAGTCCTCTTTCGTCCATAAGTCATAAGCCTGTTTTATTTTATCATCAACATTTGCAGCCGGAATAGCTGGGGCAACATCGATAAGATGGGAGTAACACCCTTGAGCTTTAACATAGAGCTCGAAGGAGGTAGACCATGTATGATAGTAGGAGCATGGGACAAAATTTCGCTCGAAATTTTGTTTTTTGCAATCGGACATCGAAACCTACGATCGGACATCAAAACACACACTTGTAGGGAATGAGACGTAATTTCGCAAAAATTTTGACCCTAGGTTCGAAATTTCGACAGAAATGGTGAAATTTCACAGCAAAAAACTTAGTTTGGCCGTAATTTCACGAAATGGTACAGAAGCACAAATTAAATTTTGAGAAATTTGTTCCAAAAGCCGATAATACTACATCTTGGGTATTTTGGCATTTTTTTTTGAATCTCTTGCTTCTAAAGGCTATCTTTCTTAATTTTAAGGTATCTTTCCCCTCTCGCTAGACCATTTATACTTTACCGTCATCAATTTCTACACTCTTCTATAAAGATATGGAGATATACTCCGAAAATAGCAAAATTCTTTCTTGGATCTATGTAATTGTCCCGTGTAATCTAGTTAAATGCTAACACTAGACTTATACAAGTTGTAGTTGGTAAGTTTGGAACTTGTAACTGTAAATTTTAAATTCTAAGTTGTAACTTCAAACTTTTAATAGTCTAATTGTCTAGCAAACTTGACATTTCTATTCCTTTGTGCACTCACTCATCAAGACATGTATCCTACCCTAAGCTCTAAACATATAAATGTATTATATAGTCGTGTGTTTATGTCTCAACACTGTGTTTGCAAAATTTCATAAGTTAATTCCTTCATTTTGCCATCGAAATTCTGTCGAAATTGTTTAGCTTCCTTCACTTACAAATGTGGGAGAACCCCCCCCCCCCACATATCCAATATGAAATATTATTGCATATTTGAGTAGATCTTGGAGTTTAGATCGTCCTGGTAAATTTTCATGATTTAACTCTTTTATTTGGTCGTCGAAATTGTTAGGGCCGTAAATATCGATATTTCGTGCGAAATTTTGAAAATTTTCCGTTTCTGGGCCATCGGACACGACATCGAAATCGGACATTTAATTCTATGAGTCGGAGCCATCCAACTTAACCGTAGGGACGTAGAGAGACCGGAGTGAGTCAGCAGAAGCCATGAGAATAGAGGTCGGACGGCAACAGTAAGCATATAGCAGCAGTAGTCAGTAGGCAGCAAGCATCAGACGGAACCCAGGGCAAGGGCAGAAGAGAGACGGGACCAATAGATCCAAAGAAACCCGCAACGGGACAGAAGGCAGCAACAAATATGAAGCATCAGATCTTAGAAACACACAAAAGGGGTAGTAGAGACGAAGAAAACCTACGCCACCATGGAGAGAATCGTTACTCCACCATGAGGCATAGGAAGATAGCAAACGTAAACTGTTTAGAACGGCAATGGGCTATTTTAAATATCTGTCCGGAGCCAACATAAGGCTAGAACGAGAGTAAAGCAAGAGAGTTTAGGCTAGATGGTGGACATTAGTGTGTGTTGTTGATGGGGACAACAGTGGGGAAGGGGGTTAGGGGGTGTGGTGGTGGCGGCAACGGGCTGTGGGTGGAGTGATGGGCGGCGACAACAGGGTGAAGGGTGGGCGGCGGTGGTGGGTTGGTGGGGGAGGGGTTGGTGGCTGCGGAAGGGATGATGGTGGGAGAAGGGAGGTGGCGGCGGGGCGGAAGGAGAGGGAGAGGACAGGGAGCAAGGGCGGGCTGGGAGAGACGAGGGGCAGCGGCAGGAAGGGGAAAAAAGGGAGAGGGGGGAGGTGGCGGCAGGAAAAGGGAGAGGGGGATGGGGGTGGCGGCTAGGATCGAGGAGGCATCAGAATTAGGGTTGAGAAGAGGGAGGGCTAAGGGGGATCAAAATGCTCTGATACCATTTAAAATGAGATTCTTTTTTTGATGTGTCAAAAACAATTACAATGCTCTCTCTTTTATATTATAAGAGAGTTAAACATAAAACAAGATTAAGAGATATGGGATAAAAGAAAGGCTAATAGACAAGACAAGTCGAAAGCCAATAGCACAACAAGAATAACATAACATAACAAAACTAGTAAAGTACATATACTAATAGAATTAATTGCCAAAATTTTGACAATTTCGCCGAAATTTTAAACTATGGTAACAATGGAGAACTGTAGATGAGCCGAGAGAAAGGCAGTCATTGGAAGATATGAATATTTTTCCATGTAGACCATTGAATACTTAAGCCCGTTGAAATTGTCTATTTGAGAACTCAAAATCCTATATTAAGACGATGTAAAAAGAAGATAAAAAATTAGGATGTTATTTAAATGAGCATCACATACAATCCTTCATCTAAATGTTGCTTAGAAATTCAAAAGTCTAGGTCTGATATTTTCTTTAAAACTATTAATATATTTAGTTTTGTGTTATTTATGGTGTGCTTTTTAGTATCGTGTCTTTTATCCCAATATAGGGTAACTCTGTATTTACCTCTCCTATTCTATATAAAGAGAGGGTCTATGCTTGTTTTTAGTCATCCAATGATAAAATCCTTTTGTAATTCACATGGTATTAGAGTGGTTTGATCCCCCTAAGCTTCTCCTAAACCTAATGCTTCCCTTCCCTCTCTATTAGCTGCCTCTCTCCTTCCCCACCCGCCACTGCACCCTCTACATGCCGCCCTTCGCCTCTTCACCCTTCTCTCATAGCCGCCCGTTGCTGAACCCCCGATCCAACAGATCCACCTCCCCCAAGCCCCTTCATTTGCAAACCCCTCCACCCACACCCCCTCTACCAAACAACCCCCTCTCGTGTATACCCCTCCACCCCGCATCCACCTACATCCCTCCTTTCTCAGTCCACCTTCCAAAATCTGGCTATCCCTTTGATCCACCGTTGATTCACCCTTCCAGGCTGTACCTGGTATAAACAACCCCTACTCGGTTCGTCTTAAGACTTGGGGAAGGACTTGTTCCCTCCCTCCTAGCTTTGTCACATGTTTGTCTAATTGACAGTGTGACGTTGGTTTCTTATTTGTTTTTTCCCATGTATTGGGTTTATCAAAACTGTTGCTGCTATTTGGGGTGTTGCCGCACACCCTTGTTCTCTAATATGTTGCTCTATCACACCTTTCTGGTGTCTTGTGTGGTCTGAGAACAAACTTGATTCCATGATGGCCTGTAGTGATAACTTAAAGGACACTTTGTGTGACCACAATAAAATTGGACGGTTCTAACTATCATATGTGGTCTTCTTCTTTTGAGTTGTACGTCAAGGCCCAGTGCCTGTACTCTCACCTTATTACTGATGCACCAGCTAGTCCTGTCACGATTGTTGATGAGAAAACTAAGCACTCTTATGACTTGTGGGTCAAGGATGACTTTAGAGTAATGATCTGGATGGTAAACAGTGTAAAACCTAACATAAGTCAACAATTTTTACGACTTCAAATTGCTAAGGCCACATGGGATCAGTTATCTCATGTTTATTCACATCAATGAAACCCTTAAAGTATTTGAAAACTTTAAAAATCTGGCTAAAAAAATTCCCTTCTAATAGCTTAGTTCTGATGTTGTGCTCTTTAGGATGAGTTTGAGGTTTACCATCATCTATCACGTGAAATTGCTGAAATCCAAAGACAGTGAAATGAATTGCTGCTTGCCAATTTCTTGCTAGACTGTTTGCCTCCTTTGCAGGAGTCGTTGATCAAATCTTGTCCAATGACCCTTTGTCGAAACTGCATGATGTTCTCAATAGAGTCCAACGCCTTCCGTCTGTTTCTTCTTCACCTACTGGCTCCCCTAGGCGTCGACTCTCATAGTCCGTGTGGGTGACTTTTTACATGGTAGAGGCCGTGGATGTGGTCATCTTGGGCCATTTGGACCTGCTCGTGGTCAACCCCCTTCAGGACCTTGACGTGGTCAACCCTCCAATAGACCTAACAATGGTCTACCTCCTCGAGCAAGACATTGTAACTTTTGTGGTCGAAATAACTCTGAAGATTGTGTTGGGTTAAACATGGATATCCCAACACATGGGCTAATAAGGCCTCTGCTGACTACATCGAAGAAGAGCCTACTCAAACCTCCACTGCTTCCGCAGGTTGGACCTGCTCTGAATTTGAAAAATTGCTCGAAAAGAGACTCCCTGGTCAGACTATGGCTGCATGCCCTGATGGTGATTTTGCTTTTCTAGCTTCCTCAATTCCCTATGGTTAAAACAAATGGGTCATCGACTCTGGTGCTTCTATTCATATTTCTGGCAATTCTACACTTTTTTCTGATATGACTACTACATCTAGTACCCCCCTGTGCCGATGGCATTGGATCTCCGGTAATGGGGTTGGAAATATTTGAATATCGAATATTTTTTGCTAAGATCGACCCATATGTTCCCCAATTTTGTTTGAATATACTTTTATAGCAAAACTGTCAAACAACTTCAGTGCTCTATTACGTTTGAACTTGATTGTTGTGTCTTTTAGGGTCCCCACACAAGAATGACGATTGGTTTGGGTTATGAGGGACCGGTCAGTTAGTACTACCTTGGTGCTTCACAACGTGTTGTGCTGCTATCTTCAACTGTTTGTGGTCTTTAATGACAATGTCGAATGGGTTAACCATCACCCTCCAAGCTCAAGAACTTAATGTCCTCTGTGTCTGAGACTCTACTAAAATGCGAAGCATGACAACTAGTAAAATAAACTAGTGTCTTTTTCCTAGCAAAATGAATCTTTCCTCAAAATTGATTTTGATATTTTGCATGTTGATATATGGGGACCATGTTCAGTAACGAGTCTTATAGGATTTTGTTACTCTATGACCTTTATTGATGTTTACTCTCGGGCTACTTGGTTGTTTTTACTTAATGACACAACACATAATCATGACACAATTACAACCTTTTTTGCTGAAATTAAAACTCAATTTAATAAGCCCATCAAAATCTTTTGGATAGAAAATGCCCTTCAATTTATGTAGCACTGTCAGTATATTTTGTAAAAAGTTGGCACCATTCATCAAACCTCCTGTTTTACACTCCTAAACATGATGGTGTTGTTGAGAGAAAGAACCGCCACCTTCTAGAAGTTGCTCGAACAATCATGTTTCAATATCATGTTTGTTAGATGTTTTGGGCTGATGCTGGATCCCTGCATGCTCTATGATATGCCGAATGCCCTCCTCTATTTTAAACAACCGTATCCCATTTAGTATTCTATACCCCGAGGCTCCTCCATTTTCTATGCCCCCTAGAATTTTAGGAAGTACCTGTTTTGTACGCAATCTTCTGACTGTGTTAACCAAACTTAACTTGAGATCTACAAAATGTTCTTAGTGTACTCCCGAACTCCAAAAGGGTACAAATATTATGATCTGGCAACCAAAAAATGGTTTGTTAGTGCGGATGTATTGTTTTTTGAAGATAGACTGCACTTTTTTGATATGCTTTGGACTCTTATCTATGATTTTCTAGTTAATACCCCTCTTCCTATACCTATTGTACCGGGTTCTCCAGAGCTTGTTGTTGTTCCTCTCAAGGTTTACCAAAGATGCCACAAGACTACAACCTCCTCTTTTGCCCCCTCTCTCAACCAATCCTCCATCTTCGTCGGCATATCATGGCACCAATCAGTTACATTCTGACTTGGATATTCTGATTGACTTCTAAAAAAGGGGTGCACTCTTGCACTTTGTATCCTATAAGCGATTTCTATTTTGATGCTAATCTTGGTTTAAGTTTTGCCTCTTTTCTACTGCTCTTTCCACCATCTTTGTTCGTGAGACTGCAGCTGAAGCCCCGACTTATCCTTCCTAGCGTTGTCCTATGGAGGAGGAAATGAAAGCCATGCACAACTTACATGGGATTCGGTAGATGCCCCTGCTCATGGCTTCCTGTGGGTTGTAGATGGGTCTTTACTATTAAATATCAGCCCTGATGGCACGGTTGAACACCTTAAGGCTCGCCTTGTTGCTAAAGGCTATACATAGTCATGGTGTAGATTATTTATTGACTTTTCCGCCTATTGCTCATCTCAACTTAGTCCTTGTACTTATTTTTGTGTCCGCCAATAAATGTTGGCCACTATTCCAGTTTGATGCCAAAAACGTTTTCTTGTGTGGTGATCTACATGAGGAGGTGTATATGTAGCAACCTCCTGGATTTGTTGCTCAGGAGGAGTGTTCTAAAGTTTGCAAACCTATATGGAAAGCCATTTATGGACAATCAAAGTCCAAGAGTTTGGTTTGATAAATTAATTCAAATTCTTGCTAAGTTTGACTTTTTTTTTTGAAAGGGTGATGTTTATATTTCATTATCCATCTCAAGGATCTCATTACAAGAGCTGGGGAAGCCCTCAGACCAGATACAACCAGAGTTTAAACCGGCTCCAAGGTTAGCCACATGATCATCTACTCTATTACCCTCACGAGGCGTGTGAGAAAAGCTGATAGATCTGAAGGATTTAGCAACATCATCGACGTGCTTCAGAATTTGCATCTGAGGACTTGGGCCCCTGACTTTGTTTATCATTTGGTGGATGGCATTGGCATCATCAGATTCGATGACAACTCTGGAGAACCCATGATCTCTAGCAACAGAAATCCCGAACAGGAGGGCATAGCATTCAGCCGTATGGGCATCCCAGACCCCCTGGACTGTCTTGGCCGCCATGAGAATGCAGCGGCCATCATGGTTTCTGATAACAACCCCAAAACTGGTGACAATATTAGTAAAAATAGCAGCGTCAACATTAACTTTCAAATCACCAGGGCTGGGAGGATGCCATCTGATACTAGACCGGATAACAGGTGTTGTTGGGGCCTTAACGAGATTTTTGTGGGAAGAGTGCAAGGAGACCCATTTTGCTAGATTTGAAGCAGTGATCAAAGCATTTGGGTCAGCAAGGTTGAAGAGGTGTTCATTTCTACACTTACCAAGCTGATAGGCAGTAAATCACGGCTTCCGGAACCTCACCCCTTTTTAAGTTTTCAAACATCCACTTCCAACAGCTCATACTATCACCGTCATGTCTGTTCTTGATGGACCCAAACGGAAGCTTATCCTTCCATATATCCCACGCATACCTGCAGTCAAACATGGCATGGTTAACATCTTCAACCTCGGCCTGGCACAGTTGACAACAAGGGTCTTCACGAATATGTTTAGCAGTCATCTTATCCCCAGTAGCTAGAAGCCCACGACACATACGCCACACAAAATGTTTCAGCTTTGGAGGGGCCTCCATATTCCAAATCCCTTTCCAGAATTTATCATCAGCAGAAAGAAATTGATCAGTGAGATGATCAGGACCCTTGCGTCCCAGCCTGTAACCAGATTTAACAGAGTAGACCCCATCTCTGGTTAAAGACCAGTATTGCCCGTCCACACCACTGCAACGCATGGGCATGGTCAAGATCATGTCCTTGTTGTTGAAGATATCACCCACCAGATCAACTCTCCAACGATGAGTGTCTTTGTCAATGATATCCGCCACCATCCAATCTCTAGTGCACTCGCTGAATAAAGAAGCAGAGCACCTCCCTTTGTTGTTTGGAAGCCACTCATCCTCCCATATACTAATATTGTCGCCAGAGCCAACACGCCAACGCAGCCCCTCCTTTAGCAGGGATCTAGCCCCCCAGATGCTACGCCATGTAAAGCTGGGATCATAACCCCTGTACGCCTCCAAGAAAGGACAGTGAGGAAAATATTTAGCTTTAATGACCCTGCTGGCCAGAGACCAGGGATTAGAGAAAAATTGCCAATCTTGTTTAGCCAATAGAGCAGTATTGAAGGTGCTGAGGTCCCTGAACCCGACTCCCCCTTTATCTTTAGGCCTACACATTTTGTCCCACGACACCCAATGAATCCTTCGATGCCCATCCGTAGAGCCCCACCAGAAATTTGCAATAATCCTTGTCATGTCATCAATGATGTTTTGTGGAATCTTAAAAATCCCCATCATATACGTATGGAGAGCTTGGACAACCGATTTTATAAGGACTTCCTTACCAGCCTGGCTAAGGTATTTCTCCTTCCACCCCTTGAGACGGCTCCACATTTTGTCCTTCATAGTTTTGAAAATCAACTTCTTAGATCTACCTATGATAGTAGGCAACCCCAGATATTTATCATGCACCTCCACCTATTTCATGCTAAGCTTATTGAGGATAGCCCTTTTCTTATCATCGGTGACATTTTTGCTGAAAGAAATTTCCGAATTTTCCATATTAATCTTCTGCTCTGAGGCTCTTTCGTAGCAGCTGATTTGCTCAGCTATCATAGAAGCCTCCATCGGAGTAGCTCTAGCGAACACCACACTGTCGTCAGCAAAGAAGAGGTGGGATATGGCCGGCCCCCTCTTGGACACCTTGGCTCCATGGATGATCCCCTCATTAGCCACTTTGATCAACATATGCGAGAAAGCATCTGCACAAAACAAGAAGAGGTAAGGTGATATTGGATCTCCTTGGCGGAGACCTCTTTTTGGGATTATCTTTCCTTTTTTACAGTCGTTTACAATAACAGAGAGAGTGGTGCTGCAAAAACACTGCCCCACCTTTGTCCTCCACGTCTGGTTGAACCCCATCGCCCTCATAGCACCATCAATAAAGTCCCATTCAACCCTATCGTAGGCCTTGCTCATGTCAAGTTTCAGAGCCATCAAACCTTTTTTACCTTTCGCCCTCCGCTTCATGGCATGGAAAACTTCAAAAGCAATCATAGCATTATCAGTAATAAGACGATCAGGGATGAAGGCACTCTGGTTAGTGGAGATAATATCGTTCAGAAAGGGCTTTACTCTGTTCTCCAGGACTTTAGAAATGATTTTATAAATGGTATTGCAGAGACTGATGGGCCTAAAATCACTAGTGGCCATAGGATCCTTACATTTGGGGATCAAGACAATGTTGGTCTTGTTTATTTCAGAGATATCAACCTCCCCCTTCCACCACCCCTTTATATAGCTAGTGATGTCTTCTTCAACTATGCTCCAGAACACTTGAAAGAAATCCGCATGGAAGCCGTCAGGCCCCGGGGCCTTAGACGGGTGCATCTGAAAGAGGGCTCTTTTGACTTCTTCTATAGACGGCTCTTTTGCAAACTGATCATTCATGTCATCAGAAATCACCTTCAGAACATTGCTAAGAGCTTCATTCACATCTAGGACACCTTGGGACATAAAGAGGTCTTCAAAATAATCAATAATGATCTTCTGTATCTCCCCCTCGTTGGTTTTAATGTGCCCCTCTCTGTTCTTCAGCTTGTTTATCAAATTTCTTTTTCTTCTTTGTGAGGCTTTCTTGTGGAAGTAAGCTGTATTACGGTCCCCATCTTTCATCTCGTTTGCTTTGGCTCTGACAACTAATAAGACTCGTTTTGTGCTTGAAGTTTGATAAGCTCCTCGCTGAGAGTCCTGCATTTGACAATATTATCCTCAGTCATGCACTGCTTCTGAGCCAGATCCAGTTCCTTCTCAGTCTTTTTAAGATTTCTACCAATATTCCCAAACTTCTGCTTAGTTTGACTTTAAACGCTTACATTCTGATCACTCTGTGTTTGTCAAAACAACTAACATTGGGCTAGTTATTCAGATTGTATATGTGGATGATATCATCCTTTCTGATGAATTTATCTAGTAGAGGCATTATTGATTCATCAAAGATGATCCCCAAGGGACATATGATGGTCAAGTGGGGAGTCGGGGGTACTAAAAGCATGCAAGTTGGCAGATTCGCTCTAATAGAAACTCCGGTCCAATGACCATCAGGGTATTCAAGTTACCAAGGAATATCACTTTATTACTAAAGATAAAGGATTTTCTGGGAATTGAAGTATGACCCCTTGTGGAGTAAGCATATCCTTGATCTGCTACAAGAAACTGGCATGTTGGGAGCCAAGAAAGTAATCACACCTCTGGATCCCAACACTAATTGCGATGATGATTCTTCTCCTTCATATCCTAATAGCAATAAGTATGGAAGAATTGTGGGTAAGCTCATTTACTTGATTGTTACACAAACATATATTACATCAGCTGTTGGACTTCTCAGTAGGTATCTTGATAAACCTCAACAATGTCATTTGGATGCTATTTTTCACATTCTCAGATACATAAAAGGCTCTGCTGGAAAAGGTCTTCTATACAAGAAAAATGGGTACTACATGATTACTGGATTTTTTGATTCTGACTATGCCTACAACAGGGCTGATTGTAGATCTACCTTAAGTTACTACACCTTTGTAGATGGTAATCTTGTCAGTTGGAGAAGTGAGAAGCAAATTGTTGTGGCTAGATTCAGTGCTAAAGCTGAGTATTGAGCCATGGCTCATACTACCTGTGAGTTGATGTGGGTTCAAGACTTGTTAAAATAATTCATAATCTGTGATTCTGAGCCCATGCCTATGTATTGTGATAACAAAGCCTGTATCTTCATTGCGAGAAATCCCACATTCCATGAGTGTACCAAGCACATTGAGGTAGATTGTCACTTTGCCAGGGAGTGTTCTATCCAGGCGCATTTCCACTCCATACATTAGCACTGAGGATCAACTGCTGACATCTTTACAAAGCCGCTGCTAAAGACAAGATTCATCTCTATGGGGGACAAGCTGGGCATGCATGATATCTATGCTCCTGCTTGAGGGGAAGTGTTAGCATATTTAGTTTTCTGTTATTTTATTTTGTGTTTTTCAGTATCTTATTTTATTTCTCATATTGGTGAATTCTATATTTGCTGACCTCTCCTATCCTATATAAGGAGAGGGTCTATTCTTGTTTTTAGTTATCCATTAATAAAATCCCTTTATTATTCACAAAAACCATTAACCAATTCGGGTATCCTTTTGTACGAAGCTATTCTTAAGGCGTATCTTTCGTAAGTGTTGTGGTAGGAAACTTGCCTGCCTATTTATGTATGATTTATAGGTGGATACACTCCCAAGTACACCATTTGGGAGAAAAGAAAGTAAAAGAGAAAATATGGAAACAAGAAATATAAATATCTCAATACTTCTCTCAAGTGAAGCATAAATATCAATCATTCCCAGCTTGCAACATAGATCATGAACTCATTTTTCTAGTGAGAGGCTTTGTGAAAAACACCAGCCATTTCTTCCTTTGTAGATAGGAAAGACGTGATACTATTTTTGGATAGCACGACATCCTGTAGAACATGACATCTACATCAATGTGTTTTTTCGTTTCAAGAAAGACTGCGTTGCTTGCAATAAAAATTGTTGCTTTGTTGTCGCAATTCATAGGAACAAGATTTATCATAGAATAAACAATGTCTATAAGAAGCTAAGGGAGCTTACATGTAGTATGTGCTATTGTACGATACTCAATATCAACACTGGATATGCCTACTAAATTATGTTTCTTGCTTCTCCAGATAACTATATTTCCTGAAACAAATGCACAATAACCATATGTGGACAATTTGTCAGATCTACTTTCAGCATAGTCAACATCAAAATAGCGTAAAACATTCAAGTGCCCAATTTTCTTGTAAGATAGAACTTGACCTTGAGATATTTGTATATAACATAGTACATGATACACAACATCTACACGACGGTAGTCTGGGACGATCCGTAAATTGACTCAGAACCCCCATAGAAAAATAAATGTCTAGTTTGGTAACAATAAGATATTGGAGTTTTCCCGCAAGACACTTATACTGATAGTAATCTTCCAACAGATTTGATGTATCTAACCATAAATCATGAACTTGATCTATTGGACAAACATTAGGTCGACATCTAAGTATCCCGATTTCTTCTAGCTGATCAAGAGTGTACTTCCTTTGGGACAAGGGAAGACTAGTTACTATGTACAACTTCAATCCTTAGAAAGTATTTTGCTTCACAAGATCCTTAGTAACAAAATGCTTTAGAATATGTCTTTAATAGCATTAATATCACAAACATCACTGCCAAATAATATATATCATCCACATAAACAATTAGAATGACTACTCAAGCATTAGTCTTTTAATAAATACCGAATGATCACAATGTTAGCGAAAGAAACCAATTTCCTCAAGATCATAGTTAATTTGTCTAACCATGCATGAGGACCTTGTCTATGTATTGCTTATTTAATAAGAAAACTTTTTGTGAATACTCTCCCTCAACAACATAGCCTGGAGGTTGCCCACATAAATAGTCTCCTAAATATCTCCATATAGGAGCACTTTGACATCAATTTGATGTAAGGACCAATCTAGATTCACAACTAAAAAAATAAGAATACACACCGAATTGAGCCTAGCAACAAACGAGGTCTTAAAGTAGTCAACTCTAGCTTCTTGTGTATATCCTTTCGCAACAAGATGAGATTTTAACCTCTTAACAATACCATTAGGAAAATTCGTAATAGTAAATACCCATACGCAACCAATTGCCTTGCAGCCTGAGGGAAGATCAACAAGAGTCCACTTCCCATGTGTCAGAATGGCATCCATTTCTTCAACATTGCCTTTCACCAGCCAGGATGTTGTAGAACTGTTGTTACAGTAGATGGAGTACAAATAGTAGATAAAGCGGAAGTACTCTTTACCATATTGGCACTTAGGTGATTTGTTGAAACATGTTTAGAAATACAATACTTGGTGGTGGACCTTGGTGGTTTCCTGGAGCAATAGGTAAATTTAGATCAAATAGCATAGTAGGAATGTTATTATTGCCTTCTTCTGTTGATGGATCAACAGTCAAAATAGAGTCCATGGTAGGGGATACTTACAGTGAAGGTTTTCGATTCTACAACTCATAGACCTAGAGAGGAGGTGTAGAGTCACTTTTCACGCAATTGCCTTAATAAAGAATAGGCAAAGGATTGGATGATGGATCCATGGCATGACCTTGTGCAGAGTAAGAAGAAGTATCTTGAAAGAAAGTATCATTAACACCAACATATGTGCGGCGAGCAATCAGATCAAATTTGCTGACTAAGCCTTGTTCTAAATCTGCTGTTATGCTTGCTGACGGTTCAAAATATGCTGTATCTAGAATTGGTGATATCTGTGCTCAAGTCCTTCTGCGATCTGCTTTATATGTGCCAAATTTTCCACTAAACTTGTTGTCTGTCAGTAAAATTGTACGCAATCTGAATTGCAGTCTGACCTTTGTACTGGGTACTTGTGCTTTTCAGGACCTTAACACGAGGATGAAGATTGGTGGGGGGCATGAAGGATCTAATGGACTCTACTACTTGGATGAGTTGAAATGGATTGGCACTACAACTCTAGCTTCAACATTATCGTCTTCTGTTTCTGCATTACAATGGCATTTTAGACTTGGGCATCCGTCAGCTGATAAATTAGAACATGTTAATTCTGGTGTAGGCACGCACAACTTTCAGTGTGAGGCATGTCAATTAGGCAAACAGTCCAGAAGTGTATTTCCCAAAAAATCTCAGATTCGTAGCAAAAGTATTTTTGATTTGGTTCATGCTGATGTATGGGGTCCTTGTCATGTTCCATGTTTGTCAGGCAATAAATATTTTATTTTGTTTATTGATGATTACTCCCGTGCTACCTGGTTGTTTCTGTTGAAAGATAGATCCCAAGTTCTGCCTACTATTAAGTTCTTTGCTGAAATTAAAACTCAGTATTCTATGCCTATTAAAATCCTGCGTACTAATAATGCTTTGGAATTTGTTCAAAAAAATGTTGAATTATTTTATCGTTTTGTGGGTACAATTCATTAGAATTCTTGTGCTTATACACCCCAACAGAACGGTGTTGCTGAAAGTAAAAATAGTAATTTACTTGAAGTTACTAGAACTCTCATGTTGCATTCTAATGTTCCAAAACATTTTTGGCCAGAAGCGGTTCTTACTGCCTATTTTCTGATAAATCGTATGCCTTCCTATGTTATTGGGAATAAAATTCATGTACAAGTACTACAACCCCATCCTCTGTTTTCTGTACCTCCAAGAATTTCTGGGTCGACTTGTTTTATTCGTTTGCTTGGACCGACTCAAGACAAGTTCTCTCCTCGAGCTGAAAAATGTATTTTTCTCGGATACTCACAGACTCAGAAAGGATACCGTTGCTATAGTCCTGTTACTAAAAGGTGGTTCACGAGCAGTGATGTAGTTTTCTTTGAGGACACTCCATACTACTCTACTACGGGGAACATGTTGAGTTCAGATCTCATTGCAGCGCCTCTGCCCATTATTAGTGATTCTACATATGTTTTGCAACCTGATGAGACTACGTCTCCTCCTCTCATTGTTTACCAACGCAGGAATCGGCCGCCGCAGCCTACTCCTGCTCAAGACCCCCCACTGACAACCAATCTTCTCCTTCAGAAGGTCCTACCCCTGCAGAGGTAATTTCTGATCTAGATTTACTTATTGCTTTCAGGAAAGGTACTAGATCATGTACATCTCATAATATTGCTAACTATGTCTCTACTGCACACCTAAGTGTTCATGTTAGTAATTTTGTTGCTGCTCTCTCTGCCGTCTCTGTACCCAAAAATGTTAATGGCGCATTACAGAGTACGGCCTGGACACATGCCATGACTGAGGAGATGGCTGCTCTCACTGACAGAGGTACCTGTGATCTGGTTGATCCTCCTTCTGATTGCAAACCTGTTGGATGTCGTTGGGTTTACACTATCAAGTATCATCCTGATGGAACTGGTGAACGCCTGAAGGCCCGCCTCATGGCGAAAATGTACACTCAGACTTATGGTATTGATTACTTTGAAAAAATTTCTCCTGTTGCCAGGCTAAATTCTGTGCGGATTCTGCTCTCTGTGGCAATCAATCTGGATTGGCCCCTTATCCAGCTGGACGTCAAGAATGCATTCCTTTATGGTGATCTCCAAGAGGAAGTCTATATGGAGAAACCACCTGGGTTTGTTGCTCAGGGGGAGTCACAAAGTTTTCCGCCTCTAAAAGTCTACTTATAGACTTGAGCAGAGTCTGCGTGCCTGGTTTGATAAACTGAGCAAGATTCTGTCTACCTATGGCTTTCTCAGATCTCATGTTGATCATTCTATTTTTATTAAAAAGATGTCCTCTGGTATTGTGGTTCTTATTGTGTATGTTGATGATATTATTTTATCTGGCAGTGATCTCTCTGAAATTAATGCTACTAAAGCCTACTTATGCAAGCATTTTGTCACTAAAGATCTGGACAAACTGAGATACTTTCTGGGGATTGAAGTTTCTAGGACTGCTAATGCTCTTGATCTATCACAACGAAAGTATGTTCTTGATCTTCTACAGGAAACTGGAATGCTTGGAGCTCAGCCTAGTGATACACCCCTAGATCCTAATGTGAATTGGGATGATGATGAATCTCCCCTGTATCCTAACAGTAAAAGATATAGAAGACTGGTTGGCAAACTAATATATTTGATTGTCACTAGAGCTGGTATTTCTACTGTTGTTGGTCTTGTTAGTAGGTATCTTCACAAGCCTAGACAATGTCATTGGGAAGCACTGTGTCATATCTTGAGATATCTGAAGAAAGCTCCTGGTAAAGGCCTTTTTTATAGAAAACATGGTCATTGCTCTCTTGAAGGCTATTCTGATTCTGACTATGCTGGAAGTAAGACTGATAGAAAATCTACCTCTGGTTAGCGTACTTTTATTGGTGGAAATCTGGTTACCTGGCAGAGCAAAAAGCAAAATGTTGTTGCTAGATCTGGTCCTGAGGTCGAGTACCATGCTATGGCTCATACTACATGTGAACTTCTGTGGGTACAGTCTCTTCTAAAAGAACTTGATGTGGGATCTTTTGCTCCTATTCCTATGCATTGTGATAATAATGCAACTATTTTTATTGTAAATAATCCTGTCTTTCATGAGCGGATCAAGCACATTGAAGTTGACTACCACTTTATCAGAGAATCTATTCTGACTGGTCGTATCTGCACTCCTTTCACCCGCTCAGAAGACCAAGTTGTTGATATCTTCACAAAGTTGCTGGCCAAGAGACATTTCAACTCTCTTGCGGATTAGTTGGGCATGATTGATATCTATGCTCCAACTTGGGGGGGGGGTGTTAAATAGTGTTTTATTTAAGTTCTATATTTTCACTTGTTATTTTTGTATTCTATGTGGACCTCTATGTAATTGTTCTCTTTATAAATATACGGGGTACACACATTGTGTACCCTAACCTTACAGAAAAATCAAGAACATTGATGCCCTTCCATATATGAGGATAAACAAGGAGTTTACCACGTCTTGGTTCATGGCTATGAACAAAACTAAGGGTAGGCAAAGGTTCTGGGTGGTAGAGCAAAAACAGGTTCATGGAGAAACATGAGCTGATAAGGTACTTCATTTTGAATAACAAAGGACGATACGTGGTTTATAAGAAAATTCCCAGTGAGGATAACATCAGAATAATAGTGCGAGCAACATCGAAAAGGTGGCATTTTTGCATTCAACAACTCCATTTAGTAGTACAGGTACAAGATGTTTGATGACAAATATTTTGAAATCTGTGTTGCATATCCAACACATTATCAGTGAGACCGAATTCTAGAGCAATAATGAAATGATTTTGTATTTAATTAAAAAAAGCTAAGAACAAAGTCAAAATCTCATTTTTATCTTTCAGTAAATAGATCTAGTATGTTCTATATCAGTCACCGATAAGTGAAACAAAATATCAATCACCAGTAGGTACACATGGAACCTAAACATCAATATGAACAAGATAAAAGCAACAAGGACTTGTCCTAATACTTTGCTTAGGAATTATCATACGTTGATGTTTTCCTAGTTGATAAGACTGAAACTAAAACTTCTCATGCTGGAGAAAAGGAAACAAACAATGAAGTTTGGCAATAGACGAATGCCTAAGGCGAAGATGCCACTGATATAAACATGTGTATTGAGTAAAGATATCGATTGAGCAGGGAGAGCAGTAACATGCATAGTCAATGAAGTTTGTAGGTAGTAGCGACAATATCCACCTTCATAACCCCCACCAATCATCCTTCTGGTCTTGAGATCCTACATAAAGACATAATATTGATATAAGGTTATACCACAATTTCTGGTCTGTGTAACTTTACTAAAAAAACAAGATATAAGGGAAACTTTGGCACAAACAAAACATATTTGAGAGAAGTAGGGGTGCATGCCAGATCTCTAACCGCACGCACGTAAAATATAAGCCATCATCCTGACAAACTAGCAAGGATGTGTAGGTATAGTTAATGTAGTGAATAGCATCTTGTTTTCAGTCATATGAGCAGTAGCCCCAGAATGAGTAACACACTCTTTATTAGATGTAGTAGTAACTTGAAGAAAAGTAGAGTCACATGAGGATTGCACACGAATGGCTTGTAGAGACGATAAAGAGGCCACCTTGAGGAGTCTATCAAGATTGGCAGAATTGAGAGAGACCATTTGACTATATTTGTTGGTGGATGTTGATGTAGAGGCTACAATATATATCATCATCAACATTGGTGCAGCTACTTGATTAACCCGCTTTGGTTTACCATACTTTTCCAGTATGGGTCTTCAGTCTGATTTGTCCTCTTGTAGAAGTTACAATATCGTTGAGGAGAGGTAGGTGCATCTCTACCGGTGGAATTGAAACATCTTCGTCCACATCCTCTTCTGCGGCTGGAGATTCCACACCCTCGTCCATAGCAAGAGCAGTGGGCTCTTCTATCAAAGAGGAAGACATATACTGTGCCAGACGAATATATACACCATCCAGGGTAGGTAGAGGATTAGATGAAAGGATCTTTTGCCTAGTAGCTTAATAAGTAGGCTTGTTGAATCTGAAGTTTAGAGAGATCCATAGCCAGTAGATGATAAGCCTCGAGTTCTGCACAAATTCTTGAAGTTCTTGAAGTATGAAGAAAGGATATAGAAATTTCCAATTTCAAGGAGCGTTTGTACAAATCAAACACTCTGGCACATTGGCCTTACTAGAATAGACTGTAGCCAGATGGTCCCAAGCCTCCTTTGCTGTCGTAATGAAGATCAGGTTTGCAGAGAAACCAGGTTCACAACTATTTGAAATTCATGATAATACTAGTGAACCATGTTCTATCCACTTAAACTCCCTTTTCTTCTCCTCAAAAGTCTTGTCTTTCCAAGGTAGTTGCTCAATAAAGTGACCAATCTTTCTAGAAGATTGTACATAACTATATATATTAAAAAGAATAAAATAAGAGAAAACATGCATAATTATTACCTTTGAACTTGTTGAATAGTGTCTAATTTAGTTCTTTATATTCTCTTGTTATTTTCCTATTCTATGAGGACCTATATGTAATTGTTCTTCTTATAAATATATGGGGTACACACACTGTGCACCCTTATCCTTCCGGGAAACCCTGTTTCAGAGCGGGGATCGTAATCCTTCTCTCTCCCTTGCGCCCCCCTCTTCTTTCTCTCCTCGCCGCCCGCCGCCAACCGCCCGACTACGGCTTGCTGCTGCTGCTGTGGGTTGCCTACCGGGTGCCCCTGCTCCTGTGGGCTAGCCACTAGTAGTCGTCGGTCGAGCTTCTTGCGTCCGACTCGACGTCTTGTGCCTCCTGAGGCTGCCCTTCCTGCTTGTCTGCGTCGGCCCTTGAGCCGCCGGGTTCCCTGCTGTGCTTAGGCGTAGTCTTCATGTAACTGGTCTGTCTTTTGTACCTGCTGCCGCCTAGGACGAGGATCTAGGCAGTTCTCTACTGCTATTTTTCTCTATTGTATTGGGCTCGGTCCTTTCTGTCATGGCTTCCTCCCATGATGATCGCCATCGTCAGGTTACTACTGTGAAACTGGATGGGTGCAACTATCAACAATGGGTCTGCTCCATGGAGATCTATGCCAATCCTTAGGCAAGCATACCCACCTGATACGTGATCCGCCTCAAGCGCCAACCTCTACTGCCGAGTCTAAGGATATCAAGGCTTATGATGATTGGGTCAAAGATGATTCTACTGTGATGACATGGATCCTCAACAGTAATGAAACCCGCATCAGTGTCACTTTACTTCCGTCTCCTGACTGCCAAGGAGATGTGGGATCAGCTGGCCAATACTTAATTCTCACAACAAAAATCCAAAGAAGGTGTTCGATTTGAACAAGCAATTGACTCGTCTGCAACTTTCTGGACCAGACATTGCTGATTATTTTTCCTTCTTCAAAGGAATCTGGGCTGAACTTTAGAGTTATCATCCTCTGTCTACTAATTTAGCCACCATGCAACGCCAACGTCAGGAACTTTAAGTGGTTCAGTTCTTGTGTGGTCTTCCTGAGTCGTACGCTGGAGTAGTTGATCAAATTCTTGTCAGTGATCCACTGCCAATGCTAGAGAGTGCGTATCAACGTCTTCAACGCATGTCGGCTTCTTCATCTGCCTCGACGTCTGACACCAGTGACACTACTGCTCTTGCTGCCATGGCCGGCCGAGGCCATGGACGGGGTCGAGGTCGGTTTTAGGACAACCGTCCTCCTGGTTCTGGTAAAGGACGTGGGTCCCTTGGCTGTGGTTCATCTACTGATGTTTCTGGAGGTACCGCTGCTCAGCGGTACTGTACTTTTGTGGTCGCTCCAACCACACTGAGGATAAGTGCTGGAAGAAACATATAGCACACCTGCGTGGGCCAATGTTGCGTCTAACGGTGCTTCGTAGACTCCTGCTGCTGATACTTTGAGCTCCTCCACTGCTGAGTTCATTCGCTCGGAAGTGGAACAACTCCTGCTAGCATGGTTTAAAATTTCGGTTTCGACCACTACCAGACATCGAAATGGACCGGTCCAAATAGCCGAAATTTCATTTTTTTTATTGCATTATAATTTTTTTTAAATCTTAAAAATCCTAAATAAATGTGGGAGACCCCCCTGAGTTAATTCAATCCAATCTAACATGTTATTACATAAGAATATATGTATGTATACATTGCATCATCGAAATCCTGATCGAAACAGTTTTGTGTATTTTCACTCAAAAATGTAGGAGCCCCCTACCCTATACCAACATATGATATTATTGTATAATTAGGTGTATTTATGTATATAGATCATCATGGTAAAAAAATATGACTTATTTCCTTTATTTGGCCATCGAAAACGTCAAAATTTGCATTGAAATCTTGTGTCAAAAAAGCGTAAAATATCGAAATTTCGGTAAATTTCTGTTTCTGGACCAACCGAAACGACATCAAAATCGACATTTTAAACATGGCCTGCTAGAGAAAACCAATCTTCTCCTCCAGAAGGTCCTGCACCTACCGAGGTAACTTCTGATATGGATTTACCTATTGCTCTCAGAAAAGGCACTCGCTCATATACCTCTCATAGTATTGCTGACTATGTTTCTACTGCACATCTTAGTGTCCATGCTAGTAACTTTGTTACTGCCCTTTCTACTGTTTCCGTTCCCAAAAATGTTCATGATACTTTACAAAGTACTGCCTGGGCACATGCCATGACTGAGGAGATGACTGCTCTTACTGACATCGGTACTTGGAATTTAGTGGATCCTCCATCTGATTGCAAGCCTATTGGATGTCGTTGGGTGTATCCTATGAAGTATCATCTTGATGGGACTGTTGAAAGACTGAAGGCACGCCTAGTGGCCAAAGGGTACACTCAAACCTATGGTATTGATTATGTAAGAAGAAATGAAGAAGGAAGAAGACAGGAACACCGATCACATGTCGGCTGCAAGATGCAACAAACGTGAGTAGGGCTTGAGCCTACACACTTGTATATATATATTAGGGTAAGTACATGAGGTACAAAGAGAGAAAAAGAATAAAAACTAAATTTCATAAGCAAAATAGATCTGCCGCTGGCTTGCCGTTCCGCCGCTGTGCCGGTGTCGATACCATCGACTTGAGTGTCGATGGTATCGACGGAATATTGTCTTGCGCCTGAACCAATCTCGATACTATCGACATGTGTGTCGATAGTATCGACCGGGATGCAGCTTGCTTCAACTTGAACCTGAACTGATCTCGATACTATCGACAGAATGTCGATAGTATCGACCGGGATGCAGGTTGCTTCACACTCCCCCTCAAGCTGGAGAGTACACATCGTGTATGCCCAGCTTGCCGCAGAGTCTCTGAAAGATTGCTGAACCCAAAGGCTTTGTCAGAATATCTGCTAGTTGATCTTCAGACCTGACATATGGAGTCACAATAGTGCCGTCTTTTATTTGATCACGAATAAAATGGCAATCAACCTCTATGTGTTTTGTACGCTCATGAAAGATAGGATTTCTGGCAATGTGCATAGCAGATTGATTGTCACACTTGAGCTCCATAGAAGGTAGAAGAGAAATTTGCAATTCAGATAAAACAGATTTGACCCATTTTATTTCACAGAATGCATGGGCCATAGCACGGTATTCAGCCTCAGTGCTAGATCTAGCAACCACATGTTGCTTCTTACTTTTCCATGTGACAAGATGATCACCTAGAAAGGTACAATAGCCTGATGTAGATCTCCTATCAGTATGATCACCAGCCCAGTCAGCATCTGAATATCCTGTGAGAGACAGAGTAGATGGAGGTGCCTTTAGTCTAGAATATGTGATACCCTTACCGGGAGCATTTTTCAGATACCTCAGAATTCTGCAGACTGCTGTCCAGTGTGATTGTCGCGGAGAATGCATATATTGGCTGACCACGCCCACAACAAATGAAATATCAGGTTGGGTGACTGTTAGATATATTAACTTACCCACTATTCTCCTGTAATATTCTGGATCTTTATACTCAGCATCATCAACCACCTCTTTGATGTGATAATCCATTGGTGTAGATACCGGTTTAGATTCAGCCATGCCTGTCTCCTGTAACAAATCAAGCACATATTTTCTCTGAGATAAATTGACACCTGCATGAGATCTAAGCACTTCAATGCCTAGAAAGTATCTTAGTTTGCCCAGATCCTTTGTATGGAAGTGTTTTTGCAAACCCTCTTTGACACGAGATATTCCCATGGTGTCACTGCCAGTAATTACTATGTCATCAACATAGACAAGAAGAATAATGGATCCACGGGAAGAGCTGGAGTAAAATAAGGAATGATCAGTCTTGGAGCGAGAAAAACCCATCTGAAGAATAACTTCACTGAACTTGTCAAACCAAGCTCTAGGTGACTGTTTCAGCCCATAAATAGCCTTTTTTAATTTGCATACTTTCTGACACTCCCCCTGAGCAACAAACCCAGGAGGTTGCTCCATATATACTTCTTCCTGTAGATCACCATGGAGAAAAGCATTCTTTACATCCAGCTGAAATAGTGGCCAATCAATGGTAGTAGCAAGAGAAATAATGATCCACACAGAATTCAGGCGAGCAACAGGAGAAAATGTTTCAAAGAAGTCAACACCATAAGTTTGGGTGTAGCCCTTTGCAACCAATCGGGCTTTCAACTGTTCAACTGATCCATCCGGATTGTGTTTAATAGTGAAAACCCATCTACAGCCTACTACTTTCTTTCCTGCAGGAAGATCAACCAGATCCCAAGTACCATTATTTAAGAGAGCTGACATTTCAAGTTGCATAGCCTGTGTCCAGCCACTGTTCTTCATAGCATCATAATGGTTTCTTGGAATAGATACAGAATCAATCCCAATAGCGAATGCACGGGCCTGCTTAGACAGATGAGACAGACAACATACATTTGTAATAGGGTGTTTAATAGTACAAGACCTAGTACCTTTCCGAACAGCAATAGGAAGGTTGAGATCTGATGTCTCTATAGGATTCTCTTGAGTAGAAGGCGATGATGAGGGCTCAGGGATTGGTGCCGCTACTTCTTCTGGATCCTGTCTGCCTCGCCTATGGTATACATGTGGGTAATGCTCAATGGTAGGTCTATCTCCTGCTTGTTCATCTGGAATAGGAGTAAAATCCTGGAAGATAGGTGGCACTCCCTCACTCTGCACCGATGGTGCCAGTCTCTCATTTTGTATTTTTGGTGGCTCTCCCTCTCTCAACTGCTCCCCCCTTGCTCATAGCATTGGAGAAATATGGAGTGGTCTCATGGAAAGTGACGTCCCTAGACACAAACATGCGGTGAAGACTAGGACAGTAACACTTGTATCCTTTGCTCGTAGTAGAGTAACCCAGGAACAGTGTTTTAATGGACCTAGGAGACAACTTGTCGGTCTTAGGGTCAAAATTATGGACAAAGGAAGTGCAGCCAAACACTCTAAGAGGAATAGGATAGGGAGAGTCCTTGGGACGCAATACAGAAAAAGGAGTCTGTCTGTGAAGAACAGATGAAGGTTGCCTATTAATCAAGAAACAAGCAGTTAAAAGATCTTCAGACCAAAACTTCTTGGGCACATTAGATTGAAACATAATAGACCGAGCAATATCAAGAAGATGGCGATTCTTCCTCTCTGCCACCCCATTTTGCTGAGGGGTGTGAGGACAAGATGTGCGGTGAATCATACCAACCGAGCTACAAAAATCAGACATAGCCTTTTGAACATACTCCAAAGCATTATCAGACTGAAGAATTTTTATATTGCAATCAAACTGGACTTTAATTTCAGTATGAAAATGTTTCACAACAGACAACACAGACTCTCTACTTTTAAGAAGGTAGATCCATGTCATGCGTGAGAAATCATCGACAAAGGAGATAAAATAACGAAAACCATTATAACTCTAGTCTTTTACAGGACCCCACACATCACTATGCACTAACTCAAAGGAACAAGAAGCCCGCTTATTGACTCGAATGGGATAGGATAACCTATGGTGCTTTCCCAGTTGACATGACTGACACTCTAAGGAAGATAATTGGGACAAATCTGGTTCCAACTTCCGCAGGTTCTCCAAAGAAGGATGTCCATATCTGCAATGCCATAGTAAGGGGGAACCACTCAACAGGATAGATGGAGCAGGAGCAGGCATTTGGCGAGGTAGACTGTCACCATTGAAAAGGTAGAGATCACCTTTCCTAGGCCCCTCACCAATCGTCTTCATACTCTTGAGATCCTGTAATATAAAACAAGAAGGTCCAAATATTACCCAGCATTTTAGAGTGTCAATCAGTTTTGCAACAGAAAGAAGATTAAAAGGAAATTCAGGCACAAAATGAACTGATGTAAGATCAATCTTGGGTGTTAGGGAGACTGATCCACTAGCTAAAACTCTTTTCACTGAACCATCTGCCAGTGTAACAGATTGGTGAGGAATAGATGAGTCAATAGTGTGGAGCAATCTCCTCATACCAGTCATATGCTGTGAGGCGCCAGAGTCAACCACCCAAGATGAGGATGAGCCAGATGCTATGAGAGATGTGGCCTGATTACCAGCTGTAGATGCCAGATTTGCCGATGATGACCCCATACTCATGTGCTGTGTCGCCTGAATGAACCAATCATATTCTTCTTGAGTGAGAGTGATGCCGGTGCCAGAGGTAGTACCCACAGTTGTAGAGGATGAGGATCCTGTGGTAGTGGCACAATGTGCTGCCCCCACAGGTGGTGCAGCAGGTCTTCCATGTTTCTTCCAACATTTCTCCACTGTATGTCCCGGTTTGTCACAGAAGGTACATTTCGGACGTGTCCCACGCCCTCTACCCATACCGGGGCGTCCTCCCACCGCAGCAGCAACAGACGCATGAGATTCTCCAGAAGGTATATCAGGAACAAAGGAAGCATACTCAAACAGTGATTGCTGGATCCTTGAATAAGCCTCCACAAGACTGGGTAATTTATCAGTGGCCAAGATAACACTCCGAGCGGAGCTACAAGTCGAGTTAAGCCCAGATAAGAATTTGGTTGTAACCAGATCATCTCTATCCTTTATCTGTTCTGCAACAGTCACAGGATGATAATAACTTAGCTCCTGAGCAAGAGCCTGAATCGCCCCAAAATACTCCTCAAGAGATCGGTCACCCTGTTTTTCAGCAAACAGACGATCATAAATCATAAACTGACGGAGAGCATTCTTCTCTTGAGAGTAATGTTGCTTCACTGCGTCCCATATTTCCTTGGTAGTAGAGTAGAACATGAACCTTGCGGCGATTGCAGATTCCATACTATTCCACAGCCAAGTCTTCACAAGACTGTCATGTCGCTTCCATTCAGCATACCCTTCGTCAGTAGATGCCTTGGGACCCGAGTCAACATGCCTTGCTCTGTCACGAGCCTCCAAGACGGTGTGGATGGCGTTCATCCATAGGAGATAATTTTTCCCGTTGAGTTTGATGGAGGCGATAGGTGACACCTCGTTGTAGATCATAGGTGTCTTGATATCCTCCATGGTAGAACGGAATATATGACGGATTGATACACGTCAAAGAAGATGTGGTGATGGAGAGATACACGTCACACACAGGAAAAAACACAAGAAGAAATGCGTTACTGACGCATTCACAGCCTCCAAAAGATATTCCTAATCACACATGGAGGAGGTGTTACTAGGATGATGGTTGAGACGAAATTAGTCCTCCGGTGGTGTTTTAGATGATCGTTGGATCACCTGGAGATCCTCAACCTCTTTGTGATAGTGGCTACGGTAGAGTTAGATATCTACCGCAGACCCAGAGTAGCCAACGGTGGTTCTTCGCAGCAGGTGGATTACGCCAAGACGACGGGTGGGAAGCAGTCGGCCGTCAAGGAGAGAAAGACCTGGAGAGTTCCTCCGGAGAGAGAAAGGAGAAGCCCTAGATCGATCTCCGCTCTGATACCATGTAAGAAGAAATGAAGAAGGAAGAAGACAGGAACACCGATCACATGTCGGCTGCAAGATGCAGCAAACGTGAGTAGGGCTTGAGCCTACACACTTGTATATATATATTAGGGTAAGTACATGAGGTACAAAGAGAGAAAAAGAATAAAAACTAAATTTCATAAGCAAAATAGATCTGCCGCTGTGCCGGTGTCGATACCATCGACTTGAGTGTCGATGGTATCGACGGAATATTATCTTGCGCCTGAACCAATCTCGATACTATCGACATGTATGTCGATAGTATCGACCGGGATGCAGCTTGCTTCAACTTGAACCTGAACTGATCTCGATACTATCGACAGAATGTCGATAGTATCGACCGGGATGCAGGTTGCTTCACAGATTACTTTGATGAAACTTTTTCTCCTGTTGCCAGGCTCAATTATGTACGGGTTCTCTCTATTGAAATCAATTTGGATTGGCCTCTTATATAGCTAGATGTCAAGAATGCCTTTCTTTATGGTGATCTCTAAGAGGAAGTCTATATGAAGCAACCACCTGGGTTTGTTGAACTCAGGGGGAGTCACACAAGGTATGTCGCCTCAAAGAGTCTATTTATGGACTCAAGCAGAGTCCACGTGCATGGTTTGACAAACTAAGCAAGATTTTGGTTACTTATGGCTTTCTGAGGTCTCATGTTGATCACTCTGTCTTTATTAAGAAGACTTCCTCTGGTATTGTTGTTCTGATTGTGTATGTTGATGATATTATTTTATCTGGCAGTGATCTTTCTGAAATTCATGCTACTAAAGCCTACTTATGCAAGCACTTTGTCACTAAAGATTTGAGAAAGCTGAGATACTTTCTAGGAATTGAAGTTTCCAGGGCTGCTAATGCTCTAGTTTTATCTCAAAGGAAGTATGTTCTAGATCTTCTACAGGAGACTGGGATGCTTGAATCTCGGGCCACTGATACTCCCCTAGATCCTTATGTAAATTGGGATGATGATGAATCTCCCATGTATCCTGACAGTAAAAGATATAGGAGACTGGTTGGCAAACTAATCTATTTGACTGTTACTAGAGCTGATATTTCTACTGCTGTTGGTCTTGTTAGCAGGTATCTTGACAAGCCTAAACAGTGTCAATGGGAAGCACTGTGTCATATTCTGAGGTATCTGAAGAAATCCCATGGTAAAGACCTTTTCTATCGAAAACATGGTCATTGTTCTCTTGAAGGCTACTCTAATTCTTACTATGCTGGAAGTAAGATAGAGAAAATCTACTTCTGGTTACTGACATTTGTTGGTGGAAATCTTGTCACCTGGAGGAGCAAAAAGCAGAATGTTGTTGCTAGATGTAGTGCTGAGGCCGAGTACCGGGCCATGGCTCACACAACTTGTGAACTCTTGTGGGTACAATCTCTTCTAAAAGACTTTGGTGTGGGGTCTTCTGTTCCTATTCCCATGCATTGTGATAATAAAACAGCTATCTTTATTGCCAATAATCATGTTTATCATGAGCGAACCAAGAACATTGAAGTTGACTGCCACTTCATCAGAGAAGCTATCCTGACTGGTCGTATATGCACTCCTTTTACTCGCTCAGAGGATCAAGTTGCTGATATCTTCACAAAGCTGCTGGCCAAGAAATATTTCAACTCTCTTGTGGACAAGTTGGGCATGATTGATATCTATGCTCCAACTTGAGGGGGAGTGTTAAATAATGTCTGATTCAGTTCTTTATATTCTCTTGTTATTTTCCTATTCTATGAGGACCTATATGTAATTGTTCTTCTTATTAATATATGGGGTACACACACTGTGCACCCTAACCCTTTCGGGAAACCCTGTCCAGAGAACTAACACCTGATCATGGAAGACTTAGCACGACATAGTTGCACTTTCATGCGCGGCAGAACTTGGATTTCAAAGCTAAGATAGTCAATTTTGTGTGGACATACATTATTTAGTCTCACTAGCTATGTCTCCTTAAATTTTTCTATATCTGTCTTATTTCATTAAGTTAATCGCTGTTACATCATCATCCCTTTCTTAATATGCTTTAGATCAGTTTCAGATGTATATAGTAAAATAAAGATTCATTCTAAAAACTTGAATTAACGCGTTATAGATGCTTTCATGCACATACTGAAATACTTACAATTGCAGTTCTCCTCCATTATATTACAATATCTATTTATATTCGTTGTATTTTAGTCTCTAATATGACCTTGTACCTTTTCTCAGGCTGGGTTGACAACTGCTTTTGCCATCAAGTCTCTGTATTTTGGTCGGTGTGTGGCTTAATATGCAGAAGTTTCCTTCCAATCTGCAGAAATTCATATGTATTTTCATGTGAGCTAACGTATTCAATGTATTATTTAACAGACATTCTACTGATCGGGAAATTGCTTTGATGGCTCTAATGGCTTACCTCTCCTACACGTTGGCAGAGGTAAGAGACGTAATGATTTAATGCAGGAATTTCTGTAGGAATTTATTTTGTCCGATTCTAGATTATTTGGTTATCCTCTGAAATGTATTGTCTTCGCTCAATCTAAGTGAATGGTATTACAATGATGATCTACTTTATATGTACCCTGACATCCGGCGTCTTCTGTTGAATACACAGGTGAAGCAATGATCACATGGCATTGTGCAAGGAAGCACCAAAACACATTAACAATTTCAAAGACGTTCTTTACAACAAGGAGTGTCTTGTGACGCTTCTCATGTTTACTAAAGATATTATACTTCTTTTGGCTTCAACTCAATATACTAGACATCCTGCATATTTGTCAAGGAGCAAAGTACTAAGAACCCAAGACTGGGTACCTAAAACGGGAAAACAAGTTGCAGATATCTTCACCAAGCCCCTATCTTCTACCTTATTTACATGCATGAGTGCTATGCTGAGTCTGTGAGATCTGCATTCTCCAGCCTGAGGGAAGTGTTAGAATAGGCTAACTGGCACTAATCGACCTCTCTTCATTGTGCCAGAATAGGCTAAATGGTCTTAATGGGCCTCTCTCTATTGTGCCTTTCTTATCTTGTACCTTTGGTACACCATTTCACTTGATCTCCTATGTGAGAACCCACGTATTAGTCACCCATGTGTTAGTTTTATGTTTAGAAATAAGCCTGATTGCAATAAAGACCAGCATCTGCGCGGATTCAGTGTTTTTTTAAGTGAAGCAGACAAAGTTTAAACAGGAGGCAAACCTAATTTAACTTGATGAGAGTTGACAGAGAGATATGGAGTCATTACGTCTTTAACAAAATGTGGCCCATCATCAACGAGATGAAAGAGAAGATCCATGTAGTTGACCTCAACATGGTTTGGACTGAGGCTTAAAAGACGTTGATGATGGCTGTGTGCTAGGAAAAATGTAGGAATTCAAGTGAATATGCCTTATAGTTGTATATGTCTTGTCTAGGTTTTAAAATATAAATATTTGATATTTTTAGCTGATTTATACCTGACTCCAACCATGACTCGATCATCTTTCTACATCCAACACTAATCCGATTTTCTTGACTTTTCCAAACAGTAACATTTTGTTGTACATACTTACATTATGAAGAGAAAAAATATAGAACAAGCCAAAATTGCAATTTAGACAGATGCTTGTTTAATAATCAATAGTTGATACAAGTTGAAATCTTTTGGCATATAGTAAACATTAACTTAAGCTTGTTGATACTTTCGTTGTGATTTTGTCATAGGGGGTGCTTTTTAGTTATGAAGATATTTAGCTTTGATTTATCTTCAGCTCTTCCTTTAGTTTTCATAAGGAACTTACCAATGAGTGCTACTAATAGTTTGAAAGTCCTTGGAAAGAGCCTTGAAAATTTCAAAAACCTTTTTTTGATTTTGTTGATGTGAGTAGATATGAGAGGGTTGGTCCCAGATATCCTTTGCAGTCTTGAGTTGAAGAAGAGACTTACTACTCTTGGGGTCAACATTGTTGGCCATCCATGTGATGACATCAAAATCATCCTCGACCCAAAGGTCATGGGTTTTCTTAGGGTTGGCATCAACGGTGAAAGCAGGGGCTCCTGAGCCGCAAAGGTAGGATGGAAATACTTCCCTTGAGCCTTCATGTACATTCAAACAAGACATATCAATTGTTGTAATTAAAACTGTCTAGTTTGATCATAGTAACACATAGAGCACGGAGGGCATCAATAGAGACAATCAAAATGACGAAGCAAGCTAGAGAGAGATAGTCCAAAAATAGCATGTGATAGCACAAACAATCATAGTAGATGTAGAGACTAATGCATGGCCGTACATACTAACATGGACATGTGACATAGCAAGATGGGTGTAGATCCCGTAGGAGAAGTAAAAGAAACCCCTTTGGTAATGACGTGAGTTAGAAGAGAGAGGGTATGATGACTTTTGTAAATGAGGTGAGAATTATGCTAGAGGATGGAAGTTACAAAGTTATGGACAGCAGTAGTCGGGGCAGGATGGAGAGAGGAAGGTTTGCAAAGAGGAAAGCGAAGTATAACAATAATAGGTGAGAGTACTGGACAACATGGAGGGAAGGGGTTGGAGGGCGACTAGGTGCAAGGAGGGGAGAAGACAGGGAAGGAGGTGGTGGTGGTTGTGGAATTTAAGGTGGTTGGCAGCAATAACTGGAAGGAGAGAGGGGTAGGGAGATAGACAAAGGGAGGAAGGGATGGCGACATGAGAAGTAGGAAGGAGTGGAGATAGGAGAGTGAGTTGAGGGGAGCACAGGAGCAACAAGTAGTGATGTGCTGGCGGAGGCTTGAGGGTGGAGGGGGTAAGGCAGTGACAAGAGTGGGGGGGAGGCAACTATGACAAGTGGGTTAGTGAAGGGACTGTGAATGTATTTGGATCAAAGCGATACCCGACTAGAGCATGTTCTCCTTTATTATACAAGGTGAGAACATTTACATAACAGACCCAACAAGAAACATAAATAGTAAAGAGATATATAAATACTAAAATTATTTTGTAACACTCCCCCTCAAGCTGGAGCATACACATCATGCATGCCTAGCTTGGAATTCATATATTTGAAAGATGAAGATGGAAGTGGCTTGGTGAAGATATCTGCTACTTGTCCAGTCCGAACATGAGGAGTTTGAATCTTCATGGAGTGCACTAAATCACGAACAAAGTAGCAGCCCACTTCAATCTGCTTGGTCCGGTCATGGAACACCGGATTGCTAGCAATATGGATGGCTGTCTGGTTATCACACATGAGAGAAATTGGTGTCTCAATAGACACTCCCATTTCAGACAAAACATACATAACCCACTGTAGCTCACAACAGGCATGTGCCATAGCTCAATATTCAACTTCTGTGTTGGACCGTGCTACCACATTTTGTTTCTTGCTCCTCCAAGTCACCAAGTGTGACCCAAGAAACACACAATAGCCAGAAGTAGAATGTGTGTCTCCAACATCACCTTCCGATCAACATCAGTGAATCCAGTGAGCTTCAAGGATGTATGTGCGAGATTTTTCCCAGTAAAGTAAGGCCCTTCCCATGAGATCCTTTAACATAACGTAGAATCTGGATGACTACCATCCAGTTGACATATTGGGAGCACTCATGAACTGTCTAACAACTCCCACATCATAAGAAATATCAGGACGAGTAACTGTCAAGTAAATCGGTTTCCCTACTATTCTTCTACACTTTGCTGGATCAGAAAAATCATTATCATCAGAAATAGACATCTTGGTATGATAATCCATAGG
Source organism: Alisma plantago-aquatica (assembly GCA_963693085.1). Classification (NCBI taxonomy): domain Eukaryota; kingdom Viridiplantae; phylum Streptophyta; class Magnoliopsida; order Alismatales; family Alismataceae; genus Alisma; species Alisma plantago-aquatica. The sequence goes on along the minus strand of OY856409.1, from coordinate 1,504,865,058 downwards.
CGTGGAGACAGGTTTGCATTGTGCCATGCCAGTCTCTGCAAGGAGTTCGAGAACATATTTCCGCTGAGAGAGGTTTGTGCCCTTCTTGGAACATAGAACTTCTATTCTAAGGAAATAGTGGACATTACCCAGATCTTTTGTCTGAAATTGTCTTTGCAACCATTTATTGAGCTGTACAATGCTAGTAGAGTCATCACCTGTGATGACAATATCATCTTCACAAACATCTAGAATAATAGTGCCACTTGAAGACTTATACACAAATAAGGAATGAGCAGTAGAGGACCAGGTGAACCCAAACTATATAAGTGCAACACTAAACTTATCAAACCATGCCCGTGGTGATTGCTTTAGACCATGCAAGGATTTCTTCAACTTGCAGACCTTCTGACACTCCCCCTGAGCAACATACACAGGGGTTGCTCCATGTATACCTCCTCAAGTAGATCACTATGAAGAAAAGCATTCTTGATGTGCAACTGAAGAAGAAGCCAATCAAAATGAGTAGCAACAGAAATAAGGATTCACACAGAATGGAGCCGAGCAACTGGAGAGAAAGTCTCAGAATGTCTACGCCATGTGTCTGAGTGTACCCCTTTGCCACCAAACGAGCCTTCAAGCGATCAAATAGACCCATTTGGTTTCTATTTCATAGTATACACTCATCAGAAGCCTACAACAGACTTGACAGGAGGAAGATCCACCAAGTCCCAAGTGGAGTTCTCATGAAGAGCTTCCATCTCACTGTTCATACCTGGATCCAACCATCATCTTGGGATGCTTTGGTATAGGAATGAGGAACAACCTTAGAATCAAGATGAAGAGCAAATATGCAGGCTGTTGTTGACCGATGAGATAAGAAACAAACATTCGCCAATGGATGACATATAGTGCAAGAATGAACACCTTTACGAGCTACAATTGAAAGGTGTAAATCTAAAACCAAAGCATCAAGAGAACTCTCAGTAGGAACGATTACCTCAGAAGTGTCGGACAATGAGGAGGCAATGCGTTGGACTGGTGACATTACATCCTCTTGGTGACGTCCTGCTCGACTGGAGTAAACCAGTGGAAAGGTTTAAATTGGTGGAGAAAGTGGTGGTAGTGCTAAAGTGGGGGTGGTATCTAGAACAGTCTCATCACATGGCATCGGAAGTGGTGGCTCTCTCTCACGCTAAAAAATGTAGTCACTCTTAGGATTGTGCCCCTCACTCTGAACAGATTCACTGAAGAACGGAGTAGACTCATGAAAAGTTATGTCAGCCGACACAAAAAGATGATGAAGACGAGGGCGATATCATCTGTATCCCTTATGTGTGGGAGAGTATCCAAAAAGATGGTGAAAACTATGTGAGGAGATAGCTTGTCAGCACGTGGATCAAACACATGAACAAACATAGTGCAACCAAACAAGTGTCACTGAAGAATGTGGGATATACGACTCAGAAGAGAGAAGCATAGATTGTATACCCGTCATATGCTTGGAGGCCCCGGAATCCACCAACCATGTAGATGATGGATGAGAGGCAACAAGCGAAGTCCCCTAGTTACCTGAATCTGAACCTAGATTGATAGAGGAGCCAAGGGAAGCTTGCTGGGTAGCCTGAAGAAGATGGTCAAACTCCTCCTCGGAGATCATGACATCTGAATGCACCTGTTTAGAAGCCCAGATGCAGATGCTCCTGTCGAAGTAGCTGTACAATGTGCAACACCAACAGGGGGTTGACCATGCTTAGAATTGCATTTTTCTTTTGTATGTCCAAGTTTCGCATAGATAATACACTTGTCTCTAGGATGATTGCCTCATCCCCGACCAGCACCTCATCCAATCCCTTTAAGAGCAGCAGCAAGAGAGGCATGGTTCTTAAGAGTGTTGTTGTCCTAGAGTAGTAGAAATAGACTCAAAAGTAGACTGCTAAATTCTCACAAAGGCTTCTTCAAGGCTTGGTGGTTTGTCTGTGGCAAGAATAACACTCCTGGCTGAAGCATAGACAAGATTTAAGCCGGAGAGAAACATTGTTGTTACTAGATCATTTTGATCCTTCATCTGATCATCAGTCTTCAACGGTTGGTAGAAACCAACTTCCTAGGAAATAGATTGTATATTACCAAAATAATCCTCTAGAGAGCGACTATTTTATCTTTTTGCAAAGAGTCGGTCATAAATAGTTTAAAGACGGAGAGCATTCTTCTCGTGAGAAAAGTGTTTCTTTGCAGCTTCCCAGATTTTTTTGGCTGTAAAATAGAACATAAATCTGGAGGCAATCTGGAACCCCATGCTATTCTATAACCAGGATTTCACCAGCTACTGTTTTTCCGCCAACTAGGGTAGTCTTTGCTACTCTCATCAGGAGATTTTGATTCAATAAGATTCACCTTCTCTCGAGATTCAAGAACAATGTAAATAACATTTATCCAGAGGGGATCATTCTCTGAATTAAGCTTCAAAGAAGTTATCTGAGTCTGATTGTTGTAGACGATCGTAGCAGAAGCAGATGGCTTTTCATCTCCCGTCTTGACACTGGATCAAGATAGCAACAACAAACAAAACATGTAGCACGCCGCGTCGAAGAGGTAACACGCTATGTATGGCAACAACACGACGTGTTGGACACTGGGCACGTCGTGTCAGTTGGCAGAGATAGAAGTCATACTTTTCTGACTATTTTCGACACGTAGTGTTGGATTCGAGACACGTCGTGTCAGTTGATGATGTCTAAAGACAAAACTCATGACGTACTTGCACACACTGTGTGGATAAGAGACACACTGTGTCACAGATTGTCAGAAAACTTCTACGATTGTCAACACGCCGTGTCACGGATGAGACACGCTGTGTACTCCATTGGAGGAGTAAACTTCAACAGCTGTAACATGCAGTGTCATGGATGAGACATGCTGTGTAGCTTGCGATCTGCGCTTTCATAGAAAACCCTAGAGTTTTGGACAATAACACGCCGTTTTGCTTGGGGTACACGCCGTGTTTGGCAGCAACTGACGTAGATTTTGACAGGAATTAGCTCTGTCAACAAGCAAGGAAAACTCCGGGAAGATGCACCAGAGAGAAGATGACCTTGGGAAGACGCGCTGGGGGGTGATGGGAATTAGCACCACCACTTATCAATTGAAGATACGAATTTGATGCAGCAGCAGCCCCTGAAGATTTAGGCACTCTACCAAGTACGGGGACTACATGGAGAGGGAAGGGGATGAGAAGGAAAACACTCCTCTCTACGGGATAGAATGAGGGTCTTCTCCTTCTCTCCTTCAAGCGGCCACCGTGCTCTGACGGAGACAGAGGAAGACCGATCCAATGAGAAACACCGACGGCGGTGGCGGTATCCTACCGCAGAGGTGACAGGAGGTGCAATAGGAGAGGGAGAAGTGAGAGAGAGGGTGGCGGCTAGAAGAACAAAGGCTAGGGTTACAACAGTTGGATGTGCTCTGATACCATTTGAATGTTATAAAACAACACGTGAAAATGGAGAGCTTAGGGTTACACAATGTGTGTACCCTTGTATTTATACTAAAAGAACATTTACAGTGAGGTCCATATATAACAGTAAATTAACAAAACACTCAATAAAGGCATATATATTAACACTCCCCTCAAGTTGGAGCATAGATGTAAATCATGCCCAACTTGTCCATCAGAGAACAGAAGTGCTTCTTTGCCAACAGTTTTGTGAATATGTCAGCAACCTGGTCTTCAGAACGGGTGAAAGGTGTGCAAATTTTCCCAGATAGAATAGCTTCCCTGATGAAGTGGCAGTCAACCTCAATATGTTTGGTGCGCTCGTGATATACAAGATTGTTGGCAATGAAAATAGTAGCTTTGTTATCACAGTGCATCGGAATAGCAGAAGACGACTCAATACCAAAGTTTTGTAGAAGAGACTGCACCCACAGAAGTTCACAGGAAGTATGGGCCATGGCCCTATATTCAGCTTCAGTACTAGATCTAGCAACAACATTTTGTTTCTTGCTGCTCCCGGTGACAAGATTACCCCCTACATATGTGCAGTAGCCAGAAGTGGATTTCCTGTCAATCTTGCTCCCTGCATAGTCAGAATCATAATAGCCTTCTAGAGAACAGTGCCCATTTTTCCTGTAATGGAGGCCCTTGCCAGGTGACTTCTTTAGATATCGCAAAATGTTACATAGAGCATCCCAGTGACACTGTCTGGGTTTATCCAAGTACCTGTCAAGAAGCCCCACAACAGTATATATGTCAGCTCTAGTTACCGTCAGATATATCATCTTACCAATCAATCTCCTGTATTTCTTGTTATCAGCAAACAACGGAGAAGAATCATCATCCCAATTAACATTGGGATCTAGAGGTGTGTCAGCAGGCCGTGCACCAAGCATATCAGTTTCCTGCAACAGATCCAGTACATATTTCCTTTGAGATAGAACAAGAGCATTAGAGGTTCTAGACACTTCTATGCCCAAAAAATAGCGTAGTTTTCCCAGATCTTTAGTAGCAAAGTGCTTGCAGAGATGGACTTTAGTGGCCTGAATAGCAATAGAATCACTGCCAGATAGAATGATATCATCAACATATACAATAAGTATCACAATGCCAGAGGAAGTCTTTTTCGTAAAGACAGAATGATCAACCTGTGACCTCAGAAAACCAAAGGCAGTCAAAATTTTGCTCAACTTATCAAACCAAGCACGAGGACTTTGTTTGAGCCCATAGATAGATTTCCTCAGCCTTCAGACTTTATGTGACTCCCCCTGAGCAACAAACCCAGGAGGTTGCTCCATATAGACCTCCTCTTACAGATCACCATATAAGAAAGCATTTTTAACATCCAATTGTACTAGAGGCCAACCAAGATTAACAACAGATAATAAAACTCTGACAGAATTAAGACGGGCAACATGTGAAAAGGTTTCAAAGTAATCAATACCATAGGTCTGTGTACATCCTTTAGCAACAAGATGTGCCTTCAGACGTTCTACTGTACCATCTGGTTGATATTTGACAGCATAAACCCATCTGCAGCCTACAGGCTTACACTGAGGAGGTGGATCCACCAACTACCAAGTCAGTCAGTCAGAAAGAGCAAGCATTTCCTCCTTCATAGCAGTAGTCCAAGTTGTACTTTGCAAGGCATCCTGTACAGTCTTTGGGATGACAACAACAGATAATGCAGTGACAAAGTTGCTAACATGAACACTTAAATGATCAGTAGATACATAGTTAGTAACTTAGTAATATTGTGGATAGTGCATGAACGAGTGCCCTTCCTAAGAGTAATAGGTACATCAAGATCAGAGATTACCTCAGGTGACGCAGAACCTTCTGGAGGAGAAGATTGGCTTGAATGGGGGGGGGGTCTTGTGCAGGTTGAGATATGTTCCTGCGCTGATAAACAATAAGAGGTAGTGCCGATTGTACATAAGTAGTGGCATCAGAAACACAGTCACTAGTAATAGGCAGTGGAGAAGCAATAAGCTCAGACTGAAGACTATCTCCTTGAGTAGTATGGTGTACCCTCAAAAAAGACATCGTTGCTTGTGAACCATCTCTTGGTAGTTGGGTTATATCATCTGTATCCTTTCTGTGTACGAGAATACCCCAAAAAATACATTTTTCAGCACGTGGAGATAGTTTATCATGCGTTGGGCCAAGCAACTTTACAAAGCATGTAGAGCCAAATATGTGAGGAGGTACAGTAAATAAAGGTTTATCAGGATTAAGAATTTGCACAGGTATTTTATTTCCAATTACCGAAGAAGGCATCCGGTTTATTAGAAAACAGGCAGTCAAGATGGCTTCTGGCCAGAATCCCCGAGGTACATTAGCATGCAACATAATAGTTCTAGCAACCTCTAGTAAGTGTCTATTCTTTCTTTCAGCAATGCCATTCTGCTGAGGTGTGTATGCACAAGAAGTCTGGTGTATAGTGCCAACGGATTTACAGAACAACTCAACATCTTTTTGAACAAATTCAAGTGTATTATCGGTTCTAAAAATTTTAACAGACATAGTGTATTGTGTTTTCATCTCAGCAAAAATGAATTTAATTGTGGACAGAACTTCAAATCGACTTTTCAGAAGAAATAACCATGTGGCCTGAGAAAAATCATCAATGAACAGAATAAAATATTTGTTGCCAGATAGACTAGGGACATGACATGGACCCCATACATCAGCATGAACAAGGTCAAAAACATTTTTACTACTAATCTGAGAACGTTTAGGATAAACAACCCTAGTCTGTTTGCCTAACTGACACGATTCACATTGAAACACATTTGTTCCTACATCAGATACAATATGACACAATTTCTCAGATGATGGGTGCCAGTCTGTAGTGCCACTGTAAAGCTGATACTGAAGAAGATACTGCAGAAGCCAGAGCCACATTGTCCACTCTTTTCAGATTGTCCAGGTAATACAAGCCATCAGATCCTTCATGCCCCCCACCAATCTTCATCCTCGTGCGAAGGTCCTGAAAAACACATGAACCAGGCACTAAAGTCAGGCTATAGTTCAGGCTACACAAAGTCTTGCTAACAGATAATAAATTCAGCGGAAAACAAGGCACATATAGAGCAAATTTCAGCACAATATCAGACACAATGTCTCCAATCCCCGAAACGGCAGACTTGGAGCCATCAACAAGCATAACAGACGAATTAGTAGTCGGTCTAGATAAACTTCTGAACAACGACCGATTCCCAGAAATATGAGAAGACGCGCCCGAATCTATGATCCATTTCGTATTACCAGTAGTAGAGGATGGTGCGGTAAGGAAAGCAGTGTCACAACCAGAGTATGTCGCAGCATGTGCTCCAGTGGTGGGGGTAGTGGATGACGAGCCAGTACGCTCCAGCAACAGGCACTCGACCTCAGCACGAATGAAGTCAGCAGTAGAAGTGCCCGAGACATCAGGCTGGGTAGACACCTCAGAAGATGTAGTAGCCTCAGTGGACGCATTGGCCCAAGCTGGTTTGCCGTATTTCTCTCAACACTCTTCTTCAACATGGTTAGACCGGCCACAGAAGTTGCAGAAGCGTTGGCCAATCTGAGGACGAGCAGCAGCAGTAGCAGGTCCAGAAGATTCTCTACGACCTGAAGAGTTCCTCCCCCTGCCAGCACCAAGAGGAGGGCAAGTGTCATGCGAGTGACCGCGTCCACGGCCACGGCCACGGCCACGACCAGACATCGCAACAAAAGCAGTAGTATCACCCGTATCAGCAGGAGTCTCAGATGACGATGCAGGCAAGCGTTGTAGTCTCTGAAAGGCAGTCTGTAGAGTAGGCAGCGGATCACTGGCGAGAATCTGATCCACCACCCCGACATAGGAATCAGGTAGGCCACAGAGAAACTGGACTACTTGCAACTCTTGTCGCTGTCGTTGCATAGTAGCCAAATCAGTAGACAAGGGATGGTAGGCTTCCAATTCCCCCCACAGTCCCTTGAAAGCAGAGAAGTAATCCGTCAAATGGGATCCAGAGAACCGCAGGCGGATGAGCTGCTTATTGATATCAAACACCTTCTTGGGATTCTGACTGTGTGAATAAGTGCTGGCAAGCTGATCTCACATCTGCTTCGCCGTCTGCAGGTATAAGAGTGTGACGCTAATCTTGGTCTCACTACTATTCAGAATCCATGTCATGACTGTGGAGTCGTCTTTCACCCAGTCATCATAAGCTTTCACATCTTTTGAGTCGGCTGTTGCAGGAGGCACCGGTGGTGGATCTCGCGTCAGGTGCGACATTTTTCCTTATGATTTGACATATATCTGCATAGAGCACACCCAGTGCTGGTAGTTTCTCCCATCCAGCTTCACAGTTGTCACTTGACGCCGCAGATCTTCATTAGTAGACGCCATGAGGTAGAGGCAGACGAACTGGTAGAGTGACAGACAGGCAGTAGAAGGCTGCCTACGTCTTCAGATAGGCAGCAGCAGGTACAGAGCTACGGATCGGAAGGACCTCTTCACATACGGGCTACGTCGGAGTGTAGCAAGGAGCATGGTGACTCAACCGGTCACACGGGCAGGTAGGCAAAAAACAGATCCGACAGTAGTCTTCAGGCAGAAATCAAACCCGCGGGCAGACAGAGCCCAGAATCAGGCGGGTGAAGCGACCCCGGCGGCTCTGTCGGCCCGGCGGCGTGCAGCCCCGACGCTGCAGCTGTCGGCGGTGGCAGGCGGCCGGCCTTCTGGCTGCTGCCGGCGAGCGGCGCCTGATCGGGGAAGGAGAGAGGGGGGAGGGGGGGAAGAGAGAGAGAGGGTCGGGTGGGAGGGGACGGCGGCGCCGGGTGAGGGAGGACTTGGATCAGTCCTGCTCTGGTACCAGTGTTTTAAAAATCGGTGTATGCGGCCGCATAAGCGGCCGCATACAAGGTGCGGACCTCCAAAAAAACGCATAATGAAAATCGGTCCAAAAAGCGGTCCAAGCCGCATAATCGGTTGTACGGCCGCATACAAGGCCGATTATACCCCGATTTTTAGTTAGAGATATTCTGATTTCTTCTTTTATACATTTACATTCATTTATGTTTGTTTAAATTTAGATTATAGTGCATGTTTGTATTTATTTAAGTTGTGATGATTGCATATTTGCATAATTGCATCCATTATTCTTGTAATTGTACTATTTAGATACACAATTGCACAAATTAAATATGTAAATCATGATTAATATATATATATATATATATATATATATATAATAATTAATTAAAAAAATCCAAAACCGCATATACTTCCGCATATACTCCCGCATACCGCATATACTCTACAAGGTGACCTCTCCGAACGCATAACGCATACCGCTTTTTGAAACACTGTCTGGTACCATATAAAACAACACGTGAAAATGGAGAGCTTAGGGTTACACAATGTGTGTACCCTTGTATTTATACTAAAAGAACATTTACAGTGAGGTCCATATATAACAGTAAATTAACAAAACACTCAATAAAGACATATATATTAACAAATGTATTTGGGTCAAAGTGATACCTGGCTAGAGTGGGTTCTCCTTTTACTTTATAAGGTGAGAACATTTACATAACAGACCCAACATGGACCGGAAATAGTAAAGAGATACATAAATAAGAAAACTATCTTCTAACAGGGACAATTGATATGGGAAGGCAGGGGCAACGACAGTGGTGGGTAGGGGCAGGGATATCAACGACTGGGGGTGCAGATGCGCCAGTGATAGCGGTAGAGAAAGGAGATATAAAAAACAGGTAGAGCTGGGAGCAGGGGTGACTGCTTGGAGGGGACCACACCATCATGTGTGGCTCAAGACCAACTCATAGGCTAAAGTGGGTGTGAAACACAAAGCAGGTTTGGGAAGCGTAGGGTTGCACAATGTGTGCACCCTCATATATATAACATTGAAACAATTACAGAGAGGTCCACATATAATATGGAAATAACAAAACAATTAACAGAATATATAAAACAGGAATATATTGTAACACTCCCCCTCAAGTTGGAGCATAGATATCAATCATGCCCAACTTGTCCATCAGAATGCAGAATTGCTTCTTCGCCAGCAGCTTGGTGAAGATGTCAGCAACTTGGTCTTCAGAACGAGTGAAGGGAGTGCAGATCTTGCCAGTCAGAATAGATTCCCGAATAAAATGACAATCTACTTCAAAATGTTTAGTGCGCTCATGATAAACTGGATTATTCGCAATGAAGATAGCAGCTTTATTATCACAGTGCATAGGTATAGCAGAAGAAGAGTCAACCCCGAACTCTTTTAATAGAGAGCGCACCCACAACAATTCACAGGCAGTATGGGCCATGGCCCTATATTCAGCTTCAGCACTGGACCTGGCCACAACATTTTGTTTTTTACTTCGCTAGGTAACAAGATTTCCTCCAACATATGTACAATACCCAGAAGTAGATTTTCTGTCAACTCTGCTACCTGCATAATCAGAATCAGAGTACCCCGTAAGAGAACAGTGTCCATGCTTCCTGTTGTGAAGTCCCTTGCCAGGAGACTTCTTCAAATATCATAGAATCTGACAAAGAGCATCCCAGTGACACTGTCTGGGTTTATCAAGGTATCTGCTAAGAAGACCCACTGTAGTAGAAATGTCAGCTCTGGTGACAGTCAAATAAATGAGTTTACCAATCAGCCTCCTGTACTTTTTATGATCAGCAAACAGAGGAGAAGAATCATAATCCCAATTTACATTAGGATCTAGAGGAATATCAGCAGGTCTCGCCCCCAGCATACCAGTCTCCTGCAGTATGTCTAGGACATATTTTCTCTGAGACAACACAAGAGCATTAGAATTTCTAGAAACTTCTATGCCCAGAAAATATCTAAGTTTGCCCAAATCTTTAGTAGCAAAATGTTTGCCCAGATGAGATTTAGTAGCCTGAATACCAAGAGAATCACTGCAAGATATGATAATATCATCAACATAGACAATCAGAATAATAATACCAGCTGAAGTCTTCTTGGTAAAAACAAAATGATCCACCTGAGACCGCAGAAACCCAAAATCAATCATAATTTTGCTCAATTTATCAAACCAAGCCCGGGGACTCTGCTTAAGCCCATAAATAGACTTCTTTAATCTGCAAACTTTGTGAGACTCCCCCTGAGCAACAAACCCAGGATGTTGCTCCATATAGACCTCTTCTTGTAAATCACCATACAAGAAGGCATTTTTGACATCAAGTTGCAACAAAGGCCAGTCAAGATTAACAACAACAGACAGAAGAATTCTAACAGAATTAAGGCGAGCAACAGGAGAGAATGTCTCAAAATAGTCAATACCATACGTCTGGGTGTAGCCTTTAGCAACTAAGCGTGCCTTGAGCCTTTCAACAGTGCCATCAGGTTGATATTTCACAGCATACACCCATCTGCAACCGACAGGTTTGCACTGAGGAGGAGGATCCACCAACTCCCAAGTATCTCGTTCAGCAAGAGCTAACATCTCCTCCTTCATAGCAGACAACCAACCAGTACTCTGTAGAGCATCCTGGATATTCTTTGGAACAACAACAGCAGATAAGGCATATACAAAATTGCTAGAATGAACATTCAGATGGTCAGTAGAAACAAACTGAGCAATACTGTGTGATGTGCAGGAACGAGTACCCTTTCTAAGAGCAATGGGTAAATGAAGATCAGAAGGTACCTCAGGTGTAGCAGAACCTTCTAGAGGTGAAGATTGGTTTTCATGGGGGGTTTCTTGAGTAGAAGGCACTCTGTTCCTGCGTTGATAAACTATAAGAGGAGGCTTATCAGCCTCAGTAGTGACTTTGTCAGTAGTGTCAGGCACACATTCAGAAATAACAGGTAGAGGTGAAGCAATAAGATCAGACTGTAAACTGTCACCACGAGCCGAATAGTAAGGAGTATCTTCAAAGAAAACCACATCACTGCTAGTAAACCATTTTCTTGCAGTAGGACTGTAGCACCGATATCCCTTCTGGGTACGGGAATACCCCAAAAACATGCACTTCTCAGCACGAGGAGACAATTTATCAGAAGTAGGTCCAACTAACCGTACAAAACAGGTACATCCAAAAATCCTAGGAGGCACAGTAAATAGCTGAATATCGGGTTGAAGCACCTGAATAGGTATTTTGTTTCCAATCACAGATGATGGCATTCGATTTATCAGAAAACAAGCAGTCAATATAGCCTCAGGCCAAAACGAGCGAGGAACATGTGCATGCATCATAATAGTTCTAGCAACCTCTAACACATGTCTATTTTTACGCTCAGCCACACCATTTTGCTGGGGTGTATAAGCACAGGAGGTCTGATGTATTGTACCCACAGATTTACAAAAAACATCCACATCTTTTTTAACAAATTCCAGTGCATTATCAGTACGAAAAATTTTGACAGGCATACCATATTGAGTTTTTATTTCAGCAAAGAAGAACTTGATAACAGACAAGACTTCGGACCTACTTTTCATCATAAATAACCAAGTAGTCCGTGAAAAGTCATCAATAAACAGAATAAAATACTTATGACCAGATAAACTAGGCACATGACAAGGTCCCCATACATCAGAATGCACTATATCAAATATATTTTTACTGCTAATTTGACTGTGTCTAGGATAAACAGCACGAGTTTGTTTTCCAAGTTGACATGACTCGCACTGAAAACGACAAACACCAAGATCAGACACTAAATATCGAAGCTTCTCAGATGAGGGATGGCCCAGCCGGTAGTGCCACTGTAATGCAGAAATTGAGGTAGATAATGCAGAAGTCACAGACGCTTTAGCAGCTTTAGGCAACTGATCCAGATAGAAGAGTCCATCAGCACCTTCATACCCCCCACCAATCTTCATCCTCGTGCGAAGGTCCTGAAAAACACAAGAACCAGGAATAAAAGTCAGACTACACTGTAAGCTCCGCAATATCATGCTAACAGACAACAGATTCAAAGGAAATCGCGGCACATATAAGGCAGATTTCAGCAGAAAGTCAGAAGAAATATCCCCTACTCCAACCACTGCAGACTTGGAACCATCAGCCAACATGACAGAAGAGGGTCTAGCAGGTTTAAATAATTTTTGAAACAGTGATCTATTTCGAGAAATATGCGAAGAGGCACCGGAGTCAATGACCCATTTAGTATTACCAGGCGTAGAGGAAGAGCTCAGGAAGGCAGTGTCATAACCAGAATAAGTGGCGGCATGAGCTCCACTAGTCGAAGCTTGAGACGACGCACCAGCGCGCTCAAGAAGAAGACGCTCCACCTCAGCACGGATGTAGTCAGCAGTCGCACCCGAGGAGGAAGAGTCAGTAGACTGAGTCGTCCCCTCTGAAGCAGTAGGAGTGGAGTCCGCAGCTGCATTAGCCCACGCCGGCTTACCATATTTCTCCCAGCATTTTTCTTCAATATGGTTGGACCGGCCACAGAAGGTACAAAGGCGCTGTCCTGACTGAGGACGCGCACCAGCAGTAGGGGCAGTAGAAGAGGCTCCACGACCAGGAGCAGCCCGTCCTCGTCCTCCACCCAGGGGAGGACGACTCTCAGTAAAACGACCACGGCCACGACCGCGACCACGACCAGAAGCTGCGGCAAGGGCCGAAGAGTCTCCAACATCAGTAGTCAGAGAAGAAGACGACGAAGGCAAACGCTGAAGGCGTTTGTAGGCACTCTGTAGTGACGGCAGAGGGTCACTAGCTAGGATCTGGTCCACAACTCCAGCATATGACTCGGGCAATCCACAGAGAAACTGAACCAACTGAAGCTCCTGGCGCTGACGCTGCATAGTAGCCAGGTCCGTGGAGAGAGGATGATAGGATTCTAACTCACCCCATAATCCAGTGAAGTCAGAGAAGTAATCCGCAATATCTGTCCCCGTGAACTGTAGACGTCTCAGCTGCTTGGTGATGTCAAACACCTTCTTGGGGTTTTGACTATGCGAGTAAGTACCGGCGAGCTGATCCCACATCTGCTTCGCCGTAGGCAGGTGAAGAAGTGTGACACTGATCTTCTCAATGCTGCTGTTGAGAATCCAGGTCATCACGGTGGAGTCATCACGAACCCAGTCGCCATACGCCTTCACATCTTTAGCATCAGCGTCCTCGGCGGGTGCGTCCGGACCCGCACGGATAAGATGTGAGTACTTGCTCTGGGATCTGGCATAGATCGTCATGGAGCAGACCCAGTGTGGGTAGTTGCGCCCATCAAGCTTCACAGTAGTAACTTGACGGCGGAAGTCATCATGCGAAGACGCCATGGTAGCAGTAGACACAGCAGGAACAGGCACGATCAGGCAGGAGACGGTCTACGCCGTCAGACAGGCACAAAGAACACAGAGAGGACCTCTCACATACGGTCTACGCCGAAGCACAGAACAGAACCCGGTGGCACAACGACCTACACGGGCAGGCAGGCAAGAGACCGAAACAAACGGTCTACGTCTTCAAGCCACCGGAGCGCTGGAGGATTTCACAGAGCCAACGTACCGGCGGCTAGAAACCGCGGAGGCGCACCGGCCCCGGCGGCGGAGGGGGCGCCCGGCCCCGGCGGCTGGAGCCTGCCGGCTGCCCGCCCGGCGGCTGCTGCGGCGCCTGGCCGGCGGCGGCGGCTGCTGGGCCGACGGCTGCTGTGCTGCTGGCCGGCGGCACGGCGGGGGGGGGGGGGGCGGGGAGAGAGAGAGAGAGGGAAGGGAAGGGAGGGTGACGGTCGACTGGATCTACTGCTCTGATACCATGTGAAACACAAAGCAGGTTTGGGAAGCGTAGGGTTGCACAATGTGTGCACCCTCATATATATAACATTGAAACAATTACAGAGAGGTCCACATATAATATGGAAATAACAAAACAATTAACAGAATATATAAAACAGGAATATATTGTAACAATGGGAAGCTAATGCTTTGATACCATGTTTATAAGTGAAATACTTATTTGATAATTATCATGGACACACAACCTTACTAATCTAAGGTAGAGCTAAAACACAAAGATGTAATGTGGGACTGAAAGAAGAGGAAAATAAAGAGAACACTAAATATTCTAACAGTCTGAACTGGAACAGTATCTTGAAAGTGAATTGGTGAAAGGAAATTCCAGTTGGCTTTTGTCATGATTTAGTAGGGTTACAATCTTTATGAACTATTAACCCCCTTATGAGTACTTTGCTGCATATCTGAAAGTAATAAAGCGTTATCAAGTTGCAGTTACCATGTATCAAGCCATAAGAGAATTCTAACATTCAACTTAATAATTCCCTTTTAACTACAATGTTTTAATACCAACACGATAATCTTCTAAAAGAGCAATGTTGTTTCCAACAAATATAATTCATATAAAAGACAATAATACTAGTTGATTATGTATTGTTCTAGCAAATATGAAGTATTGGTATCATAAACACAGTAATGCCTAACACTCAACTCTAAAGTCACGCACAATGTTGACAACACTACAACTACAATTTGGATTTTCATCTGTATAAGAATACTCATTAAAGACATGAATCCTAAGTTTTTTTGCCATTTCCTATCTGTTTATGTGTTCTTATTTACTCTCAGTTTGTTGTATATTCTTGGGCCCTATTGATTTATAACAAGCAGTGGAATGTTATTATTGCTTTTGCAGCTTTTACAATTGAGTGGTATCCTTACAGTCTTCTTTTGTGGGATTGTCATGTCACATTATGCATGGCATAATATAAGTGAGCACTCAAGAACTACAACCAGGTGCATATCAATACTCATTTTTACTATTGAATCTTAGTTATTTTGAAGAAAAGATAACATATGTGAATGTTGAAGGTACCAATTATATTATGAGAAATTTGTCACATATCTTTCCACTTTTATTACAAAACAAATCTGTCAGAAGTCAATCAGCTTATGTTGTTTTTTTTTTCCCTTTCAATTTATTACTAAAATCACTTTAAACATATATAGACAGCATATTGCAGGATAAGTTCCACAAGGTTTATGTTAAATTCATGTACATTCCTTTGCATTAGCTTTGGACCAAAATACAACCCCTTGCATCAGGTCATATCATGAGTTCCATAGTAGATTAAATCACTAAACATAAAGTAGGTGTTGAAGCAAGCAATTATTATTGATTGTTCTATCTGTTAGTCCTTTCAAAATGGTTTTTTTTGGATACATTTCCCACCTGGATGGATCCTTCTAAACATATTTGGCCCACTTTGATGGTATATCAATCATAGACCATTAAACCTAAGAGTTCAAGTTTGTGGGTCAATTGCAAACGGACTGGACGATGTGTTGATGATACGATGCAGGTACCATAAAACTCTGATGCATGAACCTTGGGGGCTTGACAGGAAAGGAGATATCATCCATCAAGGAATGTCCCAAGAAGATTAGCAACATGTGATGTTGAAATAGCAGATGCGGCTCAGAAAAGACGTGATGAAGCAGCTCGGTGAAGATAAACTGGATGAATCAACCTTGCAGAAGTAGATTGGCAGGCTTGCTGAGCTTCTGAAAATCTGAAGAAGCACCCTCTGTCTCATGTGAATGCAACTGAAGTACACCATCAACACCTGACGTACATAACGCGGTACGAACGCGGATAGCTCGGTGTTGAATGAAGATCCTTCAATGTTGTATGGAAGTAGAAAACGGATGTGCTGAACAATGCGAAGCTCCATGAAGATAATAGCCTGGAACATATATAGCCTGAATACATATATCATCTCTTCTCATACTCTCTCTCTCATACATATTCTCTCACACACTCTCTCTCTCTCTTCTCTTTTCATCTCTTCCTCTCCTCTCTATCCCCCCCCCCCCCCCCCGCACACCAAATACGACGAGAGTGAGTGTTTGGTGTGGAGAAATGGACATATGACCCCCCACACTGTGGAAAGGGATACACACATGATATATGGAGAATATGCTAAATGGGTCAATGTAAGATCCGGATAGAAAAATTAAATGGGAAAAATCCGATTAGGCTAAAACTTGGATCTGATTAGCAAAGATATGACCGATTAAGGATCCGAATAGGCATAATGAATATGGGGGGAATTAATAACTGGGAGTAGACATAGATGGGAGGTGATGGTGGAATGATGAAGATAGCCGAGAAGGCGATGAAGAGCAGCAACTTGCGGGATGTAGCAAAAAAAAATGGCCGGATTATGTCACTTAGTTGATGTAGCACTTGGTCGTAACGGAGGAGATGACAAAGGGTCTCCTGCACGGCTCCGGAGATATTGCATGCCAAGAGGATGCATGCGGAGCCAAGGGCGGAGCCTCTCCACGAGCGACGATGAAGGTTGATGCTGAGGACGTCAGGAGATGGCCTGTGCAGAACTCGGTACTACTGAGTTGACGTCAGTAATACTGAGATCTTTCTGGATGGCGGGTAGCAGGTTGACGGCGGCTGATTCTTGCTTGATGGCTGCTGCTTCTGCGGTTGGCGACGCTTACGATGCTGCTGCTAGATGGTGATAGTGGCGTCGATAGGCGGCGAAGGCGCAGAGATGGCTGCTTGGAAGCCGGCGGTTATGGTTGTTGAATGCACCGGGATGGAGATAGTCGACGTACGGAAAGAAAAATTAAATCTTTAAGAAAGAGAAGGAGAAGCCATGGAGGCCGGGATGTGCCTGGCGGGAGGCTGGGATGTGCCTGGCGGGCTACGGCGGCCGCCCGCAGGCGGGGGCTCTTCCCCTCGGTTGCTCTCTGGAAAAGACAAGCGACGGCGACTAGGGCTGCGTGCGGTGGCAAGGTTTCCCTTAGGAGCGAACACGCTATGTTCACGCCGAAATTACTGTTCACTCCGTCGTACTGTTCACCGACGGAGTTACTGTTCACGTCGCCATTTTTGTCCACTGCTCTGATACCATGTGAAAGAAAAAGATTGTATTGAATGGAATGGGATTAGATGATTACAAGACTGGATGCCCTCTCCTTTATATAGGAAACCCTAAGACTTGTGTCCCAAGTAATCTAAACGAACCAAGACACTAAAGGCCCACTAACTAATTAACCTATTAACTAAATAGGCTACTATAGACTCTCTAACATAAACATATTTGGGCCACTTTGATGGTATATCAATCATAGACCATTAAACCTAAGAGTTCAAGTTTGTGGGTCAATTGCAAATGCGAGAAAATGGTGCAATGTAGTTTTTGTATGTCTGTTTACTAAGTTGTTGAAAAATATAGGGCAAAGTGGGAGAACCTCTCGATTTACATTCATAGTCGAGGTGCTTGTATACTTATATAGAAGAGATGTATAGACTTTACGCATAGGTTCTTAGCCTTTTATCACACTTATAGGTAGGTCCATATACATACTAACATCCCCTCAAGCTGGAGCATATATATCATGTGCCTGTCTTGTTACATAAGTGTTGGACCCGAAAACCATTTAGGGACTTCGTAAACAAATCAGTTAACGGATCATTTGGTCTGACTAATGACAACTAAATCAACTTCTCTTAAATCTTTTCTTGCGGAAAAGGACAATCAACTTCAATATGTTTGGTTCTCATGAAAGACATGATTCTGCACAATAAGGACAACACCTTGGTTGTCCCACTTTAAGTCCATGGGAGCATTCTAAATGAAGCCAAGCTCCTCTAACAAATGGCAAATCCATAGCAACTGACATGCGGCTAGGGCCATAGCTCTGTATTCGTACTTTGCACTAGATCTTGCTACTACAATCTGCTTTTTGCTTTTCTGAAACACCAACTTTCCTCCTACAAATATACAATAGCCAGAAATAGAACTTTTGTGAATACTGGATCAAGCCAATCGTCATATGAGAAACCATGTGCATGTAGTGTCCGTGTTTCTGATATAGAAGCCCCTTGTAAGACATCTTGAGATACCTCAGAATGCACATCACTGACACCATATCACTTGTGCACGGCTTATCCATGAACTGCCTAACAACACTAGTGCAAAGGCAATGTCGGGCCGAGTGACAGTCAAATAAATCAACTTCCCAACAAGTATCTAGTTCTCCATAATTCATCCAAGTCACTGCCCCTGCTCCATGGACAATTTGACTTTAGGATCCATTGGAGTATCAACAGGTCTGGTCCCAAGCATCCATGTGTTGTTGAGAAGATCTAAGACATACTTCTTATGTGAGATAAACATCCCAAACTTGGACTTGATAATTTCAGTTCCTAAAAAAAATTAAGACTGGCAAGTCCTTTATCTAAAATTGGCCCTATCTAAAGGTCTTCAATTGTGCAATACCATGCACATCATGACCAATAATCACAATATCATCGACATATACTATCAAGAAGATGCTCCTAGAACTTTGTCTAGAAGACAGAATGATCCACAATACATCTCTGGAATCTAAACTCAAAAAGAGCATTACCGAAACGACCAAACCAGGTACGAGGTGCCTGCTCTAGACTCTAGAGACACATGTGAAGATGTCAAATTAGATCTGACCCACCTGAGCAACAAATATGTGGTTGCTCCACATAAATCTCCTCAACAAGATCACCAAGTAGGAAGACAATTTTAACATTAAGTTGGTGCAAGCATAGTAACAAAAGTCTCCAAATATTACGAAAAATTGGCAATTTTTCGCGATGTATAGGCTCGCAAATATTCAATACAATTAATATGTCGATCACTGATTTTCACGACTTTTCACTTCTTTTCATTATTTTTCCCGCTTTTTCGCGATTTATACTATTTTCATGACTTTTTACAATTTTTTGTGATTTTTCTAACTGTGTCGAGACGGTCGCATTTCGCGAAATATTTTTGCAATTTGGCAAGTTTCGGTGGTTTCGCCAAATTCACTAAATTTGGGGGGGGGGGGGGTTGTCAGTGCTATTTTCCCATCCTGCTTACTGAAACCCGGCGGTACCGGGCGAAACCTGCGCGTGGATTGCTGTTGAGTGTTATGTTTAGTTGTTGCTGCTGTTTTTGTGGGAGAGAAGGGAGATTTGGGGGAAATTTTGGCATTTGGAGCCAAAGATCACTAGATCAAGGTAAATAAATATCTTTTCTTCCATTTTCATTCATCTCCAACCTCTATTTCTCTTATTCTCATAGATTTTGAACACCTATTTCTCCATTCTCCTAATTTCGTAATATACACTAAAATCTTAGATCTACTCCACCATTTATCCCGTTTGTGCATTCTAAGCATAGATCTACACATATAAGACATGGATCTATATATATATAATCCATAAACCTACACTAATAAGATTTTTTTTATGTTTTTTAGATTATTAATACTAATAATAGTATATATAATATACATAGTTAGTTATTTCACTTAGGTTTAGTAGAAGAAGTTGTTACAAACACGGATATGAACATAAGAAAATTATTTTTTTGTAAAAAATATGATATTTTTTATTTATATACTATTTAAAAATCTGAAATTAAATAAAAAATCATAAAATATTCGTTTTTTTAAAACTAAGATATGTCATATTGATTAATATCCTATTGCAGTAGTACACCTAATCACCTATAAATATTGTATAAATTATTGTTATTGACTATTTAAATATTATTTTCAGACCTAAAAATACAAAAAAATATTTTTTTAGTCTTTTTTTGTAAAAGAGTGTGACTGATTCAATCCAATAATACTTAAGTCTTATAGTCCAATACCTAACAAATAACTATAGTATATCATTCATAATTTACATTGCATTCCTAATATTTTCTTATGTCATCTATTGTTTTGAATGCTAATGTAATGCATATTGTTTGTTGTTTTTGATTTATTTTAGTGTTTCCAACTTGTCTTCTTATGGTAATTCGTCTGGGAATGAGGGTGCTAGGTAGCATGCACCCAAAGAGGTTGATTTTGCATGGAAACATTGCGCTCCTGTTCTTGGGGTCAAGGGAAAGGTGGTTTGTAACTTCTGCAAAAAGACAATTGGTGGAAAGGGCATGACAAGGTTTAAGCGTCATATTGCTGGGGGAGACAAGAATGTGGCATTATGACAAAGGTGCCCGCAATCTGTTAGGGATGATTTCAGAAAGCTCATAGCATCCTAAAAGGAGAAGAAAGAGAATCTGAAAGAGGTCAACAAAGCTTACACTGATACACTCTTTGATGTACGAGCCACAGGTTCATCTGCCGATTCTGATGATGACATGGTGTATCCTCCAGGTTGTGATACTGCTTACACTCGCCATATGTATAGGCGGGCGTATAGAGAATAAAAAAGAAGTGAGTGGGAAAAGGAGGAAGTTGAACGGTTACTGTGGAAGTTTGGACCATCAGGTGCAGGAGGAGGGAGTGGGACTGGAGGTCGTAGTCAGCGAGTTCCTGTTGTTGATCTAGATACTGAAGAGGATGTATTTGCTCAACCAAAAAGGAAGAAAGACACAATTGATTTTTTGTTACGTTCTGCTAGTGCTAGATTGAAAAAAAATGATGAACCAGGGGTTAGGAAAGATGATTCTAGGCAAAAAAACCTTAAAAGGGATGTTCAGCGGGGCAAAGGAGAAGGTGTGAATGGCTGTGGGTAAATTCTTCTTTGCTCATGGAATCCCGGCACATGATACAACTGAACCCTATCTACAACATATGGTTGATGTGATAGGGGAATCTGGTAGGGGAATTAAGGCCCCAAAGCTTATGAACTTATGCACAAATATCTTCCCGAGCAGAAAAAAGAGCTACAACAGTGGATCAACGAGCAAAAGATATTGTGGGCTGAGTATGGGGTCACACTCATGTGTGATGGGTGGACCAGTGGCAACAGGAAACAAATTATCAATTTTCTTGCTCATTGTCGTGGATCTACTGTCTTTATTGATTCCATTGATGCTTCTGGTGAGGTGAAAGATCATAGATATTTATACAACCTGATGAAAAAATACATGAAAATTGTTGGACCTCAGAATGTTGTGCAAATTGTTACTGATAATGGATCAAACTTCAAGAAGGTTGGGGACAAGATAATGAATAAATTTCCTGTGTACTAGACGTTGTGTGCTGCCCATTGTATAGATCTCATTCTGAAAGATATGGAGAAACTTGATTACATTAAATTTGTGGTGCTAAATTGATTACAGGTTTCATATGTAATCATTTTTTTCTGTTGAATGCAATGAGACATCCAAAATACTGTGGAGGCGATCTAGTTAGAGTGGGGGTAACAAGATTTTCTACCAACTACTTGGCTCTAGATTCACTAAAGTCCAAAAGAGATGGACTTAGGAAGTTGTTTAATGGAGTAGAGTGGACCTCCATGAAGGATCACAACACCCCACTTGGTCAATGAATTGAAGAACTTATTGCTAGTAGGCCTTTCTGGGACAAGGTCACCAAGGTACTGAAGGTAATGACCCCCATAGTAAAAGTCTTGCGGTTAGTAGATGGTGACAAGTCTGCAACAATGCCTTGGTTATACGACGCAATGGATACAATGGTGGAGTGTGTGAAAAAAGCCGCTCCTACATCCAATGCATAATACCTTAACATCATAAAAGCACGCTGGACTGATATGCTTATGCATCCACTACACAAAGTCGGTGAGCATCTAAGTTGTAATTGTATCATGTATATAACCTTATATAATTGTTGTGTGTTAAGAAATTAACATATATTATTTATTTACGACATACTACTTTAACCCAAGATTCCATTGCTCGCGGCAATTAGGTAACCGAACTTGATGAATGCTGTCAGGGAATTACTTAATAAGTTGCTTACATCCAAGAAGAACAGATGCAGAGTTTGGATCAAGTATACAAATGAGAAAAAGTTGTATTTATTAACAAGTGACAACTATAACTTCACAAGTCACAACTCTTAATGTGATGTTTGTTGTCTATTTTGTAGCTACAACAATTCCATGAAGGCATTGGATACTTTGGCCACCCCAATGCAGTAGCTGACCGTGCAGAGGGTGATCCTTGTGAATGGTGGGTGTGAAATGGTACCGGTGCCCCCCAACTCAGAAAAATAGCCATACACATTCTTTCACAGACAACTTCTGCAAGTGGGTGTGAAAGGAATTGGAGCACTTCTAATTTGATACATTCAAAAAGAAGGAACGAGTTGGGGTCTCTCCGGTTAAGGGATCTCGTGTATATCCACTACAACATGCGTTTGAGAGCTAGAGCCATAAGAGAGGCCAACTATAAAGAAGTGTAATTTGTTGAGGTGCATGATCCCATTGACACTGCATACACATTCCATCAAGACAGATACAAAGGCCTTGATGATGATGAGGGTACCGGTACAATAGGAGATCCCTTGGAAGAATGGATGAATGAAATAGGTCGTCCAATTCTAGACAGTCTTGTTGGCGATCCAGATCCGTATGTGGAGGAACAATTTGTAGATGTTTTGGGTGTTATACTTGAAGAAGAACGAAGAAACAAAAGCCCACCTGAAAAACTTGAGCTAGATCTTGAGCATGTAGATCTTGATATAGAAACTGACAGAGCAGTGCATGATGAGTTGGCTGGCACATCTGGTACTTCAAAATCTATGACTACATCATCCGGGTCCTAGTCTAAAGAGTAATGATGATGATGGTAATGCAGGTGGTCAACGTTCTCCAAAGTATCCTCCAGCAGTTGATCCTTAAAATGATGATTGTCCATATGTCACTAGGGATATTCATATGAATCCACAAGAGCCAGATATCCCAATGGCTGCAAAAACTTTTCAAAGGAAGAAAACTCGAGGGGGAAAAGACTACAGCGGTGCACCACCACTTAAGGCTACATGCTATAGGCCTCCTACAGCTACAAGATCCTATCCTCCTTCACAATACCATAGTGATTCCACTTCTGATATTGCTGAATCAATGGGGAGCATGAGCATTTCTGATTCTTTATCTCGACAATCATTTGGTGATATGTTGTTTGGGCAAACACAACCATACCCACACCATCACCATCATGGATATGGGCAGTATGGGTATTCTGGATATCAAACTCAGCCACCACCACAACCAGAAGCAGAAGTAGAGCATCATATTGGATATACATATACTGCAAATGTCTCAGGCCCTCATGGATCATATCAGTACAACAATGTTACATTTTCAGATGATGGGGGCCAAGCATGGAGCGGTGGTCGTTCAATTATTCCTGTTGTTCCTGATGTTCCCGTTGTTCAAGTCCCAATGCATGCTCCTATTCATCAAGCTCCTCCAGCTCCATCTAAAAGCAGGGTGTAGTATCTCAAAGATCAGGAAGAACATTTTTCAAAGTTTGGGATGATGCAGTTTGTTGATGGTAATGTGCATGATGAACATGTAACTACATACAACACCCTTTACAAAATGTACATGTCATGGGAGCAATATGTCACCCATATCAACACAATATGGTATGACGGGCCACCAGCTCAACCAGCGCGACACTCAACTTACAACTGATTTGAGCTGGTAAGTTACTATGTTATTCATATGTTGTAAATTGGATATATTTGTAGAAGTGTGTGTAGTTAAGTGTATGGATTGTACTAGTAAAATTTCATAACTTAATTCCTACTTTTTGTCACTGAAACCCTTCATCGAAATCCTCAAGAGATAGGACAACTCCCTTACCTCCCACATGAAGGACCACCCCCCCAACCTACCCCCACATAAAATTTTATTGCATAAAACGATGCATTTAGGTGTAGAGACCACTCCTGTACAATTCCATAAATTAATTCACTCATTTTGGCGTCGAAACGGGCACAATCACATCTATTTAATTTTTTTTTTGAAATTTCAAAAATTTCGATTTCCATGTTGTCGAAATCGGATACCTCGTTCCTTGGCTCTACTGCATCTTTATGGTAACTTGTGTGGACTGAGCAAGAACTGTATTCCAGCATGGCCTCTAATGATAACTTAAGAACACTTTGTGTGACCACAAAAAATTGGATGGTTCTAGCTACCATACATGGTCAGCTTCTTTTGAGTTGTACGTTAAGGCCCAAGGCCAATACTCTCACCTTATTACTAATGCACTTGCTACTCCTGCCCAGACAACTGGTTAGAAAACTAAGCAATCCTATGACTTGTGGGTCAAGGATGAGTTGGCAGTGATAACCTAGATGGTCAACAATGCATCAAGGATGAGTTGGGAGTGATAACTTGGATGGTCAACAATGCATAACCTAAAATAAGTCGATCACTCTTAAGACTTCGAACTACCCAGGCAATGTGGGATCAATTATCTCATGTTTATTCACATCAACAAAGCCTAAAAAGTTGTTTGAAATCTTTAAGAATCTAGCTAAAATGGAATCGTTAATGATACTGAAGTTGAACATTATTATAACAAATAATGTGCTCTTTGAGACGAGTTTAAGTTTTACCATCCCCTGATACCTATCATTAGTGAAATCCAAAGGCAACAGAATGAACTACAACTTGTCCAATTCCTTGTTACACTGATGCTTCCTTTACAAGAGTCATGAATCAAATCTTGTCCAGTGATCCCCTACCAAAGTGATGTTCTAAAGAGGGTTCAACGCCTCTTGTCCGTTTCTTCCCCACCTTCTGGGTCCTCTGAGGCACCGACTCTCAATACGTTCTGGTGATTGTGGTTGTGGTCGAGGCCATGGCCATGGTAGAGGACGTGTTTGTGTTGGACCATTTGGAATTGGACGTGGCCAACCCCCTTTTAGACCGGATGTGTCTGCCCTCCACTGAACCCAGCAACGGTTCCCCTCTTGGATCCAGACACTACAAGTTTTATGAGCAAAATATTCACAATGAAGATCGTAGTTGGGCGAAACATGGTTATCCCAACACATGGGCTAATCAGGTCTCTATTGACTACACTGAGGGTGGGCTTACCCAAGCCTACACTGCTTCTACGGATTGGGTTCAAGCTGAATTTGAAAAACTGTCTTAAGAGAAACTCCCGGTTCAGAGTAAGGCTACACACCCATATGTTTTTCTAGCTTCCTTGGCTCCCTATGGTAAAAACAAATGGGTCACCGACTCTGGTGTTTCTACTCATATTTTTGGCAATTCTAAGCTTTATCCTGATATAACTGCTACTTCCACAATTTTTCATGTGACTGTAGCCGATGGCACTCAAGCCCATGTACATCATTTGGTAATATTCAAACGTCGGTCAAGTTTTTGCTCATATGTGCCTTATATGTTCCTCGATTTCCTATGAATCTACTCTCTATTAGTAAAACAATCGAACAAGTGCACTATTATGTTTGATCCTGATGGATGTCTTTTAGGATTTCCGCACAAGGGTAATGGATTGTTCGGTCAGGTACCAATGCACCCGCCAGTTTAACTCCTTTTTTGATGTTTCCTTGTCAAATTTCTCTACCTTCTCAGTATAATGTTTTATTGCTTTTAGTAATGGTGTCAAATCCTACACAATTATAAGTATTCAACATCCCATTTCTAACTTTGTTTCATATAGCCTTCTCTTGCCATCATAGTATGCTTTTGTTTCTTTCATGACCCTTGTCTCTATATCTCTGTCTTTTTTAGTTACACTTGATTACCTTGGTTGGTGTCGTGCTATGGAAGAGGAGATGCCAACTCTTCACCGAAAGGAGACTGATGTCTTTATTCACGTCTACAACGTAAGTTTGTAGTTGGATGTTGTTGGGTTTACACTGTCAAAGTGGGTGTAGATGGACATGTTGATCACTTTAATGCATGATTGATAATCAAGGGATACACTTAGGCTTATGACTGAGAATTATTCAGAGACCTTCCCCCTTGTCTCAAAGTTGGCATGGTTTTGCATCTTCATGTCTCTAGCTGCTAGTCACTCTTAGTCTTTGTACCTGATTGATATTTCAAAATGTATTCCTCATGGTTTCCAAGGCGACAACCGACCAGGTGGTGGCCTAACCTGGCTGGGCGCCTAGGTTGCTTAGGTGCATGCCATTTTTTATTTCTGCCTCGTAATAAATATGATATATTTCACATATACAAGGTACTTTTTGTATTTATTTGGTATTCTACATCCTAAATAGTCACGTTAGAGTGAAATGGAACCCTAAAAACTCATAAACCCATTTATACACGTCAAAAATATTATATTAATATGATACATAAAAAATTTTAAAAATTGAAAATAACTGTCTAGGCGGCCTCCTATACACCCAGGTGTTAATCAACAACGAGGCTGGTCCAGGCGGATCCCCCTTGGGCGCCCAGACATTTAGTCATCCACCTCAACAACTATGGTGTTCCTACATGGTGATCTTGATGAAAAATTTATGTGGAGAGACCACCCTACTTTTTTTGCTTAAGGGGATCCAGATCTAATATGCTTTGTTCACAAGTCTCTCTATTGACTCAAGCAACCACCTCATTCCTAATTTGGCAGATTCAACAATTCTCTTTCTGTGGACTCGACATATCGTGGATCATTCAATCTCTTCTATAGATGACAGAGTTTTGTAAGCATCTTCCTAGTGGCATATGTTGATTAGGGATGATATGCATGTCATTGCACAATTGAAGACTCTTCTACATGGTTAGTGTCAACCAGTGGAATACTTTTTGAGAATTGAAGTTGTGCAACTCCCAAGTCTAATATAGTAGTCTCACAAAGGAAGTATGTCTTAGATCCTCCCATAGAGTTATGGATGCTCGTGATTTAGAACTATGAATACATCTATGGATCCTAAAGTCAAGTTGTCCATGGAGTAGGGGGAGCGGATGATCCATGGAGATATAAATGACTTGTTAGAAAGTCAATGTATCTGACCATCACTGGAAGTCAAGTTGTCTATAGAGTAGGAATTACTTGACGATCCATGGAGATATAAATGGCTTGTCAGAAACTCAATGTATATGTCCATCACTGGCGTCATTGCTACTAATGTTGTTAGTCAGTTTATGGATAAACCATGCACTAGTCAGATGGAGGGGTGATGCACATTCTGAGGTATCTCAAGACGTCTCTAGGCAAGAGACTTCCACATTAGAATTACGAACATCTGTAGGTGTAGAGTTTCTCAAATGCTGATTTGGCTAGATCTAGTATGACATGATGTCTATTTCTATCTGTTGTGTATTTGTGGGAGGAATTTTGTATGCTAGAAGAGCAAGAAGTAGTTTAAAAGATCCAATGCAGAATCAGAGGAATAGCTATGGACTTGGCAACATGTGAGATGGTATGGATTCACCACCGTCAGAAGAGCTTGGCTTCATACAAAAAGCTTCTATGGACTTGGAAGAATGACAATAAGGTTTCTATCTATATTGCTTCGTCTTCCATGAAATAGCTAAACCTATTAAAGTTGATTCTCACATTCGTGAGAAAAGATTTAAGAGGCGTTGATCCTGTAGTTACCTCTCATATCAAAGGATCAGTTAGCTGATTTATTATACAAAGTCTCCAAATGGATGTCGGGTCCAATACTTGTCTAGCAAGCTGGTCACATATGCCATATATGCTCCAACTTGAGCGTAAGTGTCAAGATATATGGACGTACATGTAATTATACTAAAAAGTCAGGATCTATGTATAAACTATGTATATCTTCTATATATATAACCTCGATTGCAAAGGTAAAGTTGAGGGATTTTACCACATTTACTCTTTCCTTCACTGTCTATGTCTAATTCCCATCCATGCCAGAGTTGTTGCATGGAGCAGTCTTTTTATTTTGCTCCACTTCTAGCTCTATCCAAGTTCTTTCTCATCCCCCCCCCTCAATATTTCTCACCTTATAAGTTGCTTAGGATCAGAGCACTCTTTGACATATGTTGTACTTGTCCAAAGTCCAAACCTTAGACAACTCTCTCTCATAATTTTGCATTATAGCCAATGACTACATGATGTCACTACAATTAGAAGTCATGATGCTGGTTTCAAAGTCTATGCTATCTTTCATAAAGATGTTACAAACTTTATAGATGCCTAGCCACTTGTTTCTTTCAATATCTATAGTTGTTTATTGTATATGAGACTTCTATATGCCAATCACAAAAATCTACATTGCTCAATAGTGAAATATTCATATGAAAATATCATGAGTTTGATTATCTTTTAGAGATCATAAATTAATGTCCAACAAGATAACAAAATATCAAAGAGATAATTTTCTATTGATCTTTATAAAAATTACATGCAATCTCTTGAAACTTAAAATAAATACTCCAAGCTTCACACAAAAGCGATATGTTTGAAAGTGAGGAAACTTGATGTAGTTTTAAATATCCTCATATTTTTTCTTCTTTTAATATTGAAGATAATGGTGGTAGGTCCGATTCATTGAATTTCTTTTCTATTCCAAGACTTCAAAACTTAAGATATGTGTTTGTCTTCTATCTAGTTATACAAGCTTGCTTGTTATAAATGTTTCAAGTATGATTGGAGATACAAAGATGTTGATGTCCCATTTTTCTTATTTCAGACACACATTTGCCACGTTTTCATTTATTGCTGAAACATTCATCTTTATCTATCTTGGAATGGATGCGCTTGACATAGAAAAATGGAGTTTATCTAAGACAAGGTATTATTATTTGATTCAATATATCTATGTACTTCCATGATGATCAATTTTTTTCATGACTAGAAATCCATATAGATATGGAGTGGGGATCAAGGATTGAAACATATGAAAAAATTGGGACATGTTTAAGCGAGTGTGAAATTCGGCATTTGGGTATCATGCGTGAAATTCTGATAAAAGATAAAATTTTGGCAAATATTTGGTCATGTTAGGGAAAATGTAAATCAACTGGACACACACACTTTACATAGAAATTTAAATGCAATGCATAAATGTCTTTACAACTGTATTCCTATTTATAAAACTAAATTAAAATCGGGAAGAATCAAAATGTTAGAAATTAGAGGCTATACATGTAGTCTTTTCTTATTTCCTTTTTTTTGTTGGGTCTATTATGTAAATGATCTCTTCCTATATAATAAAGGCTAACCTACTATAGTAGGGTATCTCTTTGGCCTAATACTTTCACATAGTATGAGAGCATAACCGCCGACTTTACTTCCATTTCTTTCTCCTCTCCGCGCTCATTGTTGTTGCCTCTCTTCTCTCTCGCACCGCTAGGCACCGTCGATTCCAACCCCTCACCTGGTACCATCGACCTCTCTGTCTCCTTCGTCTTCGGTACAACATGGTGGCTTCTTGAAGGAGAGAACCGCTCGCTCTATTGTGCAGACAGGAGGAGAGACAACCCCCTCCCTATTTCTCCTCCTCTCCACGTATTCCTCGTATGTGGATGAGCGTTCAAGCTTCTAGGGAATTTTGATGCGTTAGATTCACATCATCTACTGAATAGGTGACAGTGCTAATTCCGATCACCACCCAGTGCGTCTTCTCGGGGTTTCTTTCCCATTATCTATTGACATAGATGACAGTGCTAATTTCCATCACCACCCGATACGTCTTAGGGTTATCGTTCCCTTTGCAACTTCAATTCTCGTCCAGATCTGCAACAGAATCGTCGAAGTCATGTCGTATGGTTCACACAGTGTGCCAATGGAAGTTTGTTTCATACCTTCGACATCTTACATGGCGTGTTGGTTTCCCACACGGCGTGTCGAGGGAAGTTTGTTTCACGTCTTTGATATCTTGCACAGCGTGTCAAGCCTACACACGACATGTTAACAACTTCGACAACGTCTCAATTTTTCTACATGGTGTGTTGCCAACAGTTTGTCTCAACTTAGTTGCTACAACCATTCTGATACCATTTCACTGTGGCAGCTGAAAATCCAGTGACTTTTGTTACAATTGTCTACAATGATCAATCAATATCTGTAAATCTCACCTCACAAAATTATTTTTTCTGGATGAACGCCTTCTATATCGTTCTTGAATCTAGTAGGAGCATATATATTACTATCTCCAAGGAGCATGACCGTCTTCTTAAGGCCATTCAACAAGTTTCTCTTGGTTCCTCAACCAATCTTGTCTCAGATGTAGGTAACCAAGGGACATAACTTATTGCTTTCGACCCATCTTCTACATGGGTGGTGGATTCATGGGCCTCCCAACTTATGACGATTATATGATCCATGCTTCTTACCTCTAATTCATATATTCCACATTCTTTTGTGACTCTAGCCAATGGATCGCTCAGACAAGCACATGCATGTGGATCTATACATGCGTCATCTTCTTTGACTCTATAGTCTGTACATTATGTACCAAACTTTCCTTTAATCTAATGAATATATCTAAGTTGGTTGACTCTTTAGACTGCTTGGTGACATTTGGGTCTTCCTTCTACGTGTTACAGGATCCCAGGAGCTGGAAGACGATTGGTGGGGGGTCAAGGAAAGGTGATCTCTACTTCTTCAAGGGTGATCCCCCAACTCACCAGATCTCTGCCATCGCATCTACCGTCCTCAGTTACTCTCCCTTACAATGACATCGTCACTATGGGCATCACTCCTTGCAGAGTCTTCAAAAGTTTGTTCCCAGCTTATCTTCGGTAAGGTCTATCGAATGTCAGTCTAGTCAACTGGGCAAGCATCATCATGCATCTTTCCATGTTTGTATTATAAAATGCTTCTAAGCGTCCTTTTGATCTTATTCATAGTGATGTCTAGGGTCCTATTAAAGAACCAGGTTACAATGACTTTCGTTACTTTCTTTCTTCTATTGATGATATCTTTCGAATGACTTGGGTATACTTAAGTCTCGAGATGAAGTTTGTCAATCATCCAAACCTTTCATCAATCAATCAAAGTTCAGTCTAATACTCATAAAAAAATACTCGTGCTGATTATGCCTTAAGGGTATGTTCAAAACACTGTCTCTAAAATCTGTGATTCTGTTGGCATGATTCAGAAGTCAACTTGTCCTCATACACCTCAACATAATGAGGTTGTTGAGTGTGGAAATCGTCATTTACTTGATGTAGCTCATATACTACTTTTTCGGATGTCTATGCCAAAGAAGTTCTGGTCTAATGCTCTTCTCACTGTTTGTTTCCTGATTAGTCATCAACCGTCTTTTGTCTTGCATGGGGCCACCCCCATTTTTGTTTTATGATCATACAAGCAAGCTTTTCTTGTTCCCCTCTATATCGTTGGTTGCAATGCGTTTGTTCATGTGTTTATTCCATGTGTAGACAAGTTGTCTTCTCGCGCAGTACACACTTTCCTTTTGGGGTATTCTCCCACACAAACGGGGTACATATGTTATTGTCCTCATCTTCATTGTATGTTTATGTCGACTAACGTTACTTTTCAAGAGTCCACTCCATTCTTTTGTGACTCTGTCCAACGTGAGGGGGAGCACAACCATAAGAGTAAACTTACCTTTGAGAATGATAAAGTGATAGAGCGAGAGCAACTACTCCCTGTGTCGAGTGATGAGAGTGTGCTAGATGCTACTACTATTATATCACCACCACCACCACCTACACCTCCACATATTCAACCTTTTCCATTGGTTTACACCAGGTAAGCACGACATCACCCAAAAGATTAGCACATTAGTCCACCAGATTGATTCATCCTCATTGGGTACTCTTGAGGTACCTATTCATGCTTAGAGTTCTCTTCATGCTTCCGTTTCAGACTTACACCTTTAGTTGCAGCTCGTAAAGGTGTTCGATCTTGCATAATACGACATTCAATCTCTAGTGGGTGTTGCTTATCCCATCTACCACTAGTAACACACACATTTTCTCTTTAGTTAGATTCTACAACTGTTCCTCGCTCATGATGACGGATGGGTACAAGCCATGGATAGTGAGATGGAAGCTCTTTATGAGAATTCCACCTGAGACTTGGTAGATCTTCCTCCTTGGAAGCTTGTTGTACGCTCTCGGTTTGTGTATATTGTTAAACAAAAATCAAATGGATTTATTGATCACTTGAAGGCTCGATTAGTGGCCAAAGGGTACGTAGACACACAATGGACTTCTTCGAGACTTTTTATCCTGTTGCTTAGCTCAATTCTCTATGGATCCTTATTTCTGTTGCTACTCATTATGATTGACCTTTTTCTCTAGTTGGATGCTGGAAATGCTTTCTTCATGGTGATTTTTTGAAAAGGTGTACATGGAGCAACCTCCTGGGTATGTTGCTCAGGAAAGTGAGCAAACTAAAGACATCTCTATATGGCCTGAAGCAATCATCATGGGTATGGTTTGATAAATTTAGTGTTGCACTGATACACTTTGGGTTCAGTTGATCTTCTACCGATGAATCTGTATTTGTGTGCAAATACTCTCGTGGAACTAGTATTCTGGTTGTATATTGTAAGTGATGATCTTACTGGCATTTCACAGCTCAAGGTGGCTACAAACACAGTTTTAGACAAAATATTTGGGCATCCTTCGTTATTTCCTTGGAATAGAGGTTCAATGCTCCAAGAAAGGCACAATTTTTTTATCGGCGAAAATATGTTCTAGATCTTCTTGCAGAGACAGGCACGACACATTGCAGACCAATCTCCACGCCTATGGATTATCATACCAAGGCGGTTGTTTCTTATGACAATTATTTTTCGGATTCAACCAAGTACAAATAGATTGTGGGTAATCTGATTTATTTGATGGTTACTCGTCCTGATGTCTCCTATGCGGTGTGAGTTGTTATTCGATTCATGAGTGCACCTAAGGTGTCGCACTGGATGGCGGTCACCCCGATCCTACGTTATATGAAAAGATGCCAGGGAAAGGTCTTAGTTATCTTACAAGGAAGGATCTCTCGTCCACTTCCTTTAAGCTTACTGGATATATTGACGATGATTTGGCAGGTGATGTTGGAGGTAGACAACCTATCTCAAGATATTGTGTGTTCCTTGGGTCACATTTAGTGACATGGAGGAGCAAGAAACAAAATGTGGTAGCACGGTCTAGCACATAGGCCGAATATCGAGCAATGACACATGCTTGTTGTGAACTACAGTGGGTTATATCTGTATTGTCTGAAATGGGAGTGTCTGTTGAAACTCCAATCTTTCTCATGCGTGATAATCAGACAGCCATTCACATTGCTAGCAATCTTGTGATCCATGAGCAGACCAAGCACATTGAGGTGGACTGCCATTTTGTTTGTGATATAGTTCTCTCCAAGAAGATTCAGACTCATGTTCGCACTGGACAACAAGTTGCAGATATCTTCCCTAAGCCCCTTATACCTTCAGCTATTAGCCATATGAGTTCTAAGTTGGGCATGCACAATGTGTACCCTCCAGCTTAAGTGGGAGTGTTAGAAAATAGAGGCTATTCGTGTAGTCTTTTCTTATCTCCTTTCTTTATTGGATCTATTATGTAAATGTTCTCATCCTATATAATAAATGCTAACCTAGTTCAGCAGGGTATCGCTTTGGGCCAATACTTTCACACAAAAAAACTTACGTTTTGAAAAAATCTCGAGATTTACAGAATGTGTGGTAGTTTGCTGAATTGTGTGTAGTTGGAGCATACACGTGTGTGAAATATTGTGAATTATGTATTGTGAGTATGGATTGTAGTGAAGTATTGTAGAAATACTTAGTTATTACGGTAATGCTATAAAATTATGTTGATTGAGTGCTTGTTATGTTTATTTTTTTTTTATTGAACTTTCTGTCCAGTATATATGTTCTTTCTAGAGGGAAATGGAATTGTTTATTCAATGAGTAAAACAGGTTACATGATAGGCTCTAATATAGCTAATGAGAGTAGAGACATAAGTACAAGTGAGCAATATGGGACTAAAAGTAAAACAGTAAAACAAGTAAATAACACAATAACACAATATATCTATACTCCCCCTCAAGCTGGAGCGTAGATGTCAAACAAGCCCAGCTTGTCAATTAGAGTCTGAAATTGAGCTTTAGGCAAGATCTTGGTGAAGATATCCACAAGCTGCTTGTCAGTGCCAATATATGGAGTGCAGATATGTCCAGACAAAACTTTCTCCCGAACAAAATGGCAATCAACCTCAATATGCTTCGTGCGTTCATGAAATGTGGGGTTGCTTGCAATAAAAATCGAGGCTTTGTTGTCACAGAATATAGGAATGGGACTAGAATAAGCAATGTCAAACTCTTGAAGAAGGCCATGGATCCACAGAAGCTCACATGCAGTATGAGCCATGGCTCTATATTCGGCCTCGGCACTGGATCTAGCAACCACAGTTTGCTTTTTGCTCCGCCAGGTGACTAGGTTGCCTCCCACAAAGGTACAGTATCCAGAAGTGGACTTTCGATTAGATCGACTTCCTGCATAGTCAGAATAAAAAAATCCAGATAAATTGCAATGGTCATGCTTTTTATACAGAAGACCTTATCCTGGCGAGCTTTTAATATATCGTAGGATGTGACACATAACGTCCTAGTGGCACTACCGGGGTTTATAAAGGTACCGGCTTATGAATTCCACAACAGCTACTAGGTCAGCCCTAGTGACCGTCAGATAGATAAGCTTGCCTACCAACCTTCGAAATTGGTGATGATCATCATTAGGTGGAGAGCTATCATCATCCCAATCCATGTTGGGATCTAGAGGAGTGTTGGCTGGCTTGCAGCCCAGCATGCCGGTTTCCTGCAATAAATCCATAACATATTTTCTTTGTGAAAGACAGATTCCTGCAGATGATCTGGCAACTTCAATATCTAGAAAATATCGCAGTTTGCCAAGATCCTTGGTGATGAAGTGTTGTGCCAAATAATGTTTGGTTGCCTGGATACCCGCATTATCACTGCCAGATAAAACAATATCATCTACATATACAATCTGAATAACAAGCCCTGCTACTGACTTACGAATAAATACAGAATGATCAGATTGTGATCGCTGAAAGCCAAAAGTAATTAAGATCTGACTGAGTTTATCAAAACAGGCACGCGGACTCTGCTTAAGACCATAGATGGTCTTTCTGAGTTTACATATTTTTAAGGCAGACTCCCCCTGAGCAAAAAATCCCGGCGGTTGCTCCATATATACCTCCTCCTGAAGATCTCCATAGAGAAAAGCATTTTTGACATCAAGTTGATACAGAGGTCAGTCTTTATTTACAGCAATAGAAATCAGAATACGAACAAAATTCAGGTGTGCAACTAGAGAAAAGGTCTCAAAGTAGTCAACATCGTATGTCTGTGTGTAACCTTTTGCAACTAATCTGGCTTTCAGGCGTTCAATGGTACCATCCAGTTGATATTTAATAGTAAATATCCAACGGCAGCCAACGGTATGGCACGAAGAGGGACGATCAACTAGATCCCAGGTGCGACGATCACAGAGTGCATGCATTTCTTGATCCATAGCATGTTTCCAGGCAGGAATGCGAAGGGCCTTTTCGGCTGATTTAGGAATTGTCACAGCAGACAAAACAGAATTGAAGTAAGCAAAGCTACCACAGAGATTGTCAAATGAACAGAAATGACTGATAGGATGCTTAGTACATGATCGAACGCCTTTCCGTAAACTGATAGGAAGATCCAGGTCAGAAAATACCTCAGTGGATGGTGGATCAACCGCAAACGTAGGATTTGGTTCGGCCGGGGCTTCAGAAGCATTGTAGTTCTTTGACCTGCGTTGATAGACTTGCAATGGGCGTTCTTTAGGCACATCAGGAGACGGTAAATCCTCAACAATCACCGGTAACGGTGTGGTAGCCATAATATCAGCAGACAATTTTGCGCCATCAATAGAATAGTAAGGCATATGCTCAAAAAAGGTCACATCCGCACTAACAAACCACTATTTTTTAATAGGATCAAAACAGCGGTAGCCTTTTTGTATACGGTAATATCCCAGAAAAATACATTTGATCGAGCGAGCATCAAGTTTGGTGAGCCCAGGACGAAGATTTTCACAAAACAAGTACTCCCAAAAATGCGAGGAGGCAGAGAAAATAAGGGTTTATTAGGAAACAAAATGGCATACGGGACCTGATTTTTCAAAACAGAGGAAGGCATGCGATTGATGAGATAGCAAGCTGTAGAGACAGCTTCAGGCCAAAAATGATGGGGTACTTTGTAGTGTATGAGAAGAGTGCGAGCAACCTCAAGTAAGTGACAATTTTTTCTTTCAGCGACGCCATTTTGTTGAGGAGTGTAAGGGCAAGTGGTCTGATGTATGGTTCCTTGGGCAGCACAGAAGGAGGTAACAGATTGTTGCATGAACTCAAGTGCATTATCAGTACGGAAAATTTTAATAGGTCGGTTAAATTGGGTGTGAATTTCAGCAAAGAAGGTACAAATAGTATCCAACACAGTATCTCGACCTTTCAGTAAAAACAACCATGTGGTGCGAGAATAATCATCAATAAAGGTCATAAAATATTTCACACCCGAGTGACTCAATACGGAGCACGGTCCCCAAATATCAGCATGAGCAATGTCAAAAATTTCTGTAGAAGCAATAACTTTCTTAGTAGGAGACCGAGTTTGTTTGCCTAAAACACAAGTTTCACAGGTCAAACTAGTCTCAGATAAAGTAGGGAATAAATGTTTTAATTTGGTAGCATATGGATGGCCTAGGCGAAAGTGCCACTGTAGTCCCGTCACTGAAGTAGATAGCATAGCAGAAGCAGTAGGAGGTCCATCCAGATAATACAGCCCATCTGGTCCTTCACGGCCCGAACAAATCCTCGTCTTCGTGTGGAGATCCTTCAAAACACAGCCTGAAGGATCAAATTTAATAGAGCACTTGAGTTGTTTTATCATCTTACTGACTGACAACAGATTAACATGAAACTTTGGAATATATGAAACAGAATGCAATTGTAGTTTTGGTGAAATAGGAACCGTGTCAGTGCCATGAACTGCAGTTTTGGAGCCATTTGCAACAGTAACAGATGATATAGTAGCAGTTTTATTTAGAACAGAAAATAGACGAAGATCACCAGCCATATGAGTGGATGCACCCGAGTCAATGCACCACTGTTTGTTACCAGATGATGGAGAAGCGAGCATGGCAGAGGGTCTTGGTGTAGACGAGGATGGAAGTTGTGCGAGACGCTCCTGGAACATCTTCTCGAACTCAGAACGTAACCATTCCGCGTGTGCAGGAGCAGCAGGTGCGTCAACGGTAGAGTCAGCAGCAGTTTCTGTAGCAGCCTGGTTAGCCCAAGCGGGCTTGTCGTGCTTAATCCAACATCGATCTTCATTATGATTGTCCCGGCCACACCAGTTGCAGTAGCGAGGGCCGGGAGGAGCACCACGTCCAGGAGCAGATGATCCTCGACCTCCCGAGGGAGGAGGGCGACCGCCACGGCCACGACCGCGACCACGGCCAGAATCAGCAGAGCGAGCAATAAGCGCAGGGTGCTCAATAGCAGGAGTAGGAGTCATGGACGGCAGTCGTTGGACTCTTTTGAGAACATCCCGAAGGGTAGGCAGCGGATCACTTGACAGGATTTGGTCAACCACACCAGAAAACGAGGCAGGAAGAGCAGCCAAAAATTGAACAAGTTACAGTTTGTTGCGTTGCTTCTGAGCAATTTTGATGTCCGCCGTCAAGGGGTGGTAGAGTTCAAACTCATTCCACAGAGCCGAGCATTGATTGTAGAAGTCATCAATGGAAGTGTCACGGGAGAACTCCTTTTTAGCCAAGTTTTTGAAAATTTCAAAAGCTCGCTTGGGATTCTCCTGATGAGAGTAGACGTGGGACAGTTGATCCCACATAGCCTTAGCATCATGAAGGCAGAGAAGTGATTGGCTAATCCGGGGCTCGGTACTATTGAGGATCCAAGACATGATGTCGGAGTCATCCTTGGACCATTGTGCATAGCTTTGTCTGGTTTTGTCATCCGCATCAGCAGTAGGAACAACAGGAGGCTCAGCCGTAAGATGGTGATACCGGTCTTGTGCTTTGACATATAGAACAAATGACACCGACCACAGATGATAGTTGGAGCCGCCGTCAAGCTTCACCATGGTGACACACAGAGAGCGAGGAGGCTCAAATAAGGCCATGGCAGAGACAGTAGTCGGCGCAGCAGAAGAGTAGATCAGAGACCCACAAAGTGGCAGATAACAGAAGCAGGGATCTGACGAGTCAGATCAGAAAACCCGTATAGGGTAGAATATGCATATATATAGAGAAACCTATGCTGTCATGAGGAAAGCTCAATGTTCCTTCATGAGGCGCAGGTAGAGAAGACGGTGAGACGAAAGACTCTCAACTTAGACGGCAAGTGGATGTCCAAACTTGGATACGAAGATCACCCGGACATAGAGGGAGAGGAGAGGTAAAAACCAGTGGTAAAAGGAGCCGAAGGGGAGGAGGCTTGGAGGGTGGAGGGAAGAAGGGAGGAGGCTGTCGGGGGGGTGGCGGTGGGAAAAAGGAGGATGGGGAGGGGAGGCGGCGGCGGGAGAGGAAGGGGAGGAGGGGGGGAGCGGCGGCGGGTAGGGGGGGGGAGGTGGGCGGCGGTTGGAGGGTGGGGGGGTGGGGAAGGGCTGGGGGGCGGCGACTGAAGAAAAGGAGGGGAGGGGTCTGCGGCGCGGGGGGGGGGGGGGGAGGGGCAGGTTGGGGGGGGCGGCGGGGTGGGGGGGAAGGGGCCAATTTTCTTACGTCACTGCGGACGGGTGGGTGGGGAAAAAGAGATCTGTTCTTGATACCATCTAGAGGGAAATGGAATTGTTTATTCAGTGAGTAAAACAGGTTATAGGATAGTTTCTAATATAGCTAATGAGAGTAGAGACATAAGTACAAGTGAGCAATATGGGACTAAAAATAAAACAGTAAAACAACAAGTAAATAACACAGTAACACAGTATATCTATATTCTTTCTTACGTTACTTCATAAAAATCTTTAATATTGGGTATTATTCAGCTTAAAGATGTCTCTTGGCATTTATGGCATACTTGTCTTTCTTGTGCTGGTTGGACGTGCTGCATTTGTATTTCCACTTTCTGCTTTAGCAAATTATATGAGTTCAACTTCGAGAGGATCAATCACATTCAAACACCAGGTATCATATATCTGACCTTTTTCTTCTTTTCATTCAGTAAGATTGGTTCTTTGATGTGGGATTCAGCAAATTCTAACATACTCTTCGGTAGGTCATTATTTGGTGGGCTGGTCTTATGAGAGGTGCTGTCTCTATTGCCTTGGCTTTCAATCAGGTGCGATTTTAGATTTTTTTTTTTCCACATCTATAGCAAGAAACTATTTTTGGTTGGCAGCAATAACAATCAAGTCATGACCTCCACAACCCGGACAGCGTAGCCCGGGCGGTCAAGCCAGCGCGCCCCTCATGAAGGGTCGCTGGTTCGATTCCCCGCTCGGGTCAGCTATATTTACCAACCTCTTGGGTCATCCGGGCTCTGGCACCTGTTTGGAGAGGGGGTGGGCTTCGGCCCATGCAGATCCAAAAAAAAAAAGTCATGACCTCCACCTATTACAGAAACGTTTTGCACACTTTTTAAACTGAAGCATTCAGGATCTGGTATTGATAGAGTTTTTGTTATGTGCTTTATTTGCAGTTTACTGCATATGGTGTAACTTGGAACCCAGTTCATGCTACCATGATAACTAGCACGGTTATTGTTGTTCTGTTCACCACTCTGGTATGATATTATTAATACGTCTGGCCTCTTTCCATCTTAGATGGCTTCTCAAATACCGTTAACCTTTGCATGCCATTGGTATTTGAGTACTCTGTTTTATCCTTCTTCCTTTTAAACTGACTAATTTATTGCTGGTAATCCCTTCAGCAAACTGTAGCAACATTGTAATTTTAGTTGTTGGTACAGTTGCATATTTTGTGCTCAAAACTGCGAATTGATATAATGTCTATCTTAATATAGAATTTTAAGTATACCAGTTAGTTCTCACAATGAGAGTGCTAAACAAATGATGACTAATTGAGAGGGTTAACTGGAATGCCTTTAAAAAGGGAAATGGGAGGATGAATCTGGGTTCCAGTCAATGGAATGTGAAAATGCAAAGTTAATTCTCGTGTTTCTTGATTTCTTCCCTGATATATTAGCTTTTTGTCCCCTTCATTTTGACCAGTTACTGGTACTTTGTAATTTATTCCATAAGACCTGACATCCCAAAGTTACAAAATAATTCA
Source organism: Alisma plantago-aquatica (assembly GCA_963693085.1). Lineage (NCBI taxonomy): Eukaryota > Viridiplantae > Streptophyta > Magnoliopsida > Alismatales > Alismataceae > Alisma > Alisma plantago-aquatica. The sequence goes on along the minus strand of OY856409.1, from coordinate 1,504,824,664 downwards.
GTTGATAGTGATTATAGACACAAATTTGGTTTGCGGGGTATGTTCGGCCAAGCTGGAAAATTCAGAATGCGGGAATTATGCTTGTAATTCGGGTAAAAGCCAGTCAATGTACTGTAAAAGTACGGCCAACGATTTGAGAAAACGGCGAAGAAAATCAAAGCATATATATGTATGTGTGTGTGTGTGTGTGTATATATATATATATATATATATATATATAGAGAGAGAGAGAGAGAGAGAGAGAGTCAGGCTAGAATACACTCGAGTGTACGGATCGCACGAATACACTCAAGTGTGTTTGCATATCAAGACTATTTTTTGCAAAATGTAAACCGTTGATCTTCACCGTCATACTATAACTAGGATACATACAAATTTTGAGCCCATTTGGATGAGTGTAAGTCACTCATCCAAGGGCAACAAAATCGACGCGCGAAACTAATTTGAAATGCATAATTTTTGCGGTCTTCATAGCATGAGCTATACATATCCAAATGTGCTCAAATTTTGTGTATGAGTTGTTCACAAGATGTTTAAGAAGATCAACGGATTAGATTTTCAAAAAATATATATATATATATATATGTATGTATGTATATATGCCATATATTCACGGCCTGAGTCGGGTAACTAAGGTTAGTTACCCGTGGATCAAGTTTTGTAATAGGTTGGCACCAAACTGTAATGTGACGACTAAATTTGTAATACAAAGACTCGTTTTATAAAAACGGCGTCAATTTTGTATTTTGGTCGTTGAAAACTGTAAAAATGACATTTCTGGAAAAAAAATCTGCGCTCCGAACTGTAACCAGGAGCAAAAAGTTGTAACCAGGATGCTAAAATTGTAATCAGAATACTCAGTTTGTAACCAGAATTGATGGGTAACTAGTTTATGTTACCCAGCTGGGTAACGAATGCATCCCCATGTATATACACACGCACATATATATTGAACGAACATGCACATATATTTATATATATGGACATATGTATAGCGTAGATATATATACATATAATAACGCACATGTACATATCTATATATCCATTTATTATATACGTGTATATAAAGTTGAATAAAGTCATAGCATTAAAGAATATAAAACGGGGAAAAAGGTATGGAATGGGGAAAAAATGTCTAACATGAATAATTCATGAATACCAAGGACTATAATGGAATATACGGAATTGGGAATTATCATATTGTCACATACGAGGTGTTTAAAACAGAATTTTTCAAAAAAGTCGGCAATTGTTGTTACTACGGTGATGATCAATATACAATATGAAATCTAGCTTATATATTCCAAAATTTTGTCTTATTAGCTTTGAATTTGAATTATAAGCCACGCTTGACCAATGCAGTATCGCAGTTAGGGTTTTAAATACATGGGCTTTGTGAAATGTTGTTTAGATTTGGCTACATGCCTATTTCTAGGGTACAATTAAGAGAATAGAACAAATTTCCCTCATGATCTTTAAATTTTTGGAAGTAATATGGATAACAAACTAAAAGCATTATCATTTGAAATTCTTAAGCTCTTGCTTAGGACCAATGTTTTAAAAAGCGGGAAGCGGGAAGCGGGAGGCGTGCGGACGGGACCTTGTAGCCGATTAAGCGGCAGGCGGGCAATTAAGCGGGCGATTTTTGAAAACGCGGATGCTTAAAAACTTATATATTTATATACAAAATTACATGTATGTGTATATAAAAAATATATTTCTAAGGAAATCAGTAATACTAACCAGTAGTATCAATTACTAATGAACGAAATCTACAAGAATATCAATAAAATCAGTAAAACCATTAGAAGTATAATAGAGTAATATGATATTTACTTGGATATATTACAGCAGTACCCTATTATATACAGCTTACATACAAAGTTTGCATTCTAAAGTAGGACTAGGTATATCATAGAACATTTAATGTATACAAGCTTCATATATTATACTCAATACTACTTGGATTATATAATTAATTAACATTACATGCTTACAACAACATTTTTTTTAAAAAGCGGGAAAAAAGCTGGCAAAAAATGGGGAAAAAGCGGGTGAAGCGGGAAAAAAGCGGGCGTTTTTTGAAAACCCGCTCAAGAGGGCGCTTAAGGGAGATATTAGGCGGATGGGCTTTGATCTGAGATTTTTTGGGAAATACAGTTCTGGACTGTTTGCCTAATTGACATGACTCACACTGAAAACTGTGCGTTCCTACACCAGAAATAACATGTTTTAATTTATCAGCAGATGGATACCTAAGTCTATAATGCCACTGTAATGCAGAAACAGAAGAAGACAATGTTGAAGTTAGAGTTGTAGTGCCAATTCGTTTCAAATCATCCAAGTAGTAGAGTCTGTCAGGTCCTTCATGCCCCCACCAATCTTCATCCTCGTGCGAAGGTCCTAAAAAACACAAGTACCCGGTACAAAGGTCAAACTGCAGTTCAGGTTACGTACAATTTTATTGACAGACAAAATTTAGCGGAAAATTGGGCACATATAAAGCAAATCTCAGAAGAACTCGAGCACATATATCACCAATCCCAGACACAACAGATTTGGAACCGTCAGCAAGCATAACAGCAGATTTAGGACAGGGTTTAGATAATTTAGAAAAAAGAGAACGATTGTCAAAGATATGTAAAGAAGCTCCAGAATCAATCACCCATTTGGTATTACCAGCACTAGAAGAGGGAGCACCCATAAAGGCAGAATCACAACCAGTGTAAGTTATAGCGTGAGCTCTAGATTCAGCAGCAGAAGAAGAGGAAGCATCGGTCTTTTCTAGCAGGAGATGTTCCACCTCGAAACGGATGAACTCAGCAGTGGAGGAACTCAAAGTAGCAGCAGGAGGCGTCTGGGAAGCACCCTCAGACACATCATTGGCCCATGCAGGTGTTCCATGTTTCTTCCAACATCTGTCTTCAGTGTGGCTGGTGCGACCACAAAAGTCACAATACCGCTGAGCTGCGGTACCTCCAGAGACATCAACAGATGAGCCACGACCAAGGGATCCACGGCCAAGGGACCCACATCCCAGTCCTGAAGCAGAAGAACGGTTGTCCGGAGGTCGAACTCGACCCCTACCACGACCTCGGCCAGACATAGCAGCAAGAGCAGTAGTGTCACCAGTATCAGAAGGCAGATTCGAGGAAGAAGCCGACAGTTGTTGAAGACACTGAAACACACTCCAACGTTGGTAGTGGATCACTGGCAAGGATCTGATCAGTCAGGAAGTCCGCATAAGAACTGAACATCCTGGAGTTCCTGCCGCTGTCGCTGCATAGTGGCTAAGTCGGTAGATAGCAGATGAAGATTCTTAAGTTCTGCCTAGAAGCCTTTGAAAGTCAAAAAATAGTCAGCAATATCGGGCCCAATGAAATGTAGGCGGGCCAGCTGTTTGTTCGGGTCAAACACCTTCAGATTCTTGCTGTGTGAGTAGGTACTGGCCAGTAGATCCCACATCTCCTTGGCAATCGGGAGACAGTAGAGTAACACTAATGCGAGTTTCACCACGTCATCACAATCGAGTCATCCTTGACCCAATCATCGTAGATCTTCTTATCCTTTGACTTGGCAATACTGGGCGGAATAGGAGGCGGATCTTGAGTCAGATGGGAGTGTTTGCCTTGGGATTTTGCAAAGATCTCCATGGAGCAGACCCAATGTTGATAGTTGCGCCCATCCAACTTCACAATAGTCACCTGACGATGAAAATCATCATGGGAGGAAGCCATGACCGAGACCGAGTCCAATCGCAGAAAATAGCAGCCAAGTCAGAACCGCCTAGATCCTCTGGCTAGGCGAAAGCAAGCAGAGAAGTGGAACTGGAAGACCAGTTTACATGAAGACTACGTCGAGGCACAACAGAGAACCTGGCGGCTCAAAGGTCGACGGGGGCAGAGAAGAGGAGGGCTCCAGAGACCCTCACGACGGACAGCCGGCGGCGGCAAGGAGCAATACGAGCGACACTAGCAAGCTAGGCCCGCACGGGGTGGGCCGTCGACGGCAACGGCAACAGCAGTCGGCCGCACAGCGGCGGGCAGGAGTTGCGGGCGGGCGGTCGCGTGGGGCGGGGGGGAGAGGGGGACGGTGGTGCAGGGGTGGGTGGAGGCTAGAGAACCTGCTCTGGTATGATCTTGATTTGTCTGTAAGGGTTAGGGTGCACAATGTGTGTACCCCGTATATTTATAGAAAAAAATAATTACATATAGGTCCACATAGAATAGTGAAATAACAAGTGAATATAAAGAGCTAAATAAAAAGACTATTTAACAGTTTGTGATAAAGAGCCTTCTTGATTCAGATTAAGTCGGTTGGTTGGCGGTTTTGACTTTGACCGAGTCTTGTTGGCGAGTCGATCAGTTGGGATGTCAGTCGATCGATTGAGGTTGTGGACTGCACCAATTCTTGCATTTGAGTTGACTGATTAGGTCTATCAGTTGATCGATTGGAAAGTCGGGAGGCTGAATGTGCGATTGAAGTCTCTGATTCTTCGGTACTTTTGGGCTTTGGAGTGATTGGGTCATGTTCATGCAAAATCCTACGCAAATCTAGTAAAAACTCCAATTAACGAAAAAAAGCTAAACTAAGACAATTTATTCTAAAATTAGAGAATAATCAACATAACGCTCTTAAGTAATGGTCTAAAATATGCAAATAAAATAGATAAACATGCATCCCTCAAGATCTCTTTCAAATAAAAAAGTAAGTTGTCTAAAACATCTATACGATCAACCATGCTATATGGGAGTGAATGTAGGGTGACAAAGAAACAAATTCTCAGCAAGATGAAAGTTGCCAAAATGTGTATGCTAAGATGGATGTGTGGGAAGACAGAAAGATCACTTGAGAAAATGAATATTTGAGGAACAAAGTGCGGGTGTCGAGTGTTGAGGACAAGTTGCAAGATGGTCATCCGAGATGGTATGGACATGTATAACATAGATCTAAAAATGCTTATTTGAAGCAATGTTATTTAATAGAGCACAATCAAAAGAAGAGGCATGCCTAAATAAACTTGGGAAGAGCTTACATCTTGATCATGATATGATCCATAACAGAGCTGATTGGAAAAGAAGGACCCATGTTGCCGACTTCAATATAGTTGGTGTGAAATAACAAGATCAGGGGAAAATCTCGTGTATCTATTTCCTATTGCTAGATGGGAAAACTCCTCTCCTATATATAGGAGAGGAAGCAAATACGAGGAAACAAACATAATCCTCATAGTCCAAGACATTTAGGCCCATATTACAAATGAATCTATCAACCAAATAGACGAATAATACTTTCTAAGATCCCCCTCAAGCTGGAGTATGAGTGAAACACATACCCAACTTAGTGAGATGGTACGGAAAAGTAAAAATGTCACTCCCATACAAGAATTTGCTCCCCCTTATTTTCCAATTAATAAAAACATCTGTTCACGCCGAAGTTGGGTTCTAAAGACTAGAAATACTTGACCTTTGAAGAAGATATTCTAAAGCGCATCTGGAATGAAGCGAACATATTGTAGATGGAATCCTAGCGCCAAAGCAAAAACTCACCACCATCAAATCAAAGCACCAAGACAACACCATCTTCATGGAAAAAGGAATGTGTGATTGGATTAAGCATAGTCAAAACATCCCAAAATATTGTGTGATTGGATTAAGCACAGTCAACACATTCCAAGATGTCAACGTAGCAATGGAGGTATTGAGTTATTTTCATATCGTCGGAGAAATGTAACTAATTGCACCAAAGTACATAGGACCACATATATGCATACCTTGGCACGAACACACATGTGGGGAGGTCTAATGTCTGCCATACTGGATCCATAAATTTGGCAAGTGAATCTAGGGGGCTTGACATGAATGAAACATTTCATTAAGGAAAACCCAAGTAGAATACCAAAAGCACCATCTCAACACTTGTGAAACAAAAAATGTAATTTGGAGAAGACAAACAGTGTAGCCCGGTGAAGATGAAACTTGGATGAACATCAACCTCCCAACAAGATTCTTTATGGCCTTTATTCTTGCAGACTCTGTCATCAAGGTTCTTGGAGTGGATGCGCAAAGACTCCTAAATCCATCCCAAGTTTTTTTCTTCCACCTCTCCTCGCCAATCCTCGATAAAATGTCGCCCAACTTCAAAAGGGTGCGAAATTCAAAGGGGTGGGTCCCCTTAGTCATCCAAGTGTGACGTACTTTCAACGACGCGGGCAGAGTGGAAACAGCCAAATGGGGAAAAATTGGTAGGCAAGTGCCGTAAGAAATGGACGCATTCTCCTGTAATATCCATGAACCTACTGCTAGATGATGTCGTGTCTGGAATACAGAGGAAATTGTCAACCTGCGGCTTTTGAAACAGAAGTGGCTACATCCGCGATGCATTTCAAGATTGTAGTTATCTTGTAGATCATTTTATATATATATATACACACATACATAGCATATATATACAAAATACTTTTCGACGCTCTATATTGAATTTCAGGCTTTCCGTTGGATGTAAAAAGCGTATATTGTACATATGGACATGCAAACAATGTCTGATTTCAATGATTTTTTGTGAGAAGGTAAATGAAATGATGCTTTTTCCATCTATACGGTTGGATTTTAAAAAACAGTTCTCAATTTGTAGTTATTCAAATGCCTCTCATGCTCTCACCGTAGGATGTTTCTCACTGGATCGCTACCCTATATATATATATATATATATATATATATATATATATATGTGTGTGTGTGTGTGTGTGTGTGTGTGTGTGTGTGTGTGTGTGTGTGGATATGTATATGTATATGTATATGTGTGTGTATGTGTGGTTATATGTATCTGTATCTGTATTTGTATCTGTATCTGTATATATGTATATACATATGTATATGTCTATGTATATGTGTATGTATATGTATATGTATGTATGTATGTATGTATGTATATGTATATGTGTATGTATGTATATGTATATGTATATGTATATGTATCTATGTATATATGTATATGTATATATGTATGTGTATATATGTATATGTATATGTATATATATGTATGTATATACACACACATATATAGATGACTTATTCTTGATTATTTTCGAATAGTTGACCAAACTTTGACCGAAATATATCGAAATTTTCACAAATGTTTCCGATTTTTTTCAACCAACCAAAAAATTACAGAATCCTGAATTTGTCACTATGTCTAGGAGTGGAGGCAAGTACTGGGAAGCAGACAACCCTAAGGGGCCAAGACATTAGGCATATATCAAAGGTGACCTATTAACTAAATAGACTAATAATATTTTCTAACAGTTGGGTTTGAGGCATAGATGATGATGATGATGAAGGGGAGGCTTATCGAGAAGTACAAAAAACTAAAAGAGATCTCAATATGCTTCTCGTTGATTTTAAAAAGGCTTGTAACCGAGTATTAAGGGAAGTACTTTGGTGAATTTTGGAGAAAGATGATGTCCCAATACTGGTGTTCCAAGGAAATTGTTGAACTTTTGCTCAAAGTTTTGGTTCTGATTATTATTGAGTACTAGAATGTAGGTATACCCCAAACGCGGTAGGACATTTTGAAATTTTTTGAAGTGTTTCAACGTCCCATTTCGGTGAAACACAACATAAACAAATGTTATGTTTTGAGAAATTACCTTGTCTGTTTCTTTTACTATGTCACTCCTTGGGCTTTTTCGGGGCAATCTAGGTTATGTTTCTTCTGTTCCTAGCTTAATTCTTCCTTTATCTCCTACTACTCCCACTTCTATAAAGATCTACGAAGAAAATATAAAATAATAGGCATAGGAGTTGTATCTATAGCTATGATGAATCGTTAGCTTTCATTTCTAAGGTCAAATGATTAGTAATGTTGGTGCTTAAAATTAACGTGACCACTTAGATATTTTGTATGTATGCCATTACCGATCACACCTCTAACTACATTGTTGCCTCCTTTAGACTCTAGCTACAAAAGCACAATGCGAAGAACAATGCTTCGGTTTATCTTATATTATGCAATTTTTTCATTAGTAGGTGTGTATAGAACACAGTGAGACACATATATGCTCATAGAATTAAATGTCCGATTTCGATGTCGTGTCCGATGGCCCAGAAACAGAAATTTTTCAAAATTTCGCACTAAATTTCGATATTTACGGCCCTAACGATTTCGACGACCAAATAAGCGAATTAAATCATGAAAATTTACCAAGATGATCTAAACGCCAAGACCTACTCAAATATGCAAAAATATTTCATATTGGATATGTGGGGGGGGGGTCTCCCACATTTGTAAGTGAAGGAAGTTGAACAATTTCGACAGAATTTCGATGGCAAAATGAAGGAATTAAGCTTTGAAATTCTGCAAACACAAAGTCTAGACATAAACATACTAGATTATATAATAAATTTATATGTTTAGAGGTTAGGGTGGGATCCATGTCTTGATGAGTGAGTGCACAAATGAACAGAAATGTCAAGTTTGCTAAACAGTTAGAGACTAAGTCTGTTACAAACTTACAAATTTCAAGTTTAAACAGCTACTACTAGACTTTAAAACTTACAGATACTTACAACTTACAACTTACAAGTACAACTTGCAAGCTTACAAATTACAACTTATAATGTATAATTATAAAATAAAACAAATTAACAACTAACAAACTTACACATTATGATGTTCCATAAGTCTTGCGTAGTAGTAAACTAGGAGTCCAACAATCCTAGTTGAAGCTTGATTGTCGTGGTGGTTCTTGTCCTTGTGGTGGTTGACCATACATATCCTCATTGTCAAGTCCGTTAGACTGTAAATGAGTGGGATCCATGTCTTGATGAGTGAGTGCACAAATGAACAGAATTGTCAAGTCCGTTAGACTGTAAACAGCTTACAAACCCACAATTTACCACTTAGACCTTAAAACTTACAGTTGCAAGTTACAAACTTACATGTTACAACTTATATAAGTCTAGTGTTAAAATTCAGTTAGGTTACATGGGTCATGTATACATAGATCAAAGAAAATGCATTATTTTTAAGTCATTTTATGTATAAATGTGTAATAATAACAAATTTATTGTAGAATTGCAGACTTAGTACTATTATTTCATAGATCCACAAGTTTGTAGTTCATGTGATTTTCCAAAGAGAATCGCCAAAATACCTAACATATAGTAGCTCATGTGATTTTCCAAAGAGAATCGCCAAAATACCTAACATATAGTAGCAGCACTTAGAACTTTGTTATTTTTCATAGTATCTCTTCACATCTTTTAGAAGAGTGTAAACATAGAAAGAGGTATACATGGGCTAGGGATAGGGGAAACGTACCTTAGAATCAAAGAAAATAGCCTCTATAAGCAAAAGATACAAAGAGAATTGCCAAAATACCTAACATGCAGTGGCAACAGTCCTAGGAACAAATATCTCGAAATTTCTATCGAAATTTTGTGCCATTTTGCGAAATTATGGCCCAAACTAGACGAAATTTGCATTGTTTTGCGAAATTTCGCACCTAAGTGTGAAATGACGTCCCATTCTCTGCGTACATACGTTTCGATGTCCGATTGGAAAAAAATCGAAATTTCGCAATTTCGATCAAAATTTTGTTCCATGTATATGCTTGTATAAAAAAAATTATTAGGGCCAATATATTAAAATTATTTAGCGCAGGTATAGACAACAAGGAAGACAAACACCATCATGGCTGTCAAGCTTTGATTAGGTATATAAACCATAGTTGCTTCAAGCTTCCTTAATACTCACTCACAGACCACATCATCACAGTTTATGTACTGTGCCATTGTCCCACCAAGAGGTCCTACCATCCTACACCATGTTTAGGTTTCCATAAATTCGTGTCTTTAAGTAGATACATTGTATTTGCAAATTAAAGTGACTTAACTCATTCAATTTACCGCTAAATTTGACATCAAAATCCCCATTGAAATGATTTAGCTTCTTCACTCACACATGTGAACCCCCCCTCCCCCAATATCCAAAATGAAATACTATTGCATAACCAAGTATATTTACACTAGTAAATCGATCTTGTAAAATTTCATAAATTAATTTGTTCAATACTGCCGTTGAATTGTCACAAATGCATCCAGCATAAATTTTGTCAAAATATCTGTAAATTTCTATTTCTGTGCCCACAGAAACGACATCAAAATCAGAATTTTATTCCTTGCCCAATACAATACATTGATTTAATGAAAGACGTGTATGATACCTCAATAGCGAGTGTTAGGAAGGGGAGATCCAGGACTCCCACATATAATTGAGGTACATCCAGCCCATTTTATTCATTGTTGGGAATAATACCCTTAAACTCTCTCTTTATGTATGCTTGGTTTGCGCCTTGAATTTGGTTTCTTTGTGAGGAACATGTTATCCTCATTTAGTATTTGATTGCAATGAAAAAAATCATAATACTTTTATTTGAGCTCCTCGTGTCTATTGTCAGAACCATGAATACCCATGATAACCAGAACATGCATATTTATAAAGTGATGAAATGAACAGTCTGCACTTTGTAGTCCTAGATGTGAGCTAACATCTAATGAAATTGAAACTATCTGTGTTGGTTTCCAATGCCTTCTATACGCTAATTTTAGAAGATGTAAGGTTCTCGTTTGGAAACTGGAGCCAGCATTTCATATGCAAAAACTACTAAGTTCCAAGAAATTTGAGGCTAAGGATCACTTAACACCTTATATGCGTTACAACCTTTTAGAAAAATTGCCTTATAAAGGGCGAACATGTCGGTAATGTTGTCATACTCTGGCATCTGAAGATAGGAGATCGCCACAATCTTTTGAACCTTTACAGGAGACAACCTGATTACTTGTTAGAAGTAGTTTGTTGTTGTATGATCCAGTGTTAACCTAAGAGTTCAGCTGAGACTAAACAGTGCCTTTGAACATCCAGCTAGAATATTTTCTATGACATCTTGCTAGCATGCGTCAATGGTTTGTGTTTGGGTCAACTGACTCAACTTCACTAATCTTGGAAGGGGATATCTCAATGAAACTTTGAGGAAGTTTCATTGAGGTTTGGACTTTGAACTTTTAACTGAATATTCATAGAGATTCAGAAAAAGACGATGTTTGAAGGAAAATTAATTAAAAAATCAGGCTTTGCTATATGTATTATAGCACTGACGCCCCTCTCCTTAGTCCGTATTGATCTAGAAAATTATTCACAGTGCCTTAATAGGGAATGCAAATACTCATATCAGTAGTTTTTCTTGTCTTTGATTCTGTAAAATGCAGGTTGGGGAGTATAGATCTATGCAGAGATATAATTTGATCCTGATAAAAAACAAAGAAGCTGGTGAACTGTTGCATAGATAATTGTTTCTAACTTACAAACATCATCATCATCATCATCTAAGCCTCAATCCCAACTATGTTGGGGTCGGCTACACCGTGCCATAGAAAAAGTGACAGTTTTTATGGCTGGTTGTCAACCTACCATCAATCCTCCTCCTTTACCCGGGTTTGGGACCGGCTACATTTGCACAAATGTATGAAAACATAGGCAGGGTTTAACTTTTCTTGAATATTTATCCGTTCCCTACATGTTGGCTACATTTGGATGCAGAGATGTTATGTAGGATTAATTGCAGCAATATCTATCAAATTGGGATCCTGGTATAGAGTATATCATCACCTGGGACCCAGACATGGAGAAAATTGATGCAAAATACCAAAAGCTAATGGGTCTTAGATCAACGGTAGAAAGACCAACACTTATGTGTTGTGTTAACTAGTTGGCTATGGGTGTTGTAAACACATTGAGGTGGTTCAACACTTGCATTTGAGATAAAAAGTTTGAGACGAAGAAGCACACTTCATATCTTTTCAGAGAACAAGCTGCTGGGATCATTATGTGAGCTCTTCCAAGAGGCAGAATGACTACATTTCTTCCAAGTTAGACATGCTGGATGGGTACCTTGGGCATTCATTATATAAAACTCTTCTTGCTCATGTTGTTCCTAATTATTACAGGAATTAAATTAAGGATCGAAATTGATTTCACTTCCTACTAGCGCATTTTCCCCCTATACCATTTGTCTACTCTTGCCAAAGGTCTGCATATATATAAGGTGTAACCCGTAAGGGCTCAAATTTTTTAATTTTAGTATAATATTATATCAGATATTTTAACTCAGAACCGGTGAAAAGCTAACTAATTGTTGAACGCCGCAAAGGCATCAAAGTTCAGAAATTTTGTCCTTGTTAATAGTATTTTGATAATTTGTTAGTTTACATGTCATGTTGATTGTTTATGCCATATGATTCTATTTCAGGTTTTTGGATTGCTAACAAAGCCACTTATAGTTTATTTGCTCCCGCATCCACTACTAGGTAGTAGTGGTAACTCTCTTGAATCAAAAGATAGTGGTGGATCTAACAAGGATGATCCCACAGTTCCATTACTGAACTTTGAAGGATCAGCTAGCGAAACTATTATGCAAGTTCAGAATAGTTTATCCATGCTCTTGGAGAGGCCGGCACATACAATACATGCCTATTGGCGACGATTTGATGACTCTTACATGAGGCCCATCTTCGGCGGGCCATTAAGTTCGTCATGATGAATAGCCACATTCTGTATCCTGTGGTAATTCTGCTATTAACTCCGATGTGGTGGCAAGGTAATTAAAGCTACCTGATGCACAGAATAGGGCTCTTGCAGCGACCATGAAACATATGTTAATGGTATTGTGTTGAGCCATTAAACAGTCGTCAGATGCAACAAGCAGATGCCCATTTTCAGTTAGTCCGACTGTCATGCTGATGTTAACTGTATGCGAATTAGTGTTTGGAGAATGTTGTAATTTAAACTTTGGTGGCTAGGAAATCCTCCACACTTGTTCTGTACTGGAGTGATTCTTCTTGATATTATAAGGGTCTGATCCGCAGAGAAAACCTCCAGAATGTTTCTTATTGCAGTTTTGTAAAAATGGATGGTCTTGGCATACGATAATCTATGAAAAGGGATGAAGTCTTGGTAACGATTTCTTTTACAAAATTATGTTCAGAAAGCTGCGTATACTTATAAATATTTATACCTCTTTGGCCTATAATATTCCTTATTTGAGTTGTAGTTGCACGATAATCTTATCTGGTAGGGACCGCCCATGTTGGCTCGCAGCTCGGCTGTCACTTCCGGTGCTATAGCCGAAAGCTAATAATGCAAGCGGACGCGTAGATGCCCTGAAAGAGCCTACGCGAATAAAGATGTGTCGGTGTACACGGGTTGGTCTAAAACAAAGTTGTAGTCTACGATCTCAATATAACCTAACTTCATATAACTGCTGTGTCGACATTAGTCAGTAGCTTATCAAATATCTTGGTTCATCATAATTCCGGCTTTAGCTATATAATATATATTCGAAATCCGGTGAGACATTAGCAATTGCATGGCGTAATATCTGTGTTTGGGGCAGTTTCCTTTCCTCGCAGGAAAAAGAGTCATTTTCACTATCTTTTCCTTGATGCTATTCTATTGTGATGATTTTGGGGGCTAGAACCGTACAACAAAACCATACTTTTACACTTGATTACACCATGCCAAATAGTCCCTACCAGTGATACAACCCACTTTCCTCTTGTTGAGAGGCCTTCCTCCAGTGCTCTCTTTTCACCACTTGGGCTATTCTCCACCAACAACGATAGTAATGGCTTCTAAGATGAACTTGTTTTTCGCAAGACTAGATAGTGATGACATGTAAACAAAGACTCGACCCGGCTCCAGTTCTACTGACTTTTGTTGGTCCAATGCCCTAGATGTGTTTAAGAAGGTGGAAAATTTCTACTCACACTCTGTGCGCCCATTGAGGAAGGTTATTCACACCTTCCTACGTCTCAACTTAGCAGACATGAATTGTTTGGTGTGGAAATGTGTTTTCTATTAAGGCTAAGGTTGAATAGTATTATCCTTCTTCCCTCCTAAATGGTCTTCTTAAGGGCGGCCCTTCTTGGCTTTCTCTCTTCTTTGGAGGAAGCTCTGACGTGATATCTAACAGTATGAGGTTTAATGTTCTATAGAATTGTTAACTATATGGTCAAAGATCTAAATCATGGATGAGCTATGAGGCGTCATCCTATTCTATGAGCTTAGAGACGAGCCATAAATTTGGGTGGGCGAGTAGTAGTCATGGTGCAACTCAGTAAACTTCCAATGGAAGGTCTTGAGTTCTACGTATTCTAAGTGTTTTTGGAATTCTACTTGTCACGCAATGATCTTTACGTGGTTTACGGATGGGACGCTCGGAGCCCGGAGGTTTACACTAATGGGGTGGACAATTAAGTTTCTCTTTCTAGGGTAGTTTATTCACTAATAAAAAGCGACAATAGAGTTAGATTATGACTTCATATCTTGGCGTCATGTCCTACTATTCTGTTTTTACGATTAATATGATGCCATGTTTCCTTGGCGAGTCTCACGAACATGAAACTATAGTGACCTTGGTCCATCATGGGTTGAGGTTTACAAAAGAAAAATTCTTTCTTGCAAGAATGTGATACCATTTTGTCATTGATGCATGCGGCCTGTAGAACCAAAAACTGGTGCTTCTGCGAAAATGCTTGTTTTGGTTCCGTAGGTTTAGGACACTGTATCTTTCTCTTTCAAGGTTTTCTCTCGGTAACCATCATTTTATGACCAAACTACGTGCACATGATCCCATAAAAGAAGCTAAAATGCATAAGTACATCAGTTTTTAAGGATATAATACTGACGAACTAGTGAAATGGTAAACACTCAAGACCAACACAATAGTGGGAAAACTATAATTCATGTAAATGATGAAATCTATTTGGAACCATTTTTGCTCCAATTGTCTTATGTGATTCGACTTTTTAGTTGGAGGTACATACAATTACATGCAATTTATTGCTCAATCATGAGATGGCCTCGGCCCGTGATACATGTATGGGCCCAACCTTGAGAGGATTTACCATTATGGTTGTTTCCACACCAGCTTTGAGGTGACTGTTCTTACACATTCTCCATCCTACCTATTGGCTTCTTTTTTTCTTCTAAAATATTGTTTCTCACCATTTGGGGTAACATCCTTGAAAAGGTAAACATGTGCCCTTGAAGGCTCTAATAGATCCTACGAGGGGAAAGACAGGAGGAATAAGGCTCATTGTCAAATAAGAATTGTATATGACCTTTGGTACCACTAGGGTTTATCCTCAACCCCGTTTTGGTCCATTTTCATTTTTCATTTTGGTACATCTTGCATCATATATGGAAACCCCAAATTCCTATGCTCTGCATGGCCCCTTGACTAAATTGCTCTCACAAATTCCTCAAGGTGTTAGATTTCATTGTTGACAAGCCTATACTAAACATCAATATGATTCATGTCTTAAATTTACATCTGATCATTATCATAATTACCAATAAAAGTAAGTATATGATTCAACTTAAAATTTGGATGTTTGTAAGGTCCTAGCTTATCTGATCTAAGTTGTTAAAGGCAATAGTGATAACTAATATACTTTTAATTATGTGGCACAAAAGCCTAAATGGGTAGGTTCATGGCCACACTATCGTTATATATGCTGCACAAATGTATATTTTATTGGTTATTTCCTTAGGATCTCATAATATGGTGTAGTCCATATTCCTTTTGGTGCTAATGATAAATTTTCATCTTCAAATTCTCACCTAACCTATGGGACGATGACATTTTCTTGGCATGTGGCCTCCTCAATGAGAGTCTCCTATACTATAATTGCAAAAAACAACACATCCTATGGGTTGTCTTTGTTGAAACTTAAATCCATCTATGAAGCTTGTATAAAATACTTAATAGGATTAGTTTACAACTAGTCACCATTTCTCAGTTTCTAGTCATTGAAATGAGTTCTAGCTATGCATTTTATTGATTTTGAATCACATCCGTCTTCATGGACGCTACCTTCTAGTTGTAATAGCATTATTAGTTGTCAATTCCAACAACCTAACCAACAATAAGGGAGAATATAACATTTTTATATGTAGAGACTCCGGTAGAGCTTTTCAAAGGCATGGTAGGAGTGGAGGTAGGCCACATCAACAGAAAAACTAAATAAAGGTTTCAACTTGTGTGTCTAAACCACATGAAAGAAAGTTCTCTCTACTCTTATTTATCATACTAATGAAAGAGGGAATATATGTATAGATAGAAACTTCTCTCATGTTGTAGTTGAATGCAAAAAAGACTAAGAAATCATTCTACTTCATGTAGCTCTAAGTAATGAAAGGAACATACTTGCTAAAGTATTTTCAAATTTGTCCAAATGCTCCATGCAGTCACTCATTTTCATTTAGCAACCCATTCCATAGGGTCTCAATATTCTCAACTCATACACACTTCTTATCAAGAGCAATGTGGTAGTTTTAGAGAACCACCTTATTCCAATCATTAAGGATCATATTTTGTCTATATAAGGGTATGGTAGCCCCATACATAAATAGTCTTCTTTGATTTATGAGTTTATTAGGTGCTTTGTATGGTGAACACTTCCTTCATGCCTTTTATTCCCCCACATATAGTGGTTTTGATCCTCCTTGGTGACTTCTATATGGGAAGATGCCTTGGATTATCCTCCTTCTATAGGAACTTCAGTGTCCCCTATGGATTACACCTTGAGACCGACATGGCCTTGAGTGAGCTTGAGACTTGTATCCTAATGAGTGGGATTCGAGAAGGGAATCAACCATTACTTAATCGAATAAGTGTAAACATCTCATATGCAAACACACACAAATTTTTGCAGAGGAGTATTGATATGATTATTCAATAATTCAATTATATTCTTGGGAATGCCAAAGTATACCACCATAATAAATTGGACTAACTATTATAAATTCTCCAGCTAACAAGGTCTAACATCTATAGGGTGGATAAATAAAGGAAGACTATTTAAGAAAACTATCCCTAACTGAATGTAGAGGACAACCTTGCCATTTCAATTTGATATATCTCTAGAAGAACAATTGGTCTTATGTAGGTCCACTAGCACCATATTTAGCCCTTCCAAACTTTTCTTATCCTGGAGGTTGGGAACAAAACCCAACAAAAGTGGCATAGAATAGGAACACCAACAAAACTCGGTATGTGAATATAAATCAGTTAATTGGAGAAAAAGAAAGGGATAAAAAATAAGATAACAATGCTTCCATAAAAGAGAGAGAGAAACTATCATTATCCAAGTGGATGTCAAAAAGAAGCTTTCATTAGTATGATATTCAATACATGATGAAATATAGTCACATCTAGCCTTTTTTTAATGGCAATTCATTCCTTCCATTACCAAGGGGTTTGAACTTGTGACCTCTCAGTCATACAACATCAAATTTACCACTAGGATGCCACTACATTGGCCACATCTACCCTTTGATCACAAGAAGTTCACAATTATGAAGAAACATGCACACTAATATGAAAACCAAGATGAAATAAACAACAAGGTTTATGTCATCATCATTAAAAACTAATGGGCATCACCATCTCAATCTTATGAGCATCGCCTCCCAAAAATGAGTAAAGGTAATTACCAATGAAGATTAGGTATCAGTTCCAATAATGAATTTATGTGAGCAATAAGAATAACTACCCAATAACCCGGGAATAAGCATCATCACCTAATTCCACTTGTTAAAAACAAAATGAAATAAGAATCACTACCTCAAGTTTTACTATTGATTATCTTATACTAGTCATCATAATCAAACATGCACAATAATAGCGAGGACAAATTAAGGTTAGCCCGAATCATAAAAAATGATACAAGTTAGGGTTACACCACAACAATGTCTCATATTAATTCAACTTCACAAGAAGATGCAATTTGAGATTACGTGAACAAAATTTGACAATAAATCTTCATTTCACAAATGATCATTTATCCTTTCATAAAACAAATGGGTCAATTATGTAAATTGGATACATATCAAGGAGAAAGAACCAAGATAAAATAGAAGGATTGAATTTGGAATTAAAAATAGTCCAATAAAAATATTAGGCTCATAATAAAATTATATATACTTCACTCAGGTCAAGAGAATATAAATGATTCATTACCTATCAAAAACCATAAATGAAATGCAACATACATGAGATATGGTATAACACATCCATAGTCAAACCTTAGATCCAAACCATGGTCTCAAGTCATCTATTAAATATCTGGATAAGTATGCATATAATATCTTAGCAAATACATAAACCCTACTATTGCATTCGGTTGACGAACCATAGAATATTTTTATGATTTCATATATTTTTTTCATGGATCATCATTAACATTTTTGAATATCAAAAGACAATTGATCATCAAATCACATATAACAATAAATAGCATAGTCAAAGATATTTCTATACAAAGAGATTACAAAGAAATATAAGGGAGATGGACAATAAGTTGTGTCACCAATCCCTTCTGAATAGCAAATCCAATCCTCAGAAATTAGATAAAATTATAAGTGGTATTGACTATATGGAAACCAAACCACTATGTATTAAAGATAACATAACCAAGAAACATAGATGATATTTATTGAATAGAGAAGTGTAGAATTGTTAGAATTAGGAGGAGAAAGTGGATCTATGGGTGACAATATATAAAGATGAGTTAGATGGGTCATGGAGAGAGATGGAGAGAGGAGGAAGGTTTAGGAACTATGGTGACTAAAACTAGAAGGGACATTTGGTCCTAATCGGATGAAACTTACCTCCTAGATAATTAATATGTGTTAATTCTAAATTTGGAAATATCCACTTTTTAGATCATACATCAGGTTATAATTTTTTTTAGTTTATTATTATCATAACCATAACAATTATCTTAAATGGTGCCCTTCTCTGATATTTTAAGATTTAGTTCAGTTAGGGATTATGTTGTCATGAGATACTTTACTTAATACTTATTTTCCATTATCCATTGTTTTATTCAAGCCCCCATTTCAAGTCCTTTAATTCTATTATAATCTAATTGAGTATAAAATAGCCTTCCATCAATATGAATCATTCATTTTTATGCATATTAAGATAGTTTCCATTACTTTACATATTAGTATTTGTTTATCTCATTGTAGGCATTGTTCAATTTCCTAGTTGAATAAGGAATATAAGTATGGGTTGTGATACAAAAATGTATTTACTTACATGTAGTGGTTATTAAATGTTAACTATGGATATATTACAAGTCATGTATCACCATGTTGGCCCCCATATTATAATGTCATAGTATTAAACATTTACCAACTTAGGTGTACTAATTGTGTTACTATTATATGAATTAGGGGTTATCAAGAAAAAGTCCCCTTATTGTTATTCAATAATAAAAACTCAATTTGAACTTAACTACTATTAGAATCCCATTATAGTCAAAAGGGTAAACAAAGAAGAATACAACAACATTACTCACTATATGAATCCTAATGTATCCATTAGGTAAATAAAGTCACAAAAGTAAGTATTAAGCTATGTAATGTATCTCACAGTATGATTTCATCATGATACTAGGTGTTTTCACCCAAATGTGTAGGTTAGGTCATTGGTAACATTGAAAGCTCCAGAGGTGGGAGGGTCAATAGAGAAAATCTGATTTTATACAACTTAAAAGACTAGGAACATTAATTGCAACTTTCTTGAAGAATATTGCAATGAAAAGTAAAATAAGTAATCGACAAGTGAAGCAAACACAAAAGACACACTGATGTGTTGTGGTTCAATATTGAAATGTCATGGACCCACCACCTAATTTCTTACAACTAGTGTTTCTCAACTTGTACTATTACCTTTTATGTATAAATATAAATTACATATACCAGTGCCTTTTTTGGATATAGACCAACCTACATCCCAAGAGTAAGTATGAATTTCACCTTCTTTGTGGGATGCAAAAAGACCACCCTATTTTAGAAGATGCAAAACTATGCCTTTGGACATAACTTTCCTATAAGAAGTAACTCCATAAATCTTTTATGCAACCTTTACGTAAGAAGTAGCCCAAAGTACTGAACCAGAACATGAAACAAGAAGAAAGAGAGAAAGTACAACTCAAAATCACAATTTATAGGAACATATAGCACCATTCAACAAGTGATGAGGAACTCTGCATTGGTTTAGGAAAGGCTATATATAGTGTAGAGGACGCTTAAGTTGAGATAAGCCACGGCTAACTCAAAAGCAACATCAAATTTGTAAACTAGAGTACTAAGATACAAAGTGTAACATGTAAAGGAAATTAATTAAGTTGACTGTAGGTGTCCCCATGTCACTCCTATATATAGTAAATATTAATAAAAGTTCTAGATGAGTGTTGAGAGTGTATAGGACGAGCTTAATGCTTATCTGTTAGTTATAGGATAGCTAGTCGGGTTCAATTGGCTAATTGCACACTAATTGAAATTATTCAAGAAAGGCTTTCATTTGAATTATAATTTGAAATTAACTCTTCCTAATCTAATTATAACTTGATGACATTTAGAGCATTCTAAATGACAATTTGACCAACAATCTTCCTAACCCAGGAAGTCCCCCATTATGGAAAACAACTCAATGGATGTTGTAAGAAAAACTAACCATTGATGGTTTTCATATATTCATAACTTGTTCATACATTATTCCTATCAATATACAATTGCAAACGTGCAAGTGATAATTCTGGTCACAACTTGATTGACAAGCATCCAAATACACAATTTATCTACACAAACTTTTCAAAATTTATTTTGTTAAGTTCCTTGATCACCTAAAACACTCAATGCCCACACTGATAACACAAAAGGAAAATATTTGTATCATCGAAATCATTGTGTGGCATATCCAAAAAGACAATAATAATGTTTAGTTTTTCATTCATATATTAATTACATGCTCATTCTAAGTCACTAGGTTATAACTTGCAAGTAATATTGGGTTTCCTTGTGAATAATTTATATTTAATCTTATTTTTTGAATAGATTGTGAGGGTTAGGATGTTCCTTTTTGATATGACAAACTATTTTTCCCATTATAGAGTATTTCATCATCAAAATATTTCTATACAAAACTTACTGCACTTTGTATCCACCCCTTAAAAAGGTTCAAAATAATAAGTCAAACAGAACAATCATAAAGATGTAAAGGTGAAATATCAATCTTTAAGATTGTATTTATTAAGTGGGACCATGATGTAAACTGGTCATACTAATTAACTAGGCTAGTCTTGGCTAATATATTTGGTCCAATGACTATAGTAAGATGCATGTACTCCTTAATTTACAAACACCCAGAGTGCACACCAAACTTCTAGTGATTATATTAGTACAACTTCTCACTTCTTAAGGAGGTAAAATACAACCCTATACATCCAAAGTGGTATTGAGAATAGGTCCTCACCTCTTATTAACTATCAAATCTAGGTATTTTAGGGCTTTGATCTAACTTCCTTCAATTAACTTACTTCATATGGTTTTATGGTTGTTGTGTACTTCCTTCATTTAATTTACTTCATGATACTATTGATAAAATCCTGAAAAACACTAGAGGGGGGGTGAATAGAGTTTTTAAATATTTTAACAATTATTTAACTCAAACAACCACAATTGAAAATGGGAGAAGGAGACAAGTGTTTAGAGTGGTTCCAATCTTAGCAAATACTAAGATTGTCAGTCCACTACCCAGTTGCTTACCCAACCGGGATTTTGAAAGTATCAATTTTATTACCTTCACAAGGATTTACACAAAATACAATACTTTCTTACACCCCTTAAACAGCCTTCACTTGAAATATATGCACCAACCTGAGGTAGCCTTCTTGAAGTAACTCCAAGCTCCCCCTTGAAGTAGCCTTCCTCTTTAGAAGTAACCTCCCGTCACACCAGCCTTCTTGAAGTAGTTCAAGGTCCCCTTCTTCACCAAGAAGATCTTTCAACCTCTCCAATCCACAGCCTCCAACCTAGGAGTAGCAAGGAGAGTACAAACAATAATAGTGAACAAGAAATGAAAAAGGAAATTACAACTTATCCTTTGAAGCACAAGGCTTGATTTGCCTAGATCAAGCGTATAGATCTCCTAACCAATGTGTATGGAATTGTGATTGATGTGGATAGGAGATGCTAGCCTATAGAACACGAAATTTGAGCTGAGAGAAGAAGTAACCAGTTGTCAATATGCTCAATTGCTCACAAACAGATTGCTCAATGTAAATGTATGCTCAAGGATTTCTCAAGTGTGTAATCAAGTAAGTTTAGGTGTCCTAAGGCATGTCCTATTTATAGGAATGTCCTACAAGTGCTTAAGGATGTTCTAGACACTCTCTAGGGGTTTCTAAGTGCTTAACTAGCCGTTAGATATAAGTTAGTTGCTTTAACAACGGCTAGTTAATTAATTCTGCAGTTGCAGTCAGAGACCATCTCAGTCGAGAAATGGTCGACCGAGACACCTACTCGGTCGAAGTTTTGTCGACCGACAGGCTCTCTGGATCAAGTGTTTTGCAACGTTTATCTCCAACTGCCAACTACCTTGTCATCTGTATCTAACGGCTACTTGGGTCTTTCTCGGTCGAGAAGTTTGTCGACCGAGAGTGTCTCGGTCGAGGATTTTGTCGACCGAGATAGACCCTATTTCAATGTTTCAAATGAAGACATTAAGTGTGTGTATGAGTGTGCATATGTGACACTGTTGAAGGGAATGACCTATCTAAATGTGGTGTTTAGCTAGGGAAGATCTAACGCTTGATTTACATGAAGTCTAAGTACTTGTACATTATATATTTGTACAAGTTTACAATTGATTACATTTCATGACATTTACAATCATTCAAGCATATAGATTCCCTAGTGCTTTGTCATCCACCTTATTCCTACAACACTCAAGTAGCACGTTAGATTAACAAGAATGAAATGTTTGTCATTATCAAAATAAAGGGATTTACAGATGTCCATTTAGCCAACAATCTCCCTCTTTTTGAAGATGACAAACATTTCCTAAATATAAAATAAAATAAAATATAGAACATGTGAATTTCATACCTGAAGATTACCATTGTAAATTTCTTCTCTTGTTTATAAAATGTGTGCTTATTATTCCCCATGAAGTATGGAACATGAAATCCAATTCTTTAGGGAATATAGCAACTTTCAATGTTAAGCCAAGAGTTTGTCTATGAAACTCATTGATTGAGTTTTACATTTATATTTATTTCTCCCCCTTTGTCATTTCAAAAAGATATCCGTTTAAGAACAAATAGTATATGAAAAGTATTGCTCCCCCTTAAATAGATATCCTTCTTCAATAGATGGTCAAATTTCGGTCGAACAATTGTCGACCGACATCGGTTCGGTCGAATAATTGTCGACCGGAAGTGTGTCCGATGTAATTTTTATTTGAGGTCTGTCGGTCGAAAGAGATAGGTTGACCGAGATGTTTTCGATCGAAAAATTCGTCGACCGACAGACTTTCTGTGAATGAATTTTTGAGCTGATTTTTAATGTAAATGATAGACTGAATTTGTAGAGCATATATATATTTTCTAAGGGAGTAATATTGTGATTATTTTTACCAATATTTGGACAATTTTGTGATCATAAATTAATTGTTCTTTTGATCACAATTTTTTTATATAGAACATGATATTCAAATAAGAATCGTGCCAAACTTATTTTAGGTCGACTTTGACTACGACCATAGCGCCCCTTGGTCAAGCTTGATTTCAACCTAGAGGCAATTTTGATTGATACTCAATATGAAGATTTCCTTTCGTAATTTTCCTAGAATATTTATATAAGCTTTGTTGTAAATACATAAATATCAAATTCTATTTCTTCTTGTACCCTTGTTTTCATGTAAGATTCTCCAAGAGAATATATATCCTTGAAAGCAATATCTCAAGTTCTCAATTGAGAAATTTTTATCTCATGTGTTGCAAGCCTTAAAGTTCTAAATCACAAATGAATCATTTTGCTTGCCAATGTGTCATCAAGGATCCATGCATACCATAATCATTTTCTATCATCTTTATGAGTTGATTAGTGAAAGCATGTCCATGATGTAATGAACATATAATATCATGAAATACAATGATTATTTATACTAGATGTCATAACACATGATGGTCTTCAATTTGTAAGATCAGTCATTAACAATAATTCGATAGTAATTTGATTAATTGAAAACACATTCAGCAGACTTAGATTTGACAACAGAGACCGGATCGGTCGACCATTTCTCGACCGACTGTCTTTCTCGGTCGACAGATTCTCGACCGAGAGAGGTTTTTTACAATTTCAGAGTAAATCAGAATTGTTTTTGTAGATTTAAAAGAATTATATATTCAAGTTAGATGTTTAAATACTTGAATTCATTTGTTAAGTTGAGATAGACATATAAATATGCAATTTGGTTCCTTGGTCATATCTCAACTTATTTTTGCTCATTTAGTTTGGGGGTTTTGGGACCCAAACTAACACGACATCCTTTTTCTTATAAGGACATGAAAAGGAATAGTGTCCAAGGCACAAACAGTAATGACAACATATAGAATCAACTTCATATCTCCTTCTATGATTTTGTTCTAGGTTGTTCTTGGGTACATATGTATTTGTGCCTTTAGGTACATACATAGATTGGCTCTTTGGCACTTGTGTTCTTCCCCAACTAGGTTTTTGATAAGATTTTCCTTTAGGCTTGTAACCTAGTCCTCTCCTTCCAATTTGATGGTAAGAATTATTTAAGATTTTATCAAGAGTGTCATTATTACTCAAACTACTAACTTTTTGTTGCAGCTTAACAATCTCACCCATTCTCTTATTGATGTCTAACTTTGCTTGATCTAGATTGGATACCAAGGAATCTCTTTCTTTCACAATAATATCATAGTCTAGATGTGTACACAAAATAGGTTGTTTTTTAATATCATTTACTTGAGTTTGCAAATTTAATTTTTCTAGGGAAAGAAGATTGCAATTTGCTTCTACAAATTTTAGCTTAATATCATGATCTTCAATAACCTTTTTGAGATCTTCATTTTCAGATGTGAGAACAAGAAGCTTAGCATGTAACTCATCATTTGCTTTATTAGATTTCTTTAATTTCTTCTTGCACTCAATATATTTATTATGTGTCTCTTCAAGGCTAGCAACTAGCTCTTCTTTAGATAAATCAAAAAGGCTTACCTCTTCTTCTTCTTCTTCACTTATTGTAGCAATAAGACATTCTTTATGCGCATCTTCCTTCTTTGACCTCCATGGACAGTTAAGTGTAGTGTGCCTTGTTCCTAAGCACCAATTGCAACTTGTTGAAGATTGGTCCATGCTTTTCCTTTGCTTGCGGTTGTTAACACCACCACCCTTCATCCTTCAAGACTCGATTAGAGCTCCTTGAAGCCTGCTCTGATACCAATTGAAAAACACTAGAGGGGGGGTGAATAGAGTTTTTAAATATTTTAACAATTATTTAACTCAAACAACCACAATTGAAAATGGAAGAAGGAGACAAGTGTTTATAGTGGTTCCAATCTTAGCAAATACTAAGATTGTCAGTCCACTACCCGGTTCCTTACCCAACTGGGATTTTGAAAGTATCAATTTTATTACCTTCACAAGGATTTACACAAAATACAATACTTTCTTACACCCCTTAAACAGCCTTCACTTGAAGTAGATGTACCAACCCGAGGTAGCCTTCTTGAAGTAACTCCAAGATCCCCCTTGAAGTAGCCTTCCTCTTTAGAAGTAACCTCTCGTTGCACCAGCCTTCTTGAAGTAGTTCAAGGTCCCCTTCTTCACCAAGAAGATCTTTCAACCTCTCCAATCCGCAACCTCCAACCTAGGAGTAGCAAAGAGAGTACAAACAATAATAGTGAACAAGAAAGGAAAAAGGAAATTACAACTTATCCTTTGAAGCACAAGGCTTGATTTGCCTAGATCAAGCGTATAGATCTCCTAACCAATGTGTATGGAATTGTGATTGCTGTGGATAGGAGATGCTAGCCTATAGAACACGAAATTTGAGCTGAGAGAAGAAGTAACCAGTTGTCAATATGCTCAATTGCTCACAAACAGATTGCTCAATGTAAATGTATGCTCAAGGATTTCTCAAGTGTGTAATCAAGTAAGTTTAGGTGTCCTAAGGCATGTCCTATTTATAGGAATGTCCTACAAGTGCTTAAGGACGTTTTAGACACTCTCTAGGGGTTTCTAAGTGCTTAACTAGCCGTTAGATATAAGTTAGTTGCTTTAACAACGGCTAGTTAATTAATTCTGCAGTTGCTGTCAGAGACCATCTCAGTCGAGAAATGGTCGACCGATACACCTACTCGGTCGAAGTTTTGTCGACCGACAGGCTCTCTGGATCAAGTGTTTTGCAACGTTTATCTCCAACTGCCAACTACCTTGTCAACTGTATCTAACGGCTACTTGGGTCTTTCTCGGTCGAGAAGTTTGTCAACCGAGAGTGTCTCGGTCGAGGATTTTGTCGACCGAGATAGACCCTGTTTCAATGTTTCAAATGAAGACATTAAGTGTGTGTATGAGTGTGCATATGTGACACTGTTGAAGGGAATGACCTATCTAAATGTGGTGTTTAGCTAGGGAAGATCTAACGCTTGATTTACATGAAGTCTAAGTACTTGTACAATATATATTTGTACAAGTTTACAATTGATTACATTTCATGACATTTACAATCATTCAAGCATATAGATTCCCTAGTGCTTTGTCATCCACCTTATTCCTGCAACACTCAAGTAGCACGTTAGATTGACAAGAATGAAATGTTTGTCATTATCAAAACAAAGGGATTTACATATGTCCATTTAGCCAACAATCTCCCCCTTTTTGAAGATGACAAACATTTCCTAAATATAAAATAAAATAAAATATAGAACATGTGAATTTCATAGCTAAAGATTACCTTTGTAAATTTCTTCTCTTGTTTATAAAATATGTGCTTATTATTCCCCATGAAGTATGGAACATGAAATCCAATTCTTTAGGGAATATAGCAACTTTCAATGTGAAGCCAAGAGTTTGTCTATGAAACCCATTGATTGAGTTTTACATTTATATTTATTTCTCCCCCTTTGTCATTTCAAAAAGATATCCGTTTAAGAACAAATAGTATATGAAAAGTATTGCTCCCCCTTAAATAGATATCCTTCTTCAATAGATGGTCAATTTTCGGTCGAACAATTGTCGACCGACATCGGCTCGGTCGAATAATTGTCGACCGGAAGTGTGTCCGATGTAATTTTTATTTGAGGTATGTCGGTCGAAAGAGATAGGCTGACCGAGATGTTTTCGGTCGAAAAATTCGTCCACCGACAGACTTTCTATGAATGAATTTTTGAGCTAATTTTTAATGTAAATGATAGACACAATTTGTAGAGCATATATATATTTTCTAAGGGAGTAATATTGTGATTATTTTTACCAATATTTGGACAATTTTGTGATCATAAATTAATTGTTCTTTTGATCACAATTTTTTTATATAGAACATGATATTCAAATAAGTATCATGCTAAACTTATTTTAGGTCGACTTTGACTACGACCATAGCGCCCCTTGGTCAAGCTTGATTTCAACCAAGAGGCAATTTTGAGTGATACTCAATATGAAGATTTCCGTTCGTAATTTTCCTAGAATATTTATATAAGCTTTGTTGTAAATACATAAATATCAAATTCTATTTCTTCTTGTACCCTTGTTTTCATGTAAGATTCTCCAAGAGAATATATATCCTTGAAAGCAATATCTCAAGTTCTCAATTGAGAAATTTTTATCTCATGTGTTGCAAGCCTTAAAGTTCTAAATCACAAATGAATCATTTTGCTTGCCAATGTGTCATCAAGGATCCATGCATACCATAATCATTTTCTATCATCTTTATGAGTTGATTAGTGAAAGCATGTCCATGATGTAATGAACATATAATATCATGAAATACAGTGATTATTTATACTAGATGTCATAACACATGATGGTCTTCAATTTGTAAGATCAGTCATTAACAATAATTCGATAGCAATTTGATTAATTGAAAACACATTCAGCAGACTTAGATTTGACAACAGAGACCGGATCGGTCGACCATTTCTCGACCGACTGTCTTTCTCGGTCGACAGATTCTCAACCGAGAGAGGTTTTGTACTATTTCAGAGTAAATCAGAATTGTTTTTGTAGATTTAAAAGAATTATATATTCAAGTTAGATGTTTAAATACTTGAATTAATTTGTTAAGTTGAGATAGACATATAAATATGCAATTTGGTTCCTTGGTCATATCTCAACTTATTTTTGCTCATTTAGTTTGGGGGTTTTGGGACCCAAACTAACTCGACATCCTTTTTCTTATAAGGACATGAAAAGGAATAGTGTCCAAGGCGCAAACAGTAATGACAACATATAGAATCAACTTCATATCTCCTTTCTATGATTTTGTTCTAGGTTGTTCTTGGGTACATATGTATTTGTGCCTTTAGGTACATACATAGATTGGCTCTTTGGCACTTGTGTTCTTCCCCAACTAGGTTTTTGATAAGATTTTCCTTTAGGCTTGTAACCTAGTCCTCTCCTTCCAATTTGATGGTAAGAATTATTTAACATTTTATCAAGAGTGTCATTATTACTCAAACTACTAACTTTTTGTTGGAGCTTAACAATCTCATCCATTCTCTTATTTATGTCTAACTTTGCTTGATCTAGATTGGATAGCAAGGAATCTCTTTCTTTCACAATAATATCATAGTCTAGATGTGTACACAAAATAGGTTGTTTTTGAAGATCATTTACTTGAGTTTGCAAATTTAATTTTTCTAGGGAAAGAAGATTGCAATTTGCTTCTACAGATTTTAGCTTAATATCATGATCTTCAATAACCTTTTTGAGATCTTCATTTTCAGATGTGAGAGCAAGAAGCTTAGCATGTAACTCATCATTTGCTTTATTAGATTTCTTTAATTTCTTCTTGCACTCAATATATTTATTATGTGTCTCTTCAAGGCAAGCAACTAGCTCTTCTTTAGATAAATCAAAAAGGCTTACCTCTTCTTCTTCTTCTTCTTCACTTATTGTAGCAATAAGACATTCTTTATGCGCATCTTCCTTCTTTGACCTCCATGGACAGTTAAGTGTAGTGTGCCTTGTTCCTAAGCACCAATTGCAACTTGTTGAAGATTGGTCCATGCTTTTCCTTTGCTTGCGGTTGTTAACACCACCACCCTTCATCCTTCAAGACTCGATTAGATCTCCTTGAAGCCTGCTCTGATACCAATTGAAAAACACTAGGGGGGTGAATAGAGTTTTTAAATATTTTAACAATTATTTAACTCAAATGACCACAATTGAAAATGGAAGAAAGAGACAAGTGTTTATAGTGGTTCCAATCTTAGCAAATACTAAGATTGTCAGTCCACTACCCGGTTGCTTACCCAACCAGGATTTTGAAAGTATCAATTTTATTACCTTCACAAGGATTTACACAAAATACAATACTTTCTTACACCCCTTAAACAGCCTTCACTTGAAGTAGATGCACCAACCCGAGGTAGCCTTCTTGAAGTAACTCCAAGCTCCCCCTTGAAGTAGCCTTCCTCTTTAGAAGTAACCTCCCGTTGCACCAGCCTTCTTGAAGTAGTTCAAGGTCCCCTTCTTCACCAAGAAGATCTTTCAACCTCTCCAATCTGTAGCCTCCAACCTAGGAGTAGCAAGGAGAGTACAAACAATAATAGTGAACAAGAAAGGAAAAAGGAAATTACAACTTATCCTTTGAAGCACAAGGCTTGATTTGCCTAGATCAAGCGTATAGATCTCCTAACTAATGTGTATGGAATTGTGATTGATGTGGATAGGAGATGCTAGCCTATAGAACACGAAATTTGAGCTGAGAGAAGAAGTAACCAGTTGTCAATATGCTCAATTTCTCACAAACAGATTGCTCAATGTAAATGTATGCTCAAGGATTTCTCAATTGTGTAATCAAGTAAGTTTAGGTGTCCTAAGGCATGTCCTATTTATAGGAATGTCCTACAAGTGCTTTAGGATGTTCTAGACACTCTGTAGGGGTTTCTAAGTGCTTAACTAGCCGTTAGAAATAAGTTAGTTGCTTTAACAACGGCTAGTTAATTAATTCTGCAGTTGCTGTCAGAGACCATCTCAGTCGAGAAATGGTCGACCGAGACACCTACTCGGTCGAAGTTTTGTCGACCTACAAGCTCTCTGGATCAAGTGTTTTGTAACGTTTATCTCCAACTGCCAACTACCTTGTCAGCTGTATCTAACAGCTACTTGGGTCTTTCTCGGTCGAGAAGTTTGTCGACCGAGAGTGTCTCGGTCGAGGATTTTGTCGACCGAGATAGACCCTGTTTCAAAGTTTCAAATGAAGACATTAAGTGTGTGTATGAGTGTTCATATGTGACACTGTTGAAGGGAATGACCTATCTAAATGTGGTGTTTAGCTAGGGAAGATCTAACGCTTGATTTACATGAAGTCTAAGTACTTGTACATTATATATTTGTACAAGTTTACAATTGATTACATTTCATGACATTTACAATCATTCAAGCATATAGATTCCCTAGTGCTTTGTCATCCACCTTATTCCTGCAACACTCAAGTAGCACGTTAGATTAACAAGAATGAAATGTTTGTCATTATCAAAACAAAGGGATTTACAGATGTCCATTTAGCCAACAATCTCCCCCTTTTTGAAGATGACAAACATTTCCTAAATATAAAATAAAATAAAATATAGAACATGTGAATTTCATAGCTGAAGATTACCTTTGTAAATTTCTTCTCTTGTTTATAAAATGTGTGCTTATTATTGCCCATGAAGTATGGAACATGAAATCCAATTCTTTAGGGAATATAGCAACTTTCAATGTTAAGCCAAGAGTTTGTCTATGAAACTCATTGATTGAGTTTTACATTTATATTTATTTATCCCTCTTTGTCATTTCAAAAAGATATCCGTTTAAGAACAAATAGTATATGAAAAGTATTGCTCCCCCTTAAATAGATATCCTTCTTCAATAGATGGTCAATTTTCGGTCGAACAATTGTTGACCGACATCGGCTCAGTCGAATAATTGTCGATCGGAAGTGTGTCCGATGTAATTTTTATTTGAGGTCTGTCGGTCGAAAGAGATAGGCTGACCAAGATGTTTTCGGTCAAAAAATTCATCGACCGACAGACTTTCTGTGAATGAATTTTTGAGCTAATTTTTAATATAAATGATAGACTGAATTTGTAGAGCATATATATATTTTCTAAGGGAGTAATATTGTGATTATTTTTACCAATATTTGGACAATTTTGTGATCATAAATTAATTGTTCTTTTGATCACAATTTTTTTATATAGAACATGATATTCAAATAAGTATCGTGCCAAACTTATTTTAGGTCGACTTTGACTACGACCATAGCGCCCCTTGGTCAAGCTTGATTTCAACCAAGAGGCAATTTTGAGTGATACTCAATATGAAGATTTCTATTCATAATTTTCCTAGAATATTTATATAAGCTTTGTTGTAAATACATAAATATCAAATTCTATTTATTCTTGTACCCTTGTTTTCATGTAAGATTCTCCAAGAGAATATATATCCTTGAAAGCAATATCTCAAGTTCTCAATTGAGAAATTTTTATCTCATGTGTTGCAAGCCTTAAAGTTCTAAATCACAAATGAATCATTTTGCTTGCCAATGTGTCATCAAGGATCCATGCATACCATAATCATTTTCTATCATCTTTATGAGCTGATTAGTGAAAGCATGTCCATGATGTAATGAACATATAATATCATGAAATACAGTGATTATTTATACTAGATGTCATAACACATGATGGTCTTCAATTTGTAAGATCAGTCATTAACAATAATTCGATAGCAATTTGATTAATTGAAAACACATTCAGCAGACTTAGATTTGACAACAGAGACCGGATCGGTCGACCATTTCTCGACCGACTGTCTTTCTCGGTCGACAGATTCTCGACCGAGAGAGGTTTTGTACTATTTCAGAGTTAATCAGAATTGTTTTTGTAGATTTAAAAGAATTATATATTCAAGTTAGATGTTTAAATACTTGAATTAATTTGTTAAGTTGAGATAGACATATAAATATGCAATTTGGTTCCTTGGTCATATCTCAACTTATTTTTGCTCATTTAGTTTGGGGGTTTTGAGACCCAAACTAACTCGACATCCTTTTTCTTGTAAGGACATGAAAAGGAATAGTGTCCAAGGCACAAACAGTAATGACAACATATAGAATCAACTTCATATCTCCTTCTATGATTTTTTTTCTATGTTGTTCTTGGGTACATATGTATTTGTGCCTTTAGGTACATACATAGATTGGCTCTTTGGCACTTGTGTTCTTCCCCAACTAGGTTTTTGATAAGATTTTCCTTTAGGCTTGTAACCTAGTCCTCTCCTTCCAATTTGATGGTAAGAATTATTTAAGATTTTATCAAGAGTGTCATTATTACTCAAACTACTAACTTTTTGTTGCAGCTTAACCATCTTATACATTCTCTTATTGATGTCTAACTTTGCTTGATCTAGATTGGATAGTAAGGAATCTCTTTCTTTCACAATAATATCATAGTCTAGATGTGTACACAAAATAGGTTGTTTTTGAAGATCATTTACTTGAGTTTGCAAATTTAATTTTTCTAGGAAAAGAAGATTGCAATTTGCTTCTACAGATTTTAGCTTAATATCATGATCTTCAATAACCTTTTTGAGATCTTCATTTTCAGATGTGAGAGCAAGAAGCTTAGCATGTAACTCATCATTTGCTTTATTAGATTTCTTTAATTTCTTCTTGCACT
This sequence comes from Alisma plantago-aquatica, assembly GCA_963693085.1. NCBI lineage: Eukaryota > Viridiplantae > Streptophyta > Magnoliopsida > Alismatales > Alismataceae > Alisma > Alisma plantago-aquatica. Next base: position 1,504,791,833 of record OY856409.1, on the reverse strand, counting down.
CAATATATTTATTATGTGTCTCTTCAAGGCTAGCAACTAGCTCTTCTTTAGATAAATCAAAAAGGCATACCTCTTCTTCTTCTTCTTCTTCTTCACTTATTGTAGCAATAAGACATTCTTTATGCGCATCTTCCTTCTTTGACCTCCATGGACAGTTAAGTGTAGTGTGCCTTGTTCCTAAGCACCAATTGCAACTTGTTGAAGATTGGTCCATGCTTTTCCTTTGCTTGCGGTTGTTAACACCACCATCCTTCATCCTTCAAAACTCGATTAGAGCTCCTTGAAGCCTGCTCTGATACTAATTGAAAAACACTAGAGGGGGGGTGAATAGAATTTTTAAATATTTTAACAATTATTTAACTCAAACAACCACAATTGAAAATGGAAGAAGGAGACAAGTGTTTAAAGTGGTTCCAATCTTAGCAAATACTAAGATTTTCAGTCCACTACCCGGTTTCTTACCCAACCGGGATTTTGAAAGTATCAATTTTATTACCTTCACAAGGATTTACACAAAATACAATACTTTCTTACACCCCTTGAACAGCCTTCACTTGAAGTAGATGCACCAACCCGAGGTAGCCTTCTTGAAGTAACTCCAAGCTCCCCCTTGAAGTAGCCTTCCTCTTTAGAAGTAACCTCCCGTTGCACCAGCCTTCTTGAAGTAGTTCAAGGTCCCCTTCTTCACCAAGAAGATCTTTCAACCTCTCCAATCCGCAGCCTCCAACCTAGGAGTAGCAAGGAGAGTACAAACAATAATAGTGAACAAGAAAGGAAAAAGAAAATTACAACTTATCCTTTGAAGCACAAGGCTTGATTCGCCTAGATCAAGCGTATAGATCTCCTAACCAATGTGTATGGAATTGTGATTGTTGTGGATAAGAGATGCTAGCCTATAGAACATGAAATTTGAGCTGAGAGAAGAAGTAACCAGTTGTCAATATGCTCAATTGCTCACAAACAGATTGCTCAATGTAAATGTATGCTCAAGGATTTCTCAAGTGTGTAATCAAGTAAGTTTAGGTGTCCTAAGGCATGTCCTGTTTATAGGAATGTCCTACAAGTGCTTAAGGACGTTCTAGACACTCTCTAGGGGTTTCTAAGTGCTTAACTAGACGTTAGATATAAGTTAGTTGCTTTAACAACGGCTAGTTAATTAATTCTGCAGTTTCTGTCAGAGACCATCTCGGTCGAGAAATGGTCGACCGAGACACCTACTCGGTCGAAGTTTTGTCGACCGACAGGCTCTCTGGATCAAGTGTTTTGCAACGTTTATCTCCAACTGCCAACTACCTTGTCAGCTATATCTAATGGCTACTTGGGTCTTTCTCGGTCGAGAAGTTTGTCGACCGAGAGTGTCTCGGTCGAGGATTTTGTCGACCGAGATAGACCCTGTTTCAATGTTTCAAATGAAGACATTAAGTGTGTGTATGAGTGTGCATATGTGACACTGTTGAAGGGAATGACCTATCTAAATGTGGTGTTTAGCTAGGGAAGATCTAACGCTTGATTTACATGAAGTCTAAGTACTTCTACATTATATATTTGTACAAGTTTATAATTGATTACATTTCATGACATTTACAATCATTCAAGCATATAGATTCCCTAGTGCTTTGTCATCCACCTTATTCCTGCAACACTCAAGTAGCACGTTAGATTAACAAGAATGAAATGTTTGTCATTATCAAAACAAAGGGATTTACAGATGTCCATTTAGCCAATAATCTCCCCCTTTTTGAAGATGACAAATATTTCCTAAATATAAAATAAAATAAAATATAGAACATGTGAATTTCATACCTGAAGATTACCTTTGTAAATTTCTTCTCTTGTTTATAAAATGTGTGCTTATTATTCCCCATGAACTATGGAACATGAAATCCAATTCTTTAGGGAATATAGCAACTTTCAATGTTAAGCCAAGAGTTTGTCTATGAAACTCATTGATTGTGTTTTACATTTATATTTATTTCTCCCCCTTTGTCATTTCAAAAAGATATCCATTTAAGAACAAATAGTATATGAAAAGTATTGCTCCCCCTTAAATAGATATCCTTCTTCAATAGATGGTCAATTTTCAGTCGAACAATTGTCCAACGACATCGGCTCGGTCTAATAATTGTCGACCGGAAGTGTGTCCGATGTAATTTTTATTTGAGGTATGTCGGTCGAAAGAGATAGGTTGACCGAGATGTTTTCGGTCGAAAATTTCGTCGACCGACAGACTTTCTGGGAATGAATTTTTGAGCTGATTTTTAATGTAAATGATAGACTGGATTTGTAGAGCATATATATATTATCTAAGGGAGTAATATTGTGATTATTTTTACCAATATTTGGACAATTTTGTGATCATAAATTAATTGTTCTTTTGATCACAATTTTTTTATATAGAACATGATATTCAAATAAGTATCGTGTCAAACTTATTTTAGGTCGACTTTGACTACGACCATAGAGCCCCTTGGTCAAGCTTGATTTCAACCAAGAGGCAATTTTGAGTGATACTCAATATGAAGATTTCCGTTCGTAATTTTCCTAGAATATTTATATAAGCTTTGTTGTAAATACATAAATATCAAATTCTATTTCTTCTTGTACCCTTGTTTTCATGTAAGATTCTCCAAGAGAATATATATCCTTGAAAGCAATATCTCAAGTTCTTAATTGAGAAATTTTTATCTCATGTGTTGCAAGCCTTAAAGTTCTAAATCACAAATGAATCATTTTGCTTGCCAATGTGTCATCAAGGATCCATGCATACCATAATCATTTTCCATCATCGTTATGAGTTGATTAGTGAAAGCATGTCCATGATGTAATGAACATATAATATCATGAAATACAGTGATTATTTATACTAGATGTCATAACACGTGATGGTCTTCAATTTGTAAGATCAGTCATTAACAATAATTCGATAGCAATTTGATTAATTGAAAACACATTCAGCAGACTTAGATTTGACAACAGAGACCGGATCGGTCGACCATTTCTCGACCGACTGTCTTTCTCGGTCGACAGATTCTCGACCGAGAGAGGTTCTGTACTATTTCAGAGTAAATCAGAATTGTTTTTGTAGATTTAAAAGAATTATATATTCAAGTTAGATGTTTAAATACTTGAATTAATTTGTTAAGTTGAGATAGACATATAAATAAGCAATTTGGTTCCTTGGTCATATCTCAACTTATTTTTGCTCATTTAGTTTGGGGGTTTTGGGACCCAAACTAACTCGACATCCTTTTTCTTGTAAGGACATGAAAAGGAATAGTGTCCAAGGCGCAAACAGTAATGACAACATATAGAATCAACTTCATATCTCCTTCTATGATTTTATTCTAGGTTGTTCTTGGGTACATATGTATTTGTGCCTTTAGGTACATACATAGATTGGCTCTTTGGCACTTGTGTTCTTCCCCAACTAGGTTTTTGATAAGATTTTCCTTTAGGCTTGTAACCTAGTCCTCTCCTTCCAATTTGATGGTAAGAATTATTTAAGATTTTATCAAGAGTGTCATTATTACTCAAACTACTAACTTTTTGTTGCAGCTTAACAATCTCATCCATTCTCTTATTGATGTCTAACTTTGCTTGATCTAGATTGGATAGCAAGGAATCTCTTTCTTTCACAATAATACCATAGTCTAGATGTGTACACAAAATAGGTTGTTTTTGAAGATCATTTACTTGAGTTTGCAAATTTAATTTTTCTAGGGAAAGAAGATTGCAATTTGCTTCTACAGATTTTAGCTTAATATCATGATCTTCAATAACCTTTTTGAGATCTTCATTTTCAGATGTGATAGCAAGAAGCTTAGCATGTAACTCATCATTTGCTTTATTAGATTTCTTTAATTTCTTCTTGCACTCAATATATTTATTATGTGTCTCTTCAAGGCTAGCAACTAGCTCTTCTTTAGATAAATCAAAAAGGCTTACCTCTTCTTCTTCTTCTTCACTTATTGTAGCAATAAGACATTCTTTATGCGCATCTTCCTTCTTTGACCTCCATGGACAGTTAAGTGTAGTGTGCCTTGTTCCTAAGCACCAATTGCAACTTGTTGAAGATTGGTCCATGCTTTTCCTTTGCTTGCAGTTGTCAACAACACTACCCTTCATCCTTCAAGACTCGATTAGAGCTCCTTGAAGCCTGCTCTGATACCAATTGAAAAATACTAGAGGGGGGTGAATAGAGTTTTTAAATATTTTAACAATTATTTAACTCAAACAACCACAATTGAAAATGGAAGAAGGAGACAAGTGTTTAGAGTGGTTCCAATCTTAGCAAATACTAAGATTGTCAGTCCACTACCCGGTTGCTTACCCAACCGAGATTTTGAAAGTATCAATTTTATTACCTTCACAAGGATTTACACAAAAAACAATACTTTCTTACACCCCTTGAACAGCCTTCTCTTGAAGTACATGCACCAACCCGTGGTAGCCTTCTTGAAGTAACTCCAAGCTCCCCCTTGAAGTAGCCTTCCTATTTAGAAGTAACCTCCCGTTGCACCAGCCTTCTTGAAGTAGTTCAAGGTCCCCTTCTTCACCAAGAAGATCTTTCAACCTCTCCAATCCGCAGCCTCCAACCTAGGAGTAGCAAGGAGAGTACAAACAATAATAGTGAACAAGAAAGGAAAAAGGAAATTACAACTTATCCTTTGAAGCACAAGGCTTGATTTGCCTAGATCAAGCGTATAGATCTCCTAACCAATGTGTATGGAATTGTGATTGCTGTGGATAGGAGATGCTAGCCTATAGAACACGAAATTTGAGCTGAGAGAAGAAGTAACCAGTTGTCAATATGCTCAATTGCTCACAAACAGATTGCTCAATGTAAATGTATGCTCAAGGATTTCTCAAGTGTGTAATCATGTAAGTTTAGGTGTCCTAAGGCATGTCCTATTTATAGGAATGTCCTACAAGTGCTTAAGGACATTCTAGACACTCTCTAGGGGTTTCTAAGTGCTTAACTAGCCGTTAGATATAAGTTAGTTGCTTTAACAACGGCTAGTTAATTAATTCTGCAGTTGCTGTCGGAGACCATCTCGGTCGAGAAATGGTCGACCGAGACACCTACTCGGTCGAAGTTTTGTCGACCGACAGGCTCTCTGGATCAAGTGTTTTGCAACGTTTATCTCCAACTGCCAACTACCTTGTCAGCTGTATCTAACGGCTACTTGGGTCTTTCTCGGTCGAGAAGTTTGTCGACCGAGAGTGTCTCGGTCGAGGATTTCGTCGACCGAGATAGACCATGTTTCAATGTTTCAAATGAAGACAATAAGTGTGTGTATGAGTGTGCATATGTGACACTGTTGAAGGGAATAACCTATCTAAATGTGGTGTTTAGCTAGGGAAGATCTAACGCTTGATTTACATGAAGTCTAAGTACTTGTACATTATATATTTGTACAAGTTTACAATTGATTACATTTCATGACATTTACAATCATTCAAGCATATAGATTCCCTAGTGCTTTGTCATCCACCTTATTCCTGCAACACTCAAGTAGCACGTTAGATTAACAAGAATGAAATGTTTGTCATTATCAATACAAAGGGATTTATAGATGTCCATTTAGCCAACAAATCCTACTTTTTTTCTTTCTTATGTATAATATTATAGTGGAAAGTCGATATTTCATGATGGAAAATTGTATTAGTAAAACATAAATATGGTACCAAAATCAATGTGAGAACCAAGTCACAATTTCCACAATATTAAGAATCCATACTTTACCACTTTATCATGCTCATCATTTTGTTACTCCCAAAAGTCAATTATCATAAAAATAGAAGGGCTATAATGACATCTCACTTATATTATAGGGAAAGGGTATATGATGTCCTATTACATAAATATCATCCACTCAACTCCTAAGGACCTCACCAGGTTCTATTCCTCTTTCCATTTAGCATAGAAGATATAGGTAATTTCTAGATAAGCATCTCGTCTATAATGTTTCTACATAATGCAAGAATATTATAATTATAAGAAGCTAATCAGAAATAAAATTGAAATAGTCAGATTAAATGATTTCCTAATTTTGATACCATACATGTAATGAGTGGGAATCGAGAAAGGAATCATTTACAGATAAATATATTAAGTGTAAGCATCCCACTTGCAAACACACATGAATTTATCTTGGAAGTGAATCTTTTACAATTATTCAATTATTTTATTATGTTCTCAAAAAATGTAAGTATAATTTTGGAATAAAGAATCTAAAGATTATAATTTTTCAAGTTGACAAGACCAAACACCTACATTGGTGGATAAATTAAGGAAAAATATGTAACAAAACTATCCTCAAATGGTTGTAGAGGGAAACTTGACAATCTCAGTTATATATCCATAATCATAGTTTGTTTTGTGCAGGTCCACTAGTAACCATGGTTAATACTTCTAAAGTTTTATTTTCCTAAGGGGTAGGGAACAAAACCCCATTAGATAAGAAAAAAAAAAGGAGACATCGATGATATCTAGAATGTTTATATAAACTGGACAATTAGGAAAAAATAAGGAAAGGAAAAAAAATAATATAATAGGGTTCCCACAAAAATAGATATAAAGATCATTGGAGTGTTTTTGACAAATGAATAAACATAGTAGCATTTTATATTTAGCAACAACATAGCTCATAATTATAGAGAAACATACATAGTAATAAGAAAATAAGAATACAATAAAAAACAAGTTCTAAGACATCACCATCTCAAACCAGTGGGCATTACCACCAAAAACATAAAGAAGAGGCATCACCACTTCAATCTGATGGCATAAGCACTCATGCAATGAGTAAAAGGAATCACCACCAATTTAGTTGGGAACAAGTATCAATACCTCGTCATAAGAACAAATATGTGTGAGTAATGGGAATCACCCCCCAATTAGTTAGGAACATGCATACCCACCTAATTTTCATTATAAGAAAAATTCACACGGTGGACATCACCACCTATAGTCATCATGATCAAACATGCACATTGATATAGAGATAATATTAAATCTAGTATTAATCATCGTAATAAAATCCAATTTAGCTCAATCAACAACAATGGATGCCATTAGATGCATCTCACAAATAATATGGAACTTGAAATAATGTTAATAAACAATGACAATTGGGGATCCATTTTGAATGGATAAATTAGCATTTCCATTAAAAAAATGGATCAATAATGTACTTTTAATACATATCGAGGGGAAAAAGTGAATACACAATAAAAGAGTTCAACTTGCAATGATATTAGTTCTAATAAAAATATTAGGATCAAGATAGGTCAAGAAGATTTATAAAGGGAAATTTCAACTAGATATATTTGAATTCAGTTGATGGAAATGATAAGGATTCATATTCCAATATGAATCATAAAAGAGATGCATCAAACATGAGATATGGTATAACATGGATATAGTCAAACCCTAGGTACGAACCATTGCCTCTAATCAACTATTATGCATGTATATAACTGTAGTTTTAATTTATTGGTACACTCACCAACCATAAAAATACACTTTTTATTAATATTGAGATATGGTTTCAAGCATATAACATTATCTAGGTATTTTCTTAAACAATGTTAGAACATATTTTTATTTTTCTGATGTGCCATCAAGTTATCATGAATTTTATAAAACATGGTCAAACAAAAATAGAGAACAATATGTGGCAACCCATAAATGCCTATGTAAACATGGAGCAGAACTACCAAGATACCTAGGGATATTGTCATCTATTTATTAGAGAAGTGGGGGTAATATGGTAAACTTATGCCCTATTAACTAAACATAGTTGGATCATCCAAAAATGAGTGATAACCAAAAATTTCCATATGACTGTGACAAGTTCGATTTACAAAAGGGTGTAAAATATGTACTTTGACACCTAATTTTCTCATTAGAGTAGGATGACTAAGAGAAAACATGATGATTGAATCTTCAAAGTATATAGAAATGTGTATGAAAACACGAGGGAAGTCAACTTCAAAATCGGGTGAGGGATATGAAGGATGACTTTTTCATTGTTATAAATAAAAAACAAAAATAAAATCTTAACCATCCTATATTTTGTAAAAGAGTATAAAAATGGAAACTATAGAACATGCCAAAGTTATTCATATGTTATTATAGGTTAGTTAGTTGAACTTCTTGAACACCAATTATATTGGGTGATGGAGCCCTAGTTTGGATATCCATCTTATGCCATTTCCCCCTTATTCTAAGTAAGATGTGTACAGTGCATATTACTTCCAACAAATATTATTTCATGCCAAATGTGCTTATGATTTCTCTTGAACTTTTTTAAAAGTACTTTGACACTTATTGATGGAAGGGAGAGAAGGAAGAATCTAGAACTTCCCTAGCTATGGAGGAGCCTAAAAGAGACATTAAGATACCCCAACCAACAGCCAAGTGACCAAGGAACGAGTTGAATCAAGGAGCACCATGGAAGGACACTTAGAAGATTAAAGTACAATCCAAAGCCCATAAAATGGCCATGTTACTTGGCCACTTCCATGATACTAGCACAAAAATAGCAAACTTGATCGAGTTCAAAGCATACCTTAAGGCACCCTGTCACCTAGACAGTTCTCACAACCACAATCATGGTGCCAAACTTCCAACATGCATATGATCACGCCAACAAACCTCTACCTCTCCTACCTCCTCCACCTTGGTCGTGGCACCTGCCAAAATCATTCTACCCTTGAGACATCATGACCATGGTGCCCACAAAGGCTGTTATATCCTACTTCATTCCACCCAAAATTTATCTATTATTTTTATCTTCGCACCATGAATGTTCCCATCAACCACTTCTATTCTTACTCTCTCCCACCTCGACCCTTTTACCCACCTAACCCCATTGGTTCCCACATATCATTCTACCATTTTATCCCTAATAGATAGACCTCCTAGGCCACTATGTATACACCAGTGGTGGATGGGAGTCTAGTGTTGGTTGCTATAAGACTCCATAGCCACAACCCACTCCTCTGTACCCATTCTGTTTCATTTCCTTCCACCTTCCACCCTAAAATCTTAGTTTTCTATGGTTTTGTGCACATCTCTTTCATTTTTATGCCATCCCACACCTCTGTAGGGGGAGGAATCCCTTGGAGATGCTAGAGGTGAGTAGTAGAGATCCTTCATCCACACCATTTGGATTTTCTACCCTCTTTTCCCTCCTCTTTTTTTGTTTCTTTGATTATGAATATCTAGGATCCTATGTGCGTTGTTTGGGGCAATAATATGTAACTATAATACCATGTTGGGAAATATTTATCCATTAAACTATAAATTCATTTAATAATTCTATAAAATTCCCATTCTCTTTCCCTACCTTTGATATGATGTTTGAGATATGGAACCACCTAATGAATAGGCAAATGGGTGATTTTTTCTGAGCTTAAAACCCCTAAGTTCGCTAGTGGAACCTTGTCTTGGTTTCCCCATCCACTTTGTCCCTCAATTTCCCTAGACCTAGATGAGACATCTGAGTGACTATATGTTCTCTTCCATATACACAACAAAATTTCTTGCATAGTGGTTAGACGGTGGGAGGTGAAACACCCTTCCTCTATACTCTACACCATTCCTTACCCCTGATTGTGTATTAGGAGACGTTCATCTTGAACCTAGACTTGGATAATCTAGATCTTTTCCTACCTAAGCATTAGTCAATAGAACCTCCTAAGGTAGATGGTGGGTGATAGTACTATTTCCCCTATACACTACCATGCTAACCATGGCCCATTAATTGAATAGGATGCATGTGATGTGTGATTTATTGAACATTAAAATTCACCTAGGGAAAAGTCCCTAGATTTTCACCTAAATTATGTATAATAATCACCACCCACATGTAGATAGATCTTATCATAGTATAGTATTAGGATTGAACCCAAAGGGCAACATATTTTTAATGTAATCTAGTAAACATACTCAGACAAGAACTAGTTCCAACATAAATTTGGATTGATTGTTTAAACTAAGTTGTAAATAACAAAAAGGCTGAACCAAACTCTATATTTCTCTATGAATGGAAACACTCGAGTGAGCTGGTTTCACCAGCACTAAGTATTTTTAAATATCACACTACATCTAAACATGCATGAACATGTTACATCAAGGCCATGTAAATCCATCTTTTAGAGTTGATATTAAAAATAGAAAGATATTTCTCCAAGCTTGCCAATATATTACCTTGAGATCATGCTTCTATCACCCCAGGAAAAACTTGTCTAAAATATTCATCAAGGTTAAACCATAATATAATTGTTATCCTTGGTCTTAGATTTGAAGTTCTCTACACCCTAGTCCAGATAAGCATGTATATGTTGACTCAAGGTCAATTAGGTCAATGTTGACTCACGTCTAAATTGACTAAACCCTTGTTTTGATGATGACTAACCATTCCACATATTGGTGTCTAATGCTTCTACATTGAGTGATTTCAGATTAGGTTTAGACACATTCCAAATGCCCTAACTTGCGCAGATCAAATTGGAGAAAAGACAAGTCAAAATAGCTACAAGTGTGCAATTTGGGATCTCTATGTAAATGACCTTAGAATTGCTTTGTAACCACTTGTAATGATTGTATGACTTGTAATTAAGCTTAGAAAAATTATTGGGACACAAAAATCCATCATTTGTATAGTCAAACGAAAATTCCAAAATACCCATAACAGGGATTTTGTCGGCCGAATTCCAAACTCGGCCGATCCATATATTCTGGAATTTTTGTTGCAATCGGCCGAGTTACAAACTCAGCCGATTCCCGTTTGGTCAAGTTTCTAGCTAGGAAACTCGGCCGATCTACTGATCGGTCCAAGATGAAAGTCGACCGATCGGCCGAGTTTCTCCAAAGGAACTCGGCCGACAGTCTAGCTTTCAGCCTTGTCTTTTAGTGGTTCGGCCGAATTGCCTTTATAGAAACTCGGCCGATCAGACTGTACTGGAATGTAGAAAAAGCAAATCCAACCATTGGAGACTTTGTTGGGACCCAAAATAGATCTGTTGCAACTTGTAAAACGGCTATTTTTCGTTCCTAAGTGTTCCCAAAGGCTAAGAGGCATCCCCAGCTATAAATAGGACCCCTTGGGCTTCATTCCAAGGTTGAGCATTCATTGCAAACTCTTTGTGAGGTTCCTATTCTATAGTTGAGTGCTTCCTACAGCCTCCTCTCTCTCTCTAAGCTTAATCACTTGCTACATCCATTAGAGTGAGTAGGAAATCTGTAAGAGAGCTAGTCCCATTTGTATATCTTGTGAAGCTCTCACTTCCACAACCTCCCCATCTCTCCATTTCAATCATGAAGATGAAGGTTCTCTCTCTTGTCCAAGAGAGGTGAAGAAGAACAAGGGAAGGAGTCCCTTGGTGAAGATCAAGGCCGAAGACTTGGAGCTAGAGTGGGTAAGCCCTTGGAGAAGGCAGAAGACTCAAGCTCAAGTGGGTAAGTCCTTGGTGGAAAGCTTCTCCGAGTGAAGGTGAAGTCAAAGGCGGAAGATCCAAGAAGAGTGGGTAATTCCTACAAGGCCGAAGACTTGTGCAAGAGTGGGTAAGTCCTTGGAGAAGGTCGAAGACTCTTGCAAAGTGGGTAAGTCCGTTGTAAGGTTGAAGACTCTTTGTATTGGATAGGTAAGTCCTTTGTTGGTCATGTATTGTAAGTCTTATAATTGAATATAAGAGTGCAATTGGTTGAAGTCCTAGAGGTTGACCTCTCTAGGCAAGTGGACTGACACACTTCTAGTTTGAAGTGTGGAACCACTCTAAATAGCTTGTCTTATTTGGTGCATGTTCAATCTCTCTTATCCTTGCTATGCATGATTTAGTTGCACTCAAATTACCTATTTAGCAACCTTATCTTGTCATATATTTTGAAGGTTTAATGAGTTTTGTTTAAGTGCTTTCAGCTCTATTCACCCCCCCCCCTTCTAGAGCATCTAATCACCCATCTAGGATCCAACAGTATACATGTCATACAAACACATAAATAAGAAATGAACTATGGATACAAAATGTAATAGAGTTCACCCAAGTTTAGGTGCAAATAATTTGTAGATGTTGGTAGTGTGCTACTCCTTGTACCATAGTAAGGGTACTACTCTCTCCTAATGGAAGATAAAAGATAAACAATGTATATAGAACAAAATACCTCACAAAAGCAAATGGATGAGCTGTCGTGATGTAAAAATGATTGCTTATTACTTAGGTATGTCTTGAGAGGAGCAGAGGTCAATTGAGATGTTGAATGGATGATTGATTGAGATATCTCTTTAGAGCTATATTGAGATGACGGAGTGACACATGTTGATTGAGTTCACTCTTTCAAGGGTGGTCGATTGAGTTGCATATGGTAGAGGTTGATTAATCTATCTCTTTTGAGGTTGATCAGCCGAGCCTTGCACGTAGGTCGATACCTTTTTGAAGGGAAGTCAATTGAGTTGTGGAGTTGTGAAGGTTGATTGATCTCACTCTGTCGAGATGGATCACTCAATGTGGGGCATTGGTCGATTGATCTATCTCCTTTGAGGTTGACCAATCAAGCTTTATAATGGATGGATGTGGGGTGGAGTGTGGACCGAATTTTGTAGACTCTTTGTATCTGTATATGATTTTATATGGAGAAAATGACCTTATTTTCATAGGGAGTAGAGAGGAGGCCAACAACCTCCCAAGGAATGCAACGAGTCACCTGTAGTGAATGCATTGGTGGTGGGTTGACAAGGGGTCATGTGCTCTGGTTGGGGCATGAAGGTTGATCAGTTGAAGTTGATTGATGTAACTCGATTGGTGTAAATTGATTTTCAGATGGTTGATCACCAACTGATTGACCAGTGAACGTCAATCATCAATGATCAATAAGTGGAGGCCAATCCTCAGGTCGATAGGTGGCTTGCTAATAGGGTTGTAGGTAGCTTTCTAATAGGGTGAGTGATTGGTGGACCTTGATTTGATGTAGCTCAATTAGAAGATCCTAATAGTAGGACATCCTTCAATGGAGCTCTATTATTGGAGGTCAGTCAATAGAGGTCAATCAGCAGAGCTTGATTGGGCGATCGATCATTGAATGGTCGATTGAAGTGCTCGATCAATGGATATTGATTATGTGGCTTGATTGGTTGAGTCAATAAACAAAGCTAGATTAAGTGGAGCTTGATCAATGGAGTCTGATTTGTTGAGCTCGATAGGTGGTCATCAAAGATATAAATCAAGTGGTTGATCATGTTGTTGGATAAAGAACTTCATCCAAAAATTTAGATCAATTTGCCTTTTGAACATTCTCAAAATCTATTTTGGGCTAGGATGCAACCCCACACCGTGCGAGAGCCCCCCCCCCCCGACTCCCACCTACTAGAGGGTAGTAGCACCCCCTAGCTTGTTCTAGTTTGGAGAGTTAAAAATCCAAACCTACAAAGGAAGTTTATGAAAGTATAAAAATGCTAACAAAATAGCATAAAATATAAACAAAACAAAACACAACAAATATATCTATAAGGTAAAGTGAGAACTCTAAATGTAAAGCTAGACTAGAAATTCCACTAAAAATATGATGAAAATGCATTCATAAATATCATCTACATTAACCCTTGTTGTTTGGTTTAGTAGATAACTATTTTATGTATGTGCATGAATAAGACCCTCTAGATGGTTGATTAGTACATACCCCCCAAACATCCCACTACACTATCTACTTGCTTAAAACCTAGTTTTCTCTTTTTCTACTTAATTGCATCTATTAACTTAGATTATGTGCCTTGTTCATGCTAATTATGTCTTGTTAGAGTAAGTAGTTCTTGATTAGTTTCTTATGATAGGTTGTTCTACTTATTTTCCTAGTGTAGTTCTTGCTTGTCTCCTAAGTTCAATTTCTAGCTTCATTTAGTTAACTTTTCTCTTTTGCTCTCTGCCTCTTGTTAGGAATTAGTATAAATTAGTTTAATTTATCTACTAGTTTATTTAGTTAGCATTAATTTATTAGGGTTTAATTAGGTTTGGTTCTTGTCTCCCTTCTTTGTTTTCTCGTTCACCCTTATTGTAATTAGATCCTAAATCCTAAAAACTATATATCTAGAAACACAAAGAAACGACCCTAGCTAATTTGTCCTACTTCAATCCTCGTGGATCGATCCCTAACTTGAATTCTCTCTATGCACTTATATGAACCCCTTACACTTGTGGGATAGTGTTTTTGTGTTAAGATTATGTCTATTAATATTCTTACAAATATATTTGTTATCCTAGTTTGCCCTAGGAGCATCGAGCTTTTGGTTTCATTGCCAGAGAGTGGATTTTAGGACCTAGAAAGTTGTTTCTTTTTTACTTTTTCTAGTAGTCCCCATCCTTGCTATTCTTTATTATCTGTTTCAATTTTGTAAATGTAATTTCTAACTTACTTATATTTTCTTGTTTGTGTCTTTTGTAGGTGACAATGCATGTTTAGGCACCACTCTTTGTCTATTGATTATTTCTTTGAGGATACAAAGATAGGGAGAAGAAGGAAAAAGAACCAACACATCAATCAATCAAAAGAGAAAGCAATGGTGAGTTGTGATGGAGAAGAGATACCATTGGAGACTCGACCATTGAACCCTCATCAAGTCCCCTCCATGATTATTTCACACTAGGAAATTGAACATCCTTAACTGCTACAAGAGTCGAGAAATTTATAGGCTAAGTATTATCTATTTAATTAGCTAACCCTTGTGGAAATTCTTCCCAAGTTCTATGTATTAGAGAAGGAGAAACCCATAAGAATATTCACTTCTTTGAGACACACTCTACCTTCCACACTCTTACCTCTAGACTCTTTCCATTCTCATTGAAGGATAATGCCAAAGAATGGTATTCACAAAGACTTAGTAGATGACAACTAAAGAAAATTTATTTCCCAAAGAAGTTTTATACAATAGTAAAGATTACCAAAATCAAAAGGTATATCACCTACTTTAGTTAAATGGGACATGAAAAATTTCATGAGATCTGGAAAAGGTTACAATAGCTTATAATGTTTTTCATCACCATGAGGTACCATTGTTGCAACTAGTACAATCCTTCTACTCCTAATTGCCTCAAATGGGGAAAATGGTGGTAAACTCATCGTATCGTGGTAAATTTATGTCAAAGCCTCCTTAAGAGTCATCACCTCTCTTTGGGAATTTGCTGAAGAGTACAAGACATAAGGCCTCAAGTGCTAAAATGGATTATGATAAAAACATTAATACTTATGCATCTAATCTACAACCTCCATCTTCAAGTGAAGCCAACCAACAAAGGATGAAGACCCTTGCAGATATTATGAACTTGATGATGAGTCAAGTGGAAGAAAATCAACCCACTCTCTACAATCTATTTATGCCCTTGAAGAAGATCAAAGCTACATAATCTTATGGGAACCTGAACAACCATGGTCCCATGTCCAACTATTATACACTCTAATGGAGGAAGATCACCCAAATTGTTCATGGATAATACAAGGGAATGATGTGCAAGAGAAGCCAATTACAAATCAAGTCCAAATATATAATTTAAAATTTGAGAGTGAAGTTCTCGACAGTTCGAGAAATATGGATGAGTTTAAGAAAGATGTATCCACCCATGGAAAAATCATGGAAATTATTAGATGAAGGTTAGATCAGATATCCCTGACACTTGCTCTCCGAGAGGAGGGGAAAATTTCTTCCCAAACTCTTGTAAATACAAACATTGCAAGTGGACAAGTAGTGGACCCTCAAGGTCCCTATGTTCCACCACCTATTCAAGTGCAACATGCCCAATAGTACCAAGGTCCCCCACAACCAACATGCTCCTCCATCACAAAAATCCCAATTCAATTATTAATGTCCTCCTCCACCTCAACAATAACCACAACATCCTTACCTACCTCCACCAACACCTCAATGAAATCAACCACCACAAGAACTATACATCCTCCATCTCCCATCCCACCAGCAACAACACATAACAACATTACCACAAACATCACCAAAAACATCACAAGTCCCCCTCCTTCCCGTGAGAAAGTATATTTAGTGACCGTCTAGAGGAGTGGAAAGGTGCTTGAATAGCCAAAAATGGGTGTGAAGCAAGTTGATCAAGGTTGTGTTGTTGCTCCATAGTCAGAAAGGTCTTTGATGATAATATCAGTACCAAGCATTCTACTTTCCCACCATTTTTGTAGTTTGTGATACCAAGTGTGCAACCTTTTTAATAATGTCATGTCACGTTCACCACATGTTGTGATAGTCCAAAATCCTCCTAGTGATTCATGTAAAAGACAATTGAAGTGAGCCCTTATTCCCAAATGATATGGAAGAGCCCTCCCTTAAAAGGAGGAAGAAGGACAATGTGGACATTCTTGAAAATTTTAGAAAAGTGAAGGTCAACATCCCATTACTTCATGCCATCAAGAAAATTATAGCCCGTGAAAGATTCTTTAGAGGATGTGTGTACCTTTAAAAGAAAGATAAAAGGAAGGTTACAAAAAAGAATCAAGTTTATAGAGAAAGTGAGATCCATACTAGAACACTCTTTCCCCCAAAAAATAAAAGACCTCAGAACCCCTCTTGTTGCTTGCCACATTGGTGGTCACCTTATTGAGCGCTTACTACTTGATCTAGGATTTAGTGTCAACCTCATGTCTTACAATATGTATATAGAATTGGAGTTAGGCAAGATGAAGCCAGCCATTTGCACTCTACAAATGGTTGACAAAATCCATCAAGGTGCTAAGGGGAAGGGTCAATGACATATTGGTAGTGCTTTACAGGGAGATACGAGATATGTTCTTGAAGAACTTTATCATTTTTGACATGGAGAGAGAGGATGATAGGATATCTATTATCTTAGGAAGGTCATTCTTATATACATGCAACACCGACATTGGGGTGTGTATGGGTTCCTTGACAATCTGATTTTTGAACAAGAGGAAATAGATCAACATGTTTACTATCATAGAACAACAGGACTTTGATTAATGATGACTGTTACTTTGAGATCTCGTATGATCATATGAAAGAGAGGAGCACTTAAGAAAAAAAAATTGAGGGCTCACAAAACACTTGGAATTAGAACCATGTGTAGAAGGCATTTGAGAGAACCATATATTATGAAGGAGGAAATGCTAAGTTTGAGCATGATTTTTGATGAAAGAATCCCAATCTAATTGAAGGCACTATGAAATGCTTGTGGGAGAAGATCCACCTTAATTTGAGAATCTTTTTACTCAAATCCCATTTTGTTATAGTATTTGTATACTTTCCAAGAAACACACACACCATACTTGATAGTTTTGTTGTTTGTGATTCATTTTAGAAGAGGAACATAGATGAGAGCACGGTACATGGTGTGGACATTCCAAAAACAAGACTAGAAGTTGAGAAAAGAAGAAGGGATCTAAATGAAAAGGTTATAGGAAAGCAACCACCATGTTAATTCCATCCACCATGATCGTGGTGCGAGTCATCCAAATGGCAGTTCTTCCAAAAACATCCGTGTTGGATCTGTCTGACCACTTTAATGCCACATAGATCTCCCACCTCTTGAGGATTATACACCCAAGAGTCATGATCATTACCCTATCATTCCAAGCTTCTAATTCATTCTAAGGACAACATGGTTTAAAAGTTTGGGGTTGTAGGGAGGTAAGCTATTTTTTTGCTTCATGTCATTTGTTCTGATTTTTTCCTGAGATGATCAAATATTTTGACTAACAAGTAAAAATTTCCTGCTAGACTTGCTTGTTACACCTTCCACACTTGCATGTCATGTAATTTGTTTCCTTAAATTTGTTTTGTATTTTTTTCAAACTTTTTGCCATGCCATCCACCCACCTTGAATTGTGTGTAGGTTTCGATAATCTCTTGTTAATAATTTGTTAAACATTTTCCTCATGTCATTTCTTTCGTTATAGCTTGGATATTGTTGAGAATAGCAAAATGTGAAACCATTTTGCCAAAATTTGCCCAAAATTGAAATATTTTGTTCTAAAAGCTTGTTCAGTCTTAATATGTACCTTTTTTTATTGAAAAACTTGAACTAAATGACCAGTGATAGTTTCACTCCTTGTAGAACTTGATTGTTAATAAATCATTTCAAATATTGAATTTATACATGTTTTCCACCTCTCATGTAAATTGTTGGACTAGTTGGTTAAATTGAACTTGAGGCAAGCCATATATGTTTAGGGTAATTTAAGTCTATTGAAGAGTATGTTGTTTACCACAATTTCTCATTCATCATGGTCTTTTTGAATGCATACAAAATATGATTGGAATAGTCAATATGCAACATGTCTTATGTGAAAATACGCATCATGTGACACCTTTATCTATCCACCTTCTTCCATCTCTTCCTCTACCTCATGAAAATATGCAAAAAGCACAAAAAGAGTAAGCCTTGGCCACTATCCAAAATGTTGGGGTGACCAACACTTACTCCCCTCTGCTTCCCTCCTACCACCATATGCAGTAAATACACCAAGGGTAAATAAAAAGAAATTAAAAGGTACTCCTATGTAATAGCACCTAAATAAATAAAAAGAGTTTGGTCCTATGAAAAGCACTCCAATATTCTTCCACAACCCCCTTATTTGCATACCCATTGAGATATGAAACATATAACCTAGATCATTTTACCCTCATACATAGCTACATTGGTCATCTTTAGAGAATTTCCATATAAAAGAAAATGCATTCAAGTGAAACAACATCCATAACTGTTATAACAAACTCCAAAGTTGAAACAATTTACCTAGAGCTTTGTGAACACTATATCATTTGAAAAAGTATTAGTGCTCTATATGGAAAGGCTATGTTCTTTGTGCCTCATTTGCAATTTGAAATGTATCAAGAGGAGAAGTGGATCATATGTATGAATTCATGTTTGAACTTAATAATCTTCAATATGAGTGAATTTGTCATTTCATTTATGAATTGAATGAAAAGAGCAATGTAATTCAAGAATAATTGAGGACAAGTATGTTTTAAGCTTGAGGTAGTCATGGATCCCTAGTTCGGGTCATCCTCCTATGCCATTTTTTGTCTGTTATTATAAATAAGATATGTATAATGCATGTTATCTCCCAATACATATCATTTCATGTTAAATGCACTTATAATTTCTTTTTCATGTTTTATAGATACTTTGGCATTTATTGATGGACGGGACAAAATAAGGAGGAATCTAGGGCTTACCCACCCATGGAGGAGCCTAAATGAGACCTAAAGCTACACCAACCTACCCCAAATTGACCAACGAACACATTGAATCAAGGAGAACAATGGAAGAAGGCTTAGAAGATCAGAGTGCAAGACAATGCCCTCAAAATAGTCATGCTACTTGGCCACGGCCGTGTTAGTAGCATGAAAATCACAGACTTGATCCAGTTCAAAGCATACCCTAGGACACCCATCCACCATGGTGATTCACATAACCACATCCGTGCAATATGACTGTGCCAACAAACCTATATGACCCTATCCTACCTCCTCCACCATGGTCATTGCACCTCCACTGTCGTTCTACCTTCAATAAACTACGATGATGGTTCCCACCACTGGCGTGCTACCATAATTCATTCCATGGAAAATTTATCTAACATTTTTATCTTCACATCATGACTATTCCCATCCACTATGGATGTTCTTACTCTCACCCACCATGAATGTGTCATTTGACTAACCTAACCCTACTACCTCCCACATATCATTTCACCACATTATCCCCACTGAATCCTAGACCCCCTAGGCCACTATATATGCACTAGTGGTGGTAGAGAGCCTAATTTTATCCGATCTAAGACTTCACATTCAAAACCCCTACCCATTCCACTTCATTTCCTTCAACCCTTAACCCAAAATCCTAGTTTTATAGGAGGGCATATCTTATCCATTTTTCATGCCATACCATGCCTTCGTAGTAGGAGGAAGTCCTTAAAGTTTCTGAAGGTGAAGAGTGGAGCTCCTTCTTCCACATCGTATGGACTTTATGTCCTCTTTTCCCTTTTCTTTTGCAATTTATTTTACTATGACTAGCTTGGATCCTTTAAGGACTCTTTGGGGCCAATAATATGTAACTATGATACCTTGTTGGGAAATATTTGTGAATCAACTATGATTTAGTTTCCTAATGCTATATTGTTTCTAGTTCTTTCACTCAATATCCTCACTATGATTGTTTAAGTTATGGAACCACCTAAGGAAAATGGAAAATATGTAGTTTTGGGCTTTTTGTTAAGAAACCCCTAAGCTTCCGTAGATAAATTCTTTCCCTCCACTTTGACTCTCCATTTTCCTAGCCCTAAGTGAGAGATCTAAGTGACTAGATGTGATCTTCCATATACATTTAGACAAATTTATTACGTAGGTGTTAGATTGAGTTAGTGTGAGGTAAAACACCCTTCCTCTATACTCTACACCATTATGTATCCCTAAGTGTACTAGGAGAAGTTCATATAGAACCTATACAATGTAAGGTTAGATGGGTGGTTGACAGGGACTAGTTCCCCTATACACTACCATGCCATCCATGGCCCACTAATAGAATACGATGCTTGCTCTACAATAGTCCTTGTTTGGTTTAGTAGCTAATTCTTGGATTTTTGTGCATGAATAGGACCCTCTACACTATTTATTAGTACATATCCCACCAAAAAATCCCACAAATCTATCTACTTTCTTAAACTCTAGTTTGCTTCTTTATATTTCATTGTCTTTTTTCACTTAGCTTCTTGGCCTTGCCCATGCTAATTAGTTCATGTTAGACTAAGTAGTTCTTGCTTAGTTTCTTCTATTAGTATGCATACTAATTTCCTAATTTAGTTTTTTCTTGTCTCCTTAGTTCTTTTTTTTTAAAATTGGCGATTCATTCATCCCGTCGCCTGGGTTCGAACTCACGACCTCTCGATCTTACATCATCACTTTTACCATTGGGGTGCCAATTCACTGGCTCCTTAGTTCAATTTCTAGCTTAGCTTAGTTTATTTCTCTCTTTTTTTTTCTCTCTCTCCCTTGCTTGTTACTGAGTAGTCTAACTTAGTTGAATTGTTCTTCTAGTTTTTTAGTTATCATTCATTGAGTAAGGTTAACTTAGGTTTGGATCTTGGCTTCCTTCTTTGTTTGATTATTCACCATTAGTGTAATCAAAGACCGAATCAAACCCTTAAATCCCTAACTCCTTGCTCTAGAAACTTAAAGAAACAACCGTAGCTAGGCTATCCTACATCAATCTTCGTGGATTGAACCCTGACTTGCATTCTCTCTATGATACAATATGAACCACGTGCACTAGTGGGATAACATTTTGTGTGTTCATACAAATCTATTTGTTATCCTGGTGTGCTTTAAACACATCACTAGTATTAGAACATGTAATTTCCTTTCCTATTTTATTAAGAGACCAAACAAGGTCCAAACATGATAAAATTGACCTCTCAAATAATTTAGATGTGCATAATATGATATTCCTTTACTTATCTCTTTTAAGATTATTTATTCGGTTATCAACAATTTAGGATTCATTAGTATTGTTACGATAACTATTATCCTAACTTATATCTTTCTCCATAGTCCAACGATTTGGCTAGGTTTTTGGATTATTGTAACACGTAGTACTTTCATTGAAACTATTTGAAATTTACTTTCTTAATACATATTTGTCACTATTTCCATTTTTTCAAATTCCCTTTTGAATTCATTTAATGCTATTCCATTCCAATTAAGGTTACATTGGTCTTCCACTAATATGCATTATGCCTATTTATGCCTATGAAGTTCTTTTTTGTCATTATTAAATTTTTTTGATATGTTAATATTTCTTTAGGCAATCATCTTATATACAAGTTGAATAAAGAGTACTAATGAGGGCAGTGACAGGTAAATGTGTTTAATTCCATGTTTTGGATATTACATGATACCTATAGTTGTATAGCATGCCATATCCCATCATATTTGTCACAAATTATTATTTTTTTGTTTACTAGATCATTGGAAAAAGATACACAACACCCATTATGTACCCACTTTAACATCAAAAAGGCACATACAAACTACACAATGCATCTTTTATTTAGAAAAAATATGTGTTTAGCACTAGGCCAATACAAAAATAGCACACACTAGTACACCAATAATTTACCACCAATGACTATCATATAATTTGTATTGAGTTTTTTGCCTATTACAAATATATTTTTTACGGTACTGGAAATATACACACCTAGTAGAAGAAATGTGCACACCCTATACAAAAAACTACTAAGAGTTAATGATTATTATATATACATTATTTGATTATAATAGATATGTTTTCATATTACACAAAATGTACGTGCCAAATACAAGAAATTTACATGCTCAATATAAGAGATGAAGACACCATAATGAAAAATACTAGAGAGTTTATGAAGATTATAAAGATGTTAGTTATGTTTATTTTAGAATTTGTTTTCTGGGTGTGTGTATCACTACATCTACTAACTTAAGTGCATTAAATGTGTTACATTTTGTGAGTATGGGTTTATCATACAAAAGCCTCATTATCATTATTCAAAAATATAAACATTATTTGTCCTAAACCCTATTAAAATCTAATAATAGTCAAGGGATACACTAAACATTCATGCAACCTAAAGTCCTCACTATATTAATTTTTATGTATGCACTCAGTCACATGAGATGATTAAGGACGTCAAGGTATATACTTTGATAAGTTAATGTGTCTCATAACTTGAGTTCAACATAAAACTAGGTGTTGTCACATATAATTATATGCTAGGCCAAATCTAAGTTTAGATTTGCATTGGATATTCATTATCAACTTATTGTAAACTCACTAGGGTATAACCTACACCTTGTTTTGGGTTTCAGAATGATCTAATACTAAGTAACATATAATTACTATAATTATGATGCCATGTTTTGGTATGTTACATGTTTGGTTTTCATAAGTCATTTATAGCCATTGACTGTCTAATAAAATGAAACCTTAATATACAATATTTTCATCACCTATATTTATTTCCCCTTTGGCATCATTATTACTGAAACTTTGAGTACTCATGGTATGACCACAAACAATGAAGATAATTCTTGTGACGTCCCTCTATTTTCAACACCTTGACCACATCTGTGACATCCAAATTGAACCCCTCACCTTGGTGTGAATCCCAATTCAAACTTACACGCTATGCCAAGAAGAAGAAAATATAAGGAGTTAGTAGAAACCAAAGTAGCACATGCACATGAACAAGAACAACCATTCAACACAAGCTCGCCATTCAACATATAATTATAAGATGACTTGTTACAAATTGATATTACACATTGAATAGTACATTTTTACATATGAACATACTACCACTGCAACATGATCTTTAGACAATAGGTCCACATGTACATATTGCCACATAACTCTTAACTATCAAGAGTCTTCAGGATCGCATACCGATATCACCTAAAGAAGAGATTACAAGTGGTACTCATCATCACAATATACTAAAATATTGTGTGGAGTATGATATGGGATTCATATAGCTCTTTAATACTATGACTTGGCAATAAGATAAAATTAATACTTGGTAGTAATAAATGTAGCAAAAGCATACTTGAACTAAACATTTTTATATATATAATAGAACACATGTTTTATAATGAGTTTCCATTATATGTAAAATTGATCAACCGCATGCACTATTCTACCAAATAGATTTAGTCCTCACATGTATTGTTCTTCCAAAGAGATTTAGTACTTCATATATGCACTATTCTTCCAAAGAGATTTAGTGCTCACATGTACTATTCTACCAAAGAGATTTAGTACTTTCATCAATGCACTACTCTACCAAAGAGATTAAGTGCTATCATATAAGGCATTAGATATCTTATGTTTCATGTGTTCGAAACTATATATATTGAAAGTCAAGCAAGGTATCATACAAGAACAATTATTTCATCAATATCATATGTCAAGTAATTGTACACACATAATACAACCATACCATATAGTAAACCAAGTAAAAGGTAAAGCGTATCTTGAAAAGAGATATCCTAATTATCACATATTCATGAGTGAAATCTATCCCTAGTCAATTCCTAGTAAAGACAAGTCCACGTGGACCATCATCAGATTATAAACATCTTAACCCGAGTTACATTCATTTTAGGGTTTTTCTTAGATCATTGGGATATTCCCACTTTTACTTGTCTTATCTTCTTATTGTTATCTTACTAGTCTTATATTCAAACTATGTGCCAAATTAGTGTAGATCATCTAAATATAAAGTTGCACATAATTATATGCACATTTTTTTTGTTAGTAAACTCATGTTGCTTTTTTTCATTTTTGTAAAAATGGTATTTACAATGCTTGACAAATCTTAAAGTGAGACTCTTCAGAAGAAAAACAACAAAAGTAGCAAGGTAGCTATACAAGTATATATCTCTCCAGTATAGAAAAGGGGTCTAGAGGGAAATCCCAAAAAATAGCCTCCTTCAACAAACAATGGGAAGACCAAGCATAAGAGTTACTCCTTGCAAAAGCATCTTTCAAAGGTTCACTGTCGCCTACCACAAAAAGAGCACACTACCTTACTCCATAAAATAGAACCAGCATAAAGCAGAGGATCCATGAATCAACATAGCCATCTTTAGCAATCATTCATAGAAAGGAAACAATAGGAAATGTAACTATCAGGAGAAAACCAACTGAATCAATACCAATTTCCCGGATAAAATAAAACTAGGACTCTATCATTTCCTTCTTGAACAAAACTCCAAGAAAACAAATCCATTTGCAAATAGATTTGCATCACAACACCAAAAGGACCCAGAGAGACTTCAGAGACCCTTAAGCTCAAAACAGCCAGAAAGGAAGCAGAGGCAAGTTGCACACTTGAACTTGAACCTTATGAATAGCATCCATGACAGTATTAGAGAAACATGCATCCACAATAACCGAAACTCTAAAAAGAATAAATCTTAACAACATCAAATATCAAGAATAATGTTCTTGCTAACAATAGCAGCACTAGACTCGATCCCATCATGGGCTCTAGCATTTCTCTCCTTCCAACCATGGTATAGGGAGCACATCAGTAACTTTTTATGAACAATTTTCTTAACATCAGTGATATCTGCCCAGCAGCTTGGAGAAAAATGCCAATCAAAAGACTCCCCAACAACCTCATAGACCTCTTTAATAAAAGGACAATCAAACATGATATGGGCTAAAGTTTCACATTCAGATTTGTAGAGAAAACATCTAGATGGCCCATGAATACCCACTCTCCTCACATACTCAAAGGTAGGAATTTTCTCATGAGAAAACTTCCAGAAATTTAGATGGAGCTTACGAGGGCACTTGTCTTTCCAAATCCAGGAAAAGATATTAGATTTAGGGCAAGAGGCTCTAGTCAAATTCCAAACAATCTTCAGATCAGGGTGTTCATTATCATCAAATAACATATAATCAGAGCCATCAGTATTGAAAGAATAACCATTAAGGAACCTCAAAAGTTTCATATTGACCATATTCATAGGAATCATCCACCTGCCATTTGACCAAATAGATTTGATCTTACATCTACTGGGTAGCCCAAGCTTCAGATAGGCATCTTTACCAATAATATACCATAAAAGCTTATTATCTTTAGTCCACGGATCTAGCCATAAGAATGTATTTGAACCATCTCCAATATAGAAAGTAATATAAGATAACAATTTGTTTCTACACTCCAGAACTTTTTTAAACATACAACACATTGGAGAACTACTTTCAATAGACCAAAAGGAAGAACTGAATAAGTACTTTTTGTTCACCCATTTGACCCATAGCAAATCCTTCCTAATGGCAACATCCCATCCATTCAGCAACAGACATGCCCGTGAGACTTCAGAGATTTTCCTTATACCTAATCCACCTTCTTTCTTTGGCAATGTAACTTTTTCCCATTTGATGAGATGCATGGAGGACTTACCATCATTATATGCACATATTAACCCTATGTTGCATGCATTAATCCAATTATGGTTTGAAACCATATACATCATGATCTCAAAATTATGTATAAGGTCCCATGTACTGATACGAGCTTATACTAAAATTTCCAGGATTTACCTCCCATTATTATGCATATTCCATTTTATTTAGGGTTACTAGCCCTAAATAGCTATATCGAGCAAATTACATCATTTTCTATAAAACACCATCATATCAGAAATAATAAGATACATATCCTATCTAGGAGTTACTGGTGCATTATCATAATTTAGATCACCTTTTGATATTATTATTCATGAAATAAGTGTAATATATCTCACATGATATCACTGGGATTTAAGCATGAAAATACTTATTTTATTTCTTCATAGAGTGATACAAGTTTTTCATAGAATTTTGGTATCTTGTTTATAATTTTTTGACAACCGAGCTAATTACTTAAAAAATATAAGATATGTATGTTTTTGGGGTATTTACCTTTTTGGAGCCAAAAACTATTCTCCATGTGGAAACTAAGGGTGCAGCCCTTAGCTCCTAGCTTGTGCTGAGCCATCCAGTCTAGGATGGGATTCACCTAGTTTGGTTTGGTTTTCAATGGTCTTGTGTTGGACCCAATTCACCTATCTCTTTCATGCATGATCTACGTCTTGTGTTCACGGTGCAATCGTGCATCTTTGTTGCACATACCACTGTTGCATGGCTTCTTCCCGATGAGCAACCAACCTAGATTGGTACCACCATTTTGGTTCTCCAACAATCAAGGATCTCTATTTCCTTGAGATAGTTTCTTCTTGGTTCTGGCACATCTGAGCAAAAAAAAGTAAACAAAAAACCCAGACCCATGAAATTTCAAACAAATGCCTCCAAGGGATACATAAGACCTCTATAAACTCAATACCAACCTCCTTTTGTGGTGGGAGCTATTAAGGATCACCCTTAATGGTGGTCTTCTTCTAAGGTGATGAATGACCTTGTCAACCAACTCCAACACCATAGTGCGGCAATGAAGTTATCCATACTCAACTCCTTTTATATTGATCTTTCTTAATCCTTGCTTAAATCCGGTCAATGCCCCTCACTCTCCATACCCTTCCTTTGGTTTCAACCTGCTCATCACGGTACAGAGGTGGAGAGGAGAGGGATCTCAAAATCCATCCTTGGATGACCGTTTGTCCCAAATAAGAGGTCGATTGGATGCCAATGATGGTGTGGAGGGATTTTGTTGGATGAAGTCATGTGACAACCCACGATCAACCACAAAATTAGTAACCACATCACAAACTCTATCTACCCATGACACTCTTCTACCTATAAGGTAGAAGAGATGATCTTGGCCATCAATTACCCATGTGCGACTAAGATGGAGCATGCACAGTACTGGATCCGTGGCTCCCCCAGTCAAACAGTGTGTGACATTACTTTTATTCTAAACTTATGCTATAATAGTCCAAACTTTGTTAATCAAATACATCAATAAACACATTATTTCATCATTTTCAAACCTAAATACATCCTTCTAGGAACATCAAAACATTATGAAAAATTTACCAAAGATTTATTATCTTCAAGGCTACATTCCATCCAATTTTAATCCCTGATCTCAACTATATTACCAATTATTAAATACCAAAAGAGACATATACTTAGGGATACTAACCATAAAATCAATGGCAATCACTCTCCAAAGTTTAATGAAATACTTGTCACTCTTAATATAACTCAAATATATGAATTCAATTATCTCATTAGGTATCTAAGGATCCAAAAGTTCACTGCATCACATCCTACACACCTTAAAAGAAATTTTGTCCTCAAAATTAAGTAAAAACGAATCCAATCCATCACATCACATACGTCTTAAAAGAAATTTAGTCCTCAAATTAAGAAAAAATCTAGTCCACCACATCCTTCAAATATATCCCTCAAAATGAAACCATTCTAGTATCCCAAGGAAAACTAGAAGGTCTTCATCTACATGTAATGTAACGCCCCACGCCACATTGAGATTACTCAAAATGAAACCGCAGAAGAAAGATTAAACAAAAATATTACTGGAAAATACTGAAAATTTAAAACCTTGTTCATAAAACTTTCAAACGGTAAGAACCTTTACATATGAGTCCTTTCATGGCTCACAAAAAAATGACACTGTACAAATCAACGTCGGTTGCCCAACACAAAGGTCATCATTGATCAAGTCATTCTGATTAAGAAAAGACATGAGCACCCCTTTTTATTTAACATTGGTTACGTTTTAAAGAAACTGACGTCTAAAACAACCCACAAAATAAAAAAAATTAGAGAAAAACATTTTCCTCTAAAAATTTTAAGATGTATGTCAGTTGTGAGTTAATCAATGATAGATATCTTCACGTGAAATAAATCTTTCCTCCAAAATGGTTATGGTTTCGATTTATTTTTGACAAAATCTGACACTGTTTATCAATAAAAACTGCTAAAAATTGCAAAATTGATGTCAGATTTTTGGTAAGAAACTGACATCTTAGAGTTCGTGTGTCCTTGCAAAAAAAATTCCTCTGAATTACACTCTAGTGGCATTTCTTCTGGAAGAAGTTGATGACATAGGATCTACTAAGGCCGATCTATTTTCATTCGGATAATGGCTTCTTGCATCAGTTTTTCAGCTTAAACTGACGTCTCTGTCACTTGGTTTGTTGTCGGTTTTTTAGCTGCAACCGAAAATTATCTCCATTAGTCAAGCTAATTTTTTTCATTTGGATAACTGTCTCTTGCATTAGTTTTTATCTGCTACCTATGACTGTTGTTACGACCCCACCTTCTGGTAACCTCCAATTAAGGGAGACCGAGAAGTAGAAGTCGCACCCATAATTTCCGGATCAAAGGTTCGGCACTTAACCAAGAACAATTATTAAATTTTAACAGACTAAACTAAAAATCTGTAAGAAAATAAACTTCCGCATACCTTTTTGAAAACTTAGATTTCTAAACTTTTATCCACTTATGGATTCTACTCTAACTAATCCTCCTTGTATTTTACTTCATGTATTTCATAATATGACAATTTTCTATTTGTCCTTTTGGCTTGTACCTAAAACATAGACAAACAAAACATCGGTCAGCCAAAGTTGGTATGTGGGGGAAACAATAATCATGTAAATATGTTAACAATGTAATCATTCAATTAATCATTTAACAACCAAGATTACATTTTAGATATAACTCCGCGATCCAAGAGTACCCTATCCTCTGTGTTGTCCCCATTAAACCCCTCATGATCCACCTATGAAGTGGACCAGTTTTTAGGGTTGAGAACTACTCATAGGTAGACCACTCCTTAACTCAGGGTATGCTAAAGTGTCTCATGGCACTACATGTAGGTAGCCCAGTTTCTAACTCACGGTAACCTAGACCTTGCTCTAGGATTACCCCTTTTTTATCCTTTTCAAAGCAACAGAGGTGGACCCGGATCTAGCCAGTTATATATGCACATTTATAGTGATAATCATAGTCACTTTATAATTGCATGAAATAAATAGACATCCAAGAGTTATTTTCAAGAAACCGATAAAACTTCGGGAATCGCCGTGAAACTAGAGCAATTATTCATAAGTGTAACCACATACCTGATTGGATGATTTCACAAGCATTAAGCAATTCCAACCAAGAAAGCAATCCAAGCAAGCAATTCAACAATCACATAATTCCTGAAAAGAATATGTACTCTATTTATTACACACTTTATCAAGAATCTACTTTATTGACTTGGATTCACTTTCTAGGGTTTCTAATCCAAATTAAGGTTTCGTTGGTATTCATTAGGGTTTCTTAGATCAATTTCTCAAACTTTATTCCTTTTAGATCAACAACCCCAAAATACTCTTTCTACTCATATAAACCCTAATTGCTCAAATTATCCATTTTAATGGTCTTTTATACTCAAATTGACTTAGGCTCATCATATCTCTTATTTATTCATGGATTTGAACAATTAAAACAATTAAAAGACATATTCACCTAAATTAGGGTTTTCAAGCTCATTAATGCATATTCATGCGTGAAACCCTAAATTAAGCCAATTATATAAAAAGGTCATCTTTTTAGATCCTATTTTCACTTTTATTAACAACAGATTAGTATTGGCTTGAATTATCCAAAGAATATCATTAAATCCATCTATCATCAAATCTAAGGGTCTTTCATTAATTACATCATTAAAGATAATAATTTTATGTACTTTTAAAATTTCAAGCATATTAATGCACATAATCTCTAAATTAAACTAATTACGTGCAAAGTTCATCCTTTTCGATCTTAATGTACCTTTTTACAATTAACATGTTAATATCAACTTTAACCATCAATTAAACCCTACTAATCACATTAATCATATCCAAATAGGGTTTCTTAATCACTATTACACTAATATCAACAACTTCCATTACTTTTCGAATTTCAAGAAGAATCAGGCTCCAATTATATTTTTAATGGATTCCCCTCATTTTTCTGAGCAAAATTCATGTATAATGCGCGTCTATCCGAGCTACGGTTATTGAGATACCAATTTAACAAAAATAACTTACTGTGGGCCAATGAGGAGGTGCCACGTAGCCTGCTTCATGCAACGTTGCCTTGTTGTTTTGGAAACATTTCGAAGATTCTGAAATGCCCCTGGGTTAAGTGGATGCTTCTTTAGTCCGCAGAGGGCAGAATTGTCCAACGTGCTTCTCCTTTCTTCAACCTTGGGCAAATCGAGGGCTGCCGCCCTAGGCGCCGATCTGCAGCCCACGTGGGTGCGCCCCTTCCTCTCCAGAGCTCATGGACCGCCGCCGTTGGCCACCCAAGCTCCTCTTCCATGAGTCACACCTAGGGCACCGCCTAGGTCGTGGTTTAGCTGGCTAGTGCATAGGTACTCGACCTGCCAAACGTGGCCGTCGTTGCAGCCATGTAGTTGCAGTTGCGCGAAATCGAGGTCGTTGGAGCGGTAGCCAATCGGTCTTGGGAGGTCGTGGAGGTTTCCTGCCTTGAGCAAAACCACAAAACACGCCCATGTTGCTCCAGGGATAGAACTACACCCTCGACTAGGGTTTTCACGTAAGGAACAAGGAGGAGAACGTGGGATCTTTCTCTCTCTCTCTTGGGTTCGAACTAGGGCTTTACCCCTGTATATAGGGTGAGGATCCACACCCTAAGACGACCATCTATGGGTCAACTAGTTCTTTTTCCAATAGGAATCAAATTCCTTTATGGAGAAGAAATTCTTCTCTCTCCTATTTACCTTCTTGATATTCTTTATCGCATGGATAATTAGAAATACAAAAATTCTCTCTCTTATTCTCTTTATTCATGCCTTTTAATATATTAGCCACGAAAATATATTTCCTTAAGTAGAAAATACTTTCTTCTTAACAAAACCACATAATTCATTAATTATGTATTCCCATTATCCCTTTATTTTGTAATTTTGGTATTTTCTCTTTCTTTCCTCTTTGTTGGGACTCCTTGGATCCCAAGAAACTCTATTATTTTGAAATCCTTTTTATTGGATACTCATTATCCTTCTAGATGCATCTAAATGCATTATTTCTCATTATCATGTTTATTTCTTATTAAAATATCTCTTTTTGAGAATTTCTCTTTATTTCTCTTTTATTTTCCTCATTGGTATTCCTTTTATCATTAGGAATCCTTGGGATACAAAATTCCACTAAGGATTACTCAATTATACCTCTTTTCACTTGTTTTCCACATTTTACCATTGTTTTCAATTTCTTTCTTAATAAAGAAATACTTAATTAATCTTTTCTTTTCTTATTGCTTTCTTTTTGCAACTTTGAACTCCTTGGAACCCAAGGAACCCAAGAGGCACGAAATCCATCCTTGGATTACATCTCTTTGCCTTCTAGAGGTTTCTACCTCTTTCTTTTCTCAAATATTCAATTATTCATTTACTAATTGAATTTTCTTGTTATTCGGGCCCAATAGCCAATAAAGCCCACAACACAATCATCAAGGCTATTGTAAACGAAATCCATTTATTTGAACCAAATTATATCATTATTTTTTCAAATATCTTTAATATGATAAATTACATTTCTCACCAAATGAACCCAAAAATTGGGGTTGTAACCTCCTTCCTCTTTTATAGGAATTTTGTCCTCAAAATTCCATCAAGCAAACAAACAATTCAGGATAAGACTTTTCCATGTCCATCATTAGCCCCTATGTGGCTTTACCGTACACATGGCGCTTCAAAAGAACCTTTATCATCACATATTCTTTTCTCTGAGTTTTTTTTTTCATCCTGGCGTCTATAAACTGCACAGGTGACTTGGGCCATTTCAGCCTCCCTTGGGGCTCACTAGGTTCATTGCTCAGCACATGGTCGAGGTACCTCACATAGTGCTCTAAATGGGACACTTGGAACTCATCACACATTTCTTTATCCTGAGGGGTAAGGTTAACCATAACCTTCTCCACCAATCTATCTCAAAAGGACCCATGTATCGGGGACTCAGCTCTCTTAGCTATAACTTAGAGGGGTCGTATTTTCATGTCACGTATTCTCCCATAGTGAACTGCATGTCAGTCTACTTTGCATCTGCTCACGACTCCCATCGTCTCTAGGCTCCTTTCAGCCAATGCACGATCAAAGCAACTTCATCTACTCACACTGTGGTCCTTTTCTAACGATCACATGGTCTTTTCACCAACATCACCTTACTGAAGTGGTGACCGACACAACCTCCCTTATAGAGCTTCTTTAAATCCCGATACTGGCTATAGTGGTTATCATCACATCTTTCATAAGACAAGAACTGTCTCTAGGTATCACCCTAAACAAGAACACATGCTCTCATCAGACCCTTTTGTCTGGATCATACTAACCACAAGTTAGGGATGATAAACTGTACTAACATCGAGTTCTTCATGTACTTACTTCCACCTTTTGGAAGGGAACCTTTAGGTCAAACTCAAGAAACTTTGAACTCGCAGCATGGTGTAGTTGAATCATCTCTCCCATGAGTAGTTCAACCAAATATGTCCCTGGACAGAACTCTTTATTTCTCATGTCATCTGGGTAAGACAATCTACCATACCCCATATTGCATCTCGACCTCCCTAGGTCCAGGGGAGACTTACAACATCCCTAGTGATGAACTCCCTTTCTCTCTGGGGGACTCTTTATCCTTTATATCAATGCACTGGGTAACTGGTGTTCGTCCTTCTCCCTCGGCTTGCATGGCCACATACCACATGCAACTTTATCTTGGGCATCTAAAGTACTACTGTCACTTATTATCTTGGTAGTACCATGGTGTATGGTGATCTTCAATCATGATTTCTTGTATTTCATGATTCCTCAAGATCAAATCCTCAGAAACCCTAAACCACTCTAGTCAGGGTTTCATCACTTCCTTTCCAAAGAAGTGCATTTGAGGTTCTACAACCATCCTTTCATTGCATCAAGGCCTAGGCTGGCTAACCAAACAACCACTAACTCAATCAATAGATTTTGTTACATCTGAGTGTTAGCCGACCACATCTCCTTTCCAAACTTAGGGTTATCCTAACAACCTCGTCTAGCCTCTAGCCAAACTAGGCAGATATATCTCAACTAGAGCATCCATTACCGCTTCACATCCTTACGTATTAGGTAATGTTGATGACATACACCTTCGTGTATTTCACTTATCATCTCAAACTCAAACTCTAAGTTTATCTTCATTGAGAACACTTTGAGCTCATCTTTCTTGGTGATCAAACTCAACCTTGTATGACTCATATCTCATGATAAAAACATCCTCATAAAGTGACTACCTCATTCCTCTCAGTGTTTGCAAACCATCCATGTATCCACTTTACCAGGGTATGTTATCTTCTTTGTCCCCATTTCTCATGGCAACGTTCCAACCTACATCATCTCTTATCCTTGGTGTATGGCATGCGTAATGTCATATCTCTCACCCCCATAACAAGAGTAAATAAGCATTTGGTGGCCGTCCAAACACAAAGTTCTTCCTGTTCTAAGAGTAGAGATGATACATCCCACATCGCCAGTACACCTTCAATTCTAAGTTGAAATGTGCAACTTATGTCTCTACATCACAACCATCATGATATCAAAATTACCTCCATGGAAAACTGCTCGAACCTATTTGGGTTATCACACAATCCTTAGTCATCTCCTCTAGGTTTATAGGGTGCCGACACTTTTGGGGTTATCCCTCTTCCCTTATGCATCCAGAGAGTGCCTTACTCATCTGCCCCTTGGGTCCCATGAGTTCATGAAGGTGATCAATCTCCTAACCCATGGCCCTCAGACAATGATAGTTGTTACCTCCCGACCCTTTGGTCATGTGCAACTAGGGAATTAGGCAACTCCTTCCATCGGTCTTATCCCTACCTGACCCTAGGATAGACTTAGGATTCTATTATAGTACATGTCCAACTTAGAACCTTACCCAAGCCTTCATCATCTCCCTCTGCATTCATGGGTTGTCTTTCATCCTTTCATAAGGGTCATGGCGACCAGCCTACCTTGGTTAGGCCCCATACCGGTTACCTCCACGGTAACACATCCACATGTACTTAGAGATGGTTAACTATGTGTCTACAAGTTCATTCTCTTACCATGTACTCTTCACTTAGCTTCTCTAGATCCTATGAAACCTCTTTAGGTTACCTCAAAACCAACAAAACTGATATACGCCCTACAAAAGGATCCCTCTCCCAGGATGGGAGGAAACTACAACTCTTGACAACAAGGTCACAACTGTCCTTAGGGTTTACATTCACATGAGTATGCTTAACCCTAGAAGGCTATTAAGGCACAAGAAGACCACTTATTAAACCATTCTAGGTCATACTTGTTCTCGTTCCTCAGCATTGGATCAAGATCATACCTTCCCATGTCTTCAACTTAATTATGAGGGGTTCATCAAACATACCTTTAATTTTAAGGGGTTTTCCTTTCTTCTCAACATGAGAAGTACCATGCTCGCATCCATAGAAACTCAACTCTCATCATGAGCATTAGGTACACCACTTCCCCTCTTAGGCCTGGGAACCCTAGGTTCACTTTTAGGTGTCCAACTGCAGGCTCAATCACTTAACCACGAATCAAGCATGCAAAAGGCATGACATGCACTTCCTGTCATCCTTCAACTCGAGCAACACTTGGAGTTGGGTCCTAATCAACAAGGTATAAGGCCTCACAACCTGTCATTAAACCTCGCTAGGGTATAGAGAACTTCTTCTTCCTTCCTCAAAAGGTAAACACTTATACCACAGGCACATAGGTACCCGACACATCATCCTCTCTCTAGGATTTGGTCCTTCTAGAGGCAACCAAGATATCACCATCATCTAGGGATCAAGCATGAGGACACCACTTTCATCCACTTAGGTCGCATCATCCTCAACTCCTGACTTCTCCTCGTATCTCGAAGTCTAGGATTCCAACCTTCTTGTTGGGTTTCCTGCTCTCTCTCTAGAGCTAACCCTACAACCAACCTCACCATTAGAGGTCCTCTCTTCATGAAGGATCAACCTCGAAAGCATGCCCCTACCTGGATGAAGCCTATGTTCAACTTATGTTCGCTCAAGGTTATCCATAGTTCTTTATGCTTATTTCATAAGCCATCCTTCCTACTCTCCTGGTTAGGGTTTCAACCTATTTCTCACACTATTAACGTACCCTGGGTGCATGCTATGCCCTATTCGCATAAGCCCATAGGGTTTCTACAGGTCCTTCACTAATATCATCATCGAAGGAGCTATCCTTTACTCTAACATGCACGACCCTTCCCAGGGTTGGGTTGCCAAAGGTGCTAGGTCACCCATGGATCATATGGCATCCGAAAGGCATGTCCTTTCAAACACCCGGTCTATCGTGATATCTATTCACCACTACATATCTCTCTAACCAACACCTAGGGTTAGGGTTATCATCATCCTTAGAGGATGTGCTGGGTCTCTACTTGCAATGGAGATCTCTATATCCAAGACTAACTTTCTTTCCTTATCCTCCTGACAAGAAGGTCTAGCCTCAGGTCTCTCCAGATGGCATGACAACTTATGTCATACGACCTAAGCATGTATCTATTCCCTTATGCTTAATCTATTGAGCTTATGTCCATGACATCTTATTTACATACTTTTTCATTAATTTGGTGGAGGATTCCTTTAGACCATGTTAACCTTACCCATACCTCAAGAGGGTGAGGAGAAGAGAGAAAACCCTAATCCTTAAGATCCTTAACAGAATTTGAGTTGAGAAGGGATGGATAAGATGAGAAAGTCCTAAAGGTATCTTATTTCGATTCATACCCTAAGACTTTGGCCAGGAAGTCACACGGATTTGGGAGTCCTCGTATTCCGACTAGCAGTGCGGAGGAAAATATTGCCAGCCCTCGGTCGTGATCCTTTTCTAGACACCTCCGTCTTTTGAATAATCCTCTAATAACTCCCTTGGGATCTATGGAGTTTGTAAAATTTAATAATTATTAATGGTTAAGTGAGGAACCTATGCTCTGATACCAAATGTTATGACCCCGCCTTCTGGTAACCCCCAATTAAGGGAGACCGATAAGTAGAAGCCGCACCCATAATTTCCGGATCAAAGGTTCAGCACTTAACCAAGAACAATTATTAAATTTTAACAGACTAAACTAAAAAGCTGTAAGAAAATAAAATTTCGCATACCTTTTTGAAAACGTGGATCTCTAAACTTATATCCACTTATGGATTCTACTCTAACTAATCCTCCTTGTATTTTACTTCATGTATTTCACAATATGACGATTTACTATTTGTCCTTTTGGCTTGTACCTAAAATGCTAACAAACAAAACGTCACTCAGCCGAAGATGGTATGTGGGGGAAACAATAATCATGTAAATATGTTAACAATGTAATCATTCAATTAATCATTTAACAACCAAGATTACATTTTAGATATAACTCTGCGATCCAAGAGTACCCTATCCTCTGTGTTGTCCCTATTAAACCCCTCATGATCCACCTATCAAGTGAACCAGTTTCTAGGGTTGAGTCACATGGAACTACTCATAGGTACACCACTCCTTAACTCAGGGTATGCTAAAGAGTCTCATGGCACTACACGTAGGTAGCCCAGTTTCTAACTCACGGTAACCTAGACCTTGCTCTAGGATTACCCCTTTTTTAGCCTTTTCAAAGCAATAGAGGTGGACCCAGATCTAGCCAGTTATATATGCACATTTATACTGATAAT
The DNA here is from genome assembly GCA_963693085.1 of Alisma plantago-aquatica. Taxonomy (NCBI): domain Eukaryota; kingdom Viridiplantae; phylum Streptophyta; class Magnoliopsida; order Alismatales; family Alismataceae; genus Alisma; species Alisma plantago-aquatica. Next base: position 1,504,754,585 of record OY856409.1, on the reverse strand, counting down.
CATAGTCACTTTATAATTGCATGAAATAAATAGACATCCAATAGTTATTTTCAAGCAACCGATAAAACTTCGGGAATCACCGTGAAACTAGAGCGATTATTCGAAGCGTAACCACATACCTGATTGGATGATTTCACAAGCATTAAGCAATTCCAACCAAGAAAGCAATCCAAGCAAGCAATTCAACAATCACATAATTCCTGAAAAGAATATGTACTCTATTTATTACACACTTTATCAAAAATATACTTTATTGACTTGGATTCACTTTCTAGGGTTTCTAATCCAAATTAAGGTTTCGTTGGTATTCATTAGGGTTTCTTAGATCAATTTCTCAAACTTAATTCCTTTTAGATCGACAACCCCAAAATACTCTTTCTACTCATATAAACCCTAATTGCTCAAATTATCCATTTTAATGGTCTTTTATACTCAAATTGACTTAGGCTCATAATATCTCTTATTTATTCATGGATTTGAACAATTAAAACAATTAAAAGACATATTCACCTAAATTAGGGTTTTCAAGCTCATTAATGCATATTCATGCACGAAACCCTAAATTAAGCCAATTATATAAAAAGATCATCTTTTTATATCCTATTTTCACTTTTATTAACAACATGTTAGTATTGGCTTGAATTATCCAAAGAATATCATTAAATCCATCTATCATCAAATCTAAGGGTCTTTCATTAATTACATCATTAAAGATAATAACTTTATGTACTTTTCAAATTTCAAGCATATTAATGCACATAATCTCTAAATTAAACTAATTACGTGCAAAGTTCATCCTTTTTTATCTTAATGTACCTTTTTACAATTAACATGTTAATATCAACTTTAACCATCAATTAAACCCTACTAATCACATTAATAATATCCAAATAGGGTTTCTTAATCACTATTACACTAAAGTTAACAACTTCCATTACTTTTCGAATTATAAGAAGAATCAGGCTCCAATTATATTTTTAATGGATTCCCCTCATTTTTCTGAGCAAAATTCAAGTATAACGCGCCACTATCCGAGCTACGATTATTGAGATACGAATTTAACAAAAATAACTTACTGTGGGCCAATGAGGAGGTGCCACGTAGCCTGCTTCATGCAACGTTGCCTTGTTGTTTTGGAAACATTTTGAAAAGTATGAAACGACCCTGGGTTAAGTGGATGCTTCTTTAGTCCGCAGAGGGCATAATTGTCCAACATGCTTCTCCTTTCTTCAACCTTGGGCAGATCAAGGGTTGCCGCCCTAGGCACCGATCTGTAGCCCACGTGGACACGCCCCTTCCTCTCCAGAGCTCATGGACCGCCGCCGTTGGCCGCCCAAGATCCTCTGCCATGAGTCACACCTAGGGCACCGTCCACGTCGTGGTTTAGCTGGCTAGTGCATGGGTACTCGACCTGCCAAGCGTGGCCGCCGTTGTAGCCATGTAGCTACAGCTACGTGAAGTCAAGGTCATTGGAGTGATAGCCAATCGGTCCTGGGAGGTCGTGGAGGTTTCCCACCTTGAGCAAAACCACAAAACATTTCCATGTTGCTCCAGGGATAGAACTACACCCTCGACTAGGGTTTTCACGTAAGGAACAAGGAGGAGAATGTGGGATCTTTCTCTCTCTCTCTTAGGCTCGAACTAGGGTTTTACCCCTTTATATAGGGTGAGGATCCACACCCTAAGACGACCATCTATGGGTCAACTAGTTCTTTTTCCAATAGGAATCAAATTCCTTTATGGAGAAGAAATTCTTCTCTCTCCTATTTACCTTCTTGATATTCTTTATTGCATGGATAATTAGAAATATGAAAATTCTCTCTCTTATTCTCTTTATTCATGCATTTTAATATATTAGCCATGAAAATATATTTCCTTAAGTAGAAAATACTTTCTTCTTAACAAAACCACATAATTCATTAATTATGTATTCCCATTATCCCTTTATTTTGCAATTTTGGTATTTTCTCTTTCTTTCCTCTTTATTGGGACTCCTTGGATCCCAAGAAACTCTATTATTTCGAAATCCTTTTTATTAGATACTCATTATCCTTCTAGATGCATCTAAATGCATTATTTCTCATTATCATGTTTATTTCTTATTAAAATATCTCTTTTTTAGAATTTCTCTTTATTTCTCTTTTATTTTCCTCATCGGTATTCCTTTTATCATTAGGAATCCTTGGGATATGAAAGTCCACTAAGGATTACTCAATTATACCTCTTTTCACCTATTTTCCACATTTTACCATTGTTTTCAATTTCTTTCTTAATAAAGAAATACTTAATTAATCTTTTCTTTTCTTATTGCTTTCTTTTTGCAACTTTGGACTCCTTGGAACCCAAGAGTCACAAAATCCATCCTTGGATTACATCTCTTTGCCTTCTAGAGGTTTCTACCTCTTTCTTTTCTCAAATATTCAATTATTCATTTACTAATTTAATTTTCTTATTATTCGGGCCCAATAGCCAATAAAGCCCACAACACAATCATCAAGGCTATTGTAAACTAAATCCATTTATTTGAACCAAATTATATCATTATTTGTTCAAATTTCTTTAATATGAGAAATTACATTTCTCACCAAATGAACCCAAAAATTGGGGTTGTAACAACTGTGTTCCTAGGTAGGGTTTCATTTCTTCTATTGAAACCAACATCTATTTAATTAGTTGTTTTTTAAACAACTGAAGATTATGTCCCGTTTAATACCACCAGTGAAATTTCTTTCCCCCATTCTCTATTTCATTGTTCATTGCTACTCAATTTTTCCCTAGCTCTAGTGATTCCAACCTCTGCTCCTACTCCTGCTCCAGTTGCCTCCGTTGCTAACTCCAGTCTCTACCTCTGTCAAGTATTGTGCCACTTTTGCCTACTATCCCTGCTACTTCCGTTCTACTTCATTGAATTCGACCCAATGATCCAAAGTAGAACCACCTCACCGCCACACAAAGCCACCACCTCCTCTCCTCTTCTACTGGCTACTCCACCGGTGGATGCAAACCAATCCAGTTACGTAAATGAGAGTTTAGAAAGTAACTCAACTATTTTTATTATCATGATAGGTTATACATTTTATTTTAAGTGAGTAAATATTTATTGACTGAATTGATTAAATAGTTTGTTTTTATGGTTAAAAGCATCTTATTTAGTGATTTGGATGTATTGTGAGACTTGGTTGTCTAAACATGGCTTAGTCCATAGAAATAAAACAATTACCAATCCAGTCTTTCTTGAATTTTATTACCTATTTGCACCCTCCACAAATAATGTTCTTTAATTTCTAGGAAATAAATATAATAACAAGGAAAACAAATTATTATATTATCATTAATTGACAAAATGGATATACATATCCCACTCATACTAGGCAGCAACAAGGTCATGAGCACGAGCATGTGCATGCGCACATGCACACCCCACCCTGGTTTATTTATTCATCATGATCAAAGTACATGTGTGTTCATCCTACACGAATAAGTTAATTTTAAAGGAGAAATTCCACAATTATCATTTCCATATCCATAATATTTGTGAAAGATTGTATAACTATAAAAAAAAAGAGAAGGGACAATGGGATCCCCTTGTCTAATCCCATTAGATGGATTGAAGCTCTTGGTGGGTTCCCCATTGATGAGAACTTGGTATGAAATGGACAAAAAAATGTTGGAGATTCACTTGATCCAAATAGGAGGAAACCCCATTCCGAATAAGATAGCAAGTAGAAAAACCCACTAAATAGAATCATATGCATTAGAGATGTCAACTTTCAAGCACATTTTACTACTAGAATTTACTCTATTGAAATTTTGCAAGATTTCATTAGAAATAGAAACTACATCCCTGATGTTTCTTCTTATTGTAAAAGTAATTGGATTGTTGCTAATAATACTAGGGAGAATGGCATGCAATCTGTTGGCCAAGTTTTTTGAAATAATTGTGTGAACTACATAGCAAAGGGATATGGGCCTCAAATTCTTAATGTTTGAACTGTCAAGTACTTTAGGAATCAGAGTATATAAGTATTATTTGATTCATGAAGTAATCTTTTAGTTGTGAAAATAGCTTTAATAGCTTCAATGATTTTTTACCAATGGTGGGCCAAGTCTTTTTGATAAAGAAAGTGTTAAAACCATCAGGACCTGGAGTTTTTTCACAATATAGGAGATGAACAACATCATAAATTTATTTTTGAGTAACCTGAACAATAAGATTGGATCTTTGACAATGGAGAGAATAGCACTCAACCAAGTGAAATCATCAAGACCTTCACTATTAACACCCTGAATAAAGATATTGATATAAAAACCAAAAATATGATATTTGATAAGATTAGGATCATAAGTCAAGTTATTGTCAATTTGAATGTTTCTAATATTTTTTCTTTTACATCAGGTTCTCAAGATATTTCTAATTATTTCTAATTGAGTTTCTAAAAATGTTAAGAATGCTTCTAATATTATTTCTTTGACTTGGTTTCAAAAATCATCGATAAATCTAGAAGGATTTTCTTTTGTACATATACCTTAATAATGAAAATAATTTATAAATATTTGCAATGATAATCCAAAATTGGTGCTAAATTCTATCCAAGATCTATGTCAACCACCATCCACAATGCAACACTTATAATATTCTATCATCACTTCATTCCTCATGTCACTCTTAACCATAGTTTCCACTACATCAACTCAAGACCTAAGGGATTCATATGATTAATCAATGTTATAGGAAGAAATTTAGGATTTTTCTGTCATTTGTTGGTTTACAGCCATACTATCATAACAAGACAAAGCACACTATATAGTCAACTTACACATCTCCCCATCCACTAGGTAATATAATCACAACATATAGATAAGAGAGCTCAACTCCTAAGAATATTATACTAAACTAATAGCTTCCATCATCCAATACTCACATAGGAGGCATAACAAGCTCATGAGGATGGTACCATGCCCTTAAAAGGATGACCTTGGGTATATCTATACTGAGATACTCCATGTTGAAAGCAATGCATGCCTAACCACAACTTAGTTGGTTCAGATTACTACTTAATATCAAGGGAATCATCTCAACTTTAAAATGTACTTAAGATTTTTCATTATCATTCATGCATGCTCAGTGCCCAATAGTGGATGTATGTGAGGCATGCTAGAGAAACAAAAATGGAAGGGGTTGAAGGTGAGAACTAGGGATAAGCATAGCTATGAGTATCCAATTCAGCATAAATATCCTAGTGGTTGAACTAGCTTCCCGTAAGGACAACGATCAAAATGAATAATCATTCCAAGATATCCTTAGGTCCAATATCACGCATATAATCTTTGTACATCTTTATCTTCTAATGCACCTACACCTGCTTGGAAGGAAATATCACCCAAAATATAGGAAACAAACTATAAGTCAGCAAAGGCTGAGTATGTACATATAATAAACACTTTGGGCATTATATTGGGTTAAAAGTGCAAAAAGAGATGTTCTCACAAGAAGGGGGCTATTTGCAATAAGCCAAGTTCAAAAGAAATATATAACAGGAATGAGGCATATTAAAATTTTGATTACAAACATGAGAATAAAAGTGACTTTCCATAACATTCAATCATAACTCCAATTTAAAATAGTAAACATTTTCATGCATAAAAATGTAAAATAAAGATACCTAAAATAGGGCCATAACACCATAGGATCATGGCCTAAAAAGTAAGGGTGGAAACGCACACCCCAGGCGGAATACACGCGCCCTTTATAAGTATAGTTATACATAAGTACCACTATTCTAGATATTCTAGTCAAGCATGTAGCATGCATAATAGGGTGGCAAGACTATCATTTCAGTCAAATTTACATAAAGGACAATCAGATCAGGAGGGGGTCCAAGAACCCATGCTAGATAGTCATCTACCACATAGAATATCATAAATTGATAACAGGTATTGAAAGTCCATGTAAATGATTTGAAGTAGAAATGAAAAGTTCAAGATATGCCTCATTAAAAGAAATGTAGGTTTTAGTCAAATAATAGCTAAAATAAAAAATAGGATGTACGTACCTGGTGGTCACGACTAGCGATTAACTCAATTGATATACTTGGTCTAGAAAATCATGTTTTCATCCTAGGAGCACATTAGGCATGTTAGTCAAGCCAAAGCATACATGTGTATACACTCCTATTATATACATATATATCTCTTATCCAAATAACTATAACCTAATGGCATGTTAGGATTTTAATCTTATTAAGTGTATATTTGATTATATATCTAGTTTTGTTCTAATATCCATATTTTGTCTCATAATTCAATGTGCGTCTAGGTTGCATATGCATGTGGGTAATCATGTGCATTCATTTAATTTAGGTCTTGAAATTTATTTCTCTCTTTGTATCATATATCTCAATTTGGTCAACTAGGCCAAGGATGTTTCGCATGAAATGCTATTCGATTAGAATACCCATATTAGAGGAGTCTAGGATGTAAATCCAACACACATTCATATATGAGTAGTTTTGTAAGAATATAAAGTTACCCATACTTACATATCACAAACATTGATAAATATTTAACTTATGGTCTAACAAGCCTTCACTAATTGTTTAAGACTAGGGGTATCCAACTTTCTATTTGTTTGTGCTAATTTAATGATAGTTGGGCAGATTATTGGATACTGTATGTATATTAACGTGCTATCATAATACCAACTGGATTGACTTATCTAAGGTATTGTTGTGATTGAAATTTATATATGAACATTTACATTAACGTTCCAATGTATTATCTAACTTAAAATTATCTAATTAACTAACCTATCACGAACTGAAATGCTGGAAAGAAGATATTGCTGACCTATGGAGTTGAGATTACAAGGTCGGGTCTCCAGTGGTACAGTGTTGGCGAGACCTAGCATATGACGTGCGGTGCAAATTCTCTAGGTGGTAGGGTGTAATGGAGGCTGTCACTAGGAGAGTTTGGCATGGGCAAAGGTAGATAACGTGAAGGACATGGCCTATGTGGATGTGAGACTAAGAAGGATAATATACTTGTTATGGTCGACCATGTGCAGAGGCTGGATCTGCACTTCCAATGATGTAGTTTTAAACTGTTGATCTTGGTGTTTCTCATCGGACACCATTGTACCATCTTGCCGCTGTTAGAGAATGTAGCAGAGGAGTGAAGACTGCAACCAGTAACTAGGACAAGGAAAGGAAAGGAAGGTGAGAGGGGATGCAGGAGGCAAAGAACGTGGAAGGAGAGAGCTGACCTGCGGCTGTTGGTTATGCAAGATCTGCACTCCGGCGGCTAGTAGTAAGCCCGGCCACAGGTGAGTCAACCATGGTGTGCTGGTGCAAGAGGAAAAAGGAGGTGGAGAGGAGGGGTCTAGTGACTATGGCGCTGCAGCTAGTGGGGTAGCTGTCACATACGCCTGTCCTGGTTGCTTGCTTCCTCAGGCCGCTTGTAGGTTGCAGATTGTGTCGAGGCGCTGAGGAAGATTGCAGCAGTGTTGGTGGTCGATGAAGAGCTATTGTTGGTGGTGGTTAGGCTCTGTTGACATGACAAGGGAGGAAGGAGTTGGCGGCGCTTCCTGTTGACTTGGTGGCTGGGTGTGAGGAAGGAGGTGGAGAGGGTTAGGAAGGAAGAGGAAGTGATGGATGAGGGAGAAGAAGCTTCTGGCAATCCCTATGGCAGTAGGGGGGTTGCTGATGGCGACGTCCAGGTGATGGAGGCTGCCGGCTGTTGTGGATGCATGCGGGCGTGAGGTGTTCTACTGGTCGTGTTGGTTTTAGATGGTGACGAAGGAGGAAGATGAAGAGTGGGGCGGCTGGAGAGGAAGAAGAAGAGGCTGCAAGGGGGTATGGTGGCTGGATCAACCTGTGGTAGTGGTGGTGGAATTGAGAGGACGTCAATGAGACTTGGTTATATGGCAGGCATCATCGTTGGTTGTGAAGGGGATGTCGAGCAACTAACAGCACAAGGTCATGTGTTGCAGGTACCGTTGGATGGCTGGGGTAGGAGAGAGACAAATACAGAAGGGAGCTAGGTTACGGGAGAAAGGAAGTGGAGGATGAGGGAAGAGATAGATGATGACAAGAGGGAGAGACCGTCAAAGGGGTGGAGAAACGGACGATGGTGCCATCGGAATCGCGGCTACCTGGTTCAAAGCAGGGAGAGCGTTGAACAGGTAACACATGCGAAGGATAAAATCAAACCAATAATGGATACTAGACGTAATTAATGCATTTGAAAGCTAAGAATTCAATTAATCAAATGAATGAGAAAATGAGATCCAATTGACCTAAAAATTGATTGGTATACTAATCAAGGTGTAAAAACAACTCAAATTCAACATAAATCGTATCTTTGAAAATGTTTGCCATTACATTTATCTATTGAAAAGGTAATTACTTAATAATGCATTTAATGCATTTGCTAATTAATATAAAATTGACCTTTGGAAAATGTTTTGATAAATTGTTTTACATTTCTATTTCCTTACTTCAATAAACTTAGAATGATTCTAAGATGCCAATTTAGGGTCAAAATAGTTATTGGTGTATTTTGTACATCTAATCTTAGTAATGAATTTATTTGGTTATTTCATAATATAAATTCCAATATGAATATTATTTATATATGTATGATATTAGTTGACTTCAACTTTTCCTAAGTTAATCTAAATTAGGGGTGAAAAGGACTTATAAATATAATAAATAAAAAGATCCTAGAAGAGGGAGGATTAAAATATAGTCCTAAATTTTGGGTATGTTATAACGCTCCACCTGTTAAGGAGGATTTCATCCTCGAAATCTTCCCATTTGTAACCTAGTCCACAAATAGTGCATAAAAATTAACCATATACTTCCCTTTTTTCACTAAATTAGCTACCTACCTGAATACCCTCTTTGTATTATCAACCCACTAGGATCGCCCAATCCTAAAAATGAACCTTAACTTGATAGGGAATATTTTATTATACAGATTCATATTAATTATCTAACTAATGTCCATGGTATTTATCGTTTGACATTGCTACTAGTACCCAAATATCATTTGTTACAACTATTATTACTTGCCAACATTCCTTAAGTTAATTTACAGTTATATTAAATAAAGCATACACGACTTCACCCCTTAAAAGGATTATTATATAACTTATCAATCATATAGAAGACAACAAAAGTGGATATAACTCTTATATATCTAGAACTTCTTCTTAGTACTATCATTACTTCATACTAGGCCTAGGGTCTAATCTTTGATCATGCTAGTCAAGAATTTCTACACTTCAGGGTTTCTATATTACTCAGACTTTCTTGTGGTGGTGACTTGGTTTTGAAAATCATCGATAAAATCTAGAAGGCTTTTGTACATATAACTTAATAATGAAAATAAGTTTAGCTATAAAATATTTGCATGGAAATCCAAAATTGGTGTCAAAATCAATCTGAGATCCAAGTCAATCACCATCCACAACACAACACATATATTATTCTATCATGACTTCATTCCCCAAGTCACTCTTAACCATAGTTTTCACTACATCAACTCAAGACCTAAGGGAGTCATACGATTAATCAATGTTATTGGAAGAGATTTAGGGTCTCTCTGTCATTTGTTAGTTTACAACCCTAGTATCATCACAAGATAAGGCACACTATATAGTCCAGTTACCCATCTCCTCATCCACTAGGTAATGTAATCACACCATATAGATCGAATAGCTCAACTCCTAAGAATATTCTACTAAACCAATAGCTTCCATCATCCAATACTCACATAGGAAGGAGAGCCAACTCTTATGTAGAGATATATCCACCTCGATAGAGAGGGTAGCGGTACCGAGGGTTACTGAGGACTCAGTCTCACCTACATTGGTAGTTTGGGGAATGGGCCAAATTATTCTGGTTGAAAATCCTAATTGGTATTCCACTAAAAATGAATAGGTATATCAATAATCTCTAAGGGTCACCTCCTTATTTAAGCGTCAACTAAGATAACTTGAAATAGTCAAGTCATTGAATGCTTAGGCTCTGATACCCTTTTGTAAAGAGTGAGACCCACGAGGTCACCCACTCCAATGGTACAATACAAGAGTCATGTAATAATAAAGTAGTGGAAACAAAATTATATCAAAGTCACAAGGTGTATCATTATACATTTTTTCCTCATTGTAAAAGGTGGGATAGAAAATTAAAAAGGTACACATCTAATAAATCTAATAATGTGCAAGACTTGTTGCAGAGGGCAACCTAGGCATAACAAGCTCATGAGGATGGTACCCTGCCCTTAAATGGATGGCCTTGGGTATAGCTAGTTTGAGATACCCCATGTTGAAAGCAACATATGCCTAACCATAACTTGGTTTAGATTATTACTCAATATCAAGGGAATCATCTCAACTCTAAAACTTACATAGGATTTTTCATTATCATTCATGCATGGTTAGTGTCCAATAGTGGACATATGTGAGGCATGCTAAAGAAATAACAATGGAAGGGGTCGAATATGAGAACCAGGGTTAAGCCTAGCTATGAGTTTTCAAGTCAACATAAATATCCTAGTGGTTGAACTAGCTCCATGTAAGGACAGTTACCAAAACTAATAATTAGGAGAGACACCTCCTATATAGAGATATATCCACCACCATAGAGAGGTTAGTAGTACCAAGGGTTACTGAGGACTCGGTCTCACCTACATTGGTAGTTTGAGAATGGAAGTGACCAAATTATCGAGGTTGAAAATCCTAATTGGTATTCCACTAAAAAGAAATAGGTATATCAATAACCTCTAAGGGTCACCTCCTTATTTAAGGGTCAACTAGGATAACTTGAAATAGGCAAGTTACTAAATGGTTAGGCTCTGATACCATTTTATAAAGAGTGGGAGTCGTGTGGAGATCCACTCCAATGGTACAATACAACTCTAGTAATAATAAAGAAGAGGAAACAAAACTATATCAAAGTTACAAGGTGTATCATTACACAATTGTTCCTCACTGTAAAAGGTGGGATAGCAAAATGAAAAGGTACACATCTAATAAATTTAATAACGTGCAAGACTTATTGAAGAGGGAAACCCATTCATTCCAATCTATTTTTAGGTCCAATATTCCTATATATGATATTCGTACATCTTTGTCTTCTAATGCACCTACACCTGGGTGGAAGGGAACATCACCCATAACATAGAAAATAATGTATAAGTCAGCAAAGGTTGAGTATGTACATATAATAAACACTTTGGACATTTTATTGGGTTAAAAGTGCAAAAAAAGATGTTCTCACAAGAAGGGGGATATTTACAATTAGTTAAGTTCAAAAGAAATATATAAAATGAATGAGGCATATTAAAATTCAGATTACAAACATGAGAATATAAGTGTCTTGCTATAACAGTAAACCACAAATCCAATTTAAAACAATAAATATTTTCATGCATAACAATGTAGACTAAATATACCTAAAATAGGGCCTTAACACCATACTATCATGGCCTAAAAAGTAAGGATGGAAACACACACCCCCGGCGGAATATGCATTCCCTTTATAAGTATGGTTGTATATAAGTACCACTATTCTATATATTCTAGTTAAACATGTAGCATGCACAAAAGAGTGGAAAGACTATCATTTTGGCCAATTTCACATTAAAAAAATCAGAGCAGAAGGGGTCCAAGAACCCATATAAACTAGATAGTCATAAATCACATGGAATACAATGAATTAATAATAGGAATTTTGAAAGTCCATGTAAATTATTTCAAGTAGATACTAAGAGTTCAAGAGATGTGTCATTAAAACAAATGTATGTTTCAGACAAATAATGTCCAAAATAAAATAGAGGATGTACATACCTGTTGATCACGACTAGTGGTTAATTCAATGGATATACTTGGTCCAAAAATTCATGTTTTCATCCTATGAGCACATTAGGCATGCTAGTCAAGCCAAAGCATACATGTATATACACTCCTATTATATACATATATAGCTCTTATCCAAATACCATAACCTAATGGAATGTTAGGATTTTAATCTTGTTAAGTGTGTACATGATTATAATATGTACTTTTGTTCTAATATCCATCTTTTGTCTCATAATTTGACGTAGCTCTATGTTACATATGCATGTGGGTAATCTTGTGCATTCATTCAATTTAGGTCTTAAAATTCATCTCTCTCTTTGTATCATATATCTCAATTATTCAACTAGGCCAAGGATGTTTTGCATGAGATGATATTGATTAGAATACCCTATTAGAGGATTCTAGGATATAAATTCAACACACATTCATATATGAGTAGGTTGTAGTAATATAAACTTACCCATACTTACATATCACAAACAGGTAAATATTTAACTTGTTTTCTAACAAGCCTTCAGTGATCATTTTAGACTAGGGGTAACCAAGCTTCTTTTTGTTGGTGCTAATGTAATGATAGTTGGGCAGATTATTGGAAACATGTATGTATATCAACGTGATACCATAATACCTATTGGATTGACTTATGTAAAGTATTGATGTGGGTCAAATTTATATTGAACATTTACATTATCCTTACAACAGTGTATTATCTAACTAAACATTATATAATTAAGTAGCCTATCATGAACTATAATTTTGGAAAGAAGAGATAGCTTACCTATGGAGTTGGGATTACAAGGTTGGGTCTCCAGTGGTACATTGCTAGCGAGACCTAGCAGATGACATGAGGTGCATATTCTCTGGGTGGTAGGGTGTAATGGAGGTTGTCACTATGAGAGTTTGGCATGGGCAAAGGTATATAAGGTGAAGGATATGGACGATGGGGATGTGAGATTGAATAAGGTTAATATACTTGTTATGGTCGGCCATGTGTAGAGGTTGGATCTGCACTTTCAATGATGAAATTTTAGATTGTTGGTCTTGGTGTTTGTTAGAGTTTTAAAAGAAAGTATCAACTCTTGTATCACCCACAAGTGTATGGGGTCAATTGTTGTCAAGTGTCAAACTCAAGGAGCTAGGTTATCTAGGTGCAAAATTGTTAACTTTCATTAATCTAAGTCGAATTACAAGGATGGAGTTGATTACAGATAGCTAAAAGACGAGTAGCAATAAAAGATCTTAAAAGTTAAAGGTTCAATTCAAAAAATAAAAAGTCCCAGATATGATATTTCACTACCATACCATCACTTCATGTGTGACTACAAAACTAAAACATGTCGTCAATTTGCAAGGAGATTTTCATCGTCATACACCTCCCACTGACATGAGATGGTTCTCTTCATCACATAACACCAACGTGTATATGCTAGATTCGAACACAATCTAGAACCCTCAACATACTCCAGACATTCCCATGGTCAAGAGAATATTGCCATGAATCCTACTCCCTAATCCCTCATACATCCTCCCGAATAGCACAAGGAAGCATAAAACATGTATAAAAAGTTGCCATCCAAGCATACAAGCAATAAATCATTGTTGGCATCCATGGAAAAGAAAATTAACTAATATTTAATATAAATTTCGAGTTCTCATGAGTAATGGCATGGGATCTACTCTCCTATACCCAAGGAGAAGGTTCTACTCATACATAATGGAGATGCACAAATACATTGTAAAAAAATTAGAGTTTTGCATAGCTAAATAGAAGAAAAAGTAATCAGCAACAACCAACCCTCGTTTTAAAACATGAGTTCCACATTTTGGGCGGTTATCACTCATTCTTTTGGACATACTCTAAGCGGGACAAGTTACAGAGCAAGAGGAGGACAATTTTGGGGTGGAAGAAGAGGTTTCTTGGGAAAGAACCTCCATTCTACTTCCATTCTTCACCATTTCTTCTCCGATAGGTGTGGAAGATCTTCTCTTCTCATTCAAGCCTCTCAGAAGGGAAGATTGGTCGAGTTGAAGCAGATCCAAGGATGGAATTTCATCCTTTAGCAGGAGTTCTACCTCCTTTCACTTCACCTTTGTGAAACTGGTGAAGACACAATGTTTTCTTTAAAGAGACACAACGCGCCTTGTCGTGTAACTTGTTGAAAAACTGCTATTTCACGAGAAGTACATGGTGTGTCCTCGTAGAGACACATTGTGTAGCTGCTACTGGGGTCGATATGGGCATAAGGAACGCAGCGTGTTCGATTAAATAAACTTTCGTGTGCGTTGGTGGCAAGTTGGAGTTGGCCTTTGGATCATGAGGTAAGGACACGTTGTATTGTCTACTCTATTCAGGAACTTAGACCACTGGAAACTTACACACTTGTGTGTTTAATAACACATGGCGTGTGTTATTAAAAGGCATTGTGTGAGCCTTTCTGGAAAGTTACACATTGTGTCTTATAAAAGACACGTCGTGTGTGGTGTTGTTTCCTTCAGGATGAACTCTAAATCAGCTACAAATCAAGGGGAGTTCCCACTAAGGTCAGATTTGAGTTGGGCTATTTCTAATTTGGAATTTTCAACACATGCTTGAGATCAACATCATGCAATAGGTAAAATAACTAAAAGATGGAAAGTTAAGTATGATTAGAGGCTAAATGGAAGGCAAAATGAACTGAATTTGTGTGCAGATATATGCAAAAAGTAGATATAAAATGCACGCATCAAATCCCCCTAAGCTTGAACTATTTCTTATCCTCAAGCAAAAAGAGCATAGAACACAAATGAAGGAATCGCAAAGCTCATGTATAGATCAAATAAAATGGAAGATATAAAAGAGATCAAACCAACCATAATCATCAGATTTGTATTCATAGCCTTGGTTTCAATTCAGACTCTAAGAAAGAAAATTTAGTTCAGCAAGGAAGGTAACACATTGAATGAAGTAGTGAACTAGGCAACACTCGAAGGAACTTGGATGACTAGGCTAAACAATCAGTGAATATGCGACAAAACTTTCAGCTATTACTAATGCAAATGATGAAATCTTAGTTAATGTTAGCAACTTTAGCTTTCTCTTCTTGTTCTCCCAAAAGATATGATATTGGATTGGGGATTCAGGAACTCGGCTGTTAATGTAGGCTTATGCACACAAGGAGTGCTGGTTGGGGTGTTTTAGCCTCTTTTTAGGACATATCACCTAAACGTCATGGCTAGATCGGACTTACACTAGGTCACTAGGATATGAGGGCAGTTTCGGCCATCTTTCATGGGGTAATTATGGTGAAGTGAACCAGAATGTAAGTTAAATTGGTCAAGGGTTTCAGTTATTTATCCCAGAATAGAAGAGAGTTAACCAAATTGTAACATCACTTGGATTCCATTCATTTGTTTTAAAAAAATTCACTATAGGGGTGGTGGTAAAATCACTAAGAGTTTGGAAATCATCATGTATCCTAAATAGTGTCACAAAGTTGACATATTCATAAAAATTGTTACCAATTACATGCATTAGGCAATACAGGATGAAAAAGATGAAATTTTAGGCTAAAGACATAAATATGGCATTAAACACGTGTTGGTTACTATAAAGTTTCATTTGATTCATGCATGCTCTTTTACAATTTCTTCAAATGATAATTTTCATGAAGGAGGATAAGATAGTTCAAACTTGTGAAGAAAGATAGTTCATTACACAAAATGAGCCTCAAACCATACCAAACTTGCCAAGAGAAGAATAGAAACTAAAATAGAAACTAAAGACAAGAATTGGTGAACTAGAAAATGAAAAACAACAAAACAACTAGAACTCCATTGTCGGTCGGTTGCACCCCCCCCTCCCAAACTTGAAATTTGCAGTGTCCTCGCTGCATCAATCAAACCAAAGGAAGAAGCAACCGATTACCTATCATGGAAGGTATCAGTAGGAAGGGCCAGCGCCCCTGTGACCAGTAGTGAAATATTGGCTGACCAGATCATCATCATCAGGAATGTCGACAGGCATGGGCTATGGGGTAGGCTCGGGATGCGGCGGAAGAGGTGCAGGGTGGTGTGACTGAGGCATTGGATAGTGGCCTTCAGATATATGCCACAAATCCATGAATTGGACCATGTCATGCATCACATAATATTGTTGACCCTTCAGGTCAAGACGACCGTCCAGATGGTTAAACCGCTACTGAACATAGCCATAAAAATGCCTAATAAGCATCGACCAAGTGTACTCTGTTTGAGTGTTGGTGGAGGGTGTCTGTGCTCTGTGTGGCTGAGCGGCTGGAGTAGCTTGATCCTCACGTGCATTAGCATCATCACCTTGGCCACCAAGGTCAACCTTCCAATTGTCCTTGTTCGTCAAAGTGATGTTCTCCCAGTTAGGTAGGTCTATGTACTGATCATTGTCAAAGTATTGTCTGAACTTGGCATCATTGTTGGGGACTCTACTAATCAACCCTACAGAGATCATATATTTGATGTCCACCAAGTTCCTACCTTTTGTAGCTTCTAGACCAGTCAGGTCCACCTCAAGCTTGATGGCCTATAGGGTAATTAATCACCCACACATGACTTCCCTAGATTCTCTCTTCTTGATCTTCTTTATGTCCAAGAACCGGGTGAGGATGAAATAACCTACATTGATTTTGAAATCATAAACTATGCCTTACAGAAATAACAAATCATGTTTCCCGCACACGCCTTGTGTTTCTTTCTTGGCAAAGACACATGTGCTGAGGAGGCGGTACACATATCAGAAGATGGGGTTATAGATAGTGGAAGCCCTGGCCTTTACGGCATCATGTCTCTCTTCAACTGTGATCTCATTCCAAAAAACATCACTTTCAAAGCATGAGGGTATGCTAGAGCACCTTCGTAGATGCACTCTAAAAGCTCCCAAAAATCTTTGAAGGTGATTTTGTAGCTCTGGCCTAGAAGACAGAAGCGAATGCTGACATATGGTTTGAGCATGTGCTTTGGGTCCTCCTCAACCTTAAGAGTAGTAAGAAATGCATAGACAAGGTGAGGGTAAGTCTTCATTACCATGAAGCAAAAGTACTCGAGACCAATATCTTTGAGGTTCTCCTTGACCTCATTCTTGAACCCCAGATCTTTAATGGTTTCTTCACAAGCGAAGTGGGTAGAGAGATGAGGAATTGATATGTCAGGTCTTCCTCCACGGTCACCCTGAAATGGGTCGTGGAGACGTAGGTGGGGGTGGAATATGAGCTCAGTTTGTGCCTCCAGTTTGATTTATACTTCATCGGTGCCATTGTTGCTTGTGAAGTTGCTGAAAACGGTCTTGAACATGACGTGTCTAAAGAGGGACATAGCATGTTCCGGAACATGAGGGTTGGCAAACTAGGCAGAGGACATGTTGTGTGTTACATAAGAAAAGGGGTGTACCTGGAGCACTACGGTGGTCGGAGGTTGGGGATGATAGATTTTCTTTCACATGGCATGAGGTCAGTTGCTCACAATGTGTCTTTGTGAATCGGTGATGAAGAGGATGATGACGGAGGCGTTGCTCATATTGTTTTGCTTGCTAGGATGGAGGAGGTGCCTATTGTGGAGTGGAATCACGGTGAAGGGAGCTTGCTTCAGAGCAATGGAAGGTGGCGGTGGTGCTTGGACCTTGCTTGTTGAGAAATAATGGTGTTTGGAGCTTACTTAGGGGGCGGCGGTAGCACTCGAATCTTGCTTCAGGAGCAGCGACGGTGGACACGGTCAAGGAGTCACACACGACTGTTAGAACACGGTTGGTTGAGAGTGAAAGTGAGGGAGGCGGCTAGACATTATGGTTAAAAACCCACTTTCTCATCCTGGGACACGATGTGTCTTTTTGAGGACACGACTTGTTCTTTTATAGAGGCCGCTTGCTTCTTTTTTAACGTTCTTTGCAGTAGAGGACATGTTGTGTATGATTTAAAACACGATGTGTAAGATTCCAAAAACCAAGGTTGAAGTAGACCCACTGATAACGACGCATCATGTTCAAATAAAGACACGACATGTATTATTCCATGAAAAATATAGCCATTCCAGATTGAGCATCGCACACGTCGTGTTATAATTAATCACATGCCGTGTAACATTCTAGGTGGAAACTGCTCCTATAGCGTAGTCACTTGCATCACACATTATTTCAAAAGGAGCACTCTAATCTGGTGGTTGGATGACAGGAGCTGAAACTAAAGCATCTTTTAATCTTCGAAAAGAAACTTGGCAATCATCATCAAACACAAACTCAGCATCTTTTTCTAGAAAGGAGCATAAAGCCTTTGTAATTTTGAAAAGTCATTTATGAATCTTGTGTAGAAACCTGTATGTCCTAGCAAGCTGTGAACTTCTTTCACATTGGTTGGAGTTGACATTTTTTCAATAGCCTCCACTTTGGCTTTATCCACTTCAATTCCCCTATTTGAAATAGCATGGCCTGGTACAACCCATGTCTAAACCATAAAATGGAACTTCTCCTAATTAAGCATGAGGTTGACTTGTTGGCATCTCTGCAAAACTTTAGTTATATTCAACAAACAATCATCAAAGGAATTGCCATAAACACTAAAGTCATCCATGAATATTTCCATAATATTTTCAATGTAATCAGAGAAAATTGCCATCATACACCTTTAAAATGTGGTGGGACCATTACAAAGCCCAAAGGGCATCCGCCTATAAGCATAAGTTCCATAGGTGCATGTGAAAGTGGCCTTTTCTTGATCGGGTGGGTAGATGGGAATCTGAAAGAACCTGTTGTACTCGTCAAGATAGCAAAAGTAGGAGTGATGAGCAAGCCTTTCTAACATTAAGACAATAAAACATAAAGTGAAATGATCCTTTCTTGTGGCTTTATTTAATTTCCTATAATCAATGCACATTCGCCATCCAGTGACGATCGTTGTTTGTATTAATTCGTCATTTCCCTTTTATTACAATTGTTCCTCCTTTCTTGGGCACAACATGTATAGATTTCCTTTTTTACAACTTCCATCATATTTTGGTTTAGTCTCCTTGAGGGGTCTATGCATGGTTTGGCATTTTCTTCTAAAGCTATTCTATGCATACAGATAGATGGGTTAATTTCTATCAGGTCATCAATTGAGTACCCTATCACATTTTTATAGCTTCTAAGTTCATTTAAGAGTCTTTCTTCTTGATCATCATTCAATTCAACATTTATAATAACTAAAGAGGTGGAGTTTGGGCCTAAGAAAGCATACCTCAACCCCGGTGAGAGGGGATTTAATTCTACCTATTTGTTTGGAGTCGTGGTATTTCTTTCCTCATTCTTCTTTGATTCTTACTAGCTTGGTGGAATCTTTAAGGTTTCAGAAATTTCCTCATTGAAAGTGACTTTTGTATCTTCTTCTTCAAGATCATCAAGAATAGTCTCAATAGAATTCTTTTATTCCTCAAGTAGTGTATCAATAGTATCTATCAAGAAAAGGTACTCCTTGGAGTTGGGTTCCTTCATGGAATCATAAACAAAGAATACAAGTTCTTCATCTCCTACTCTGACATTGAGTTTTCCTTCTCTAACATCAACTAGATAGCCTACGGTACATAGGAAAGGTCTTCCAAAGAGGATTGGATTGGTCGGGTCCTCATGCATTTCTAAGACTACAAAGTCACACATAATGAAGAACTTCCCTATATATACGGGGACGTCTTCAATCACTCCTTCAGGATGTTTGATTGAGAGATCAGCTAGCTGAATCGTCAATGACATTGGTTTCAAATCTCCCAAGTCCAACATTTCCCACAAAGAAACAAGAATCAAATTGATGCTAGCTCTAAGATCAACAAGGCCTTTATCAAAGGTAGAGTCTCCACTCTTGTAAGGGAGAGTGAAATCACCTTGATCATCTAGTTTTTTAGGCATACAGTTCTAGATGATAGAGCTTAGTCTTTCAGATAACGTAATAGTTTCAGCTTGACCGGATCTCCTTTTTCTTTATTAGGATGTCTTTCAAGAACTTAGCGTAAGAGGGAATTTCAACTATAACTTCAACTAGAGGTAGGTTCACATACAACTTTTTCAAAATGTCCATGAACTTATTGAACTTAACATCATCTTTGGTATTAGCAAACCTGTGAGGGAAAGGAGCATTAGGCTTGCTAGAAGAATCACCTTGATGCAGATTTCCAGTAGATTTCTTTCTTTGATTTTCAACAATATCCTCAATAGAAGTGTCAATAACCTCTTCATATTTCCTCTTGGAAGGCAGTGAAGACCCTCTTATGACTATCCCACTCCTTAGAATCACATATTTACAAATCTCCTTGGGATTCATAACTGGTTGAATGGGCAAAGAACCTGAATCTGCTCCTTGGTTGGCTAAGGCTTGTTGAGCTATCTGGTTTTCCAAAATCTTAGTGTGGCTGACAATCCCATCAACTTTAGAAGACAATTGTGTGATAGCATCCTTCAAGAGATTTCCATGTGCCTAGAACTGGTCGTTCTGCTAGATTTGTGTGGTCACAAAAGTCTCAAGGAGGCTTTCTAAGATGGATTTTTGTGGTGGTGGAGTCACTTGTTGAAATTGATTGAAGTTCCTATTGTTGTTGTTATTATACCCCCGGTGGCTGTTGACGGTTGGCATTCATTGGATGAAGATTGATCATAGGTTGTTGACCTTGAGCTTGACCTTACTGCTGGTTTTGCGAGTTGTTGTTCCTATAAGAAAAGTTTGGATGGTCTCTCCATCCTGGGTTACAGGTCTCAAAGAAAGGATTGTAGGCTTGTCTCTTATTGAAGTTGCCTACAACATTGACTTGTTTTGGCGACTCAGTGGCATTCAATTGTGGTGAAAAAAGGAAGAAGTGTTGTGTCCTAATGTCCCACATGCCTCACACACTTGCTCAATTGTTTGAATAGAGTGAGTGGTTAGCTTTTCAAACTTCTGAATCAAGGTGTCAAGTTTGGATGCAATCAGGTCTACGACGTCTAGTGTGTTCTTCCCACTAGACTTCTCACTTGAGCTGGTAGAAGAGAAAGGCTGAGTGGTCCTTTCAGAACTCCACTGGTTGTAGTTGAGTGCCATATCTTCAATGATGGCATAAGCTTCACTATAGGACATGTTCATTAAGGCTCCATTTGCAGCAACATCAATGGAGATACGGGTGTTGTAGAATAACCCGTTATAGAAGGTTTTCAGTAGCATCCAGTTGGTCAAACCATGATGAGGACAAAGGCATTATAGATCCTTAAATCTCTCCCAAGTTTTATAAATCATCTCACCTTCTTGTTGCTTGAAGTTTGTGATTTGGTTTCTCAGTTGGGCCATCTTGTTAGGAGGAAAATACTTGGTAAGAAAAGCTTTTAGCAAATCATCCCAGCTCTTGATGGAATGCTTGGGCAATGAAGAGAGACATGCTTTGGCCCGGTCTCGTAAGGTGAATGGAAATAGGAGTAGGCATACTCCTTCAGCTGGAACACCATTGATTTTGAAGGTGTTCATATACTGTAGAAACTCCGCTATGTGAATATTTGGATCTCCCGTAGGAGTTCCTCTGAAGTGGTTATGTTGGGTCTTCTGCATGATTTTAGGGCTGACAGAGAAGTTATTGGCTTCTATTACAGGATGTTCTATGGCTCCACAAATATTGATGGCATCCAACACAACAAAATCTTTTAGCGGGTGGTTGTCCTCCATCTCCGATTCTTGAAGGGGATCGGGTGAAGGTGGTGGTGAAGGTGAAGAATGCATTGACGAAGCATGTGATCCCTCCAAACTTGAGGAGTTATCACTCCTTGCTCTCCTGCGGCTACTAAAGGTTCTCTCTATTTCTGTGTCTAGAAAGATTGATGTCTGTAGACCCCTCTTAGAATGACACACGCAACCTGAAAAGAAAAAATTGAGTGAGATTCATAAAAGCAAAGAGGTACCACGATATGTGATATGAAAATGATGACTTAGTCTCAAGTACTTGTTAACTCTTTTACTCTAACTAAAATTATTGTAGCTGCTCAATAATGGCGTCAAAAACTTGTTGAAGTTTCAAAAATAAGTCTCTACTTGTTTATCACCCACAAGTGTACAGGTTCAATTGCAGTCGAGTGTCAAACTCAAGGAGCTAGGTTATCTAGGCGCAAAATCATTAACTTTCATTAATATAAGTCAAATTACAAGGATGGAGTTGATTACATATAGCTAAAAGATGAGTAGAAACAAAAGAGCTTAAGTTAAGGGTTCAATTCAGAAATTAAAAAGTCCCAGATATGAGATTTCACTACCACAACATCACTTCATGCGTGAGTAGGAAATTAAAGCATGCCGTCAATTTGCAAGGAGATTGTCATCATCATACACCTCCGTTGACATGAGATGGTTCTCTTCATCGCCTAACACTTCCGTGTATATGCTAGATTCGAACACAATCTAGAACTCTCAACATAATCCAGCCATTTTCATGGTCAAGAGCATATTGCCATAAATCCTACTCCCTACTTCTCATACATCCTCCAAAATAGAACAAGGAAGCATAAAACATGTATAAAAGGGGCCCAACCAAGCATACAAGCAATAAATCACTATAAGCATCCATAGAGAAGCAAATTAACTAACATTTAATATAAATTTTGAGTTCTCATGTGTAATGGAATGAGAGATACGCTCCCATACCCAAGGAGAAGGTTCTACTCATACATAGTGGAGATGCAGAAACACATTGCAAAATTTTTAGAGTTTTGCACAACTAAAGAGAAGAAAAAGCAAGGGAACACAAAGGTGAAGTGAAAAGAGGTAGAACTCTATCTAGAGGACGAAATTCCACCCTTGGAGCTTCTTTAACTCAACCAATCTTCCCTTCTAAGAGGCTTGATTGAGAAGAGAAGCTCTGCTACACCTTTAGGAAAAGAAATGATGAAGAATGGAAGTAGAATGGAGGTTCTTTCCCAAGAAACCTCTTCTTCCACCTCAAAATCGCCCTCCTCTTGCTCTACAACTTCTCTTGCTTGGATTATGTCCAAAATGAAGAGTGATAACTGCCGAAAAGGTTGGACTCGTGTTTTAAAATGAGAGGTGGTTGCTGCTGATTTCTGTAGAAACTGGTGAAGACACTGCATGTCTTTGGGGAAACACGTTGTGTCTTGTCATGTAACTTGTTGAATAAATACTATTGCACGAGAAGTACACGGCATCTCCTTGTATAGACATGTCATGTAGCTGCTACTAGGGTTGATCTGGGCATAAGGCACACTGTGCGTTCGATTAAATACATGCACATGTGCGTTGGCAGCAAGTTGGAGTTGGCCTTTGGATCGTGAGGACACGTTGTGTCCTAATAAGGACACATCGTGTCGTCTGCTCTACAATTCAGGAACTTAGGCTGCTGGAAACTTACATGCTTGTGTGTTTAATAACACATTGTGTGTTCTGTGTTGCATGAGCCTTTCTGGAAAGTTACACGTTGTATCTTATAAAAGACAAGTCGTTTGCAGTGTTGTTTTCTTCAGGATGAACTCTGAATCAGGTGCAAATCAAGGGGAGGTCCCACTGAGGTCAGAGTTGGGTTGGTTGTCTCCAATTTGGCATTTTCAACGTGTGTCTGTGATCAACATCATGCAACAAGCAAAATAGCTAAAAGATGGCAAGTTAAGTATGATTAGAGGCTAAATGGAAAGCAAGATGAACTAAATTTGTGATCGGATGTGTGAAAAAAGTAGATATGAAATGTGCACATCAATGTTTCTCATCGTACACCATGGTACCATCTTTTCGGTCTGTCATCTTGTATCTAACACCTTATGCCTCTTCCTTAGCTTAGTCAACAACTTGTCTTCTTTCTCAAAAGTTAGATCTACATTGATGATGATTGAGAAGACTTCTTACTCATCTAGGAAGTCATAATTATCCCCTAAGGTAGAGGATTCGTCTCTGGTGCAATCTGTTATTTGTATTATACTTCGATGATAGAGATAGATTTAATCTCTTTGAACTCCACTTTAGGATCTTCCTCATCATTGCCTTGGTGAAAGAGAATGCTCCACCTAAAGAGAGAGCAACTGATCCCTACATGAAGACCTGAAAAAAGAACAATCCTACCACCATTTGTGACGAGACCATCAACCTAGATCTGTCGTCTCTGGATCTGACCCAAGGAATGAAAACCACTATTTTGCAACTCAGAAACTCATATCTACAAACCTATAACTCAGCCACATTGCCATCCTACAAACTCTACATCACCCCAAATTTTCCAACATCACAACTAGGTGACCTGAAACCCTCTGTCGACCACTTTTAACAAATGGAACTTCCTGTCATAGTAAAAGCCTCTCTGATGCAATACCTTTATCAAAACCTACCCTCTTATGATCTTTCACCTTACTGACACCTTCAGACCTCCACAAACCTCAACATAGTTTTGTCTAGTCAACTATAGTACCATGATATGTAGATCAACCTCAACATCACCAGTTCCAAATGTAAAGAAGTGAGATCACCTCTCTACTAAAAGGTAAACAAAATCCAATGAATAGCAGCAGAAGTTGAAATATTGACTATATTCAATTTAATAAAGAGTACATCAAGATTTTCCCAATAAGGGGTACATGCTTTATACAAATAAAGGATCTAAGTAGAGGGAAACTCAACTACATCAATATGTCTCTAATTAAAATAATTTAACAAATAGTCCATGATGGACGGATGAACTCCTTCTCCTAATCTTAGGTCAGTTCACCATAAATGTGTTGCACACTCTGATCCTAAACCTGGGTGGTTGGGATCACCCAGCAAGAGGAGAGGAAAAAGGTATGTGTCAATTAAAGGAATAAAGACAAGTAAAGTATAGAAAAAAGTAAACATGGAGAAATGATTCCACTATGCTAAGGAAATGCCAAAAGTATGAGGCTCATAAAAGAGAATATTTGCCATAACATCACATACTAATATTGAAGTATGCATGATAAAGAACTTCTATGCTAAGAGGGTCAAAAGTATGAGGAAAGTAAATAAATAGAATTCAGACAAGTCAAAATAATAATAAAGTTTGCATGCATGATTTAATATGACTACATTAAGCTAACATAGGGATGAGGCACCTACTTAACCTCAACCTTTGGGTATGGGAGAGTAACACACCCAAGCACCCGGATATATATAAAATGGGGAGAATTATCACATTCCCCTGGGCAAATTTACACATGCCCACTATGGGTGGTTTGTACTCATGTACACTACATTAGTTAATTAGCCATTTACATCATCATGTTAGAATAATTTAATGGTATATTTAAGAAATTTCTAAGTTTGCAAGTGGGGTCCAAGACCCTAGTATAATTGAAGTGAAATAACAAGAATTATTAAAACTAAGGTATAGGCTCATGCCTCATTGGGAAAATAGGATTGGATAGAAATATGCCCAACTTAGGGTTAGAATGCACATACAAAAATAGGGTTGCACATACCCAATTTTCACACACTAAGGTTAACTCGAATAGTATACTTTGGTCCAAAAAGTCAACTTTTCATCCTAGAAACACATTATGTATGTTAGCTAAGTCAAAGTGAACACATTCATTCCTATTATATTTTTATATTATTCTTACCCAATTCACTGTCATCTAATGTCATGTTAGGGTTTATGATTTTAATCTTTGTTGAGAGAATATGTGATGCTTTATATATCTATCTTAGTTATAATTACCCATATTTAGACACATAAGTCCATGTAACTTTTATATATGTGCATAATAATATATATGCTTTCAATTTAGGTTTAATGATGTCATTTTCTTCTCTATAATGTGAATCCAACATCATGATTAACATGTATATTGGTGTAAGTATATTCGACATGAATATCTTTTAGAATTACTTAATATACACATGATTTGATCCAACTAACATGACATTTAGATATATGTTTATAAATGTACATTCTTTTACACATTATTATCTTTTTCACCATTTAATTCATAAGAAGACAATATAGTTAGATGCATTCCATAATTATATTTGTATTTATAATTACCATCTATTGCATAAATATGTATGTGTGTATGCAAGGTTTGTTGAAACATGATTATCAAAATTCTTTATAATTTATGTGTAGTATTAAAATGTAACTCGTCTTATATATAATCTTTCATTATTAGTTGAGCCATGACAATCAAGATTACAATAAGGTAACATGCTCATCTTACATCCAACGTGTGATACGTAGTGCTAAATGGATACATTTACAAACTAATAGGATGTATACAAATAAGTCAATATGATATAATAATGTGAATACATTTTTCAAAAAAATTCATTAGTTATAGATCTACTATACGGATCATAAATTAAGATTTAGATATCATCTTTAACCACACTCTTACATACATGACCTATTATGGCTATTTCCTATGTATGGTTTAGTATATCAGCATTAGGATCATACTCATATGTATATTGTATTTATATATATACATAGGGTTAACTTGATTACAAGGTGCATGTATTACCATGGTTATCTAAGCCACTATTGTTTGATTATTTCCATTCACCTAGTAAACTGAATCCACAACAAAATGAAATAATAAAAGGATAAAAAAACCTAATAATGTTGTCAATTGGTTCTGATCTCTCTCCACTAGATCAGATCTCAACTCGATAGACCACTAGCTTGGACTGCTGGCAATGTGGAAAGGTTGACGCCATGTTGAAGGGTGTCTGAGGCTTTAGTGGAGGCGTATAGGTTTTGGAGGGCAAACGACTTGTTACTAGATGACACATCGCCAGGTCCTGTTGCATGTGTTGCAAAGGAGAATGAGTCGATGCTATTGCAAGAGAGGAGTCAATGGTGTTGCTATCAGCGTGTGATGGTGTCGAGGTTGTTTTGGAAGTGGAGTTGTGTTGCACACATTAGGTATGAAGCAGTGATGGTGGCAAGGTGTATAACGTGTTATTAGGAGGTGAGGGAGTTGCAACATGGTGTTGCAGGTGGGAGTCGAGATGCGTTGTTGGGCGTCGAGTCTGAAAGGGTGATGGCATTGTTGTTGTCATGGCGGATGGACGAAGATTTGTTGCAGGTCTGTTGCACATCATTGGGTGTTGAGACATCGTTATTGTGATGGTGGTAGATGGCTCTATGGTAGGGTGATGTCTACGGTGTTACTGGAGTAGGTCGAAGAGGTGTCGCGTGTTGTAGGTGGTGACAACAGTCTACAAATGTTGAGGCAATCAAAAGTGGTGGAATAGGCTACAGATTTGAGTCAGTCGTTGGTTGTCTCTCAATCAAACACTGAGTGTGGGGCACTGGCTCTTCTCTAGTAGTGGTTGTAGACTCTCTATGACATCATGGTAGTTGGGCACCATGAGGAAGAGGAAGAAGAATAGGAGTAGGAGACGCTGGCAGACGATCCTCAACTCTGTTTGGTGTTTCTCACCACTATTTGACATAGGGTGAGGGTAGGTTGGGCGGCTAGGGTTTCTAGTAGTTGGCACTGCTGCGAGAGAAGGGAGGATGGGGGACAGAAGTTGGAGAGGTGGATGGATAGGAAAAGTAGGAGAAATAAGGAGAACGACCATCACACATCCGTTGTAAGAGCCGAACCCAGCGCAAGTAACGCGGGTGAAAGGTTGTGACTAGGGGAGGTTGAGGAAGAGAGGTGTTGCGTTTAGGAAAATGAACGGGCAATGGGGTGTCGCCAGTTTTGGAAGGGGATAACGTTACATCACATTTGAGATGGAGAGGGAAGTAACACAGCAAAGTGTTATAGGTTTTGGAAAGAGCTTAATTTCTAAGTCAAAAACCGCATTTAAAACCTAAGGTAATTAGGATTTTAAATACTAATTCAATTGGGACAACAATTAATATCCAATTTTTAAGCAATTTAGAGGGCATGTTTATTAGGAGTCAAGTAAGTTTCCTTTTTCCATGCATTAGGCATTTAGATATATTAGAGTTGCATATTCATTTAATTAATTAAGAGGATAGATAAATTCCACTTGACTTGAAAATTCATGGGTTTTCTAATAAAAGTGTGTGGAGTCTAACTTTACATTAATTTTTTCCTTTTGAATGCAATTTGATTGTATGCTAAGTGCCTAATAAATATATTTAGTACATTTCTTAATAAATTTCAATAAAATTTCTTATTTCTCATTTCTTATCCCACACAGCCATAAAATCTCTAAATTAATAATCTACTAGTTATCTCTCATTAATGGTCATTTTGCATTATTAGACTCTAATTAACACATTAGTAAAGATATTTGTGCAAAAACCCATTCATTGAAATGAATGTGGGTAAATAGAGTTCAAGCCATTAAGTATTGCTCAACTTCAACATTGAGGCCAAAGATGATGGAAAAGATAGGAAACTTTAGGGAAAAGGACAAAAAGGATATGAAGGAATAAAATCTTGAAAATGGGTTTCAGTGCAAATTGAATCCATGATTCAGATGTTACAGCACTCCACCCCTTAAAGAGGATTTCATCCACAAAATCTCAACAAGAGGGAAGGGTGAGTATGTAACATCCCAACCTTAAGCAACTAGGTGGTTACCTATAATCTATGGTACTTCACATGCTCTACTCATAAGTCAAGGTTTACTAAGGTTTCCACCATTCATATTACCTTTGATTAAATATAACACAATAGACATTTTTGTCTTACTAGCTTTATCTTTATTGTGAAATTGCATCATCCTTATTTTTATATTACTTGTGTCATGTTATATTCACATTGTTGTAAAAAGAATCATATCTCAACATTATGCACAAATTATATGTATTTCTCATTTACTAATTCAGAGTTTTAAGCATAGTTTGGGTTTGCTAACTCATCTTCATATTTATTAATATGTTAGATCACAATCCTTAATAACTTGAATTTATTCTCCACAATCCTTATATTACCATCATACAAAATTATCATAGGTTATTTTGTAAGAAATAGATAATATTATCCAACAAGTTATTAAGTCTAAATAATGTCACATTAATTTCTTACACCTATATTACACATTGTCACATCACCTTTCATACTCATATTAATGTCATCACTAACCATTTTCTTCTATTTGCACATATATTATAATTTATACATTTAACATCACATTAGGCATTTGGAATTATTGTGGATTTAATAATCATGCTTATGTAAATCCAATTACTCTTTATTCATATTTGAGTCATCATATGTATATTAGTGAATAAGGTGGAAAACATTCCATTTTAATGAATTGATTCATATACCAAGTTATGATTAGGTGATTATATTCCATTTCAAGCTATATTATTGATGATGACACCTAATGTCACTATTGTACCATGAAAGGCATTAAGGATACATATGTATATATGATAAGGTTAGATGATTACATATCAGGGTTTAGGTCAAAATGACCATTATATGTTATGCATTTATCTTATCATTAGGGTTACATGATCAACATTATGTGTATTCATAATTAGTGAGTTACTCATATTATGTGCCTTAAATATTTGTTAGGGTTCAAGCATATGAACTATTCATTATATGACTTATTAGTATATAAACAAATAGGTTAAATTATAATTATAATTTTTTCGGTAAATACTTATCATATAATCTCACTAATCTCTTGTCTATGGAGTTAGGGTTTCCAATTTCAGGATAGCTAGATTTCAATGTAGTGTAGGACTCCATCCCTTTAACAGGATTTCATCCACAAAATCAGTAATTCTAAAATCTATCAAGGTACTATTACTACTTCTCCACTTAAAGGGGTTGACCTACTAAGTCAAATTAAACTAGATGTAAAAGAGTGATTCTAATTAACCATGTATAAGACCCAACACTTAATTGTTTTACTATTCACTATTACCAAACTTCAAAGTCTAGCATAGGGTAGAGTACCCCTAGACATGGAAATCTTAGACTCATATGAGGAACTTATGGGATATAAGGTGATTTTATTTGGTTACCCAAATCATCATATTAGGTTCCTATGGATTTCTCAACATCGAGGTTATTTGCCTGAAGGTATGCTATTTTGGACAATAGTGTCAGCCCAGGCTAGGTCGGTGTCATACAGATCTGGGAGTCCTTGTAAACCAAGCTAGTGGCACAGAGGAAAATTTTGTCAGCCCCCATACCCTGTCATAGTATCTACCTAATAGGCTAATCACCTAAAAGTTGACTAGAGATATTTCTAATATGAAATCCTTGTGGTCCTAAATCAACCTTTCACATAGGTCAATTATAAGGTAAACTAAATGGGAAACTATATGAGGTAAGGGTTTCTAACTAGGGAGACAAATTGAAATAGTCAAGACTCTGACTACTATTGGCTCTGATACCATGCTATAAAGAAGTGATATCACCTCTCTACTAAAATGGCAAAGAAATTCCAATGAA
The DNA here is from genome assembly GCA_963693085.1 of Alisma plantago-aquatica. NCBI lineage: Eukaryota > Viridiplantae > Streptophyta > Magnoliopsida > Alismatales > Alismataceae > Alisma > Alisma plantago-aquatica. The sequence continues at coordinate 1,504,724,391 of OY856409.1, read as the reverse complement.
TAGCAGTGGAAGTTGAAATTTTGACTATATTCAATTTAATAAAGAGTACATCAAGATTTTCCCAATAAGGGGGTACATGCTTTATACAAATAAAGGATCTAAGTAGAGGGAAACTCAACTACATCAATATGTCTCCAATTAAAATAACTTAACAAATAGTCCATGATGGAAGGATGAACTCCTTCTCCTAAGCTTAGGATGGTTCTCCATACTCCTGTTGCACACTCTGATCCTAAACCTGGGTGGTTGGGATCACCCAGCAAGAGGAGAGGAAAAAGGTATGTGTCAATTAAAGGAATAAAGACAAGTAAAGTATAGCAAAAAGTAAACATGGAGAAATGATTCCACCATGATAAGGAAATGTCAAAAGTATGAGGCCATAAAAGAGAATATTTTCCATAACATCACATATTAATATTGAAGTATGCAAGATAAAGAACTGCTATGTTAAGAGGGCCAAAAGTATGAGGCAAGTAAATAAATAGAATTCAGACAAGTCAAAATAATTATAAAGTTTGCACACATGATTTAATATGACTACATTAAGCTAAATGGAGAGTAACTCATTCCCAAGCACCCGAATATACACATGCCCACTATGGGTGGTTTGTACTCATGTAAACTACATTAGTTAATTAGCCATTTACATCATCATGCTAGAATAATTTAACGACATATTTAAGAAATTGCTAACTTCGCAAGTGGGGTCCAAGACCCCAGTATAATTAAAGTGAAATATTAAGAATTATTGGAACTAAGGTATAGGCTCAAGCCTCATTCAGAAAATATGATTGGATAGAAATATGCCCAACTTAGGGTTAGAATGCACATACAAATATAAGGTTGCGCATACTTGATTTTCACACATAAAGGTTAACTCGAATAGTATACTTTGGTCCAAAAAGTCAACTTTTCATTCTAGAAACACATTATGTATGTTATCCCAAGTCAAAGTGAACATATTCATTCCTATTATATTTTTGTATTATTCTTACCCAATTCCCGATCATCTAATGTCATGTTAGGGTTTATGATTTTAATCTTTGTTGAGAGAATATATGATTCTTTACATATCTATCTTAGTTCTAATTACCCATATTTAGACAAATAAGTCCATGTAACTTTTATATATGTGGATAATTATATATATGCTTTAAATTTAGATTTAATGATGCCATTTTCTTTTCTATAATGTGAATCCAACATCATGCTTAACATGTATGTTTGTGTAAGTATATTCCACATGAATATCTATTAGGTTCACTTAATATACACATGCTTTGATCCAACTAACATGTCATTTAGATATATGTTTATAAATGTACATTCTCTTACATGTTATTATCTTTTTCACCATTTAATTCATAAGAACACAATATAGTTAGATGCATTCCATAATTATATTTGTATTTATAATTACCATCTATTGCATAAATATGTATGTGTGTATCCAGTGTCTGTTGTAACATGATTATTGAAATTCTTGATAATTTATGTGTAGTATTAAAGTGTAACCCATCTTATATATAATATTTCATTATTAGTTGAGCCATGACAATCAAGATTACAATAAGGCAACGTGCTCATCTTACATCCATCGTTTGATATGTAGTACTACATGGGTACATCTATAAACTAATAGGATGTATACAAGTAAGTCAATATGATATAATAATGTGAACACATTTTTTAAAACAATTCCTTAGTTATAGATATACTATTGGGATCATAAATTAAGATTTAGATATCATCATTAACCACACTCTTACATACACGACCTATTATGAATATTTCCTATATATGGTTCAGTAAATCAGCATCAGGATCATACTCATATGTATATTGTATTTATATATATATATACATATTGTTAACTTGATTACAAGGTGCATGTATTACCATGGTTATCTAAGCCACTATTGTTTGATTATTTCCATTCACCTAGTACACTGAATTCACAACAAACTAAAATAATAGAAAGATAACAAACCTGATAATATTATTGATTGGTTCTGATCTCTCTCCACTAGATCAGATCTCAAATTGATAGACCACTAGCTTGGACTGTTGGCAATGTGGAAAGGTTGACGCCATGTTGAAGGGTGTCCGAGCCTTTAGTGGAGGCGTTATCAGTTTCGGAGGGAAAACACCTTGCTGGTAGACGACACAACATTAGGTCTTGTTGCACACGTTGCAAAGGAGAAGGAGTCGACGTTGTTGCAAGAGAAGAGTCGACGGCGTTGTTGTCAGGGTGTGATGGCATCGAGGCTGTTCTGGAAGTGGAGTTGTGTTGTAGGTGTCGGGTCTAAAGCAGTGATGGTGGTAAGGTGTATAAAAGTGTTATGAGGAGGCGAGGGAGTTGCAGCATGGTGTTTCAGGTGAGGTCGAGAGGCGTTGTTGGGCATCAAGTATGAAGGGGTGACGGCGTTGTTGTTGTGACGACCGATGGGCGATGATCTGTTGTAGGTTTGTTGCACGTCAATGGGTGTTGGGGCATCATTATTGTGATGGTGGTAGATGGCTTTGTGGTAGGGTGATGTCGACATTGTTACTGGAGTATTTCAAAGAGGTGCCGCGTGTTGTAGGTGGTGACAACAGTCTGCAAACATTGAGGCAATCGAAAGTGGTGGAATAGGCTGCAGATCTGAATTAGTTGTTGGTTGTCTCTGTTTCAGATGTTGAGTGTGGGGCGCTGGCTCTTCTCTAGCAGTAGTGGTAGACTTTCAATGACATCGTGGTAGTTGGGCGCTATGAGGAAGAGGAAGAGGAGGAGGAGATGACGCTGTCTGACGATTCTCAACTCTACCTGGCATTGCTCGCCACTGTTGGATACAGGGTGAGGGTAGGTTGGGCGGCTAGGTTTATAGCAGTTGGCACTACTGTGAGAGAAGGGTGGATGGGGGGAAAAAGTTGGAGAGGTGGATGGAGATGAAAAGGAGGCGAAAGAGGGAGAACAACCATCACACAGCTATTATAAGATCTGCACGAAACGCAAGTAACGCGGGTGAAAGGCTGTGACTATGGGAGGTCAAGGAAGAGAGACACTGCATTTAGGAAAACAAACAGGCAATGGGGCGTCACCCATTTTGGAAAGGGAGAACATGACATCGTGTTTGAGATGGAGAGGGGAGTAACGCAGCGATGTGTTATAGGTTTAGGGAAAGAGATTAATTGCTAAGTCAAATACCACATTTAAAACCTAAGGTAATTAGGATTTTAAATACTAATTCATTTGGGACAACAATTAATATCTGATTTTTAAGCAATTTAGAGACTAGGTTAATTAGGAGTCAAGTAGGTTTCCTTTTTCCATGCATTAGACATTTATATATATTAGAATTGCATATTCATTTAATTAATTAAGAGGGTAGAGAAATTCTACTTGACTTGAAAATTCAGGGGTTTGCTAAATGAAGTGTGTGGAGTCTAACTTTACATTAATTTTCTCCTTTTGAACGTAATTTGATTGTATGCCAAGTGTCTGACAAATATATTTAGTACATTTCTTAATAAATTTCAATATAAAATTTCTTATTTCTCATTTCTTGTCCCACAAAGCCATAAAATCTCTAAATTAATATAATCTACTAGTTATTTCTCATTAATGGTCATTTTGCATTATTAGATTCTAATTAACATATTAGTTAAGATATTTGTGCAAAAACCCATTCATTGAAATGAATGCGGGTAAATAGAGTTCAAGCCATTAAGTATTTCTCAATTTCAACATTGAGGCCAAAGATGATGGAAAATATAGGGAAATTTAGGGAAAAGGACAAAAAGGATATGAAGGAAATAAAATCTTGAAAATGGGTTAAAGTGTAAATTAAATCCGAGATTCAGTATGTTACAACACTCCACCCCTTATAGATGATTTCATCCCCAAAATTTCAACAAGAGGGAAGGGTGAGTACGTAACATCCCAACCTTAAGCAACTAGGTGGTTACCTCTAATCTATGGTACTTCACATGCTCTACACATAAGTCGGGTTTACTAAGGTTTCCACTATTCATATTACCTTTTATCAAATATAACACAATAGACATTTTTGGCTTACTAGCTTTATCTTTATTGTGAAATTACATCATCATTATTTTTCTATTACTTGTGTCACATTATATTCACACTGTTGTAAAAAGAATTATATCTCAACATTATGCACAAATTATATGTATTTCTCATTTATTATTTAAGAGTTTTAAGCACAGTTAGGGTTTGCTAACTCATCTCCATATTTATTAATATGTTAGATCACAATCCTTAATAACGTGAATTTATTGTCCATTATCCTTATATTACCATCATATATATATATATATATATATATATATATATATATAGAGAGAGAGAGAGAGAGAGATTCAGGCTAGAATACACTCAAGTGCATTTGGAGTAGAATACACTCAAGTAGTTTTTCATGATGCAATATTTTTTCAAAAATCTAATCTGTTGATCTTCTTAAACATCTTGTGAATAGCTCATACGCAAAATTTGAGCCAATTTGGACATTTATAGGTCATGTTATAAAGACCGCAAAAATTATACATTTCAAATTAGTTTCGTGCGTCGATTTTATTACCCTTGGATGAGTGACTTACACTCATCCAAATGGGCTCAAAATTTTTATGTAGCCTAGTTATAGTATGACGGTGAAGATCAATGGTTTATATTTTGGATAAAATAGTCTTGATATGCAAACACACTTGAGTGTATTCTAGCATGACTCTCTCTCTCTCTCTCTCTCTCTCTCTCTCTATATATATATATATATATATATATATATATATATATATATATATATATATATAAGGTTAGATGATTACATATCAGGGTTTAGGTCAACTTGACCATTATATGTTATGCATTTATCTTATCATTAGGGTGGCATTGTCAACATTATGTGTATTCACAACTAGTGAGTTACTCATATTATGTGCCTTAAGCATATGAACTATACATTAGATGACTTATTAGTATATAAACAAATAGGTTAAATTATAACTATATTTTTTTTATAAATACGAATCATATAAGCTCACTAATATCTTATCTATGGAGTTAGGGTTTCCAATTTCAAGGTACCTAGATTTCAATGTATTGTAGGAGTCCATCCTTTTAACAGGATTTCATCCTTGAAATCAGCAATTTCAAAATCTCACTACAAAAAATGGTCTTTAACTACACAAGAAAAATGTAGCGAAAACCCCATATTTTGTAGTTAAAGGCTTTAGCTTTTTTCTATACATATACAAATTGTAGTATATGCTCGTATAGCTAAAGGCTTTAACTATATTTTTTAAATATGTAGTTAAACAATCAATTCACTACAAATACATATGTAGTCAAAAATGTAGCTAGGTTTTGCCTTTACATATTTAAATGTTGGTGTAATTGTAGCCAAATGTATAACTACAATTGCATATGTAGTTAGTATGTAACAAAAAGATGAAGTTACTACATTTAATGTGTAGTTAATGTGTAGGGAAAAGCAACAATTAGTACACATACATATGTAGTTAGATTATACATCTAGCTACATATAATGTTACATTTATTACACATACATATATGTTAGATTATTATGCATATTATATACATATATAGTTTGTCAATACACAAGAGAAATTAGAACAAGTTACACTCATTTTGCCAATTACCATACTTTTATTTATATTTTAACAACAAATGTACATCGGGAGGATGTATGCCTTGCCCCTTGCCTCTATACACAATATTTTGAAAAAAGCTATTCATATCAACCCTTTGACATATTCAAAGTCATCAACTATATATACAAAGGAAACTAGTGGATTCCTCCATCCAAGTGGATTGTGGTCTATAAAGTGAATCAATGGCTTCATATCTCTTTTATCACTACCGTTAATCTCCTTCCCGAATAAGGGTTTGTATACGTCTTTTGTTTTTCATGCCTTTCACTTTGATAGACTTCAAACAGAAGAAGAAAAATCTGCAGACATCTTCTACACTAATGTCCTTCATCGATCCAAGGATTTATCAGTGTTTTCTCCTTCTCAATGAACACAATGTCCTCAACAAACCTATATTTGTTGGACACTAATTCTGAACTCCTCTTAGTCTCAGTATGGAAGACCTTACATGTCTTTGTATGCAGAAGCCAAATTTGCATGAGATTCAACCATGTTTGGCCAAACATTTACTACATGAATGTAATCTTGAATCACCTTTGTCACTCTGCCAAGCTTCTTGAAAGTATTTCCTTTATTGACAAGACCATCAACGGCCAAAGGATCTATATGGAAGAATTCATTGAAACAAGAAATTGTGTCTGCATAATTCTCCTGTCAATTAAAGTAAGTCAAGTCAAACAATACAAAGTGACATGACAGTTTATGCAATCAGGACAGATACCCCTACATATATTATTGCCTAGAGCCTAAAACACTAAAGACGCATAGAGAAAGTGAAACTTGTCTTCCAACAAACAAAATATTTAAGAGGCATCAAACATGTTGCTTGTATATTACAACTAAATTGCTAATAGGAGTCGATAGTCTAGTTGTTATAGATGAAGTATCTTTATAAAATTGGGCTGCAACACTTGACATATTGCTACATATCCAAGAGGCACGGTAAATACAAGTTTCTTTTAATGGAATATAGCTTATATGCATGAACTCTCCGAGCTTACCACTCCATATAGATATTCTCAAGATTAGTAAGAGCTTGGGGATCCCCAGGTTACATAGCTAAGCAAGACTACATGTAAAGAAAGATATTAGAAACTAACAAAAAGTGTGTAACACAAGATAACAAAAACAAGAACTCTATACTGACTTGGCAGCAGTTAATCGCCTCATCAACACAGCCAGAGTCTTGTAGAGCATTTTCTTAGAAGTTGGAAACTAATTTTTAGGGATGAAACTAAGAGAGTAATTATGAAAATTATATATATGTTTACCAATATGATCACACTATTATTCCAGAAAAAAATGATGAACGGATAAGATAAACCCATCAGTTATTATAAGCCTCAATAAACCCAGAGTCCCAAGCTATTGTCTGCTTATAGTGTAATATTGTCATTTCCAGATGATAATGTGGTGTCCATGTATTATGCAATCAAAGACCACCATCCTTGTCATTCTGAATATTAAGCTGAGTAGCTAGTCTTAGCTTAACAAAAATATGGACTGTAATGGAATCAAAGGAAGTAGAAAATGGAGGGGGTTATAGAGTTGGAGGAGCTTCATTTGAGCCCCCAAAGATACACCACACTAGCCAGGGGATGGTTCGCATTCCCATGGAGGTTGTTGATTCTATGATTAATTAGCAACAACGATGCAGTAAGACTGATGAGAGTGAAACGAGTACCATCTAGTTCTAGTCAAAATGGGTACAAGAAGTAGTAGGTTTGTGCTCTCAACACCTCCAACATTGTCACTGAAGAGAAATCGAAATCAGTTTAAATATTATTGATATATGTTCTCAGATCAAAGTGGATACAAAGTTAATGACTATGTGGTGTTACTCTTTACGTTCAGGTGGGTCATTGGATGGAGACATAATGATAGGAGATAGTAATTGATAAAAAACTATTGCAGTCTAAATGAATTAAATTAGCTGCTAAATCTAATAGTGGAAAGGGTGAATATGTGGTAATACATTGTAGGTTCTCTATCAAGAGCTATAATTTACAAGAAATGATCGAGTTCTTTTCGTCATTAGGTAGGTTAGAATATTAGAAAATACCTTGAGAGTTGGGAATCTCATTACAAGACACCTGATCTGTTTGCAGCTACAGATAACACTAGCTGAATGGAAAGAGTAAATGAAATATAATGCAATACAAGCTTTGCATGTCAAGACAGGATTCTCGAGGTTCTCCAGATTATCATGATTTACATATCCATATAGTTGTTCACGAGACAGAGCTATGAGTCATTTGGAGAAATAAAAAAATTGAGAAATCAGATAAATATATGTGCCAAATGAAATATAGATAATGAAGAACTCATAATGTTACCTTATCAACAATATATTTGTATATTCCACACAAAATATTCAATAATGTGCCCCTTGAAGTGAGTCTGAAGTGACTCTTAAAATCCATTTTTCATCAACATCACAGAGAATTTTATATGGGCAACAAGATCACTTGCAACATGGGTTAGCATCATGCAAGGGCAAATGGAGATATATGGTGTCCTTTGACAACATGTAGGGGAGATATATGGTGCTCGATAGACTAATAGAAGAGGGGATTATAGGAGGTTCTTGCATCAAACAAGAGAGGTGAAGGGAAGCTTGTTGATGCATGTGGTAAGTATGTACCATATGTCGATCTGGAAAAATATACATAGTGACTGCTCGTTAGTTCAACACCTTCTTATCATGTTGCCATCATCAAGAAGTCCAATAAATGAGTACCTCATCAGGAATCTGTACTTGGAATGAAATAAAGTTATCCACTTCACTACCATATCGTCTGACTGAGAGATTTATCAATAGCAAGAATAGGCGTCCATGTTGTTGCAGGAGCAATAGGGTATTGTCATTTCCATTGTGGTTTATAGTTTAAGAATCAAGCATACATGGAGCATAGTTTTAGTGATCCACTATAATAAGTGAAAATCTGAAGAGAGTTAGATACATTAGAGGATGGCAGGGAATATGAATGCAGCGTTCAATGAGATTTACTTCCATTTTGCACCATTAAGTGTCTTATATAGAGTGACAGATAAATATCCTACAAATAGGTCCATGAATACCACACAGAAGAACCATGATCGTCATCACAGCACCACAGTTTGATGGGGATAGGACGCCTAGAAAGATGAAGATAATTGTGACAATAGTCATGCCAAGAACTAAAATCTAGTTCCTACATAGATGCATAATATCGAGTTAGTTGGTAGTTTGAAGGCATCACCCTGAACAAGTTTTCCAGATCCTCTAGTGCTTCTTCTTAGGTTTCCAGCTGATTGTAGTTGGAATTTGGAAATGTCTTTGTAGAGCATTCTTATCATAGTCATGGCCACCATATCATATAGGAAGAGCACATCATTAAAGAAATAATGACTAAAAATCAGCAGATTTGGTCATCATTCATCAGATATAAGTATTATATGGGATGCCCATTTGATATCACTAGGCTAAAACATATAACACAAAGATAGGCATTAAGAAATAGATAACAACTTAAGCATGTACCTACATACCTTAAAAGTGACATCAACAACGCTAGGTAGACAACAAACTAGCTGAACAAACCAGACAACAATAATGATCGAAAGCCAAGATATGAGCTTGCTTCCTTAAGAAGTTTCGTTCAACTTTAGAGGCATGTTCCTGGTGAAGTGAATCCATTTTACTGAGTTCCTTGAAGATGAAATGACATCATTTTAGCCCTTTTATTGGCTTCAGTTCTAGCTGTTCATTCAGCTTCCATAAGGATTTGCAGAGAACAGTAGAAGGATTAGCAATTGAGCCAGCCTGGTAATATGATTTGTAGAGGAAAGTAGAAGAATTAAAATTAGACTTCCAAAGTTTACATAACACATGTAGCTTCAAAATACCTTGTACTTCATACAAAACCCAACAAGATAATTAAGAGTTGCAGATTCGAGGATGAGCCAACTTGGTTATATAGGAGGAAGTTGCAGAGGATATATAAGAGACCTTGTAAGGACAAAAGTCAGACACTTTCGAGTAGTGATAACACCCATTTTTGTGGCTACCAGAGCTCATATTCCATCATTAAATTAGCCTCCAAACTTGATTTCCTCTCTGTTATGTTCTATTTATCATGAAAAATCATGTTCACTGCATTTTTAACAATATTTCCCATCTTTTGAAGGGCTTTCCTATTTTTCTACAAGAAAGGGGTCAACTATTCTCAAAGCACAGGACAAGTCACAACCCGCTACGGTTTTTACCCGTCATGGTGTCAACCCGACACGGTTGCAGCCCGATACGGTCAGCAACCCAACATGACTACCCGGCAGTACCGTAGCCCGATATGACTCCAGCCCGCCACAACCAAGCATGGACATTACCATTGCACGATACAACTTCAGCCCATCACGCATCGTAGCCCAATACGCCCTGGTAGCCGGCACCACAACAACCCGGTACGGTCACTATCCTGCTGAGTACCAGCAAAGACAACTTGACACAGCATATCAGGAGACAACCCGTGACAGCCTCATTCAAAGCTCCAGCTAAAGTCATTACTGCCCAAACAAGTGGACCAATAAAACTTCAACCTCCACCTACCTACTGCCCTATAAATAGCAACGACAATCCTACGATGGGAAGGACCGTCGAATCGAAGGGGGGAGCTAGTGTGCTGAGTTCCAAGGAGCTGAATTAGGTGAGCATACTCGATAGGGTTGTGATGACCCTTGAAACTCCTTCGAGCATGTCGGGCTTCTGTCTGAGCTCAACCCGAGACGACCCACTTAGACAGTATAACCTGACACGAAGAACCCGAGAGCCGGGATTAGTACCAACCCGATACAGTCCATTCGCCCGTCACGATTGCAACCCGACACGGCTGCATCCCGACAGAACAATATCGCGGAAGACATATCCCGATACGATCACCCGCGTCACGGTTGGAACTCGATATGGTTGACAACCCGACACGATCGTATCCCGATATGACTGTAACCCGGTATCAGGTTAGCACTGTCCCAATTGGTCAAGCATAATACATACCGATTTCCTAAATCAAGAAGGTTGATATCTATCTTCCCTTTTACAACATTTACTTCCATTCAGTATAGCATTGTAGCCAAACCGTTATCTTATTATTGGAATCCGTGAAGCATTGCTCATATCATTCTGTGTATGGCTATATTCCGTTGAATGATCTCTTTCTAGCATCCGAAGTCTAGTTCCCTACTTCCGTTACGCATGTTTGACTAGCTATCGAGTCGTGTTTCCTATATTGACCTCTTCGAGAGGGGAGAGTCATGAACTTCTAGAGCTTGGTCTGGTTCGGGTGTACGAGAGTACCTGGGACCAGAGCTGCATTATGTTTATTTCCCGCACGAGTCCATGTATGGCCCCCTTGAGAGAGGTTTCCAGTACACGGTTCGTTGGCGCTTTCTTTGAGAGAAGAAAGCGTTGGGAGTGGACCGCTACCGCTTGCTTTTATAAAAGTTTTCTTTCTTCGTGCTTGCCTAGATGTTTGTTCTCTCTCTTTAGTTTTTCTTACATGCAAAACCACCCTAAAAACTACTAAACCCCAAAACACCTTACCTCTTTACTTTTCCTGGTAACTCCCCTTGGAGATAGATTTTAGTTAAAATTCTTTCGTATTATTTCCAGTTACATTTTATTACTACAAACCTTATCCCTTGGCCTTTCGACAACTTAGACAAGTAGAACTTAGGTTTCGAAGCCCTATTCTCCCTAGTCCCCGTGTTCGACCCCCAACTGCTACTTTGACCTCGTGCTAGTTGTGGGCGTCTTAAACATTCGGGTATTATGAATTATAAAAGTTTGATGACATAGACCTGCTTCCTTCTCTTTTTTGGACCCACATTTAAGGCTGATCAACTTTTTGGCTCCGTTGTCGGGGACTAGGCAACGAATACCGTTCTACGAACCCGCGTTTTACTTGCACTTTCTCAAAAACTTTGTATAGATATATATAGAACTACGTATACATACTGCACATATCTACCTCACCACCCTTATCCTTTTATATTTCTTCCTTTTAGGTACTTACATCCCTTTCCTCTCAAGCATGGTTGACCAGGCTCCCGAAGCTAGATCCCTTCGATCTTTTGTTCAAGTGAGGGCAAATGAGGAAAGGAAACCAGTGGTTGAGCAGCCACTCAATGTAGCAAACTTTAAGCTAAAGCCAGGTTTTCTCCAGTTGTTGCAACACAATCGCTTTGGAGGAAATAGCAGTGAAGAGAACCCTTACAATCACCTCACGGCGTTCAAGAATACCTATAAGACTTTCAAGATTAACAGGGTTCCGATAACTTATATCTACACCCAGTGCTTCCCTTTTTCTCTAAAGGACAAGGCATTGGAGTGGTACTCAAGCCTCTAGGACGGGAGCATCCCAAACTGGGAGCATCTCACCAATGCCTTCATAGCCAAATTCTTCCCTATTGAGAGGACTATAAGTGTCAGAACAAGATCATTTGGTACTTGCAGAAGGTTTCAAAGAATCTGCATGATACATGGGAGCGATTCCAAGGCTACCAGTGTGAATGTCTACACCACGACTTTTCTGAGCCAACCTTGATTACCACCTTTTACAATGGCATGTGTATCGGTGAAAGGAAATCTTTGAACGTTGTAGCAGGCAGTGATTTCTTAGGGCTCAATGCTCAGAGAGCCAGGGAGATCATCGACAACATGGCTACAAATCAACAAGACAGCGAGTACGATAGAGAATCAACTAGTCACTCTACCCCTGGAGAATCCAAGGTGATGGAAGCACTATCAGCCAAGCTGGACAAGATAGTGATCGATGTCCAAACTTTGAAGGAACAAATCCACAAAGGCAAGACCCGACAGGAAACGGTTAGGAGTTGTGTTAAATGCGAAGAGATTGATCATCTTTCTGACTTCTGGCCGCACACAGCTGTGCCGGGAGACCCTGACGAAGAAAGTATAGAAAATGTGAGCTATGTTCAGTACTGATGCCCCGACCACCCAGGGTTCTCCTATGGTAACACCAGTTCTGTGGACAATTTGCACCAGCTGATCAGTAGAACCTCTTCAGATGGTCCGTAGAATCAGCAACGCAACTAACTTCCAACAACAAAGAAGCTACCAGAATACACAGCAAAATCAACTGCAGCGGCCATCAATGATGACCGAGTTAATGTCTTTCGCTAAGAAACAAAACGACCTAAATGAGAAGTTGCACAAGAGCTCGGTGGATAGCACAATGTTGCTCAATCTCATGCAACAGTAGATGGGAGGCTTCTCGGCCCAGATCGGGGAGCTTCGGCAGCATAACAAGTAGATTGACTAGCAGTTGGCAAGTTTGTCTCAGAGCATCAATCATCAGGTGGGACGATTTCCCTACATCACTGAAGCAAATCCTAGAGGAAATGAAACTACAAAGATGGCCATCTTGAGATCAGGAACGGTGTTGCATTCTATTGATGAGCAAAGAGTGAAAGTCGACGGTACCACACTACCGGTAAAAGATGTAACGCCGGAGGAGCCTACAGAAGTACATGCCAAGCAAAACAAAGTAGCAGATAAGGGAAGCAGTGAAGAGACCTCTGAAGAGTGTTTGGATAGATACGTACCTCGCATACCTTTCCCGCACAAGCTAGTGAAGGTCCAGCTGAAGAAGAGATATGAGAAGTTTATAGATGCAATAAAGAAACTGCACCTCGACATACCATTCTTGGACGCCATTCAAGAGATGCCCGCCTATGCCAAGTTTTTCAAGGATTTGATTTCAAAGAAAAGGAGAGGTGAGGACATCAAAATGGTGAAGTTAGCTCAGACATCCAGCTCTTTTGTGAAGGTAAGCATGCCTACAAAGAAAAAGGACCTCGGTGCCTTTGTAATCCCTTTCCAACTTGGGGATAACGTCACCCGGAAGGGATTAGCTGACCTGGGGGCGAGCATTAGTCTCATGCCGCTCTCTCTTGTAAGAAGATTGGGTCTTAGTGATATAGTACACACCAACATGAGGATCCAGTTGGCAGACCATACATTTACAAAACCCGTCAGAATGGTAGAAGATGCACCCATCAGGGTTGGGCATTTCTTTATACCATGTGATATCATTCTCGTCGACACAGTGGAGGATCCCAGCTGCCCGATAATCTTTGAGAGACCCTTCCTTGCAACTGGAAGAGCACTCATTGATGTTGAGGCAGAGATGACAACCATCAGAGTCGGGGAAGAACACATCGATTTCCACAATTGTGACTGCATGAAAACCCCCTCTTTCCTTGAATCGTCTTACTTTGTCGAGAGCTACCAACAATTCTGTGATGAGGTAAGAAAGGAGAAGGCTATGATGGACCATTGATGCGCGCTTTGGTTAGCGACGCAAAAGTTATTGAGGACCGAGAAGTGCAAGAGCTCCTGGATCTTTTGGATGAAATGGAGTCGGCCGAATCTGACGGTCTCGTTGAAACCACAATGTATGTCGCACTACAGAGCAGTCTCACCAAAGAGCCTAAGAAGAAGAGTGCACCTAAGTTAAAGGATCTGCTGAAAGGACTAGAATATAGATTCTTAGACGAGGAGAGAATGAACCCAATCATTATCAATTCCGATCTGACTGATGCACAAAAAGAGCAACTGCTAGTCGAGTTGAGGTCATGGAAGAAAGCTCTGGGTTATTCCATTGAAGACATAAGGGGCGTAAGTCCCTCTGTGTGCATGCACAGAATACATCTTGAGGAGGCTGCCAAACCATGTGCACAACCACAGCGGAAGCTTAACGAGAAGTTGTGAGAGGTAGTCAGCAAGGAAGTGGTCAAGTTGTGTGACGTTGGCATCATCTACTCCATCAGTGATAGCACCTGGGTAAGCCCTATCCAAGTGGTGCCCAAGAAAGGAGGAATCACAGTGGTCAAGGGGGACAATGGCGTGGAAGTCGCAACAAAAACTATCACAGGATGGAAGATGTGTATTGACTATAGAAAGTTAAATGCTTCCATCCGAAAAGACCATTTCCCCCTCCCTTTCATCGATCAAATGCTTGAGCGTTTAGCACACCACTCGTATTTCTGTTGGCTAGATGGGTACTCAGGATTTTACCAAATCCCAATCCACCCAGATGACCAAGAGAAAATGATGTTCACATGCATCTATGGAACCTCCGCTTTTCGGAGAATGCCCTTCGGACTCTACTACTCACCTGCAATCTTTCAAAGATGTATGAACGCCATCTTTGTTGATTTCTTGGAAGATAAAATGGAAATTTTCATGGACGACTACAGTGTCTATGGAAGCTCCTTTGAGGACTGCTTGCAGAATCTGTCCCTCGTAATGAAGAGATGTGAAGAGCAAAGCTTGACCCTCAACTGGGAAAAATGTCACTTTATGGTACATGAAGGCATCGTGCTGGGACATAAGATATCAAACAGAGGAATCGAAGTCGACCAATCAAAGGTTGCAGCTATTGCAAAACTTTCCCCGCCCACATCTGTGATGGGAGTTCGAAGTTTCTTGGGACACACCAGGTACTACCGGTGATTCATTAAAGATTTCTCAAAGATAGAGAAACCTTTATCCAATTTGTTGATGAAAAAAGTAAAGTTTAAGTTCACCAAAGAATGCCTCACGACGTTCTCTACCTTGAAGGATGCACTGGTCTCTGCCCCCATCATCCAGTCACCTGACTAGAACCTCCCATTCGAGTTTATGTGTGACACCAATGATTTTGCGATATGCGCAGTCCTCAGAAAGAAGAATGATAAGAAACACCACGTAATCTATTACGCCAGCAAGACATTAGATGAAGCCCAGATCAACTACACCACGACAGAAAAAGAAATGCTAGCCATCATATATGCATTCGATAAGTTCTGTTCATATCTCATGGGCTCCAAGGTAACTATCTACACAGACCACGGAGCCATCAAATATCTAATGCAAAAGAAAGACGCCAAGCCTAGGCTGCTACGCTGGGCATTGCTGCTTCAAGAGTTCGATCATGAAATCGTGGATAAGAAGGGTACCGAGAATGTGGTTGCTGACCATCTTTCCAAGATTAGGATGGAGGATGACCACCCGCTACCAGTGAACGAGAGCTACGCCGATGAGGCAATCTACTCTACCACAGTAGACGGCCCAGAAGGACCATGATATACAGATATTTGGAATTATCTTGCTTGTAAACAAATTCCCTCGGAAATTACTTATAATCAAAAGAAGAAGTTCTTCTCTGATTTGAAGTACTATTACTGGGACGACCCTCTGTTGTTCAGGCGTTGTTCCAGTAACCTCTATAGGAGGTGTATACCCGAAGATGAATCCCCGAAGATTATGTATGAATGTCACTCCTCTCCTTATGGAGGGCATCTGGGAGCGGAAAGGACAACAGCCAAGGTCCTGCAATCAGACTTTTACTGGCCCTCTTTGTTTAAGGATGCTAACGCCTATGTTAAGGCATATAGGGAATGTCAGCGAACTGGGAATATCTCCCGCAGGAATGAGATGCCTTTATCCGACTGGATAGAAGTTGAGATTTTCAACGTCTGGGGAATCGACTACATGGGACCTTTCCCCTCGTCATATGGTGTTCAGTATATCCTAGTTGTAGTAGACTATATTTCAAAGTGGGTGGAAGTTGTGGCCACCACCACTTATGATGCTAAATTTGTAATAAAGCTCTTTACAAAAGTTATCTTCCCAAGGTATGGGGTCCCCAGAACTGTGATCAATGACGGAGGATCACATTTTGCCGAAAAGTAATTTGAGTTGTTGCTGAAGAAGTATGGGGTTAGACATAAAGTTGCCACCCCTTATCATCCCCAGACTTCTGGACAGGTAGATGTCTCGAATAGACAGATTAAGCAGATCCTGGAGAAGACTGTTGGGAAATCACGCAAAGACTGGTCAACGAAGTTAGACGACGCCATCTGGTCCTACAGGATAGCTTTTAAGACACCAATCGGCACCACGTCGTACCGTTTGATTTATGGGAAGGCATGTCATCTCCCCTTTGAGCTAGAGCATAAAGCTTTTTGGGCCATCAAACGTATGAATATGGACCCAACTCTGGCCAGAAAGAAAAGATTCTTGCAAATCTAGGAGCTCGAAGAGCTTAGGCTTCATGCCTATGAGAACGCGAGGATCTATAAGCAAAGGACTAAAGTGTTCCACGATTCTCACCTAAAGAAGAAGAACGTCAAAGAAGGTGACAAAGTTCTACTTTTTAAATCTTCCATTTGACCTTTTCCAGGTAAACTGCAAACTCGCTGGTCAGGACCGTTCATGGTAGCAAAGATTTACCCGTCTGAAATGATGGAGTTGTTCGACAAAGATGATCCCACAAAAGTCTTCCCGGTCAATGGACACCGTGTGGAAAGATTCTATGAAGATAAAGCTTTTACAAGACGCTCTGAATTGGCTCTAATTGATGCTGAAACCTTACCCGAAGAAGAAACATGAGCGGGAATGAAGACGTCGAGCTAACAACAAAAACCATAGCGCTCCTTGGGAGGCATCCCAAGTTTACTTTCCTAGAATAGGATTGTTATTTCCTTTCCTTATGAAAAACATTCTGAACATTATTGTTGTGATAAGGCTCGAGTCTGTGCATGCGACACGCGCACAGGCTCTTGTGTTTTCTGGGCCACCGAATTTATTTCTTAGCCTTAATCTGTAATACTAGCTGAGGTTGGAGATTTACAACTTAGGCCAGTGATGTCTTACAAATCAAGAGCTTTCTTCTTTCTTACTAAGGTAATCACCTTGGTCGTAGACAATCAAGGCAAGGTGGCGCCTAAAAGAGGCTCCATAACGGTTTTCCCACATATCGGGTATTGTATCGTGCTGCCCATGAGTGTGTCGCGCTCAAAGGCATACCGGGGACTCCCCTCGTATCGTCCTATCGCCCAGTGCTTGCACGATATCGGGTGCTTAATAGGATGCTCAACGCGATACAAACAATACTGCGCGATATCAGCCAACCATATCGGGCAGCAGGACATACCGCCCCCCTTAACGTATTGCTTATATGTGTGTCGGGTTGCAAACTTTTCCGCACCCTTATCGCGTAAAAGCATGTCGCCCATCGCTATCGGTTTTGATGTATCAGGTAACGTGTTGTTGTTTCGACCTCACGACGCGACGTGCTCAGCCCAATTTTGCCTTGCTTAGGACGTGTGCCCCCGTTTTTCTTCTTGCACCGCCTTTCACGGACAGCTATATAAGCCTTGTGAGGTTAGCCGTGACGGGTTACCAGATTTCACTCTCGTATCGTGCAAAGCTCTTGTATCGTCCAATGCCAACTGCTCTCCCGTAGTGCGTTCCCGACTACTCTCCTTCGTGTGACACGTTCGAACTTCGCTTCCCCGATAAGGTAAAACCTGATATCGCACAGTATTGGTTGTATCGCGTTCCTCCATGTCACGTTATATATCATGCAACACCCCGCGTACTGAGCCTTAGCCTATCGGTTTACACCTGTGTCACAGCCAAGTGTGACGGGCTACACGATATCGGGTTTTGGCTACTCTAAATCACTGGTATCGGGCAAGCCATGCATTTTTTTCATTTTTGATAGTATCACCTCAAACGTATCGGGTAGGACCCAACCAGCTTTCCATGTGTTCCTCCGAGTCATGTTACCATATCGTGCACACAAGTAATTTGCTCAATACCAACCCAGCATCACGCTTTCTTTCGGAAACCGATATCAGTCTACCTGTATCGCCCAAGCCATATCGGGATGTCTGTTTCATGCCAGGTTTTACCTCTGTCACATTCGTGTGTCGGGTTGGCCTACTTTTAAACATGTAACTCGATACACAATGTCACTTGAATATTTGATTTCATTATTTTTCAAAAAATGGCACACACCAAGGAGACTGTTGTCCAGGTCGACCAGCACGATAACTGGATCCCTTCTGAGGACACCACAGGGGCCATTGCAGGGCAGAAGCGCCCTAACCCAGAACCAACTCAACCTCCCATTGTTGAAAAGAGGCCCCGCATCGAAGCAGAAACGACGGTTCAGGCCACACCAGCAGAACAGGAAGTCTTGACCCACTCCTCAGGGCGCTTCACTCCAAGGGATGCAAAGCATTAGTGCTGATACACTGAATTGGCGATGAAGGTCTACCGCCCAACAAGGTTCTGCCATGAAGCCTCTTTCCGGCAAATTGGGATCTTTGAGAGGATGAAGAACGACATCGAGACCGTGGGGCTTTACTACATCTGCTTCGATTTCTCCAACTCCTACACAGAGTTGACTAAAGAATTTATCTCCTCCCTTCGACGGGTGCCGAACAACCTCGAAGAGAGTAAGAGATCTGATGGTGCACACCGGCTGCAGGCCCGGTTATATAATGCGGAATACGAGATCACCAAAAAAATTGATCAACCAGATCTTCACCAAGAATGAAGATGAGCAAAAGCTGTTGAATGAGGGTGCCAGGATAAGTGAGAATGACGGCTTCGACCCAGTAAAGTTGTGAAAAGAGCTGACAGGCGAATATGCCTTCAAACCCGACAGCAAGGTAGCTGCAGTCCACTCATGCTTCTAGAGGATCGTCCACAAGGTAGTGGCCAACCTCCTTTTCAACAAATTCGAGACCAGCAACCTCTACACTGAAGAGTTGCATATGATCTGGTACATAATGGCGGGGAAGCCAATAAATTTGGGCGCTTCCTCATCAACAAACTTCACCCGATCAAGGATGCCGCCAAAGAATACAACATCGGAGGAATCGTCAACTTGATCGCGGTAGGGCTCGGATATCCAAAAAAACTCAGAGTATATCGCAAACTCGGGGCGAGGACAGAATCAATATCAAGTTCCTCATGAGAGCCAGCAACCTAAAGAAAGAAGGCTCTCGACTCTTCTACAAGTTTGCAAGAACTGACACCCTGATCCCATTGTCGAGTTGCGTCAACGACGACGCACAGAAGTTGGTATTCATGCCAGCAGAGATCGAGGCTCTGCAGGTCGACGCAGCCTACACAGCCCAGCCCGCCACCCACAAGAAGGTGGCTGCAAAGAAGGAGACCTACAAGGCTACTAGTCGACAGAGATCCCCGGTGGCCAGCGAGATTGAAGCAGCTGCACCACTTGAGGCAGCTGCACCAGTTGAAGCAGCTACACCAACTGAACCAACTGTGCGGAATAGCACAGTCGTCCCAGTAGAAACAATCGGGGTTGCAATAACAGTTGCACTTGTTGTACCGATCACATCGACGGCGGCTGGACCTTCCACAGCACGCCTAGACACCTCTCGCGACAGTGAGGAGGCCCTTGTAGAGCTCTTGAATAACGTGCTCCGATCCACCCAACAAACCCCCACCAACCCGGCGACGGTGGAGATCGCTTCGTTGGTGGACGAGGCTGAGAGCCATGTAGCTGATGACCATCCCCAAACGTCGGTACTTCCAACATGCCCCCACATCGAAGCAGAAGCTACCACAGTAAGGGTGCCTACACCGCGCACAAAGGCCACGCCTGCACGCACCGTCGTGCTCGAATCGCCTCCATCTGAAGGCGTGCATTCTACAGGCCATGCTGCCAGAACAGCGAGCCGCTCCAAAAGCCATCGTCGTTCGCCTGCTCCTTCCTCTTTGGGGCACGCCTTCGGCTATGAATTTGATAGCATGAGGGAGGTAACCCGTAATCATATCGCTACTTTTTGCTCCTTCACATACAAATTTTAGGTTTTCCAGCAACGACTGGGAGGCAGGAGCGCCAGCTTCTAACTCTGGTCGGTCTACCCAACTGGATAGACATGGTGAGCCAAACAATGGAGGTTGTGCTCAAGAGCCTGAATGCTATCAAGCATAGGCTTGAGAAGAGGAGCAAACACCGTCGTTCCAGGCAGTCTCAGAGATCGCCATCGCCACCACCGTCTTCAACATCACCATCATCTTCTTCTTCATCTTCACCATCCTCCAACTCTAGTGGGCCCTCCAAAGTTTTAGAAACGCCCGAGGAGGTGACCAAGAAGGTCGTCGGCGGATCCCCCAAAGACAACATAAACAGCCACGGTGTCGATGGCACGGCTCGTAGCGACGCCGTGACAGGGGTAATGGGTGAAGCTCACGAAGCCATGGAAATGAACAACCCAGAGTGGGGCCTACATCGGATCTTAGAGATCCCAGAGGGTCTTGACCTCCACGCCGACATATTTCCAGAAATACATGACTGGATACACCTAATAGGGAGCGAGCCAGTGACGGCTGATATGGCGGCTCCGCTATACCCACTCGAGCCAACTGAGGCCATAAAGGACCTCTTCGACAATCTGACAGATGACCCCTCTGAGGGAGAAGAAGCCGACCTGTACAACTCACTGGCAGCACAGCCCCCTCAAGGGGAGAATTCAACAGCTAAGCACTTTTCTGAGCCGTCTGAAATACCATTGTTCGAGATACCTAATTTCGACAGACGTGTTATAGGCTATATGACTACTCACGACCAGCGCCTCCTGAACATGGTGCTTAGACCGCAGCTGGATGAGAAGACTGTCATCTGGAACAACGGCTACTTCTCCCTACAATGTCGAGCGCTTAAAGGAATATTCCGCTCAAAGGAAGTAGTAGGAAAGATCCTCTTTCGCATCATGGAAGGTGCAATGATTGGAAAAATTACGTTGAATACAGGTCGGCAGCCAATCTACAATGCCACTCCCGCCCTGGCCATGCGACTTCTAGCAGGAGCATACAAATCACAATCGGTGGTTCATATGTTGAAGCATATTGAAGAACACAACCCTGGGCTAGTGCTAGCTCCCCATAAGCACAAGCGGCGTTGGTTCCTCTACGTCGCAGACCTCCGCTCCCACGACGTCACATTGTTCAACTGTTGTGCAGGGGAGATTCCTCACCTGGATCAGGACTTCATTTGACCTAAAAACAAGCTCCTAAAGCTCCAGCCACTCTGTCTTCACCGGGTCATCAAACAAATAATTAAACGCCACGACAGCGTTTGGAATTTTTATGCAATAAGAGACTTCCCTGTCCAACAAGACCCGGGAAGCGGTAACAACGCCTTCATCGTCCTTCGTGCCATGGAGCTTCTAAATATCTTTAAATGTATGTTGCAGCTCCAAGACACGAATTTCTACTGGCTGAGGAGCATCTACACGCTGTTGGTGATCAAAGACAGGCGTTATTTCTTAGATCCCGAGCTTATCGAAGACTTCCTAGACGCAAAATCAGATGCCCATTCTTCACAACCAGGCAGCCAACCAAGGGAAGAGACCACACTCTCTCACGTCTAATATCATGACAGGCCGGGCAAACAGTTGCGGGACCTTCATATTCTGCATGACAAGGACAGCGCACCTGTTTCACCCTAAACCATCAGCAATTTTGACCGTTCAGCCTGCAACTCTCTATCTCAGGAAAAGGTCAATCATATCCTGATACATCTCACTGATTCCAATATTGTAGACGTCATCTATGAAAAAGACTCTGTAATGATCCCCACTGATGACCTCAGAGATTTAGTCAAAACAGGTGGGTGCTTAGCTATGACAGTGGCACTAGCATACATTCCTATTCTAGAAGAAAAGATCGGTCAATTCTAAAATTACCCATCCCATGATGTTCAACGATCTCTGTCTAGCTGACAAAATAGGGGCACGCCAACTATTTCAACAACAGATCCAGGAGCAGCTATCGCGCATCATCTTTATGCCAATATTGTACCACAATCACTGGACACTCATGATGCTCTACACCCACGCTCGCATCAGAGTCTTTTACAACAGATCAGACGCCCATACTGACTGCCCTTCTGAGTTTGTTGTCGCGCCACAAACACCTCTTGAACGACTAGCAAGAAAATTCTACCACGAGGTGATTGCCATGGTACGACCATATACTGAAGATCCTGAGGCAACCTGGCGCGATTTCCGTTTCAGCCACCGTAGTCCACAACAAGAACCCTATCAAATGACTGTGGAATATACATGCTCCACTGGATATATACTTCGTCAGTGCTAAAATAAGGACCTGAAACGCTTCATGGCCTGGATTATCACAGTCAGCGAGGACATTACGTCATGGAGCTCCTATCTGCTGAAGGAAGACACATCTGTTGAACCCTCACTGATCTGTAACTACTCTTTCCTATTCATCTCACTACTCTAGACAGAGTGTGGGATGAGTATTTTGGGGGGGGGGGGGGCGCTTTATATCATCAGTGAGGGAGGTACTCTAAAATTTCTCCTCTCTTCCTTTCCTTCAGCATACTCCATGTACATACACTGTATATAAATGTTTGATAGTAAGCAATCTATACACACACATTGTCTGTTTTTTCAAACTTGTAAAAATTACTCTATCTTAAATACTTGGTACAACCTCTAGTTTGTTCTCTCTGCGCCTAAGGCTGTGTACATTTCTGCTATGCTCTCTTGAAAACGTAGTCTTAAACGACAAAGACTATAACATTTCTGCGCCAACCTTGAAAAATAATTTCCTTCCAGCTAAGAGATGTGCATGAGAAGGAAAGAGCTACCCAAACAACAAACTCTCCTTTTCCCCACCCACCAAAATCTCAAAAGAGAGAAAAGCCTTATGAGAGTGAATAAAAGCATGAGAGTTGTGCCAAAAAAAACACTTGTCTTTCCAAAGGTACCCATCTTTAGGCATGGTAGATCTGGGGCAGTGGCACGTAGGATATGAAATCACTGCTCTAAAGTCAACTGGCTTGGACTGCAGGGACCATTTGCCTGTTAACGAACCCATACTTGGATGGCTCGATGAGAAGCAAGAAAAACCCAAAATCCTTAAGCCTTCTTGAAAACCCCACTTCCTACCTCCATGATTCAAAAATTTGGTGTGAAAGCTAACTTTAAATAACATGCACCAAAAATCTCACAAAAGCTGGGAGAGATTTCCGTTCAGTTAAGGCAAGAGAAAAGTCAATTTGCTCGTGGTCGGACGCAATTTTCCTGAGGACATTTCAAAAATCTACTTAACCTTTGCCCGTAGACCACCCCTGGCAGTTAAAAGTACTGCAAATGAAAAGTTTGAAAATCAGTTTAGTTGATTGAGGACAATCAAATTGCTAAGTTTGGGGGAGGTTGATAACACCCATTTTTGTGGCTACCAATGCTCATATTCCATCATTAAATTAGCCTTCAAACTTGATTTCCTCTCCTTTATGTTCTATTTATCATGAAAAATCATGTTCCCTGCGTTTCTGACAATATTTCCCATCTTTTAAAGGGCTTTCCTATTTTTCTACAAGAAATGGGTCAACTATTCTCAAAGCACGAGACAAGTCACAACCCACTACTATTTTTACCCATCATGGTGTCAACCCAACACGGTTGCAGCCCGATACGGTCAGCAACCCGACATGATTACCCGGCGGTATTGTAGCCCGATATGACTCCAGCCCCCCACAACCAAGCATGGACATTACCGCTGCACAATACAACTTCAGTCTGTCACGCACCGTAGCCCGATACACCCTGATAGCCAGCACCACAACAACCCGGTACGGTCGCTGTCCTGCTGAGTACCAACAAAGACAACCCGACATAGCATATCGGGCAACAACCCGTGACAGGCTCATTCAAAGCTCTAGCTAAAGTCATTACTGCCCAGACACGTGGACCAATAAAACTTCAACCTCCACCTGCCTGCTGCCCTATAAATAGCAGCTACAATCCTATGATGGGACAGACCGCTGGATCAAAGGGGGGAGCTAGTGTGTCGAGTTCTCAGGAGCTGAGTTAGGTGAGCATACTCCCATCGCGAGAGGGATGGGAGGAGTTCACTTAGAGATCGGTCTGGTAGCAGAAGGCAACGCGCGATGAGCCTCGAAGCTCCTCCGAGCATGTCGGGCTTCTATCTGAGATCAACCCCAGATGGCCCGTCTAGACAAAACAACCCGACACGAAGAACCTGAGAGTCGGGATTAGTACCAACCCGATACGGACACCAACCCGATACAGTCCCTTCACCCATCACGGTTGCAACCCCACACAACTGCAACCCGACACAACTGCATCTCGACACGACTGTATCGCGGAAGTCATATCCCGGTATGATCACCCCCGTCACGGTTGGAACCCGATATGGTCGACAACCCGACACGATCGTATCCCGATATGATTGTAACCCAGTATCGGGTTAGCACTGTCCCGGGTGGTCAGCCGTAATACATACCAGTTTCCTAAATCAAGGAGGCTGATATCTATCTTCCCTTTTGCAACATTTACTTCCATTCAGTATAGCATTGTAACCAAATTGTTATCTGATTATTGGAATCTGTGGAGCATTGCTCATATCATTCTATGTATGGCTTTATTCCGTTGAATGATCTCTTTCTAGCATCCGAACTCTAGTTCCCTACTTCCGTTACTCGTGTTTGACTAGCTATCAAATCGTGTTTCCTGTGTTGATCTCTTCGAGAGGGGAGAGTCGTGAACTTCTAGAGCTTGGTCTGGTTCAGGTGTACGAGAGTACCTGGGACCAGAGTTGCATCTTGTTTGTTTCCCGCACGAGTCCGCGTATGGCCCCCTTGAGAGAGGTTTCCAATACATGGTTCGTTGGTGCTTTCTTTGAGAGAAGGAAGCGTTGGGAGTGGACCGATGTCGTTGCTTTTATAAAAATTTTCTTTCTTCGTGCTTGCGCAGATGTTTGTTCTCTCTCTTTAGTTTTTCTTGCATGCAAAACCACCCTAAAAACTACTAAACCCCAAAACACCTAACCTCTTTATTTTTCCTGGTAACTCCCCTTGGAGATAGATTTTAGTTAAAATTCTTTCGTATTCTTTCCGGTTACGTTTTCTTCCTACAAACCTTATCCCTTGGCCTTTCAACAACTTAGATAAGTAGAACTTAGGTTTCGAAGCGCTATTCTCCCTAGTCCCCGTGTTCGACCCCGTGCTAGTTGTAGGCGTCTTAAACATTTGGGTATTATAAATTATAAAAGTTCGTTGACCTATACCTGCTTCCTTCTCCTTTTTGGACCCACATTTAAGGCTGATCAAGCAGGTAGCTTGAGATTCACACAAGATAACGTTGCATAGAATATTTTCACTAGTCAATGCAGCACTTTGACTGTAAATGTCAAAGTTAATATTTTATATGAAGAAGGAACAATTGGTTACATTCCACATATTAATTAGGAACAAAAGTATATAAAGCCAATTAGAATAAGAAAAAATGACATACAAAGAGAGGTGTAATGAGAGTTTGTACTTTGTGCCCATGTTTTGTGATAAACCACTTTGAATGTTCTAAAAATTTTGAGTGGGAACCTGGGCCTGGGGATCCATAAATTTCACCATCTTTAAGGTCCATTAGGTAGCCCCATGCTCGCTAGAGAATGATTGGCTCACCAAAAGGCACCCCATATAAAAACCAAGAAGAAAGACATCAGTCACAAGTGAGCACTCCACTTCAACAAAGAACTTGTGAGCATGGTACTAAATGTCGTCGACATGGGGCGAAATTTCACCGATAATGTTTATGTCGACAGCTGGCGACATCGAATCCACGTAAACATCCTTATTCCGCAATATCCTCGACATTTCGTCTAAGTTGTCGATATTTCCCCATATGTCGACGAAATTGACCCAAATCCATTCAAAAATTCCACAATGTCCTCGACATCTGTCAAAGTCGTCGAAGTTGGAGACATTCTTCTAATGTTTTGTGGAGTTTGTTGTGCGAGGGGGAAAAGTGTTGGAGGTTGAGGTAAGATGATTTTGATGTTATTTTTTTACTATTCTAAGCTAATAGTAATAGACTAACCCCCTCTCTGCTAAATCTACCATACATTTACACCATTTTTATGTAGTTTGTTTAGTGTCACAAACTTTATATATGGAAGAATTATGTAGTTCGAAGATGTTGCATGTAATTGTGTATTTATCTACATATGTAAACCTATATGAATGGCTATATGTAAACATATATTGTTTTTTTTAAGTTAAATTTGATGAAATCTGTCGATTTTCATCACAAAATGACTATTTTTAGCTTAATTTTTGTCTAAGTTGCGTCGAAGTTTGGTTGTAAAAATCCTCGACATTTCCACAAACTTCCATGTCCACACCTGTCAAAGTCGGCTCGAAGTCGAAATCTTGTTCCATGCTTGTGAAAGTGTCGTAAAAGTTTAGACAGTAGATGTTAAACACAATGTTCCACTCATGGTGATGCCTCTTAGTGCCTAAGAATACAATCAACTGATATCATTGCAATAAGCAAGTGAAGATCTGTTATTCCAGTTCCAGAAGACTCTATAATAGAACCTTGAAGAGGAACTGAAGTAGTGGCAAGTATATACAAGACATAGGAACCTCATGAGTAGTAAGCACAACTTGGGTCAAAGAGGAATAGCATACCCAAATAAGCCTAATCAGCAGTAACACAATAGAAGAACTAGTGTCCCTGGTGCTAAAACCAAACAGAGTGTCATTAAGTGCAAGAGTCTTCTGGTTAAGAATAATTGATCTCATGGGAGCCTCTGCCACCGACAGATATCTAGTTATCATTTGGTGCTATAAAGTTTTGTATTGCTGGGCACTTTATTAAACCGTACAACAACTTCTATTGTTGTTACCTACAGAAATTTTTAAGTTGGGTTGAATGCACTACTATTAATACAGCGAGTTCAATCCAGAATGAGGGTACCCGTCCCACCAGCAACCCCACATATGGACACCCCCTACGAGTTGGCTGGTTAAAAGCCAAGACTGATGTTGCTGTCAGCTCGAACAAGACAAGCATTAGCATAATTTTCAGAAACTTTAAAGGTGATACAATTAGGACCACCTCTCGCATTTTCCTTGGGAGTGGGAAGGTCCACCACACGAAAGCAATGACGGTTCTCCTGGCTGCTAGACTAGCATACTCCCTCAACAATAAGAAATTGATCACTGAATAGATGTGTGATATTTTCAAATTTATTAAGACAAATAACTGGCTGTGTGATGGTTCAAGGGCTAATAGTAGTGTCATCAAGTCATCACAATCATCATGCTCTCGATCACTTAGGTAATCTACATTTCCCACATATTCAGTAATGAATGTCCACTATCTGCTTCAACTGTATAGCGATGCCATTTTCTTATGTAGTTTGCTTTCATAGATTGCCGAAGGAATCAAAAGTGGGAACATGGCCTGTGGGATTGGTCTCCCTTGTGATGTATGTGAATGTTTACACCTTCAGGAAGCAGTAGTGCACGTGGTGATGTTTCACTATAGTTGATGATGTCTATAGTTCATAACATACTCAAAAACATCTACACCACACCATCCAAACCAGATTAAAATTACACAGTGAGAACCACCAATTTTGTTAAAAAAGGATAATAAGAAATAGACTAGGGAAAAATGATTTTGTACCATATTGGAGATTTTATTAAGATAGCAAAGATGCTGCACCCATCCTATGCAACATAGAAATCCAGTTATGTTCTCTAAAAATAAGCTCCAACGCCACAAACTTTACCATCGTTTCTAGCTGCACCAAAAGTTCATGGCCTTTATGCAGCTCCGAGTATTGGAAAGCCACCTCAAAGTCGACTAGTGAACATAAGCTTTTGATCAGTGCAACGTGAAGAATAAGATTTTGTCCATCTTTTCAGGAAGCCAAATATTCTAAGAAAAAAAATGATAAGTAACACAGTGTTTTCATAGAACCTACCTTGATTGTAACTCTAGTTGTACTTATCACGATGTTGATATGCCGGTCTACTTCCATACCCAGAGAATCGTTGTGAACTCATGGGTTTAACTGCAAGGGAATGACAAAAACTGATAATGAAACTTGTTTTGCAAATAAATTAATAGAGATAGTCATAATATATGGATGACAAAATAGATACCAAACAAAAGCTAGTCGAGAGATACAGTTAATTAAATACTTGTGAGGAAACATTTACATTAAACAAACAATGATCATGGCATTGTCAATAAAAAATCACATAACATATTAGTAAATCAGATAGGTTGTAGAGGACGCTTAAGCATGCATTACGACCACAAACTGAAGATATAAATAGTAATAGTTTATTAGAAATCTTTGTTTTTCAGATCTGTATTTTTCCAGACCAATATGAAGAAACAGCATGCTCTGCATTTATGTTTTCAAAGCTAGTAGCGAAATAATATTACAAGAATGTGTAATTAAGAAACGTATCAACCAGTATCCTCAAATTATCATGATGCGGCTACTAAAACAACGTCAATTTAGAATAAATATGAACACAAATTTTTCAGTACAAATCCAATGAAGCATCTACCAGTAACGCATCAACCATTTGTTCTACTGTGGGAGCAAAACCATAAAGAAGGAGAATAAGCCCAAACAATATGACCTTCATTTACAGCCTATGTGTATAAAAAACAACATGGTGAAGGCAGTGAATGCAGCAAGAAAGGTTGTACTTTTAGAATAGAAATAGGGAGCATAAGAGGACGAGATTTCAACAGAACAGAAAAGTAAAATAAAAAAACTGATTAGAAACCATCTTTTAAGTCATTCACGGATGGATCATCTAACCTCATTGACACAATATAAGTATACACAATTGTGTACCATCCCGTAATCATGTGGCACTGCTAAAACATGTTGTCACATGCTAAGAACAACAAGAATTGTAGATTTTCAGTTTGGTGGTGGGAACATAATGTGAGAAGCTTGGAAGGTAGAAACACTCCATAATTTTTGTGAACTTATTAGAAAAATCTGTCACAATGCTAAAGGCTGAAAACCATACAACCTCCAGATCCTATGGTTTCATTATGACTTTTCAATAACCTACTAAATCAAAGGAAACAAATGGTAATAAGAAAGAAAAAGAACCACCAAACCAGTGTGCATGAAGGATCCACTCTGAAAGTAGGTCATCGAAAGTAAAAAGAGCTTATCAAATGAGGGCATTTTCAAAGAAAATATTTCTGAATGAAACAAATCATTATGAAGAGAATCTATTGGACACTCTTAGATGTAGCAAGACTCACGAAGAACTAACTGTAACTAGACAATGCTTACATTAAAATCATCATGAAGTTTTGATTCTGTGTTCAAGGAAAAAAAAATAAACATACGTAGAAGAAATAAAATTCATTGGAACATATAACACCTACCGGCGCACACAAGAGAATGGTCTGAAATACTGGAGGTGAGCCTTTCAACTATGTTGAAGAAATAAGTTTGTAGTAGCAACTATGCTGAAGAAAACATTTTTAGTACTCATATTCTATTAGATAA
Organism: Alisma plantago-aquatica; assembly: GCA_963693085.1. Taxonomy (NCBI): domain Eukaryota; kingdom Viridiplantae; phylum Streptophyta; class Magnoliopsida; order Alismatales; family Alismataceae; genus Alisma; species Alisma plantago-aquatica. The sequence continues at coordinate 1,504,694,519 of OY856409.1, read as the reverse complement.
AATATTCTACACATTTGTGTCATGTTTTATATGTCCAATGATGTGGGCATCACATCATGTATGATAGGTGAACTGAAATGAATGTTTCGGCTTTATAGCTAGCATCTGAAACATAATGGCAGCATAATGATAAAAATTGGTCTGGGTTTGTTCCACTGGTCATGTTGTTGAGAAAAAAAGTTAAGCTAACCCGTTGGGTTTAGCATGTCATATGATATGGGTGAAGAAAGAGTGCAGATCCTACTTTGTCTGTGCAGTCTCTATCATTTATACTGACTTCTTATCAAACGACTAGATACTTCATCGTAGATAGCTATAGAAGAGTACCCAATCCTTCTTCTCTGGTACTCAATTGAGGACCTCTATTCATTTTGACAGACAACACTGAAAGGATCCGTTCCCGGGATTTCTTCCAGCACCAACATACATTTTTTGGCCGTGGTTGGTTTAGCACACCAGCAAGCCAGAAGTCAATGACCAGAATCTTGTCTGCCTTAAGGTAAATGAGTGTATGATTCCTATTTCCTTATAGTTTTATCCCATCATGAGGCTCCCCAAAGATTACAACCGTGTTCAAATGATGTAACAGAAAATCAAATAATATAAACTATTTTAGCTAGGAAGAATATAACGAAATTCTAGTATCCAAATATCAGTTCATAATCAAAAGGCTAGATATTTGAAGAGCAGCAGTTATGAAATACAGAGTTCAATAAAATTGAGAATCTAAGGTGAGATATTATTCAGAATAGCCCAAACCAGCATCCAAGTTAATCTTAGTAGGGATATTGCATAATAGAAATATTAAAACAAGTAGGTAGCTAGAGATCACTGTGCAACCTACTATGTAGATAAAGGTAACAGAACCACGAACCAACCCAAACATGCTATATATTCATAAATATAAGTTAATGTATACATGTAGATATACAATAATAAAGGCTCTCCCAACGACAACGAATAAAAACACATGACCAGTCACCAACTACCATGGCAACTCCTTCAAACGTTGATACAAGCTAGAACTACAAAAAATATGCATCTTTGCCCTTCACCCCTTACCCACCCACCCCCTTTCTCCTTTGTTATCTTTCCTCTCTCCGTAGCCGCTTTCCCTCCCACACTAATGCCCCTCCTATCTCTGTTATAGGTTCTTACAATAGTTACAGGTAGGAAAAGGATGGAAGAGGAGGCAGTGGGGAGAAGAGGTATGAAGATGTGAAGTGCAGTAGGATGGAATGAAACCAAGTAGGGTAGAGGAGCACACAAGGAGGCATATTGTAGATGTCTAGGAAAAATTGAGGGGCTGGTAAAAATAAGTGAGAAGGGAGGTGCAACTTCTTGGTAGTGCATGGAAATGCACACAAGAGGCCAGAAAAGTTACCATAACTTTTATAGTAGCAGTAGCATTAGAAAAAATGCACAATTAACTGCTTAAACAGAGAACCTCAATTCATGCACTACAAGAATTTCATAAGTGTTCTAACTGTGATTCAAACTATTAAGAGATTTTTCTTTCACTCATAGAAAATTCATTTCCTCCCACTTGAACCTAGTGTAAACTATATTTTGTCAGTGTAACATGCATTACCTCCTACTTGGGCCTATGTAACATTTTCACAACGCCAAATTTAGAGCTAGCCTTAACTAGACAACACACTTCAAGAACATTGAAATGACTACGGGGAACAATATCCAAGTTAACATGGTTCAGAATTCTAAATCGCTACAGTAGTGTTGCATGTTTAAATGTAGGAAAACCATACACAACACAATCACCGTGAGGAAATATCGATTTATCATGTGGGATGGACGAAATGTATTTAGTTTGGTATTTTCAAACTCTAGAAAATGTGCTTCAGAGGTAGCAGATAAGCCAACTAGGGACCTTGCGAAATCAACCAAGAAGAACTTTCTTTGACTTGGCCTGACCTAGAAGGGGACAAGGTTGACAAGCATCAGATGATGAATGGTTTTCTAGAAATGTTATCCTAAATGACATTGATTTCTCAAAACAATCCCCCTCTTGTTCAGGGAATACATTGTATGTGGTCATGATACTGCCTCCAACTTATTCTTTGAGAAAGATTTTCTAGAAATATTAGGCTAGACGACGTTGGTTTCTGAAATTCTGTGCACATGTCCACACTTCCTATGCACTTGTCTATGCTGATCATTATTACCTTCTTGGCAGTGGGAACCATAAGGGTAACCATGATATGGTTGCATGAAAAGCATGCTAGGGTATTCATAACCTTGAAATCAAAGACGATTTAGCCAATCCATATGGAAGCCATGATTCCCAAGGTTTGCTGCCATGAAATATCCTTGGTTCCAAGATGCATTAGTCATAGTTAGAAAGAACACGACAAGATAAAAGAAGAGTAAGATATGATGGTGTTATTAAAGAATAATATGAAAGGAAGAGTGATATAGCATAATTTCCTCTGGTTCCCAAGCAATGGAACGCTTCTGAAGGCGTTCACAAAAATAGAATTGATACAACATTTAGTCACTTAAAGTAAAACCTATAATGCAGTAGCATGGCTCTCTAAATTGGTGTGCTGAGAATGTAGATCTGCTGTTAAACGTGGAGATTTAGAAGCCCTTTTTTGGCAATCATTAAGGTTAATGAGATGAGAATAATCTTCCAACAGATTGATGTAATCAACTGACGGATCTGAGCTTAACAGTAGCAAAAGTCAAACCATAAGTTTGTAATCTCTATTCTCCCCTCCTATGTCATTGTTAACCATTTCAGAGATAACTTTCTTAAAGAACCTATATCTACCCAATATCCCATCGACTCTAATGGAGGAAAAAAATTCAATATCCAGAATCCATCATATTTCGCAGTAGTAAATTTAGACCACATTTCCCTTTTGCTTTATCATAGAAACTTTATTTTGAACTATACACATGGTTAGGAAGTAAAGAAAACAGCATCAGTAGATACATCATGTTTCTCATTCATCAATCTCAAGAGGCAGAGTCCAGCGAGGCAACAAAATGGAAAGAAAACACAAAACAAAATTAGAACTGTGCATTATCCTTACACATAAAAGCACCTATGTGAAAATTCGAATTTGATGTGTAATGCAACTACCTAGGAGCACATACTCCCTTCTTGCAATGGTACTGTAATGATGGTAGAACAATAGGTATTCCTACCACAGTACAAATTATAATGAGTGCTATAAAATGATGTTCTTCTTGTTTCTCTCTAGTACAGGTGAGGATACCATCAAATGCATTAACAATGTTAATTACAACAATGATAGGATCTAGAAAAAAGTTTCAACATGCCCACCAAGAAAAGAAGTGTATGATTAATTTCTTCTGTGCATTAGATTGCACTAGGTAAGAATTTGTATTCCATATAATTCATAATTGGCAGTGCCACATAGGTATAACGTCTAGAATTTGTAATACATCATAGAGATACCTAGTATATCATCCATATTGGCAAAAATGCCAAGAATTATGCAGTCTAGAGCAGCACGCATGGATGACAAAGTGATGGACATGACAAATAGAATTACAGGGTAAATACGAAAAAAAGGAAAAGGGAGTGATGAGGTATAAAAACATGATCAGAGTCAGGAGAATAAAGGCATTGGATATCACCATCTTGTAAACTATATTTAGAAAATTGATCTGAAAGATCAGTAGTAGATCCTCTAGATGTTTCATTACCCGATCAATGTAAAACTAAGAACAGTAAAATAAACGACAGTGAACATTAAGATCACTTATGTTACTAGAATAATGATTTATTCATGGATTTATTCGTCTACTAGAGATATTGGCACTTAGTAGAAACAGAACGAGAACATTAACATATTTGCAGTATATTTTTAAACAAGTTATGAAGGAATAACACAGAATGTATAGTGACTGAGGGTTACTATTGTAAGGACAGGGAGATGAATCCCTGAACTGCTGGACCCAGAAATGCAAATGGGGAAGAGGATTCCTGACAGTCTCCTAGAAATACCATTCCTCAATGACAAGTGATAATGATACATGGGACATATCATTCCTTAATGAATGGTTTAATGATGAAACTATGTGATCTATTCAGCGCACAAAACCACCAATACATACTGTGAGGAATACTACTTGAGCTGGATTCTAGACAAAAAAGGCTGCTTCATAATGATTCAATTGAAGAACCTAGACTGCTACACAAGGAAAATGGCAAACATTGTGGAAACATATACCTTAATGGAAGTACTCAAGGACATCGAAATTGTAGTCTGATTACCAAGAACAATCAATGGAGGATCCAAATATTCAAAGTGGATGAGGCCAAATAGTACTAAGCTCAAAATGTTTTCTAATCAACATGAGTTCAAATATAAGAAAAATTGTGAAGAAACACATAATCAACATTATGAATAAAGGCAATAAAATCAAGTAGAAAAACCAAGATTGAGAGTCTGCTAAAATTTTCTAATCTCATCCACAAATTCCACCTGTACAACAAAACAATCAAGTAGAGTTGTTTCATCTAATTTTAGTGTCACGATTAGTGGAATTCATGTGGCTGAACTAAGAAGATCCTGCTAACCGCCACAAAAGTTGTAGATATCAAAAGAGAAGTTCTATGTTAGCCATAGAGGTACAACCATGACTCTTAGAGTGTATAATGGAATAGGCGAAATGATGACCCCAAATGTAATTATTTTCATCTGTCTTTGTCATCACTGTGTTGATTTCAGGAGGGAATCCGTCCAACATACTTGGTATCCAAAGTGCCAAATAAATTAATTACCATTGTAGACATGCATATGAAAGAAAACCATTAAGATCAATTGACTAAAATCCACACTATTTGTGGTTGATGCCAGAATCAAACCAAGTAACCTAATTACCAAACATATTGAAAACTTTACCAGATTTTTTACAGTGCAATCTTAGCAAAAGATAAATATGATGAACAAGCATTTGAAGTGATGATTTATAGGCATACCATAAAATAAAATGTCATTACCAACATTGGGAGTAAACTGAAAATTTAAGTCTAACTTGTCCAGAAAGTTCGATGAGAATGGGGATGTCCATATACATGTTTTTCTTATTCACGTCAGTCAACCTGAAAATTTCCACAAGAAGGTTGTGTGCAACTTGAAAATTAGAAGTAGAAAATGTCGCAGCTGCTGAATTTTTAGATTGATCAGGAGAAAATAGCCTTATGTGGAAGTATCGCGACCTAGACATCATACTAGTCTACTAAAACTACTGTTTTTTGGTGCCAGGGATTTGTTTTGGTGCCATACTAAAACTACTTCATATATTCAATATCATAGATAAATGAATTGCAACTACTGGAAATGTTTGAAAGAAGGGAGGTATTAATGGAAATAGGAGTATCAATCATCTATCATAAAATAATGAAACTATTCATTTGTGCTAGCCATCATATAACAAAATGAATAAGAAAAGAACCCTTATTCAAGGAAACAAGAAGTTGGGTGTCAATTTGAGCTTTTCTCATACTATTCATGTGCAAGCCTGCAACTAACTGAAACATTATGATATTCATTTAGCCAACTCGTATATGATAGTTTTACATATACTCTATTTTTATCATACTATGTTTCCAGAAGCTCTGCAGTACATGACACAAACTAGCTTCTAAAAAGATGCATGCCTAGATCGAGTACAGGAATTGTGAATGCAGCTTAATTAAACACAAAGAAGTGTCGCAGAAAACAAAAATCAAGAAGATAACCATAAGCAGCTACACGAAACAAGCCTTTTAGAACCTCTGCTTTCAATTCAGAATCAAAATGTTGCACATAGGACAAAAAGGATATACAATTATTGAAACAAAAAAGAATTTAAATATTTATCTAATAGGATTATATGCTTGAAAGAAGATTGCTATTATAGTGGTAGAGTTCAAACCTTACTACGATCAAGCTGACGTTTAAGGACTGAAACATTGTGGTCATGCCAATGTTTAAGAACTTGATACATTGTTGTCATGCCTACCTATGTCGAACTAAGGATGTGAATAACCAGAGACTCCATTTCATTTTGATAACCAAGTATCTCTTTTGAATGACTTGTGGGGATTCACATTGGGATCACCACGGGGACCAATACACCCACATCAATAGATAAATGAAGTCCTTGTCTAAGGGACGAGCTTCCATGAACATATGATTATGCCAATCGATACCTTCCTCACATAATATTTTGATGGTGCAAAAAAATGATGGGATTTACTTATCCAAACGATCAAGACGTTCCACTATCTTGGAATAATTGTATGCACAGATAACTCAAATTTCAACAACCTAGAATAAAAAGAAGAACAAAACCCAGTATGATGATAAAATCCATAAAAGAATGACACATGAAGACTTTCAACAAATAGCATCATCCAGAAACCCAATCCAACGAATCAAAATCAAACAAGTGGATACTTCATGGATTCTGCAACAAATAGAATTTGAAACACATATGCACATAAAACCAATTCATAATCATCTGAATTGTCAAGCTATACATCAATTAAAAAATGAATTTTTATGACTGTAAAGAATGAAAGCATTAAAAATAGAAATAATTTCATTAAGATACATACAATAATTGTCCAGTCTTGGTTTGATTCACAAATAGCAATCTTAGCTAACCCAACATTGTCCAAGCAACCAACTTTTTTTAGTTATCATCAGTGTACTATAAAATAGAAGAGTAATAATGAAATCTTTTGGACCACAATATATGTTCTTTCTTCCCCTGATATTCCTTTTCAATGAATGAAACTTCAATCATTCCTTCACTCTAGGTATCGCTTAGATCACTTGAATAAGATTAACGCATAGTCACTGTAGTAGGCAATGTAGATTTCTGGTTGATGAAGTAATTTCCAACTAAACGTCTCTAGATGTTAGACACTTGAGTCATTAAACCACACAGAATTTACTAGGTCTTTGTTGTCATAATAAAGTTGTCAAGACTTTTGTAAATCCTGGTAGACGCCCTATTAAAAGGTCAGTTAGAAAAAAACAATCAAATTATAATGACACGGGATGCAGTAGATGAATGGAGACTACAGATGACACCTAGTTGGCCCCTTGTCACCTATAATAACCAGTCCAGATGCAATTCAAGCAGGCATACAAAACCAAATACATGATGAATGTGCAATGCGTACTTGATATAGTAATTATAAACTGCATAGAACCCTCGATCACTCTGTCTGAAACTAGCTTTAAAAAAGTGACATTTTGATTAGGTACAAACTAATTTACTTGGATACAATGTTATTATAGGTAATAGCACTTGTGGTGGTGCTACCTAAGAAAGACAACAAATTTATTAATGTCTACTACTTGTCCTTTGCTAGTGGTCTTTTCTGTCAACCGGTTAAAAATTTAGGAGATCAATGGTGAGTTAAAGTGAAAATGAATACTCATCGTTTACATCATAGCCATGTATCCAATTAATTGGCTGCTTGCTGCAGAGATGCTCATTGTTGGGGATCAGTCTTGGAGACATATTCTGTAGTTTATGCTCCTGTGGATAACTAAATTATAAGTGTAGGCTGGTAGCTAATTTCTGAGCAGAACATTTTGCTCGGTCGAGCTACAACTTCTATATAGACAAGAAATAATGTGATGTTGGCTAAATACAAAGGCCACTAAAATCAAGCAAATTTTTTTATAGGTCAGGCCAAATGAAACTCATCTAGAAAAACTCCAAGAGGAAGTCAACAAGAGGGGAAATAGGGAAAAGAGATACGAACGTAGGAACCTGGAAACGATGGCGGGCGAAGATGATGGCAGAGAGACCAGTCAGCAGAAGCTGGCTGGCAAGCAGAGAATCCGACTAGCAGAAGGTGAAGTCGCAGAGAAGAATAACCCAACTCCACCGGATGATCAAGACACAATGCCCCTCCTCATTTGATGATGATCATATGGGTGTAGCCAGAGAAGTTGGCCGGCAGGTGGAGAAGCGCTAGTGGATCCGTATGGAATGAGAAGTCGGGCAGATTGGTGAAGATGCGAGCCACCACAGTAGAGCCCTAGCGAAGAGCAATGATCCAACTGGAAGGGAGAGACTTAGAAGAAACGTAGTAGTAGAGGGGAGAGGGCACAGCTTCTGCGGTTCCGAGTATAAAGGGGCGGAGAAAGCATGGAGATTTGATCGGGGAGAGAAGCGCGGGAGGGGGTGGGAGAGCACAATTTAGGGAAAGACGCGGGATTATTTTCCCTCAATCAAATTAGAGGAGAGAATATTTCGTTGTAAAATAAAAAAATAACTACATTTATTTCACATACATATGAGAGAAAGAGAACATGTAGTTATGGATAAATTATGTGATTAACTACACTGACTTTCTATACGTTTATGTAATTTGTCATGAAAAGTGCTTTTACCTACAAATAAAATATATGTAATTAAATCAATTATAGCTAGCTAATCACCTAAAAGTTGACTAGAGATATTTCTAATATGAAATCCTTGTGGTCCTAAATCAACCTTTCACATAGGGCAATTCTAAGGTGAACTAAATGGGAAACTATATGAGGTAAGGGCTTCTAACTAGGGAGACAAATTGAAATAGTCAAGACTCCGACTACTATCGGCTCAAATACCATGTCGTAAAGAAGTGAGATCACCTCTCTACTAAAATAGTAAACAAAATCCAATAAATAGCAGCGGGAGTTGAAATTTTGACTATATTCAATTTCATAAAGGGTACATCAACATTTTCCCAATAAGGGGGTACATGCTTTATACAAATAAAGGGTCTAAGTAGAGGGAAACTCAACTACATCAATATGACTCCAGTTAAATTAACTTAACAAATAGTACATGATGGAAGGATGAAATCCTTCTCCTAAGCTCAGGCTGGTTCACCATATTCCTGTTGCACACTCTGATACCAAACATGGGTGGTTGGGATCACTCAGCAAGAGGAGAGGAAAAAGGTATGTGTCAATTAAATGAATAAAGACAAGTAAAGTATAGCAAAAAGTAAACATGGAGTAATGATTCCACTATGCTAAGGAAATGTCAAAAGTATGAGGCACATAAAAGAAAATATTTTCCATAACATCGCATATTAATATTTAAGTATGCATGATAAAGAACTACTATTCTAAGAGGGTCAAAAGTATGAGGCAAGTAAATAAATAGAATTCAGACAAGTCAAAATAATTATAAAGTTTGCATGTATGATTTAATATGACTACATTAAGCTAACATAGGGTTGAGGCACCTACCAAACCTTAACCTCTAGGTAAGGGAGAGTAACACATTCCCAAGCACCTGAATATATATAAAATGGGGAGAATTATTACATTCCCCTGGGCAAATTTACACATGTCCACTATGGGTGGTTCGTACTCATGTACACTACATTAGTTAAATAGCCATTTACATCATCATGCTAGAATAATTTAATGGCAATTTAAGAAATTGCTAACTTTGCAGGTGGGGTCCAAGACCCTAGTATAATTGAAGTGAAATATTAAGAATTATTGGAACTAATGTATAGACTCATGCCTCATTGGCGAAATAGGATTAGATAGAAATATGCCCAACTTTGGGTTAGAATGCACTTACAAAAATAGTGTTGCACATACCTGATTTTCACACATAAAGGTTAACTCGAATAGCATGCTTTGGTCCCAAAAGTCAACTTTTCATTCTAGAAACACATTATGTATGTTAGCCAAGTCAAAGCAAACATATTCATTCCTATTATATTTTTGTATTATTCTTACCCAATTCCGATCATCTAATGTCATGTTAGGGTTTATGATTTTAATCTTTGTTGAGAGAATATGTGATGTTTTACATATCTATTTTAGTTCTAATTAGCCATATTTAGACACATAAGTCCATGTAACTTTTATATATGTCGATAATAATATATATGCTTTAAATTTAGGTTTAATGATGTCATTTTCTTCTCTATAATGTGAATTCAACATCATGCTTAACGTGTATGTTGGTGTAAGTATATTCCACATGAATATCTATTAGGTTTTCTTAATATACACATGCTTTGATCCAACTAACATGCCATTTAGATATATGTTTATAAATGTACAGTCTCTTACACGTTATTATCTTTTTCACCGTTTAATTCATAAGAAGACAATATAGTTAGATGCATTCCATAATTATATTTGTATTTATAATTACCATCTATTGCATAAATATGTATTTGTGTATCCAAGGTTTTTTGTAACATGATTATCGAAATTCTTGATAATATATGTGTGGTATTAAAATGTAACCCATCTTATATATAATATTTCATTATTAGTTGAGCCATGACAATCAAGATTACAATAAGGCAACATGCTCATCTTACATCCATCGTTTGATATGTAGTACTACATGGATACATGTATAAACTAATAGGATGTATACTAGTAAGTCAATATGATATAATAATGTGAACACATTTTTCAAAACAATTCCTTAGTTATAGATATACTATTCAGATCATAAATTAAGATTTAGATATCATTAACCACACTCTTACATACATGACCTATTATGACTATTTCCTATATATGGTTCAGTAAATCAGTATCAGGATCATACTCATATGTATATTGTGTGTGTGTGTATATATATATATATATATATATATATGCCTAGGGTGAACTTGATTACAAGGTGCATGTATTACCATGGTTATCTAAGCCACCATTGTTTGATTATTTCCATTCACCTAGTAAACTGAATTCGCAACAAACTGAAATAATAGAAGGATAACAAACTAAAATAATAGAAGGATAACAAACCTAATAATATTTTCGATTGGTTCTAATCTCTCTCCACTAGATCATATCTCAACTCGATAGACCACTAGCTTGGACTGCTGGCAATGTGGAAAGGTTGACGCCATGTTGAAGGGTGTCTGAGCCTTTAGTGGAGGCGTTATCAGTTTTGGAGGGAAAACGCCTTGCTGCTAGATGACACGACATCAGGTCTTGTTGCACGTGTTGCAGAGGAGAAGGAGTCGATCGAAATTGTTGCAAGAGAAGAGTCAACGGCATTGATGTCAGGGTGTGATGGCGTCAAGGTTGTTCTGGAACTGGAGTTGTGTTGCAGGCGTCGGGTCTGAAGTAGTGATGGTAGCAAGGTGTATAACGTGTTATGAGGAGGCGAGGGAGTTGCAACATGGTGTTTCAGGTGGGGTCGAGAGGCATTGTTGGGTGTCAAGTATGAAGGGGTGATGGGTTGCTGTTGTGACGGTAGATGGGCAACGATCTGTTGTAGGTATGTTGCACATTGATGGGTGTTGGGTCATCATTATGGTGATGGAGGTAAATGGCTCTGTGGTAGGGTGATGTCGACGTTGTTACTGGAGCAGGTCAAAGAGGTGCCACGTGTTGTAGGTGGTGACAACAGTCTACAAATGTTGAGGCAATTGAAAGTGGTGGAATAGGCTGCAGATCCGAGTCAATTGTTGGTTGTCTCTCTATCAGATGTTGTGTGTGGGGCGCTGGCTCTTCTCTAGCAGTAGTGGCAGACTCTCTATGACATCATGGTAGTTGGGAGCCATGAGGAAGAGGAAGAAGAGGAGGAGGGGGCGACGCTGCCTGACGATGCTCAACTCTGCCTGGCGTTGCTCGCCACTGTTGGACGCAGGGTGAGGGTAGGCTAGGCGGTTGGGGTTTATAACAGGTGGCACTATTGTGAGAGAAGGGAGAGGTGGACGGAGAGGAAAAGGAGGCAAAAAAGGGAGAACGGCCATCGCACAACTATTATAAGATCTGCACCAAGCGCGGGTGAAAGGCCGCGACTAGGGGAGGTCGAGGAAGAGAGACGTTGCATTTAAGAAAATGAATGGGTGACGGAGCGTCACCCATTTCGGACGGGGAGAACGCAACATCTCATTTGAGATGGAGAGGGGAGTAACATAGCGATGTATTATAGGTTTAGGAAAGAGATTAATTGCTAAGTCAAATACCACATTTAAAACCTGAGGTAATTAGGATCTTAAATACTAATTCAATTGGGACAACAACTAATATCCAATTTTTAAGCAATTTAGAGGCTAGGTTAATTAGGAGTCAAGTAGGTTTCCTTTTTTCATGCATTAGGCATTTATATATATTAGAGTTGCATATTCATTTAATTAATTAAGAGGGTATAGAAATTCTACTAGACTTGAAAATTCAGGGGTTTGCTAATTAAAGTGTGTGGATTCTAACTTTACATTAATTTTCTCCTTTTGAACGCAATTTGATTGTATGCTAAGTGCCTAATAAATATATTTAGTACCTTCCTTAATAAATTTCAATATAAAATTTCTTATTTCTCATTTTTTGTCCCACAAATCCACAAAATCTCTAAATTAATATAATCTACTGGTTATCTCTCATTAATGGTCATTTTGCATTATTAGATTTTAATTAACATATTAGTTAAGATATTTGTGCAAAAACCCATTCATTGAAGTGAATGTGGGTGAATAGAGTTCAAGCCATTAAGTATTGCTCAATTTCAGCATTGAGGCCAAAGATGATGGAAAAGATAGGAAAATTTAGGGAAAAGGACAAAAAAGATATGAAGGAAATAAAATCTTGAAAATGGTTTAAAGTGCAAATTGAATCCAAGATTCAGTATGTTACAACACTCCACCCCTTAAAGTGGATTTCATCCCCGGAATCTCAACAAGAGGGAAGGGTGAGTACGTAACATCCCAACCTTAAGCAACTAGGTGGTTACCCCTAATCTATGGTACTTCACATGCTCTACGCATAAGTTAGGTTTACTAAGGTTTCCACTATTCATATTACCTTTTATCAAATATAACACAATAGACATTTTTGGCTTACGAGCTTTATCTTTATTGTGAAATTACATCATCCTTATTTTTCTGTTACTTGTGTCACGTTATATTCACATTGTTGTAAAAATAATTATTTCTCAACATTATGCACAAATTATATGTATTTCTCATTTACAAATTAAGAGTTTTAAGCATAGGTAGAGTTTGCTAACTCATCTCCATATTAATTAATATGTTAGATCACAATCCTTAATAACTTGAATTTATTGTCCATTATCCTTATATTACCATCATATAGAATTATCACAGGTTATTTTGTAAGAAATAGATAATATTATCCAACAAGTTATTAAGTCAAAATAATGTCACATTAATTTCTTACACCTATATTACACATTGTCACATCACCTTTCATACTCAAATTAATGTCATCACTAACCATTTTCTCCTATTTACACTTCATATTATAATTTATACATTTAACATCACATTAGGCATTTGGAATTATTGTAGACTTAATAATCATGCTTATGTAAATCCAATTACTATTTATTCATATTTGAGTCATTATATGTATTTTAGTGAATAAGGTGGAACACATTCCATTTTAATGAATTAATTCATATACCAAGTTATGATTAGGTGATTATATTCCATTTATATGTATCAAGCTATATTGTTGATGATGACACATAATTCACTAATGTACCACGAAAGGCATTAAGGATACATATGTATATATGTTAAGGTTAGATGATTACATATTAGGTTTTAGGTCAACATGACCGTTATATGTTATGCATTTATCTTATCATTAGGGTGACATGATCAACATTATGTGTATTCACAATTAGTGAGTTACTCATATTATGTGCCTTAAGTATTTGTTAGGGTTCAAGAATATGAACTATTCATTAGATGACTTATTAGTATATAAATAAATTAGTTAAATTATATTTATAATTTGTTCAGAAAATACTAATCATATAAGCTCACTAATATCTTGTCTATGGAGTTAGGGTTTTCAATTTCAAGGTAGCTATATTTCAATGTATTGTAGGAGTCCATCCTTTTCACAGGATTTCATCATTGAAATCAGCAATTTCAAAATCTATCAAGGTACTACTACTACTTTTCCACTTAAAAGGGTTGACCTATTAAGTCAAATTAAACTATAGGTAAAAGAGTGAGTCTAGTTAACCATGTGTAAGACCCAACACTTAATTGTTTTACTATTCTCTATTACCAAACTTCAAAGTCTAGCATAGGGTAGACTACCCCTATACATGGAAATCTTAGACTCATATGAGGAACTTATGGGAGATAAGGTGATTTTATTTGGTTTCCCAAATCATCATATTAGGTTCCTAAGGATTACTCAACATCGAGGTTATTTGCCTAAAGGTATGCTATTTTAGACAATAGTATCAGCTCAGGCCAGGCCGGTGTCATACGGATCTGAGAGTCCTCATAAACCAAGCTAGTAGCACAGAGGAAATTTTTACTAGCCCCTAGACCCTGACCCTTTCTAGGAACCCTTACTTTCAACTTTATATCATAGTAGCTACTTAATAGGCTAATCACCAAAAAGTTGACTAGAGATATTTCTAATATGAAATCCATGTGGTCCTAAATCAACCTTTCACATCAGTCAATTCTAAGGTGAACAAAATGGGAAACTATATGAGGTAAGGGTTTCTAACTAGTGAGACAAATTAAAATAGTCAAGACTCTGACTACTATTGGCTCTGATACCATGTTGTAAAGAAGTGAGATCACCTCTATACTAAAATGGTAAACAAAATCCAATGAATAGCAGCGGAAGTTGATATTTTGGCTATATTCAATTTAATATAGAGTCCATCAAGATTTTCCCAATAAGGGGGTACATACTTTATACAAATAAAGGATCTAAGTAGAGGGAAACTCAACTACATCAATATGTCTCCAATTAAAATAACTTAACAAATATCCCATGATGGAAGGATGAACTCCTTCTCTTAAGCTTAGGCTAGTTCACCATACTCCTGTTGAGCACTCTAATCCTAAACTTGGGTGGTTGGGATCACCCAGCAAGAGGAGAGGAAAAAGGTATGTGTCAATTAACGGAATAAAGACAAGTAAAGTATAGCAAAAACTAAACATGGAGCAATGATTCTACTATGCTAAGGAAATGTCAAAAGTATGAGGCACATAAAAGAGAATATTTGACATAACATCACATATTAATATTGAAGTATGCATGATAAATAACTACTATGCTAAGTGGGTCAAAGGTATGAGGCAAGTAAATAAATAGAATTCAGACAAGTCAAAATAATAATAAAGTTTGCATGCATGATTTAATATGACTACATTAAGCTAACATAGGACTGAGGCACCTGCCTAACCTCAACCTCTGAGTAAGGGAGAGTAACACATTCCCAGTCACCCAAATATATATAAAATGGGGAGAATTATCACATTCCCCTGGGCAAATTTACACATGCTTACTATGGGTGGTTTGTACTCATGTACACTACATTAGTTAATTAGACACTTACATCATCATGCTAGAATAATTTAGTGGCAGATTTAAGAAATTGCTAACTTTGCAAGTGGGGTCCAAGACCCTAGTAGAATTGATGTGAAATATCAAGAATTAATGGAACTAAGGTATAGCCTCATGCCTCATTGGGAAAATAGGATTGGATAGAAATATGTCCATCTTAGGGTTAGAATGCACATACAAAAATAGGGTTGCACATACTTTATTTTCACACATAAAGGTTAACTCGAATAGTATACTTTGGTCCAAAAATCAACTTTTCAACCTAGAAACACATTATGTATGTTATCCAAGTCAAAGTGAACATATTCATTCCTATTATATTTTTATATTATTATTACCCAATTCCTAATCATCTAATGTCATGTTAGGGTATATGATTTTAATCTTTGTTGAGAAAATATGTGATACTTTATATATCTATCTTAGTAATTACCCATATTTAGACACATAAGTCCATGTAAATTTTATATATGTTGATAATAATATATATGCTTTCAATTTAGGTTTAATGATCTCATTTTCTTCTCTATAATGTGAATCCAACATCATGCTTAACATGTATATTGGTGTAAGTTTATTCCACATGAGTATCTACTAGGTTCACTTAATATACACATGCTTTGATCCAACTAGCATGCCATTTAGATATATGTTTATAAATGTACATTCTCTTACACGTTATTATCTTTTTCACCATTTAATTCATAAGAAGACAATATATTTAGATGCATTCCATAATTATATTTGTATTTATAATTACCCTCTATTGCATAAATATGTATGCGTGTATCCATGGTTTGTTGTAACATGATTATCAAAATTCTTGATAATTTATGTGTAGTATTAAAATGTAACTCATCTTATATATAATATATCATTATTAGTTGAGCCATGACAATCAAGATTACAATAAGGCAACATGCTCATCTTACATCCATCATTTATTATGTAGTACTACATGGATACATGTATAAACTAATAAGATTTGTACATGTAAGTCAATATGATATAATAATGTGAACTTATTTTTCTAAACAATTCTTTAGTTATAGATCTACTATATGGATCATAAATTAAGATTTAGATATCATCTTTAACCACACTCTTACATACATGACCTATTATGACTATTTCCTATATATGGTTCAGTAAATAAACATTAGGATCCTACTCATATGTATATTGTATTTATATATATATACCTATAGTTAACTTGATTACAAGGTGCATGTATTACCATGGTTATCTAAGCCACTATTGTTTAATTATTTCCATTCACCTAGTAAACTGAATTCACAACAAACTAAAATAATAGAAGGATAAAAAAAACCTGATAAGATTGTCGATTGGTTCTGATCTCTCTCCACTAGATCAAATCTCAACTCTATAGACCATTAGCTTAGACTGTTGGCAATGTGGGAAGGTTGGCGCCATGTTTAAGGGTGTTGGGGCCTTTAGTGGAGGAGTTATAGGTTTTGGAGGGAAAATGTCTTGCTGTTAGACGACATAGTGTCATGTCCTATTGCTCGGTTGTAGAGGAGAATGAGTCGACGATGTTGCAAGAGAGGATTCGACGGTGTTGTTGTTAGGGTGTGATGGCATCGAGGTTGTTCTGGAAGTGGAGTTGTGTTGTAGGTGTCAGGTCTGAAGAGGTGATTGGGGCAAGGTGTATAACATGTTATGAGGAGACGAGGGAGTTGCAACATGGTGTTGCAGGTGGGGGTCGAGAGGCAATGTTGGGCGTCATGTATGAAGGGGTGATGGCATTGCTATTGTGACGGCGGATGGGCGACGATTTATTACTGGTCTACTGCACGTCGTTGGGTGTTAGGGCATCGTTATGGTGATGGTGGTAGATACCTCTGTGGCAGGGTGATGGTGACGGTGTTACTAGAGTAGGTTGAAGAGGTGTCGCGTGTTGTAGGTGGTGACAACAGTCTGCAAAAGTTGAGGCAATCGAAAGTGGTAGAATAGGTTGCAGATCTGAGTCAGTCACTGGTTGTCTCTTTGTTCAATGTTGAGTGCGGGGAGCTGCCTCTTCTCTAGTAGTGGTGGTAGACTCTCTATGACATCATGGTAGTTGGGCGCTATGAGGAAGAGAAAGAAGAGGAGGAGGAGGCGACGCTGCCTGACGATCCTCAACTCTGCCTGGCGTCGCTCGCCACTGTTGGACGCAGGGTGAGGGTCGGCTGGGTGGCTAGGGTTTATAGAAGTTGGCAATACTGTGAGAGAAGGGAGGATGAGGGACAAAAGTTGGAGAGGTGGACAGAGAGGAAAAGAAGGAGAAAGAGTGAGAACGATCATCGTACAACCATTACAAGATCTGCACTCAGCGCAAGTAACGCTGGTGAAAGGCTGTGACTAGGGGAGGTCGAGGAAGAGAGGCGATATGTTTAGGAAAATGAACGGGCAACGGGGCGTCGCCCATTTCGAAAGGGGAGAATGTGACATCGCATTTGAGATGGAGAGGGGAGTAACACAGTTACACGTTATAGGTTTAGGAAAGAGATTAATTCCTAAGTCAAATACCACATATAAAACCTAAGGTAATTAGGATTTTAAATACTAATTCAATTGGAACAACAATTAATATCCGGTTTTAAAGCAATTTAGAGGGTAGGTTAATCAGGAGTCAAGTAGGTTTCCATTTTCCATGCATTAGGCATTTATATATATTAGAGTTGCATATTCATTTAATTAATTAAGAGGGTAGAGAAATTCCACTTGACTTAAAAATTCATGAGTTTGCTAATTAAAGTGTGTGGAGTCTATCTTTACATTAATTTTCTCCTTTTGAACACAATTTGATTGTATGCTAAGTTCCTAATAAATATATATTTAGTACCTTTCTTAATAAATTTCAATATAAAATTTCTTGTTTCTCATTTCTTGTCCCACAAAGCCACAAAATCTCTAAATTAATATAATCTACTAGTTATCTCTCATTAATGGTCATTTTGCATTATTAGACTTTAATTAACACATTAGTTAAGATATTTGTGCAAAGACCCATTCATTAAAATTAATGTGGGTAAATAGAGTTCAAGCCATTAAGTATTGTTCAATTTCAACATTGAGGCCAAATATGATGGAAAAGATAGGAAAATTTAGGCAAAAGGACAAAAAGGATATGAAGGAAATAAAATCTTGAAAATGGGTTAATGTGCAAATTGAATTCAAGATTCAGTATGTGACAACGCTCCACCCCTTAAAGAGGATTTCATCCCCGAAATCTCAATAAGAGGGAGGTTGAGTACGTAACATCCCAACCTTAAGCAACTAGGTGGTTACCTCTAATCTGTGTTACTCACATGCTCTACTTATAAGTTAGGTTTACTAAGGTTTCCACTATTCATATTACCTTTTATCAAATATAACACAATAGGCATTTTTGGCTTACTGGCTTTATCTTTATTGTGAAATTACATCATCCTTATTTTTCTATTACTTGTGTCACATTATATTCACATTGTTGTAAAAATAATTATATCTCAACATTATGCACAAATTATATGTATTTCTCATTTACTAATTAAGAGTTTTAAGTGCAGTTAGGGTTTGCTAACTCATCTCCATATTTATTAATATGTTGGATCACAATCCTTAATAACTTGAATATATTCTCCATTATCCTTATATTACCATTATATAGAATTATCATAGGTTATTTTGTAAGAAATAGATAATATTATCCAACAAGTTATTAAGTCTAAATAATGTCACATTAATTTCTTACACCTATATTACACATTGTCACATCACCTTTCATACTCATATTAATGTCATCACTAACCATTTTATCCTATTTACACTTCATATTATAGTTTATACATTTAACATCACATTAGGCATTTGGAATTATTGTAGACTTAATAATCATGCTTATGTAAATCCAATTACTCTTTACTCATATTTGAGTCATTATATATATTTTAGTGAATAAGGTGGAACACATTCCATTTTAATGAATTAATTCATATACCAAGTTATGATTAGGTGATTATATTCCATTTACATGTATCAAGTTATATTATTGATGATGACACCTAATGTCACTAATGTACCATGAAAGGCATTAAGGATACATATGTATATATGTTAAGGTTAGATGATTACATATTAGGGTTTAGGTCAACATGACCATTATATGTTATGCATTTATATTATCATTAGGGTGACATGGTCAACATTATGTGTATTCACAATTAGTGAGTTACTCATATTATGTGCCTTAAGTATTTGTTAGGGTTCAAGCATATGAACTATTCATTACATGACTTATTAGTATATAAACAAACAAGTTAAATTATAATTATGTTTTTTTGGTAAATACTAATCATATGAGCTCACTAATCTCTTATCTATGGAGTTAGGGTTTCCAATTTTAGGGTAACTAGATTTTAATGTATTGTAGGACTCCATCCCTTTAACATGATTTCATCCTCGAAATCAACAATTCCAACATCTATCAAGGTACTACTACTACTACTTCTCCACTTAAAAGGGTTGAACTACTAAGTCAAATTAAATGAGAGGTAAAAGAGTGAATCTAATTAACAATGTATAAGACCCAACACTTAATTGTATTACTATTCACTATTACCAAACTTCAAAGTCCAGCATAGGGTAGACTACCCCTAGACATGGAAATCTTAGACGCATATGAGGAACTTATGGGATATAAGGTGATTTTATTTGGTTACCCAAATCATCATATTAAGTTCCTAAGGATTAATCAACATTGAGGTTATTTGCATAAAGATATTCTATTTTGGAAAATAGTATTAGCTCAGGCCAGGCCAGTGTCATACGGATTTGGGAGTCCTCGTAAACCAAGCTAGTGGTGCGGAGGAAAATTTTACCAGCCCCAAGACCCTAGCCCTTTCTAGGCACCCTTGCTTTCAACTTTATGTCCACGTAGCTACCTAATAGGCTAATCACCTAATAGTTGACTAGAGATATTTCTAATATGAAATCATTGTGGTCCTAAATCAACCTTCCACATAGTTCAATTATAAGGTGAACTAAATGGGAAACTATATGAGGTAAGGGTTTCTAACTAGGGAGACAAATTGAAATAGTCAAGAATCTGACTACTATTGGCTCTGATACCATGCTATAAAGAAGTGAGATCACCTCTCTACTAAAATGGTAAACAAAATCCAATGAATATCAGTGGAAGTTGAAATTTTGACTATATTCAATTTAATAAAGAGTACATCAAGATTTTCCCAATAAAGGGGTACATGCTTTATACAAACAAACGATATAAGTAGAGGGAAACTCAACTACATCAATATGTCTCCAATTAAAATAACTTAACAAATAGTCCATGATGGAAGGAATAACTCCTTCTCCTAAGCTTAGGCTGGTTCACCATACTCCTGTTGCGCACTTAGATCCTAAACCTGGGTGGTTGGGATCACCCAGCAAGAAGAGAGGAAAAAGGTATGTGTCAATTAAAGGGATAAAGACAAGTATAACAAAAAGTAAACATGGAGTAATGATTCCACTATGCTAAGGAAATGTGAAAAATTAGAGGCGCATAAAAGAGAATATTTTCCATAACATCACATATTAATATTGAAGTATGCATGATAATGAACTGCTATGCTAAGAGGGTCAAAAGTATGAGGTAAGTAAATAAATAGAAGTCAGACAAATCAAAATATTAATAAAGTTTGCATGCATGATTTAATATGACTACATTAAGCTAACATATGGCTGAGGCACCTACCTAACCTTAACCTCTGGGTAAGGGAGAGTAACACATTCCCAAGCACCCAAATATATATAAAATGGGGAGAATTATCACATTCCCCTGAGCAAATTTACACATGCCCAATATGGGTGGTTTGTACTCATGTACACTACATTAGTTAATTATCCATTTACATCATCATGCCTGAATAATTTAATGGCATATTTAAGAAATTGCTAACTTTGCAAGTAGGGTCCAAGACCCTAGTATAATTGAAGTGAAATATCAAGAATTGTTGGAACTAAGGTATAGGCTCATGCCTCATTGGGAAAATAGGATTGGATAGAAATATGCCCAACTTAGGGTTAGAATGCACATACAAAAATAGGGTTGCACATACTTGATTTTCACACATAAAGGTTAACTCGAATAGTATACTTTGGTCCAAAAAGTCAACTTTTCATCCTAGAAACACATTATGTATGTTAGTAAAGTCAAAGCGAACATATTCATTCCTATTATATTTTTATATTATTCTTACCCAATTCCCGATCATCTAATGTCATGTAAGGGTTTATGATTTTAATCTTTGTTGAGAGAATATGTAATGCTCAATATATCTATCTTAGTTCTAATTACCCATAT
The DNA here is from genome assembly GCA_963693085.1 of Alisma plantago-aquatica. Taxonomy (NCBI): domain Eukaryota; kingdom Viridiplantae; phylum Streptophyta; class Magnoliopsida; order Alismatales; family Alismataceae; genus Alisma; species Alisma plantago-aquatica. The sequence goes on along the minus strand of OY856409.1, from coordinate 1,504,672,841 downwards.
TTAGACACATAAGTCCATGTAACTTTTGTATATGTGGATAATAATATATATGCTTTCAATATAGGTTTAATTATGTCATTTTGTACTCTATAATGTGAATCCAACATCATTCTTAACATGTATATTGGTGTAAGTATATTCCACATGAATATCTCTTAGGTTCACTTAGTATACACATGCCTTGATCCAACTAACATGTCATTTAAATATATGCTTATAAATGTACATTCTTTTACACGTTATTATCTTTTTCACTATAAAATTCATAAGAAGACAATATAGTTAGATGAATTCCATAATTATATTTGTATTTATAATTACCATCTATTGCATAAATATGTATGTGTGTATCCAGGGTTTGTTGTAACATGATTATTGAAATTCTTGATAATTTATGTGTAGTATTAAAATGTAAGTCATCTTATATATAATATTTCATTATTAGTTGAGCCATGACAATCACGAATACAATAAGGCAACATGTTCATCTTACATCCATCGTTTGAAATGTACTACAATATGGATACATGTAAGTCAATATGATATAATTATGTGAACACATTTTTCAAAACAATTCCTTAGTTATAGATCTACTATACAGATCATAAATTAAGATATAGATATCATGTTTAACCACACTCTTACATACAAGACCTATTATAACTATTTCCTATATATGGTTTAGTAAATCAGCATTAGGATCATACTCATATGTACTGTGTGTGTGTGTGTGGGTATATATATATATAGAGTCAGGCTAGAATACACTCGAGTGTACGGATCGCACGAATACACTCAAGTGTGTTTGCATATCAAGACTATTTTTTGCAAAATGTAAACCATTGATCTTCGCCGTCATACTATAACTAGGCTACATACAAATTTTGAACCCATTTGGATGAGTGTAAGTCACTCATCCAAGGGCAACAAAATCAACGCGCGAAACTAATTTGAAATGCATAATTTTTGCGGTCTTCATAACATGAGCTATACATATCCAAATGTGCTCAAATTTTGTGTATGAGTCATTCACGAGATGTTTAAGAAGATCCACGGATTAGATTTTCAAAAAAAATATTGCATCATGGAAAACTACTTGAGTGTATTCCGCTCCGGATACACTCGAGTGTATTCTAGCCTGACTCTCTCTCTATATATATATATATATATATATATATATATTTATATATATATATGGTTAACTTGATTACAAGGTGCATGTATTACCATGGTTATCTAAGCCACTATTGTTTGATTATTTCCATTCACCTAGTAAACTGAATTCACAACAAACTGAATTAATAGAAGGATAACAAACCTAATAATATTGTCGATTGGTTCTGATCTCTCTCCACTAGATCAGATGTCAACTTGATAGACCACTAGCTTGGACTGTTTGCAATGGGGAAAGGTTGACGCCATACTGAAGGGTGTTCGAGCCTTTAGTGGAGGTGTTATAGGTTTTTGAGGGCAAATGCCATGCTTCTAGATGACACAACGTCAGGTCATGTTGCATGTGTTGCAGAGGAGAAGGAGTCAACGTTTTACAAGAGAGGAGTTGATGACATTGTTGTCAGGGTGTGATGGCGTTGAGGCTGTTCTGGAAGTGGAGTTGTGTTGCAGGCGTCGGATCTGAAGCAATGATGGTGACAAGGTGTATAATGTGTTATGAGGAGGCAATGGAGTTGCAACATGGTGTTGCAGGTAGGGGTCAAGAGGCATTGTTGGGCGTCGTGTCTAAAGGGGTGATGGTGTTTCTGTTGTGACGACAGATCGGTGACGATCTGTTGCAGGTCTGCTACTCATCGCTGGGTGTTGGGGCATCGTTATGGTGATGGTGGTAGATGGCTCTGCAGCAGGGTGATGACGATGGTGTTACTAGAGTAGGTCGAAGAGGTGTCACGTGTTATAGGTGGTGACAATAGTCTGCAAACATTGAGGCAATCGAAAGTGGTAGAATAGGTTACAGATCTGAATCAGTCGCTAGTTGTCTCTCTATCATATGTTGAGTGTGGGGTGCTGGCTCTTCTCTAGAATTGGTGGTAGACTCTCTGTGACATCATGGTAATTGGGTGCCATGAGGAAGAGGAAGAAGAGGAGGAGGAGGCGATGCTGCTCGACGATCCTCAATTCTACCTGGTGTTGCTCACCACTGTTGGATGAAGGGTGAGGGTAGGTTGGGCGGCTAGGGTTTATAGTAGTTGGCACTATTGTGCGAGAAGGGAGGATGGGGGACAGAAGTTGGAGAGGTGGATAGAGAGGAAAAGGAGGATAAAGAGGGGGAACGATCATTGCACAACTATTACAAGATCCACACCCAGCACAAGTAACGCGGGTGAAAGGTCGTGACTAGGGTAGGTCGAGGAAGAGAGGTGTCGTCTTTAGGAAAATGAACGGGCAATGAGGTGTTGCCCAATTCGAAAGGGGAGAATGCTACATCATGCTTGAGATGGAGAGGGGAGTAATGCAGTGATGTGTTATAGGTTTAGGAAAGAGATTAATTGCTAAGTCAAATACCACATTTAAAACCTAAGGTAATTAGGATTTTAAATACTAATTCAATTGGGACAACAATTAATATCTGATTTTTAAACAATTTACATGTCAAGTTAATTAGGAGTCAAGTAGGTTTCCTTTTTACATGCATTAGGAATTTATATATATTAGAGATGCATATTCATTTAATTAGTTAAGAGGGTAGGAAAATTCCACTTGACTTGAAAATTTGTGGGTTTGTTAATTAAAGTGTGTGGAGTCTAGCTTTACATTAATTTTCTCCTTTTAAACACAATTTGATTGTATGCTAAGTGCCTAATAAATATATTTAGTACCTTTCTTAATAAATTTCAATATAAAATTTCTTATTTCTCATTTCTTGTCCCACAAATCTACAAATTCTCTAAATTAATATAATCTACTAGTTATCTCTCATTAATGATCATTTTGCATTATTAGACTCTAATTAACACATTAGTAAATATATTTGTACAAAAACCCATTCATTGAAATGAATGTGGGTAAATAGAGTTCAAGCCATTAAGTATTGCTCAATTTCAACATTGAGGCCAAAGATGATGGAAAAGATAGGAAATTTTAGGGAAAAGGACAAAGAGGATATGAAGGAAATAAAATCTTGAAAATGGATTAAATAGCAAATTGAATCCAAGATTCAGTTTGTTACACCAAGTCTTTATATAGGCCCCTACCTAAATAAACTATTCATCCATATACCTCTTTCTTCCCCTTCAATGAAATCCAAGACTATGAATGCAACATCTTCAAAACTCAAAACACAATTTCCATCATTGGAAACTACAACATACTAGAGGTTTGTTTACAAGAACTCATTGAGTTGACCTAAGGAGACTTTGGAGGTAGTGATGACTACTAATGACTCAATATTTAGAACACCTCCTACTGGATCAAGGATACTGAGGCCGAGGTTACGATTAGCCTGAAGATCATCTGAGAACTAGTAACATGTAGACTAGTTTTGTAGTACCAAGGGTAAGTCATGCTCTACATGTAATTCAATTATTATGAATAATGAATCTGATAATGGATAATAATAACAAATGATACATGACATTAAAACAAGGTAGAATGGTAAATCAATTACATTTTTTTTCTGTGCTACCATGAATATTTATTAATGCTCAATTATAATAAATAGTAGACATGTGACACATGTCCAAGGCCTATAAATATATATATATATATAGATATATATATAGATAGATAGATAGATAGATAGATAAATGTATAGATACATAATAAAAATGGTTATAATGATATTTGACCTACTTTGTTTACTATCTTAATATTTATCACATAGGAGATAAAACCCTAGTAATATACTTTACATGGTGTTTATAAACACAATATAGATCTATGAAACTTAGTTATCTAGATTGATCTTGCTGCCATAAAATATGAGAGAAAGAGAGTCTATAATATAATTGATTATGATCCCAAAATGTAGTAGGATAATATATACATATTGGTTTACCCCTATTTACAGTAACAAGTATTAATAGAAATTTCATATGAGTGTATGTGAGACTTATTCCTTATATTCTTGTGATAAGAGCATACTTGTAGATGTACTACTTAAGGAGAATATAATCTATTCTAGTTGACCAAACTAAAATTGTAAGATATATATAGAGAGAATTTTAAAGAAAATTTCTCATGCAGTCATAAGTATGGATTCTATAGAATCCTAATTTGGATATGATGTTGTATTGAACTATCATCTTATTGAACATGGATATTAACATTAGATATGTATATGTAATTAAAGGTGTGACATTATACAACCAAATATGATCCAACACTACAATATAGAGGAATATATGTAATATTCTCCTATATGTACACTATGAAGTATATTTGTACCTCTCTCGATAAAACTAGAAACCCTACAAATAGGATAATAGAAAAATGACCAAAGATATAAAACTTAATTCTAAATAATTAAAATTGAACAACATTTGATTTCAAGCCAATTAGTAACAAGATTGTTCTTATATGTAGTTATCTCTTCCTGGTTCAAGTTTGTGATTATGCAATCCTTTGACTCCTACATAATGGACAAACTAGATCATTGATTTCATTAGAACTATTTTTGGTCTTGATTTACACACACATATCTTGATTCATGGTGAATATCAAATAGATTTGAAAACCATTATTGTCTCTTAAAATTCACCACCCTCATTTTGTAATTGATGAAATATTGTTATAACAAATTTGGCACTAGACTTGATCACCTATTATTATGACACTCTATGGACTTCAGTCCCTCGGGATTTGTCCCTATAGATCTTTGGCTCACATAAGTGGGTCAAGTACCCCAAAACCCTACACAGTGGATAGGGATTAGTTGTTCCCCAATTTACTAGAATAGATAAAAGGAACTAGTGTCATTCTCTCCTGGAGTGTGTGAACACATGGTAGTTAGTGTTGGTATATATTCCCATAGATCCATCCCACATGATTGCATGGAGTCAAATATTAATTAATCAATTAATACAATTATTTAGTTAATTAATTCCAAAATATTCTAATTATGAGCGTTTTAATTAACACAATTTTTCTATTTATCGATGGGTTTAGGAAACCCTACTTCCTTTCGTCTTCTATTTAAAGGGGATTGACGACTTATATCTATATAAGATATTGAGAGAGGATTTTCAGTTTATTCTCACGTACGTAAACCCTAGCCATCACCGTCCTCTGGAGAGAAAGGAGAGCACTACGATGCTAGCACGTCACCGCACAGAGACGACTCCTTCCTACCGACTTAGGAAGCACGATGTGGAGTTCCAGTCCATTCGCGTGGACAAAGTAGAGACACCGACACTAAGACGCCTGCATTCGGAGGACGTCAATGACTATCCATACGCGCTACGAGCGGTGTACATCACCGTACAAAAGGAGCGTCGTCAGATCTTCCTGCGATGCACTCAGTGAATAGGAGAGAAGTTCCATCCATGTAGGCCAATAACATACACTACAGCAAAATTGCCCATTAGTGGCATTTATTTAAGTGGCATTTATAAAAAAAGCCACTATTTTTCTAATATACATGAATTTTTAATTAAAATGCCGCTGAACCACCTATTATAGGATTTCTGAAAAGGACATAACATTAAAAGCATTTTTATTTCTAATTAGTGGCAATCTTAAATTGCCATACCAAATTAGGAAATATTTTGCTAAATTATATTGACTTCCCGCTCTAAATTAAATTTTCCCTTCGTGTTGCACTCTCCGCTCATTCAACCCGACATTTCCGATCTCCCCCTCTCTCCCTGTGTGACTTCCTTGGTCCTTAGCCCATCGTGCCCTAGGTCCATTGGTGGCTCACGATCATCTACATACTGGGAGAGACTGGTGGCGCCTGCTGTTCGCCAGTTGTCGTCTGTGGTGCCAATAGTTGCTGGCTATGGAGTGCCAAGTTGCCAGTGCCACAGTGATACCTTGCCTATGATCGCGAGCATTAGTTCTTCCTCCTCTGCCTATTTGAACCAAACCCAATCGGAGCATACTCAGGCACCGTTCATTCTTCCTCATCCGCCTTGGCGGACCGAGCCCAACCGAAGCACCGCCGCAGACTCAATCTGCCCCTCCGGCGTCGGCAAGCTTGAGTGAGGGACTCTGATCAATCCTCTTCAGGTAACCATCACTGCACCCTATTCTGTTAACTAAGATGTAGATTACATACCTCCTTCAAGGTATCTTTCGTGACCGGTGGCTAATAGGCATGTAAAGTGTCAACAATTCTCATGCATAGATGAAAAATCTGTAGGTATCGAATGCCATGCCACTTAGAATTTGTTGTTCATCTGCAGGTTATCTTAAATCATCAATAACTATTAATGGGAAACCTTGCAGCAGAATAAAAAAACATATTTTGACTAATAACTTGTTTACCAATAGTAGTTTACTCTTGTTTCCAGCCATTTCAATTGACAATACTTAAAAGGTATTTGCCTTGGATCCGACTTCTGTTCTACATACATTATTAGTACTTTTTATCTGTAGTGTTATAATTTTGAAGAAAGACAAGAATGAAGAAACTATAGCACTTCAAAGATGTTAACAGAATATGACTTATAGAGTTCATGTAAACATCACATGTAATTAATCAGTTCCCTATTAAGATGGTGGATTGGTATTTTCTATTCGTTGTTTACATGGTCTTCCCACAAAATCATTTGAGAAACCAGGTGATGTGAAATGCAGCGATCAGTATAATTGAAAAGCATAATGTAGACATAATAATTCATAAGTGATCTCCTTAAAATAGACATAATAATTCATAATGTAGACTACGATAATTGTTGGTATAATGACATACTCGTCTTACTTTCCATCTAAATCTGATTTGTATTTCTCAAGTTGTCTTTGAAAATATGTAACATTGTTATATATACTTATTGAAAATATATAACATCGTTATATATACTTATAATTGTTAGTACTAATATTTTGCAGTCTCTTTCCACCCACAACAATCACTATGGCCTGGGCCTCGACCCCCCCCCCATCACCCTAGACCATCGTACACTAGCATAACTCACCATTACTAGACAGTGGCGACATTTGAACGGAAGACGCTACACGGCTGGTCAAGTGACTTTAAAGTATGGCACCTCGACAACTGTAATCGATGTTCAGTATGATGGCGAATGCACTTTAAGGTATCCACAACCATTTGGCTTGCGTGGATTCAGAGCATGTTAATTGGCTGAGAGGACCAGGTCTGGCTTCTGAACATGCTAATTGGATTCGTCTATGAGGGACTCCCTCTTCGACACAACATCATCAACAAAACGGCCAAGTCACCAGTCAAACAGGTGTCTCAATTCTTGATGAAATTTTGTTACTTTTAATTAAGGAAATCACCAATAAATGTATTTTTTACTATTTTTGTAGAATGAAATTTTGTTACTTTTAAATAAGGAAATCACCAATAAATGTATTTTTTACAGTATTTGTCACAATTCACCAGTCAAACGGGTGTCACAATTCTTTATGTTATATTTTTTACTATTTTTGTAGAATGGATAAGTCTTGGATAGTAGAGGATGACCGAACAAGTAGTAAATACCTATGTGGAGTATCCAACTTTTTGGATTTCACTTTTCAACATTCAGCGATTGGAGACAAGATTGTATGCCCTTGTAGAAAGTATACTAATGTATACCAGGTCACCAGATAGACTGCATTGAGTCATCTATTGTGGAATGGCTTCTTACAAAGCTATATTTCTTGGGCTTTTCATGGAGAAGATGCCGATGTTGAAATGGATGCTCCAACTGATCAGGGTGATTGTCTAGATGATAAAAATTTACAAGATATGTTGCATGATGTTTTTCTGAGTTTCAGTGAAGACAAAAATATGGAAGGAGTATAGTCGGATACTGATCAACATTTAAATGCTGAAAAATTTTATATCTTGTTAAAGGATTCTGAGACAAAATTATATCTAGGGTGTAAGAAACTTACCAAACTTGCTTGCATCCTAGAATTCTATCACCTGGTTTGTCTTAATGCCATGAGTAAGAAAGCATCATCTATGTTTCTTAGGTTCTTTAAAAAAATGCTACCAGAAGGAGAACAATTACCTAATTCCTTTTATGAGCTGAAGAAGACAATAAAGGAGTTGGGATTACATTATGTGAATATTCATGTTTGTCGAAATGGTTGCATGCTGTTTTGGAAGGAGTCTGCTGATAAAGACGTTTGTGATACATGTGGAGAATCAAGATGGCTAATGACTTCAACACCAGATGATGATGATGATGAGCTAGTAAACAAACCCAGAAGAACACCTGCCAAAGTGCTAAGACACTTTCCACTTATACCACAGTTGAGGAGGTTGTTCATGTCATCAAAAACCTCTTCCTTAATGAAGTGGCGTGCAAAAGAATATGAAAAAGATGACAAGTTAAGACACCCGGTAGATTCACCTGCATGGAAAACATTTGATGTTATGCATCCATAATTTGCTGCAGACGCTAGAAATATTCGATTGGGACTTGCCACTGACGGATTTAATCCTTTTGGGACAATGAGTATTTCTCATAGTACACGGCCTGTTGTAATTATTCCATATAATTTACCTCCTTGGTTGTGCATGAAGCAACAATATTTTATGTTGTCCCTACTAATTTCTGGACCATCTTCGCCACAGAATATAGATGTTTACTTGCGTCCATTGATTGATGAGCTGAAAGAACTATGGAGTACTGGTGTACAAACATATGATGCTAGAGCCAATGAATTCTTTCAGATGCATGCTTCTTTATTATGGACTATTAATGATTTTCCAGGATATGCACCTCTATCTGGTTGGAGTACTAAAGGCTACAAAGCATGTCCTTTACAATAAAGATATTGTCTCATATTGGTTGCCACATAGCCGTAAAGTTTGTTACAGAGGACACCGTAGGTTTTTTCCAGCTGGCCACAGATTCCGGAAAGAAGCTAGGGCATTTGACGGTGAGCAAGAATTTAGGAGTCCACATAAACCTCCTTCTGGAGCTGAAATCTTGTCACAATTGGATGGCGGAAGCACTGTAATTGGTAAGAAAAGGCTGAGAGGTAAAGATTCGACATACAATTGGGATAGGAAAAGCATATTCTTCAAGCTACCATATTGGAAATCTAACATTGTAAGGCACAATATGGATGTCATGCACATTGAGAAGAATATATGTGAGAGTATTGTTGGAACATTGCCAGGTCTGAAGGATAAAAGTAAGGACAACTTGAATGCAAGGAAGGATTTGGAGGATATGGGAATTAGATTTCCGCTTCATCTACAAACTGGTGGCACACATTCCATACTACCTCCAGTTTGCTATACGATGAGAAAAGAAGAAAAAATATCATTTTGCAACCTCCTAAATTCTGTCAAAGTTCCATATGGGTATGCATCTAATATATCTAGATGTGCACGACCGACAGATCAGAAGATGCTACCAATGAAAAGTCATGATTATCACATGTTGATGCAACAACTTCTGCCATTAGCTGTCACTGTGTCTTTGCCCAGTAAGAATGCTAAGTCATGTATTATTATTCTTTGTCGCTATTTTCAGAGGTTGTGTACTAAAGTCATAAATCCAAATGATTTTGCTGCATTGGAAAATTCAATAGCTGTGACACTTTGTGAGATGGAGAAGATTTTCCCTCCATGTTTTTTTTGACATAATGGTGCATCTATCATTCCATCTCATTTTTTAAGCTAAGATAGTCGTCCATGTTCAGTATCGTTGGATGTATCCAATTGAAAGGTAACTTTTCATACGTCGTGATGACTTCACCTATTGGAATTTAATTTGTCATAATATTTTTGCCAACTTTGTTATCCGGTATCTACAGACCCTAAAAGGATATGTTCGTAATAAAAGATATCCAGAAGGATCAATAGCAGAAGGATATATAGCTGAAGGGTGTCTTACTTTTTGTTCAAGATACTTGGATGGAGTTGAAACAAAATTAAATCGGCCAAATAGAAACGATACTGACGAAATAAATTTGGAAAATGAGCCAACACATGATACTGATGATTGGTCGATTTTTCTCGATAGTAGATCGTGGTGTTGGTAAAATGATAGCATGTGTCTTGGACAAACATACATTGCAACAAGCCCATAAGCATGTACTATTCAATTGAGATGCAATTGAACCCTACATTAAGTAAGTTAGTGACAATTGTCTTCTATTATTAAAATAGTATTACATATTCCAATTACATATTGCACATATTTTGTTTTCAGGAAGCACTATGATATCATTAGGCTAAAACATCCTCATAAGTCCTTAAAGGAGGTACAGAGAATACATAGTAACTCATTTGATGGATGGTTTAAGGAACATGTAAGTTAATTTGTCATAATTAAATTTGTTATGCTTCATGATTAAATACTAACAAACTTTTCTTGTGTTAGATTGAGACACTCCTAAGAACAAAGATGGTGGATGATAAAATCAAGTTTCTTTCTCAAGGTCCGCATCAAATGGCCATTAAGTACAAGGGCTACATTGTCAATGGTCACATATTCCATACCAAAGCAAAAGATTGACATCTAATAACACAAAATAGTGGAGTCTTTCTAGTAGCTAAGACTGATTGTTATGCTAAAACCACTGACCGCAATCCAATTACTAGAGATGTTACCTACTATGGTGTTTTGAAGGATGTTATTGTGCTCAATTATTATGAACACTTTAAGGTGACATTATTTAAGTGTGATTGGGTGGAAATCTACTCCAAGAGGACAATCAAGCATGATGAACATGGGTTGACTCTTGTTAATTTGAGACGATTTCAATCAACTGGAGAACCGTATGTAGTGGCATCTAAAGTTGGACAATTATTTTATGTAGAACATGTCACTGCAAAAGGGTGGCATTTTGCTATAAAAATTCCCCCACGAGATACGTTCAACATGGAAGATCCATCTTGTAGTGAGACTGTCGAAGCTTATGTGCAAGGTGAACCTAGAGATGGGCCATCAATGACAATAAATGTTGAAAATGCAGACTGTGACATAGTTAGATTGGATATGGAAGGAATTACTGTTGATAGTTCAACAATTGAGAAAGACCAATCCCAAATTCAGTGGGATGACGAAAGTGTATATCAAAGTGATGAGGATGACGATTTTGAATGATAAAATTATAAAGTAGCAACCAATGTTTATTTTAGTTTGTCGTTATTATTTGACTTATATATGCCTATTTTGTTGGCATGAAGTTTCCACTATATGAAATGTATCTGACATATTTTAGTCTCATGCTTCTATGTGTGTTGGATTATCTTGCATATTCTCGAGAGAGAAGGTTGTCTGATCAGCTCCTTCGATGTATTGCAGCCTAGCCAAAGTGGTATCTAAAAGTAGTATCTAAAGTAGTATGTTCTGCTTAAATTCGTGTACCTCTACAATTTTGCGTCCTAATTTCTCTGTAGAGGTATATTAAGTCTTTCTCAACATGTCAGAACTATGCTCTGGTGGAGAAGTCTACAAAGAAGCCTCAAGAAAGAATGGTTTCTCTAAGAGATTAAAGGTCATTCTCAAGAGATAAGGTTGTCTGATCAGCTATGTTGATGTATTGCAGCCTAGCCAAAGTAGTATGTAAAAGTAGTATGTCCTGCTTAAATTCTGATGTTATACTTACTAACAACGATGATCACCTTTTGCCTTGCCTTAATGTAGGTGTATGCAATCAAACTTCATTTTTATGCAATCTTCTTCACTAACACTGCTGCTAGCTCTGCTATTACTGATATGTTGACAACGATTTCATGTACCTCTGTAGTTTTGCATCCTAATTTCTCTGTAGAGGTACATGAAGTCATTGTCAACATGTCAGAACTATGCTCTGGTGGAGAAGTCTATGAAGAAGCTTCAAGGAAGAATGGTTTCTCCAAGAGATTAAAGGCCATTCTTGAGAGATAAGGTTGTAAATGTCTCTTTGCTTCCTACTCTGGAAAGTCTTCTTGCATGTTTTGCAGTTACTTGTTTTTTACATGTGGTGGTTGCCATGACTGGTGATGGTGTCAATGATGCACCTGCTTTGAAAATGGTAGACATTGGTATTGCCATGGGAATTTCTGGAACTGAGGTGATTATATTTTCTATGGGAATTTTTATATCTATCTTCTTGTCTTTTAGTAATTATTATCAATAATGATGTTTCTTCTCTTTTATGTGTCAGTCCAGGTTTCCAAGGAGGCTTCAGACATGGTTCTTGCTGATGATAACTTCAGTACAATATTTATTGCAGTTGACGAAGGGAGATCTATCTATAACAACATGAAGGCCTTCACCAGGTTCTGCTCTTATTAATCATTTTATGCTTTCTTACCTTACTTAAATTCTTTCAACTTATTATGTATAGACTATAGTTTTATGAGAACACTGGACGAGATTGAGTTTGATTATAATCTTTTACTTTTACATAATTGTCAAGATTGTCAGCTTTTCCCCCTTTCTATAATTTGCTTAGTTGTGTGCTTAGCTAAATGTCTAAAGCTTTGCTGCGTGGCAAACTCTATTCAGCTGACATAATGTGAATGGTACATTTGAAATTATCACCCCTGTCGAACTTATTAGGAGTGGTGAGAAGGTGGGTTCTTGTGAGGCTGCCCTTCTTGCAAAGCTCGGCATTAGGCCCTTCTCATATGGACTGGTTGTGATGTCAGTTTATGACAGTGGATTTGTATTCAGCCCTGAGGTCCTTGACCTTACTGAAGATGACCTTATTTATAAATTTGGCAATGGTGCTATCTTCCCTAATATTATCTTATTGCATGCTAGTGAAGTAAGTTTTTTTGTCTTACATTTGTATGTAAGTGCTCAACTTTTTTCTCGCTTCATGGTAGGATCCTAGCAAGTTTGCAGTTGTTGCTGCCCCTGCTGCTGCTTCAGGCTATGCAGTTGCACCTGCGACTTCTACTGCCAAGGTGGAAGAGAAGAAGGAAGAACCTACTGAGGAATCTGATGACTTTATGGCCGAATTATCATTTGCTATCACTACAGCTGAGAAGAAGGATGAACCTTCATTGCATTGTAGCTGGTCTAATCCTGCAGAAGCTCACAACTTCTTGGAATGCTAGAATGGAGCTGTATGTTTTTGTAAGAAAATGAGTTTGTATTCCTTTGGGGGGGTCTCCAAGTGTAAATTGAGTTGATATCCAGTTAGTGATCATGTCTAGAATATGTACCATATATAGTCATATGTGATGGTGTTGTATTGAATATAAGGGGCAAGGTAAAATGTCCTCCCCATGTAATTGTCATTTGATTATAAATAAAAAAGTTCAACACTTCTGGAAAAATGTGTTCGGATTCAATTGTCATTCAATTAGAAAACTTGAACATGAACTACAAATTGACTCACTAAAATCCATAAAAAAATTAGTAATGCAGAACTAGTATGTCATTACTGGCTTTTTTCATAAGACATTACATTCAATCAAAACTGTTTTATACAACAACATTATACAAAATAGTGGCATTTGTATAAAAGTCAAATGATGGATAGTGGCTTTTCTATAAATGCCAAATGATAGTTTAGTGGCCTTTATGTGGCATTTATTTGAAGCCACTACAGACAAACATTTATTGGATTTTACAACTTAAGCCACTATCTTCCTAGTGGCATTGGCGCTAGAGGCATTTTTTTTAAATGTCAACAAATGCCTCTAAACCTGTTTACTGGCTTTTTTTCCAGTGGCATTTCTGAAAGGCCGCTGATGTGAATGTTTGCTATAGTGATAGTACACCATCATGCAGCGAGATGTCGCCAAACTTGCTCCGCGATAAGGTATATCCCGCAAATACTCTTTCTAAATACGTTGTTGTCGATGGGATCCTGTTTCGGGTTGCGTACAATTTTTTGTTGTTGCTTCCGCTGTGCATGTTTTCTCCACAAAACCCAATAGTGGTATCAAAGCAGCGTCTATCTACGACATATTTGGATTCGTTTCGATATGATCGAATCGTTGTATATTATTTTCTATGTTGCATACGATGCAAATTAAATTGCTAATGTGCAAATATAAACCTAATTCTACATACGCCGTAGGCTTCTATTTTTGACATTTCAGACGGGGTTGACTATGGAAAATATTGATTTTCCTAAGTGCACGGAAGTAAAATTCTGTAGACCTTTCAGGGGCTCTGCCCCTGAGACCCCACGAGGGGTGGCCTCCCCTCAACCCCACCCATTCACCAGGCAGCAGGATCCCCGCATAGGGGTGCTGCCCCTGTGTACCCCGCATAGTCTGCGTGGGAGTCGAAAATTTATTTAATGGGGAATGTCCCACGTTAAAAGGATTGTAATTTTAATATGTATATATGTATATGTAGATATACCTATGATATCATACATGTCACCTTAAAAATCTATTTTATGTGGTGAATGCATGTACGATTATGGCCTAGAATCTCCTTTTGTGAATGTTGTGTATGAATGTGGATGTCAATCTTATGGATATATTTGTTTTGAATGTTATGGATGTATAATGGTTGTACATGGATCCTTTATATAAAGTATTCAGCTTGCATGCCGAGCCTCATCTCTTATTTCAAAGTTTAAATAATTCTTTCCCTTTATTTATGTACTCATATGATTTAATAGAGATAGGATTAGTTTTAGTCTTTGTAAACTTGATGTAAGGAGGCAACTTGAAGATCCAACTCAAAGGAGCGTCCATGGAGAATGTAACACCCCAATTTCACAAACTAAACGGAAGCATACATCTTATTTGGATGTCACAAACATGATTATAATTGCATAAAAATAAAGTTTAATTAAACCAACACAGGATACATAATTTGTAAATCTCATGTCTCAAGTTCCACAACATAAAACTTAAACTTTGAACTAAACTAAACTAGTACATAGTCTCAAAAATAATTTAAAAACTAAATTAAACTTCATATGATAGTTGGCACCCCACCAGGTATAACTTCTTAGTTAGTCCTTGAGATGTATGTTCCTCATTTAAGCTCCTCCCTTATACTTTTCTCCTATGGACATCATGTCCCCAGCATTGCATTCAAAATGGAAAATATGTTAGAGTAAGTGACATTGAGCATTGTTATACTAACATAATAACTGGCAATAAGAAAAATCATAAAAGTAATTGAACATCAAATCTTTGATTCGTATAATATGCTCTTTAGTGGTTAATTATAATGTCCTCTACTCTCATGCACCAACTGTGCTCATAAAGCCCGTAGGCTCAACTGATGTTCCACTTTAACTCATGGTATGCACCAAAGTGCCATAACTATGCTCCAATTGAGCTCATGATTTGCACTTGAGTGCCATAATGTTCCATTTGAACTCATAAGGCCCGAGGGCTCAACATTAACATGATGAGGAAAAAATAATACAACCGGTAAATGATTCATCATAAACATAATAATCCTTTACTTTAACTGAATCTTCACATGATCATGGAATAAGTATCTAAAATAGAACTTGGGAGCATATGAATTGTATAATAACTTTTGGGGAACATTAATGCAAGATTTTCTAAAAATTGGATACATATCTATGCATACAATTTAACTTGATCATGATACAATAATCTTAAAACGATTGAAAACCATTACTTAAATACTCAAAGTGCATGGACCCACTTACCTTTATTGGAGCAAACCCTAATTCAGTCTCCCTGATTCGAGTCACTCCTATATTCCTAAATTTGTATGATTTATATTAATCACCATCATTAATACACACTAAACCCTAATTTGAGCCCTTTATGGAAACGAGGTCTGATCTTATGGAACTAGGGTTTGAAGACACTGAAATTAGGTTCCTTGTCAAAAAACCTTTCCAAAGACTATTTTTGGGTATTTTTCTGATAAGCAGTTGATTTATTGTGAATTTCTAAAAAATTGACCAATAAACAATCTGGGAAAAGCCATGTGTGCTTAATTATTCAAACCGACGACCCAACTAGGAGCCTCCATGAGGGGCTAGACTCCTTTGACCAAAACACGATGTCTGCTTCAGCTAGGGTGTTAAAAGATGAAATTTCCCATACTTGAACTTGTGACATGGCTGTTAGAACGCGTGGGTAAAACAGACACATCGCCCCAAGGGATCCTCGTTCTCAATATGAAGGCGAAGAACAACAACGATAGAATAGGGCCGTAAGAGGAACAATGCAAATCAGCAAAGCAAAACTGGGATCTTGCCCCTTTTGTGGAGAATCATGATGTTCGACACCCCTACGGCCCTCGGCCGAACTTAAAGAACCAGGAAGCATAACCTAAGGTGGTCTAAAAGCCAGGGCACCCATGTCGCCAAGGCAGAGCAGAGGAGGGAATTGAAAATCCATAACCAAGGAACCCAAAACAATAACTCGATTGTGACGATTGAAAAATGATCCCAGATGTGAGGCGACTCCTAGGCCAGTAGTTCTGTGGTCAAGGGATCCCTGAGGTGTCCGTAGCAACAACCGCCGATAAAGACCTCGAAGTTGACTTACAGGTTACGATGACTGGGGAAAGGCTAGGATAAACCAATGATGTGGAAGCAAAGAAAAGGGGTAGAGGATGTTTACAAGGCGATAAATTTGTGCAGAGGCATTTTTGGAGGGTAGAGCGAGGCCCGAATCATTGGAAATGAGCGTCAACTAGGCGCCACTAGCTTAGGGAATGAGAGATCAAATTGGAAGCAAAGGAGCACTTCTATGAGGCTTGTGATCATCTTGAACCCATCATATATAGGTTTGGTTAGCGGGGGATTCCTCTATAAAAAGATGGCGGCAGGAGGAGTTCTAGCCCTATTGGGTGTTTCATCGTTAGGACAAAGAGTCCCATCAAACCCAGACTCATTTGGTTTGGCTCGACATTGCGATCTCAACGGTGAAGAAATTTCTAGAAATGGGGATCTGTGGCGGCCAGTTCGGGTCGGAGAAAGAAACGCCAGCAGACTGCCTGTACTCGGTCTCCTACCCAAGGTAGGACATGAGTTCGAAGCCCCTCGATGGGCATCTAATAGCTAGGGTGAAATCCGACATAAGTGAAGTGCGCGTGATAGCCAAATCAAAGAAAACCTAGGGTGTGACATTTAAATAATAGAAAACTTAGGTCAAACATAGAATATTCGATTGATATTTAACCAAAACTATATCTTTAACTTTTCTAATTGATTTGAAGGGTCAAACAAAGTCCTATTGACTTCAAATTTGGACCACATGTTAATTAGAGAGTCTAGAATCTCTCTACACAATTAGATTTAGGTTTTCATTGACTTGTGTTCATCAACCTCATATAGGTTGCTATTTAATGCATATATTATTAAAAGGTGACATGGATGAAATTATCCATTATTTAATGAGTTTTTTGAGCCAAAATTTGGTGTTAGGAGAATATTTCATCATACCAGGGACTTAGAGGTCACACATTACATTCTATTTGTGAGATAAAATCTTAAACTTGCAAATTAAGGTTTCAGATTAAGATACATTAATAGGTTTAAGATTTTGAGGATGTTACATAGAAGCACCATGAAGATCCAATTCCAAGAAGAAAATTGAAGATAAAACTCCAAGGAGCATCCATGGCGAATCAACATGAACATCCAATTCCAAGAAGTAACTTGAAGTTCCAACCTCACGGAGTATCCATGAAGTTGTTCGTTGTAATGTTGATCCTTACAGGTTGATTCATAGGTGTTGTTTCATGAGATGCATAAGACCTTAGGTGGACCGTAATCCTTTGTTGCTCCAAAGGATTACAATAGTATAGCCATAACCAATGTATTTGTGTTTGTGATTGCATGTCTATCATTTGTGGTTGTGGATATAGTAGTATATGATACGTACTATAAGTATGTGGTGTTTGGATATGTATATATATTAATAAAACCCCTCAATTAATAATACTAAGTTTTAGTTGCCTTTCATAAAGCAACACACATGAAAAGCTTGATTGACTATGTGTGGGCACGCCTCAGTGTGGTACAATGTCTATCTCGTGGAAGTGTGATGGTGGGTGTGTGGGTCTGCCTCCGCAGGGTGCACACTCATCATGTTGGCTTATGGGTTGGACTTAACTAGGGAACCTTGATAGGATCAAGTACCTAGAGGCACATAGATGCATCATGGCAAGGAGTTGTGCATGATCATCTATCCAAGAGTTGCATATGATGCAATTGGCAAAAGTTGTCTACCTTAGTATTTGGTCTTTGACACCGGCATTGGCTGAGCATTGATCCAATTATTTTGGATCTTGGCTCACTAGAAGGTTGTACACTGCAATCTTCTGAGTTGATAGTGAGGTCTATCAATTTGAATAAAATAGTGGGAGCATAATAAATTAAAGGCCTAATTAATCTCGTTTATCAAATCTTCACAAGTCAAAATGTTTTGTACTAAATGCAAACTTTTTCTTTTATAAAAATCAAATGGAAAACAACACTCACACTTTCTCATTGCGATCAGTCCTTGATAAGGACAAACTTACCAGAACATACTTTCAAAAATGGTTTAGGATGTTGAGAATTGTTCTCACGCATGAGCGTAAGCTCTATGTCCTTGAAACAGCATAGCCAGTGGAACCCGCCTTAAATGCACCCAAGGCTGAAAAGGATGCTTACAAGAAGCACTTTGATGATGTCGTGGATGTCAAGTGCCTGATGTTGTGCTCAATGAACTATGAGTTACAAGAGCAGCATGAGAACATGAATGTCATGGAGATGGTAACACATCTCAAGAACATGTATCAGCATCAAGCAAGACAGAAGAGATATGATGTCTCCAAGGATTTTTCAGAAGCAAGATGAAAGTGGGAGACTCAGTTGACACCCATATACTCACTTTGATTGGGTACGTGGAAAGCCTATCCAAGCTGCGATTTCCCCTAGGTCAAGAGTTGGCCACTGATGTGATTCTACAATCGTTTCCTGAATCATATAGTCATTTTATCATGAACTACAACATGAAAAATCTTGACAAGCTGTTGTCAGAATTGTTGGGCATGTTGAGGACAACTGAAGCACAAATGAAAAAAGACAAGCCCAAGTCTGTGATGATGATCAGCAAGACAAAGGAAAAGTCAAAAGGCAAAGGCAAGGCTAAGAAAGGTTCTAAAGTCGGGCAGAAGCCAAAGTCATCTATGCTTAAAGCTATAGGTGGGATCTCCAAAGAAGGTAGTTGTCACCATTGTCACCAGGCCGGGCATTGGAAAAGAAACTATCCTCTCTACCTGGAAGAACTAAGCAAGAAGAAGCAGGGGATAGAGATCTCCACTTCAGGTATATATGTTATTGACATAAACTTAAATACTTCTTCATCATGGGTACTGGATACTGGATGTGGATCTCACATATGTTCAAATATGCAGGATTTGATGAGAAGCAAGCCTTTATGAAAGGGCCAAGTCAAGCTGCGGGTCGCTAATGGAGCAAGAGTTGCTGCCACCGCAGTTGGAGTTATTAGTTTATCTTTTCCTACGGGCCTTGTAATAGAATTAGAGAATTTCTATTATGTACCTGCCATTAATAGAAATATTATTTCTGTATTTTGTATGGATAAGAGTGGATTTGAATTTCACATTAAGAATGGACTGATTTCTATTTCTAAAGATGAGATATTTTATGGAAAAGCCCCTATGTCTTATGGTATCTACTTGTTAGAACTTGAGACTAGCATATACAACGTAAATACTAAAAGGCTAAAACTTGACAACTCAAACAAAACATACTTATGGCATTGTCGTCTTGGGCACATAAAAGAGAAGCACATATCTAGACTCCATAAGGATGGTTATCTAGACTTTTTTTATTTTGAATCATTAGAGACATGTGAGGTATGTTTATTAGGGAATATGACCAAGAATCCTTTAACTGGACACAGTGAGAGAGCCAGTGATCTGCTAGGGCTCCTACATACTGATGTATGTGGACCTTTTAGATCAAAGGCTAGAGGAGGCAATCAATACTTCATTACATTCACTGATGACCTTAGTAGGTATGGCGATGTATATCTTATGAAACATAAGTCAGAAACTCTTAAAATGTTCAAGACTTTCATGAATGAAGTAGAGAAGCAACTTGGTAAGAGTATTAAAGCACTCCGTTCAGATCGAGGTGGCAGATACTTAAGCCAAGAGTTTGAGGACCTTCTGAGAGACCGTGGTATTATATCACAATGGACTCCACCTGGTACACCACAACATAATGGTGTGTCAGAAAGAAGGAATCATACATTATTAGACATGGTACAATCAATGATGAGTTCAGCCGAACTTCCAATATAATTCTGGGGATATGCTCTTGAAATCGCAATGTTTACACTTAATCGTGTACCTTCCAAATCGGTTCAAAAGACACCATATGAGATATGGAATGGGAATCGTCCCAATTTGTCTATGTTAAAGATTTGGGGATATGAAGCTTATGTTAGGAAACAACTTCCTGAAAAGCTTGGAGCCAAATATGAAAAATGCTATTT
Source organism: Alisma plantago-aquatica (assembly GCA_963693085.1). Taxonomy (NCBI): domain Eukaryota; kingdom Viridiplantae; phylum Streptophyta; class Magnoliopsida; order Alismatales; family Alismataceae; genus Alisma; species Alisma plantago-aquatica. The sequence goes on along the minus strand of OY856409.1, from coordinate 1,504,652,341 downwards.
TGTTGGATACCCCAAGGAAACTCAGGGATACTACTTCTACACACCAACTGACAACAAAGTGTTTGTTGCTAGGACTATTGTATTTCTTGAAAAGGAAATATATTTCTAAAGGAATCAGTGGGAGGAATGTAGAGCTCGAAGAAGTTAGAGATCAACAAGAAAGCAGAAAACCTGAGGAGGTACATAAGGAACATGAAGACTCACAAATTGTTGTGGAATTTCAAGTTCCAACTGTAACACAAGAACCTCATAGGTCTAGTAGGACATGACTTGAGCTTGAGCGATTTGGATTTCTCATGACTCAAGATAGTGATGAATTGGGCATAGCAGATGAGCCAACTTCCTATCTAGAAGCTACTAAGGGACCAGAATATGAGAAATGGCTCAAAGCCATGAGATCATAGATGGAATCCACGTACACCAACAAGGTATGGACCTTGTGGATCCACCCGAAGTGGTAAAACCCATAGGGTGCAAGTGGGTCTTCAAGAACAAGACCGACATAGATGGAAATGTTCAAACCTATAAAGGTAGACTGGTTGCAAAAGGATTCCATCAAATTTAAGGTGTTGATTATGATGAGACCTTCTCACCAGTTGCCATGGTTAAATCCATCAGGATCATGCTTGCCATTGAAGCTTATCATGACTATGAGATTTGGCAAATGGATGTTAAAACAACATTCCTTAACTGGAATTTACTCGAGGATGTGTACATGACACAACCTGAGGGTTTTATCGATCTGAAGGAAGACAATAAAGTTTGTAAGCTACAAATGTCAATCTATGGATTGAAGAAAGCATCTCAGATTTGGAATCTACATTTTGACAAAGTAGTAGATTTTTTTGGCTTTAGTCAAAATGAAGATGAACCTTGTGTTTACAAAAAGGTTAGTGGGAGCATAGTCATATTTCTCATATTGTATGTAGATGACATACTCTTGATGGGAAATGGCATCCCTACTCTTCAGACAGTAAAAGGTTGGCTGGGGAAGACCTTCTCTATGAAGGATTTAGGTGAAGAATCCTATATACTAGGAATCAAGATCTATAGAGATAGATCTAGAAGGCTTCTAGGCCTAAGCCAGAGCACATACATTGATAAGGTTATAAAGAGGTTTAGCATGGAGGGTTCTAAGAGAGGTAACTTACCCATGCCCATGGGGTTACGGTCTCTAAAGCCCAATGTCCTAATTCATGTGATGAATGGGTGCGCATGAGTAAGATTCCATATGCATCAACAATTGGATCTATCATGTACGTGATGTTATGTACTCACCTTGATGTGTCATATGCTTTGAGCATGACGAGCCAGTATCAGTTAGATCCAGGTGAATGTCACTGGACAGTCGTAAAGAACATCCTAAAGTACTTGAGAAGGACTAAGGATCAATTCTTGGTATACGGTGGTGAGGAAGAGCTCATGGTAAAGGGTTACACCGATGCTAGCTTTCAAACTGACAAAGATGATTATAGATCGCAATCTAGATTTGTGTTTTGCCTGAACAACAAAGCTGTGAGCTGGAAGAGTTCCAAGCAAGAGATAGTTGCAGATTCTACAACAGAGGCTGAATATATTTCCGCATCTAATACTACAAAGGAAGATGTGTGGATCAAGAAGTTCATTTCTGAACTTGGAGTGGTTCCAAGCACTAGTGATGTGATTGAGTTGTTTTGCGACAACAGCAGAGAAATTACCCAGGCTAAAGAACCAAGATCGCACCAACATTCCAAAAATATTCTATAGTAGTTCCATCTCATATGAGAGATTGTACAATGAGGAGATGTGAAGATTTGCAGAGTACCTATAGAAAGGAATGTGGCTGATCTGCTCACAAAAGCACTTTCATGGCAGAAACATGACGGACATGTTCGATCACTTGGATTGAGATTCATGAGTGATTGGGTATGAGTGCAAGTGGGAATATGTTGGTATGTATACCCATAGAGACTATCATTTGATGATTGTAATGGGATACTATGTAAATGATTTGTAATACTACATTGATCATATCAATAAAGGCAAGTTTCCAATCTATATGTTTGTGTTTTATATTGTGAGATGACCATAAAACTTATAGATGTCTACAGAATAATATACTCAATGACATATGTCTTTGGGTTGATGACCTGAATAGTGAGATCATATGTATGCTAAGAGTATGCATTCTTGTTTTGTCCCTAATCGGTTGTTATTGTGGAAATATCCATAGACATCAATAACACATAAGATTAGAATGTATATTGCTTGATGGAAGACTCTCATTATCCATGATATGGAGATATCAAACCAAATACATAGATACTTGTTAGAGAACAATGTATCAGACAGACCCTCCTTGAGAGTGAGTCATGGATACCGTGATTGGTAGTTAGAGTCACATCTCATAGTGATGGTGGTGATTGTGGTTCTTAGACCTGAAGTCACTACACTTATAACATGTCGTTCAATGTACTTTGATATCATCCACCATGGTCCTGAATAAGGATTGCCATAAAGATGGTGCTTGGGTGCACTGTTACACATGGGGATGACTATGAGTGATGTAGATGGAATTTGTCCTTCCTACGGGAGTTTGATATTCCGGTCACTTGATAAGCGAGATTGAGAAATACATGGCCATGCTGATGTGAGTCAATATGTGACATTGATCTTACATATATCTCATACAGTCTTCTCTAGTTCAAGGAACATGGAATGAACGTTGAAAAGGATAATAGTTCCATGACTCGAGTTCAATCCAGATATCAGTGACAAAGGAACTATACAATCACTATAACACTAATCATGAATGATAGGTTAAGTTGTTCTCCAACTTCTCCAATTACTTGTGTGGAAATGAAGTCTTGATAGATACCAATCATTACTTGTGAAATCATAATATGATTATGGATATCACTACCAACGTAATTTGGAGCCTACCGGGTCACACACATAGGATGTGTTGGAGTAACAATATAATTGTGGATTTGATTGGAATTGCTTCGAATCACATTGATTACTAAAATGTTTATGTAATCCATTAGAATAATATTGGAATGTTTGAGCCAATTAATTGGAGTGACTGGCTCTAAGTGCAAGTGGGAGTCTGTTGGTATATATGCCCGTAGATCCATCCCATACGATTGCATGGAGTCATATATTAATTAATAAATTAATACGATTATTTGATTAATTAATTAATTCTCAAATATTCTAATTAATCCATGAGCGTTTTAATTAACATAATGTTTCTATTTACTGATAGGTTTAGGAAACCCTACTTCCTTTTGTCTCCTATTTAAAGGGGCTCGACGGCCGATATCTATATAAGATATTGAGAGAGGCTTTTCGGTTTACGCTCACGTACATAAAACCTAGCCATCACCGTCCTCAAGATAAAAAGGAGAGCACCACGATGCTAGCACGTCACCGCACAGAGATGATTCCTTCCCGCTGGCTTAAGAAGCATGACATGGAGTTCCAGTCCATCTGCATGGACAAAGTAGAGACGCAGACACTAAGACACCTGCGTTCGGAGGACGTCAACGACTATCCATACGCACTACGAGTGGCGTACATCACTGCACAAAAGTATCTCTGCCAGATCTTCCTATGACACACTCAACAAATAGGAGAGAAGTTCCGTCGGTGTAGGCCAGCAATGTTGCACACCATCGTGTAGTGGGATATCGCCAAACTTGCTCCGCCATAAGGTATATCCCGCAAACACTCTTTCTAAATACGTTGTTGTCGATGGGATCCTATTTCGGGTTGCGTAGAAAAAAAATTGTTGCTTCCTCCGCGCATGTTTTCTCCACAAAACCCAATAGTTAGACCTAGAAAATATATGATACGAAGGTGTCAAAACTTGTCAAGTTGAATAATGTGAAACTGATATAATTTTTAAATAGCCTGGATAAATTTGCATATTTGAGATTTGAATCTTTCTTAGTTGATGATCTTGTAAGAGATTGTCATCTGGATTTCCTAATTGTTAGCCATTAGTCAAAAAAAAATTTTCTTCCTACTTTTATCATGTATCTAAATCCTGCTTTGTGCATAGTTCAATAATAAGGATATAGTACCAACAATTGCTGACCTATTTTCCTCTTTGGTGCATGTGTGGATTCATTCTCAATGGAAATTCATGGACAAGTGATCAGTGGAAGATATAGAAGAGACATTTACAATATGTGGCCTCTATTGAAGAGTAGATTGGACATGTTTTTTATGAATACTAGTTTTTATGTATCAACATCTGTAACTCTAATGTAAATAATGAATAGTAAAAAGATTTGTTTGTATATTCATATGCAATTTTGTAAAAAATATTATAGTACAGATTGTGTCTTTACTTCATACAACCAACACTTGCCACCAAGCTCTACACATTTTGACAACATTAATGAGAGCAACCACAAAACATAATCCAACTATATCGCTATACACTTCTCACTAAACTTTGAAATACATGACATGGTGGAATTACTTAAATGAGAGATCATGGGAGAACTGACAAAGTCAGCTGAAGTCCAAAAACTCCTAAATAAACAAACTTGCAATGGGAACATACAAACTTTGACATTATAACCTATACATGACACCCAAAAAAATGTAATTCCTTCATAAACAGATTAACCAGGTAAGACACCTACACCAATACTATATCCTGATGTTAAATTTTACCAACCCTTAAATAATATACATTATATAGCATCATGGAACAATGCCACAATTTTTCCTCATTCATTGATACAACACATATTAACTTTTACTCCATTCTTGATGCCAACATAGCGCTCCCCAAACTTGAAAACAATTTAGGATGGAGAAACAGACGTTCTGCTATCCTTACAGCAGAACAACTAATTTACCTTGTGATATGAACTCTTCTTATCTTTGTGTTTTCTACCATTCCTCATCAAATTATTATATCGGAATGTATATGGAGCAACTACTGATGATGAACATCCACACATTTGTAGATTTATCTCCACCAATAAAATTAATTGCATACTCTTCAAGAGACCAAAACACTCCTTATTTCTTTTCACCTACATAGTAGAGGAGGTTTGATCATGGAATGGCTATACAAATTAGAGGTCGTAGTGAAGGTCTTGTTATAGGATGGAACCTTGACACCTTCCACCATGTCAATCATTTTATAGGTGCAGAGTGCATCATTATCACCTTTGTAATATAGAAGGGAACTCTACGTGGACTTCCCCTGTGATATATGGTGAACCCAATCAACACAAAACACTAATCATAGACAAACTAGAATCCCTTGACAAGAAACATGCCCACTCTCATTGAACTATAGGTGGACACTTCAACTTTACTAGAAATATGTCTAAACATCTCTGATCCTCTACATCATCCCTACATTCTCAACATCAACATGACTATAAATTTGATGTATTTACCTAGAAACACAATATGATAGATCTATAATATTCCAACATAGCATGTGTTGTAATTTTTATACCCTTTGGGCAAAACTAGACAATTTTCTTTACTCAAAATCCTTTTATTCCATATATCCTCTTACATCAGTAATGTCACAAATTGACCTGTCTCAAAACTCCCCCGTTATCCTGAATATGAAAGAATAACTACAGGACCCTAGATGGTTCGATTTTGAAAGACTTTATACTACACACCTTGATTTTAAGAAAATCATCAAAGATAACTTGATCAACATCCCTATTGATAAACAACAATGTATAAATATACAATTGAACATCATCGTCAAACTCAGAACATGGAGAAACAACATTTTTGGCAACATCACCAACACACTTCAAGTAATAACTAATGCCCTTTTTCAATCTAACAACAACCCTGATTTGGACTCATTCTATATTATAACACATAATGATGAACACAAGCCACTATTTAAAAATAATGAAATTTTGTGTAACTGAACTAAAACCCTAGGACTAAAAGAGGGACACAAAACACCAATTTTTTCATATGACCCATAACAACAAAAATCACAAATGACACATTCATAGCATTCATATTAATAACATGATTATGTCCAATAAGTCACAGATTATAAAACAATTTGATACTCTTTCAATCTGTCTTTAACCTTGGGCCACGATATGACACCTTCTTCCACATAAATTAAAATGTACTATGTCTGACCAAGATTGCCCTCCTCACTACTTTATTAAAGGACAAAACCAAAAGAGCTATGGAAAATCTAGGTGCTGACAAATCACTTGATGGGTTTATCCTAGATTTTTTTTACAATCAAATAGATAATTGTAAAACTTTCCATGGTCTATCTATCTATATACATGAATGTGACAATACCACTTACCAAATAGGAACTCTCAACCAAGATAAAATATCTCTCACCAAAAAACTAGATAGTCCCTCATCGGTTAGTCACTTCATACATATTTGATTGATCAATGGATCATATAAAATCATTGCAAAAACCCTTGCTAATCAATTTACACCTACTCAATGATATCAATCAGACTCCAACAAGAAGATTCATAAAAGGTTAGAGTATACAATGTACATTCATCATACATATTACAATAGAAGAATCCCACTCCTGACTCTTGAATAGGACTTTGTGAAAGCCTCTAACAACATGAAATGGGCATTTCTTATCTCATGTCTCAAAGGCTATGTGTAAGGACCCTGACCTCCATTTTGGGCTTATCCTATTTTCTTTGCCTAACCCCTGTGCTTAGTTGCTTGCTAATCACCTTTAGTAGTGATTAGGGTTTGTTTGTGCCTTGTTGAGGGTCAGAGGTGCTACTTGAAAATAACCCAAGTTTTAGGGTTGATGAGCAAGTTTGTCACCTTGAGAGATGTTTCTCTCTCTCCTTGCATCCTCTAGAGTCGAGAGGATGGGTTGGGCTTGTTGCTTGAGATGTTTTGGGCCTTGATAGGCTTTGCTTTGCCTTGCCTTGCTTTGTTTAGGGTTTTGTATCGTGCCTTGGAGAGCTTGAAGCTCTGTGTCTCCCAGGGCTGTGTCGCCCAGGAGTGTGTCGTCCAAGAGGGGTGTATCGCCCATGTGACCTAGCTTTGGTTGTGTCACCATACCTTGGACAAGTGGCTATCCTTTGTAGATGGGTGGAATGGCATGTGCATGTGGTTTGCAAGGTGGCAAGATGTTGGACATGCGTCCCTAAGTGGGATGACACCTTGCCTTGTTTCCCCCTTCATCCTTTTCTATATATACATCCCCTTTATTTTGCTTAGGATCCCTTTAGTTCTTTGTTGCCTCCTCTCTTCCTTGGTGCACGATACACCTCCCTTGGTGCTTGGTGGCCGATCCCTTTGAAGGAGTTCTCTTCTTCTTCCTCCAGCTTGGTGGCCGATCTATAGGTGAGCCTTCCTTCCTTGGTAATCATCTTTTCTCTCTCCACAACATCTCCTTCTCCTTCTTGCTTGCTCTTCAGCCATGGTGGTTATGAGCTTTGTCCCTTTCCTTGAGGTGGCCGAAGGTGGTGTGCTTTGGAGCTAGAAGCTTAAATCTTGGAGCTTTGGAGCTTGAGGAGTTTTCTTAATTTGGGTTACATAATTTATAACCCTAGCTATACTACCTTCTTTATGTTGCATGATTCATATATGTTGATGATCGACCATTGCATGTTATGTTTCTTGCTCTAGTACATGTTGTTGATCTTATGGATATAGTGACCATGATGCTGTTAATGTTGTTGATGGTTTATATGCCTTTGGATCTGTTGGGTTTTAGGGGAGACAGAGAAGGTAGCGGAAACAAAAAAAATTCTTCTCCCCAAACCCAGAACGAAGGAAACACGTCAACGTCTATAAAGTAGGAAGGATGGTTTGTAGAGTCATACCTTGTCCCGAGGCTTGCTCAGCGACATTACCTCATGGCTTGTGCGGTCTTCACCTCCAGTCTTGGACGGTGTCTGTGCAGCTCCTGGTCTCACCAGGACTGTCAGGATTGATAGTTGTCCTCTGAGCGGTAGAAGTCTCCCGCCTCTGAAGTAGTCCACACGGACCACCTGGAACTCCAATCTCCTTGTCCCATAAGGAATTGGAAGGAGTTGCACCCTCCTGTCGGCGTACTAGTCACCGACACACTCTCCTACAACCAGTCACTTTTCTGCAGTTGTCTTTCCCTTGCTGTGCCTCCCTTATCAGGTAGCAATTGCTCGGGCTCTCTCAGTTACCACAACCAAAGAGAACAACAACTTTGCAGAGCAACTGGTGTTCTGAGTTGTTGTTCCTGAGAAGCCCCCAATACCCCTATATATATAGGAGGGTCATGGGATAGGGTTCTCTACCCCGAGCAATGCGGGATTAAAGTAGGAGTAGAAGGGTTTGAGATTTTCCACAAAACAACCAACTGCACCACCTAAACCGATCGTTTCAAGCATGAACCGATCAGTTGGGGACCTGAGCCGATCGGTTCACACTTGAACTGATTGGTTGGAACACCTGAGCCGATCGATTCAAGCATGAGCCGATCAGTTTGTGGTCCTGGTCCAACTCAAATTGACTTTCATATTTGTTTCCAACTAATCAAATATTAATCCTTGTCCAAATTGAATTTGTACAAGTGAAACAAATTGTATTTGCAAAATAGTCTTCTGACTTTTGAAACGATCTTGGTTGGTCACACGAATTGATCAGTTCAACAATTGAGCCGATCGTTTCATTGACACATGAGCCGATCGACTCACCACTTGAGCCGATCGGTTCACCAACCTGAGCCGATCGGTTGGGGCAACAGACTGTGCAAATAAGTCAATCACAGTTTCAATCAATCCGATACTCTAATCAATCAGTCCAACACCTTGAACACTATGATACTGAGCTATCAATTGATTGAGTGTTTAATTGAACTACTAAACTCCTTTAGTAATTAATCTAAAACATAGTTTGTGGATAAACTCCTCTTCCAGGTTAAATCCTATGTGTGTGACCCTGCATGTCCATTTCACGTTGGCAGTGAAAGTCCATAACACTTATGACTTCACAAGAAAAGAGCGGTGCCTAGTCGCACATCAGTGCTACCCAAGTGAAATGGAAAGTTGGAGAACAACTTTCAATCCTACAATCTGTGAATGGTGTTACAGTGAATGTATAATTCCTATGTCACTGATATCCCGAATGAACTCGAGGCATGGAACAGTCATCCTATCAACATTCATTCACTTTCTTGATCTCAGAGTAGATTGGAGGAGATATGTATGACATCAATATCACATACTGATTCACACATGCATGCACGCCTATCTCAATCCTACTCATCAAGTGGCCATGGATATCAAACTCCCTCAGGAGGGACAAATCCCATATCTATCACTCACCCCTCAAAAGCCCCATGTGTCAAAGCCACCCAATCATCACCTTTATAACAACCCATGTTTCAGGATTGTGTTTGATGATGTCAAAGTGTACCCAACGACGTATGTTGAGTGTAGTGATTTCAGGTCAAAGAATCACACTCACCACCATCATTGTGAGAACTGACTATGACTACTATGCCATGGTTCCATGTGTCAAACTCACGGTGGGTCTGTCCAATATGGTTGTTCTCTAACAAGTACCTATGTGTTTGATTTGATATCTCCATATCATGACTAATGAGATTCTGTCATCAACCAACACCATAATCTATTCTTGTGTGTCATTGCTATCTATCTACCTTCCACAATGACATCTGACTAGGGACATAATAAGAATATAGAAACTCTTAACATCCGTATGATCTCATCATTCAGGTCCTTAACCTGAAAGCATACATCATTAAGTACTGTCATTCTCTAGACATTCAATCCATTCTATCATTATCTCATATGACAGCACCAGAAAGAATTGGAAGCTTGTCTTTTATCTTTATCAAATCAATCTTAATGTATCCCACCAATCATCCCATGATTGGCTCTTAGGGCATACATACCAATAGACTCCCACTTGCACTATGAGCCAATCACCCTTGAATCATATTCATAGTGATCTTCAAACATGTCTCACATGTTACTGTACTCTAGTGCTAACATAGTGAGTTATGGCAACACCTTACCAAAGTCGGTATTAACTGCATGTCTCTCATCTCTTCGATGTACGTCACACGTACGAGATGGAGTTGCCGTAATATGTGATCTAGTATTCCTTTGCTAACCTTTAGCCACATTTCTTAACCAAGCGCTCCTAACTTATCATCAATGACTGGAATATCTATAAGTTCATCTCTATGAACTTCCAGATCCATATAGTATCCACTGCTATTCTCTAACACACAGATACTTCACATTTCCTTTTAAAACAACTTTATTGGAACGTTTCCATTATTCAACAAACATTCACTTTTATATATCCCATATATATTTTGCGATTAATTTTCTATCCTTTTCAGAAGTTCACATCAGTGTAACTCTTTATAGTGAACCCTTCCTTATTTCCATACTAGTACTTCTCAAGTTATGGTATTCCAGTAACCCTTACTGGAACTAGACTGACATCCACTCATCATGTCCCACATACGAGTTATTAGGATGAGCACATCATATTGGCATGTCCTACATACAAGATGATGAATGTATTTTGTTCTTGCCATGTCCATACATGCAAGATGATGGGATGATTACATACATGATAGATCCTTATATATTATTAGTGTTTCCATTCTTCATAAGAATTTGACACTTGGCCTTGGGATACTAATCTCCATGTAACATGGACAAGTTTTCTCCCACTGAATCTGTGTATACTGAACCCTTCAATATAGATTGCCAATGCATGCTTTCTCTTTTCAGGTTAAGAGGTTTTTGAGAACTATCTCTATAGATCCCTATTCCTATCACATAGGAACGTCTCTATCTTCCTAAAGATAATTTCCACTTTGGATTTCCATTCTAGAACATTTCCATTTCACATCAACATGTGGAATGTGAATACACTCCCACGAAATCACATATCTCTCTTTATCTTTGACATATCAGTCAAACCCTTTGACTATATCATCAAAGTGAAGATCCAACTCTGAGTTGCTTGTACTCAATCAATCACATTGATTAGTCCATTGTAACTTATAGACTTCATTTGCATTAATGGGTTCATAAACCTTGTAGGTTGTGTCATGTACACATCCTCATTTTATTCCTTACAGGAATGCGGTTTTAGTATCCATATGCCAAATATCTTAGTCATTAAGTTGCAATCAACAAGCATCATCTTCTTAAAATGTCATCCATGTGTCTTAACACTTAAGACTCATTCACACTCATGTATTTCATCCCAATGGGTGCTACCATCAAAGTCATATCTTATGGTTCACATGGAAGTCATTTAGGATGTAATGGTCATAAACCATAACTAAAAATCCAGTTCCTCATGTTCATCTAGATAGTTGACTCATCATATGATCAAGTCATCACATAGATAATCGAGGTGTATCTTTCAAGGATATAAGAACTCACAACCCTTTGCGTTTCTTAATGTCCTTTATTAGTGTGGGGTATTCTTTATTTAAGAAGAAATTAGTTATTTGATAATCATCCTCTAACTCCTTAGAGAATGACTCCTTCTTGATTTAGACATCACCATGCCTTAATCATGAGTTCCCTATGATACACTATCATAATCACTCATAAGGTTCTCAAACATTTGGTTCAAGTATTTCATTAATTGATCTCATCAAGAATTAACACTTTACCAAATTCATACTTCATCTATGATATTCTTGAACACTTCAAGATATTGGCATTTATCTAAACACCATTTGAAGTACTAGCATTAAGTTCAATAGGTATGTAAATACATCACATGTATTATACCTAATAGGATAATCATTCTCCCACTACCTTAGTGAATATTGATTAATCACGTCCAAGAGATTCATGTCTCTTACTGGTTCTCTAACCAAAAAGTATAGATTTATCCACCATATGGAAACTAGAAATGAATTTCTCATGATTTATGCTAATTTGATTGTTTGAGTTATCAAAAACTTTCAGGTATCATTTTATCTTATGCATACCAAGTACCATAAGATAAACAAGGCATTGCCACAAAGATCATATCTTTTGAAATTGAAACATCAACTTTATTAATTGCTATCACTGTCATACAATATGCAAAAATAATGTGTTTCTATCCATTGGAAAATATGAAATAGCAATTCATAACTCTATTACATACCTTTATGGATGAAAATAAACTAAAGTACTCCTATCTATGGCGGCAACACTTGCCCCATTTATTGAGTGCTTTACATTTTATATCTTGGTATCATATACCTCAAAAATGTTACAAGTTTATTTCATGACACCTTCAGGTGGAGACGTCTGTCGCCTCCTTCTTCTTTAGTTCTTCCAGATAGAGTGGACAATTCCTTTTCCAATGTCCTGGCTTTTGACAATGGTGGCAATTGCCTCTCTTGGTCACGCCTCCCTTGGCCTTGAGAGTTGAAGATGACTTGGGCTACTGGCTTGCATCAGAACCTTTCTTAGCCTTGCCCTTGCCCTTACGCTTAGACTTGCCTTTCTTGCTGCTGATCATCATCACAGACTTAGGCTTATCCTTCTTCATCTGTGCCTCAACTGTCCTCAACATGCCCAACAACTCTGTCAATGGCTTGTCAAAGTTGTTCATGTTGTAGTTCATCACAAACTGACTGTAGGATTCTGGTAACGATTGTAGTATCACGTCAGTAGCCAACTCTTGGCTCAGGGGAAATCCTAGTCTCGTCAGGTTCTCCACATACCCAATCATCTTGAGCGTGTGAGGACCAACTGGATCTCCTTCTATCATGGCACACTTGAACAACGCCCTAGAGACATCATATCTATCTTGCCATGCTTGATCTTCATACATGTTCTTGAGATGCTGAATCATCTCAATGACACCCATGTTCTCATGTTGTCTCTGTAACTCATGGTTCATAGATCACAACATCAAGCACTTTGCATCAATGGAATCATCAGAATGCTTCTTATAAGCATCCCTTTCTGCCTTTGGTGCGGTAGGAGTAGGTTCCTCTAGAATTGGAGTATCCAGGACATAGAGCTTTCAATCTTAAGTGAGAACAATTCTCAATGTCCTAAAGCATTCTTGGAAGTTAGTCCCATTCAGCTTGTCCTTTTCAAGGACCGATCGCAACGAAAAGTGATTGTTGTTTGTTGTCATTTGAACTACAAAAGGAAATATATGCAATTTAGTCCAAAACTCAATTTTGACTTATTTGATTGATTTGAAAAAGGGTGACGATATAATTAGGACTTTAATTAATTATCGCTCCCACTATTTTGTTCAAATTGATAGCCCTCACCATCAATTCAGAAGATTGCAATGTACAATCTTCTAGTGGGTCAAGATCCTGAAATCCTCTGAGTCATGGACCAGCTAGGACTGTCACCCACAACTTAGATCTTCCAAGTAGGTAAATTTTGCCAATTGCATCATATGCAACTCTTAAAAGATGTCATATGCAACTCCTTGCCATGATCACCTCCATGTCTCAAGGTGCTAGATCCTATCTAGGTCACCTTGTTAAGTTTGACCCAAAGCCAACACGATGAATATGCACCCTGCTAGGGCAGACCCACATATCCATCCTTCATTCTTCCATGAGATAGATGGTGCACCACGCTAGGGCGTGCCCACACTTGGACAATCAAGCTTTTCACGTGTGTCGCATTTGGAAGGCATCTAAAACTTTAATATTTAATGAGGGATTTGGTTTTTATAGGTACATATACATATACAATCACCACAATACATAGTACGTATCATATACATGCTATATCCCAAAGAAAACATGCGAAATGATAAAAGTGATGATTATGGCCATCCTAATGTGATTCCTCGAGCCAAGAGAAATCACGGTCATCTAGGTCTACATCACATGTAACCTATCCATGATGAAGTGCTATAGCCATTTGAGTTGATCAACTCATCACATGAATGACCTGCTCGCCCTGGCCGATTGTCTGGGTGCCACCAACCGATCGGTTGGCTCCTCCAACCGATCGGTTCACCTGGTCATCATGCATCTCCTCAGGTCACCACCCGATCGTCTCGCTCCTTGAACCGATCGTATGGATCGCCAATCGATCGGTTCACTCCTTGAACCAATCGTCTCAGTCGTCGTTAGGTTGTCTGCCATTCTTTGACATATCAGGAAATAAAAGAAGATCTATCCTATTTACATTTAAATTGGGAAACCCCAAGTTACATTCGGGGGGAGAAAATGTAGGAAAGAAATCTCGAGTTATCTCGAGTTACATCAGGAATAAGGAGGTAGGGAATCAATGCCCAGACCAATATGCAAGCAACCACATAAAACCAAGCACACATACATAGGGTTTATTGGCCATAACCACGCTATACATCCACCAAAAAACTCATTTAAGGGCGACGCGTATCGAGTGCATTCATATTACATATCATATATGTATATTGGGATTTGTGGATTTAGGATTGGACATGCACAAAGACAATTTTATTTGCATTGTGCAATAAATAAAGGCGACAAACCAAAATCAATCATATCGACAATCCTAAAGTATAGAGCAGTTGACGTGGCTCTGATACCACTGTTGGGTTTTAGGGGAGACAGAGAACGCAGTAGAATTTTTTTCTTCTCCCCAAACCCATTACGAAGGAAACACGTCAATGTCTATACAATAGGAAGGATGGTTTGTAGATTCATACCTTGTCCCAATGCTTTCTCGGCGATGTTATCTCGTAGCTTGTGTGGTCTTCACCTCTGGTCTTAGACGGTGTCTGTGCAGCTCCTGGTCTCACTGGGACTGTCGGGATTGGCAGTTGTCCTCCGAACAACAAAAGTCTCCCGCCTCTGGGAATGATTCAATGAACTCCTATGTAAGTGTCCACATCATGGAATCCCTAAAAATCAAATCATCAATTTTTTCTATTGGGTTGTTGATAGAAAGACAAAGAAGTTCCTTGATTCTTCCTCCAATGGAAACTTCATGCAGTACAGCTTTGACAGTGCATTAAAGATAGTCAACCTTGCGACTAAAACTTAGACCCATTGGACCAAACCCTCCAGAAAAGGCGTTCTTAAAGTAACTATGGTGGAAGATTACTCTGAACTCAAATCTATATCTGAATCACTAAAAGCTCTCTCTCTCTCAATTAAGATAATCTATAAAAAAATTTAGTGCATAAGAGAGGAAAGTAGTCCACACAGACCACTTGGAACTACAATATCCTTGTCCCACAAGGAATCAGAAGGAGTTGCACCCTCCTGTCGGCGTACTAGTCACCGACACACTCTCCTGCAACCAGTCACTTTTCTATAATTGTCTTTCCCTTGCCGTGCCTCCCTTATCGGGTAGCACTTGCTCGGGCTCTCTCGGTTACCACAACCAGAGAGAACAACAACTTTGCAAAGCAACTAGTGTTCTGAGTTGTTGTTCCTGAGAAGCCCCCAATACCCCTATATATATAGGAGGGTCATGAGACAAGGTTCTCTACCCCGGACAATGCGGGATTAAAGCAGGAGTAGAAGAGTTCGATATTTTCCACAGAACAACCAACTGCGCCACCTGAACCAATCGTTTCAAGCATGAACCGATCGGTTGGGGACCTGAGCCGATCGGTTCACACTTGAACCGATCGGTTGGAACACCTGAGCCGATCGGTTCAAGCATGAGCCGATCGGTTTGTGGTCCTGGTCTAACTCAATTTGACTTTCATGTTTTTTTTCCAACTAATCAAATATTAATCCTTGTCCAAATCGAATTTATACAAGTAAAACAAATTATATTTGCAAAATAGTCTTATGACTTTCCAAACGGTCTCGGTTGGTCACACGAATCGATCGGTTCAACAATTGAGCCGATCATTTCATTGACACATGAGCCGATCGACTCACCACTTGAGTCGATCGGTTCACCAACTTGAGCCGATCGGTTCAACCCTGTGAGCCGATCTGTTGGGGTAGCAGACTGTGCAAATCAGTCAATCACAATTTCAATCAATCCGATACTCTAATCAATCGGTCCAACACCTTGAACACTATGATACTAAGCTATCAATTGATTGAGTGTTTAATTGAACTACTAAACTCCTTTAGTAATCAATCTAAAACATCATTTGTGGATAAACTCCTCTTCTAGGTTAAATCCTATGTGTGTGACCCTACAGGTCCATTTCACGTTGGCAGTGAAAGTCCATAACACTTATAACTTCACAAGAAAAGTGAGGTGCCTAGTCGCATATCAGTGCTACCCAAGTGAAAAGGAAAGTTGGAGAACAATTTTCAATCCTACAATCCGTAAATGGTGTTACAGTGTATGTATAATTCCTTTGTCACTAATATCCTGAATGAACTCGAGGCATGGAATAGTCATTCTATCAATGTTCATTCACTTTCTTGATATCAGAATAGATTGGAGGAGATATGTATGACATCAATATCACATACTAATTCACACATGCGTGCATGCCTATATGAATCCTACTCATCAAGTGGCCATGGATATAAAACTCCCTAAGGAGGGAAAAATCCCATATCTATCACTCACCCCTCAAAAGCCCCATGTGTCAAAGCCACCCAATCATCACCTTTATAACAACCCATGTTTCAGGATTGCGTTTGATGATGTCAAAGTGTACCCAACGACATGTGTTGAGTGTAGTGATTTTAGGTCAAAGAATCACACTCACCACCATCACTGTGAGAACTGACTGTGACTACCATGTCATGGTTCCATGTGTCAAACTCACGGTGGGTCTGTCCGGTATGCTTGTTCTCTAACAAGTACCTGTGTGGTTGGTTTGATATCTCCATATCATGACTAACGAGATTCTGTCATCAACCAACACCACAATCTAGTCTTGTGTGTCATTTCTATCTATCTACCTTCCACAATGATATCCGACTAGGGACATAATAAGAATGTACAAACTCTTAGCATCCGTATGATCTCATCGTTCAGGTCCTTAACCTGAAAGCATACGTCATTGAGTATTGTCATTCTCTAGACATTCAATCTATTCTATCATTATCTCATATGACAGAACTAGAAAGAATTGGAAGCTTGCCTTTGATCTTTATCAAATCAGTCTTAATGTATCCCACCAATCATCCCATGATTGGCTCTTAGGGCATACACACCAACATGATCTAGTTGGCCGATACACCTAGTTGAGATAGTTGGTTTGGTGCCCTATATGGTTCTCTTGGCTTGAGATAGAGCTTGGGTGACACACCTTATATCTTGTGCTCTGAATGATACATCTTGAAGTAAGGTTGTCCGATACCCTTGCCTTATGTTGATCTTTGGTCAATATGATATGTAGTTGAAATGGATGGCTTGGTTCCCGATATGCTTTGGCTGATATGGAGCCTAGTAGGCTATCCTTGTGTTGGGCGACATGGTTTGGTTTTGGTGATGCCCGATATGGTGGTATAGAGAAACCCCAGTAGGTGCCTTAAGTGGTGACCGATATGAGAAGCTTGACTTAGATGGAACATATGACCTTCTTGACCTAAGTGGTGTTGTCCCCTTGGCCGATATGATGCTTAGACAACATCTATGTTTGGTTCCTTGGGCGACACAAGTTGGGTGAGTTTGAGCTGCCCGATATGGGTTGAGTGGAAACCCTAGTTGTTTCTTTGTTAGAGGACGTTATGGAGTGCTTCCCTTGTTGACCGATAGGCTTCCTTGAGGTGCTTTTGTGTCACCTGTGTCATGAACATGTTGGGTGATACAGTGCTGGCTTGGGGCGCCATGATATCGGTCGATACATTGGTGAGAATGGTTGCCTGATACAACCCTAACCCTAGTTGGCCGGTAGGGTTCTAGCTGATACATCCTTTGGTGAGGGTATGACCATACTCGATACATCTTTTGGTGAGGGATGGCGCTGCCTGCCATACCTATAGTGAGGGTTGCAGGAGCTTTGGTGAGGGTTTTGATAACCCGGAATGTATATAGCTGATAGTTCTCTGTTAATAATGATAATACAAGTGATATGGTGTGATCACCTTGAATCCTGCAACTATGATAATGAAATAAGATGATAGGTTGTGAACCAGGAAGTTTGGAAGGATATGATGTTGCTACATATGATAATATGACACATGTATACGATCACAAGTATGGGGCATGATATATGCTTATGACTGATAATAAAACTATGATTTCTACAGCTTATGTGTAATATACTCATGGATGTTTCTTTATACTTGATAACATGATAATCCTGTTAATCCATGATGGCTTCAGTTATCTCCATGGATGTGTATTCTAACCATGAAGGTATTTTTATGTGGATTCATATCCTGGTAAGACCTATGAGATGTATGTGCTTGAGTAGCACCATGTGGTAATGGGATAACAAGTTGATAGGTCTGAGGACCTGATATAAGCCTGAGTGCCTAGTTGAGGTGTTATCCTCTGATGATGAGATAAGGGATGCGTTCCCAGAATGCTGATGCATGATTATGATGCCTTGAGAGGAAGTGGTTGATATAATGAGGGATTGAGGTTAGTATGATGATGGCAATAATGATGAAATTCTATAAGGCTATGTTTATACTTTGGTTGCCTCAACAATTGGCTTAAAATATACAAATTAATTATAGATGAACATATCATGTAGTTTGCCATGGCCATAGATCCATCATCGTCAGTATCATGGTTATGGTGGAATAGGTTTATCCTGCGGGATTTGCCTTGAGCGCATATTGTTGAATATGCGAGGTTTTCCCCTAGCCTAAAATAAGAGGAATCCGAGTACCACTATGAATATATGGAGCATGGTGAACAAACACATGGCTAAGGATATGTGATGATGAACATGATGCGTTCTTGGCTCGGATGTATGTACTAGAACCTGTGTCAAGGCGAGCTAGAGATATGGGTGGCTTGCGGAGCTGACCCTGAGGCTGAGGCCATATAAGCATGAGACTGCGGTTGTACTTTGGTTTTCGTGCACTGACCACGATGAGGTGAGGTCATGAAGTCTGACTCTCCCATTGACCTTGTATGACACCAGTTTTTGGGCTTCACAACCAAATGTTGGATTTGAGTAGGGACAACTCACTTCCTCAGGCCATAATAAAACGTAATCCAACCGAATAGTATATTGTTCTTAGAGCAAAACATAGAACATTGATTGAGGCCTTGCTTTTATAGCTGATCCATTTATACCTTACAGTTATGTGTACGATCCTTATATTTTGTGATAAGTTCTTATAAAGCTTATCTTGTCAATCATGTTCTATAAAGGAAGACTTACTTATATGCCGCCTGGATATATTGGTAAGATTGATGGTAATAATAGTCTTGCTCAGTATATTGCTCTTGTTACACGCTTTATCAGTTATCTTCTTTTATTGCTTTAATATTATGAGGTTTTATAGTTTCGACGGGGAGTTATGTTTCTCACTGGGACTGTGTGTCTCACCCCACTGGTTTACAACCTTTTTAGGTGATCGCTCTAGACGTGGTGGTGGTCGTGAGGTTGCGGCCGAGCAGCAAGAAGAGCAGTAGAAGGCAAGAGATGGGCATGCTGCTATTTTGGTGGTTTGTAGTAGAGTCCTAGAATCATCCCTGTACTCTCAGGTCCTCGGAGGTGTTTGATGAAGTTTCACGATGTCTAGATGTTGTAATTTTGTATATCCTGCTGCTGGCCATACATGGCCCGTTATGTATATATAAACATGTGATGAACTCTGGTGCTGACAGTACAACTGGTTTCGAGAAGCTGTGGGCATATATTAAAGTTTGTAATATTTTTTAACATGTTTCTCTATAGGATCTGGATGCAAAAGTTCTCTTATGTATGCTTTCCACAATAGGTTTTAATTAACCCGTGTTTTCGATAATATGTGGTTCCGCATGTTTTCACGTGTCATCTAGCTGTCTGTGTGATGGCGGGGTGTCACAGTTTATTTTGGTATTAGAGCTCTAGGTTCGCTGAGTCTATAGGGATCTAGGACTAGGTTTGTGTCTGTTCTTATGAGTTTTCCAAATTTTCTTACAATAATCTTCTGCCCTCAGTGGAAGATAAAGCTTAAAGATGTCTGGAAACCATGAAGAATATGCTGCCAAGAGAAGCAAGGCTGCATCAGTTGATGGAGCTAGAGTATGGGCACATGAAGATCGGGTGCTTGAGGTCCCCCAACTTGACCCAGCCATTCTTGAAAACCCTACCTACCAACAGCTTATGGGGCAGTTGATGGCTACGATGAATCACATGGTGGAAAGAGTGCCAGTACCTCCGCCAAGAGCACATGCTCCCCATGGTGAATCATCAGGCATTGGGAAGACCTTTGAGTGGCTTCGCTGAGTCAGAGCTTTGGATTATGCTGGAACGGCTGATCCGGCAGATGCATATCTGTGGCTGACAGGTCTTGAAAAGGCCTTTTGGATCCTCGACATCCCTGAAGCAGACAAAGTCAAGCACGCTGTCTACCTTCTAAAGGGTAGTGTTGGCCATTGGTGGGCCATCGAGGAGGAAAAGCGACCCAGTGAGGTGATCGGTTGGGAGGTTTTCCGGCGAGAGTTCGTTAGCAGATACTTCACGAAGACATACCTGGACGAGAAGATTAACCAGTTTGAGCGTCTATACCAAGGGTCAATGAGCATCACCGAGTATGAAGCCAAGTTCATGGACTTGCTGAGGTTTTATCCTCACATGGCAGTGATAGATGATGAGCGGATCAGGCAGTTTGAGAAAGGTTTGAGTGCTAATTTGTCGACACCTGCTGCTGCTTTGGAGAATCAGGAGTGGTTTGCCACGTTCATGGAGTCCGTCCGTAGGATTGAATGGTCTGTCAGGGAGAAAAGGGAGTCCATGAACAGGAAAAGGCTTGCTCAGTTCCAGGGATAGAGATCTGGTGGCTTCAAGAAGCCAAGGTTTTCAACACCTTCCACGATGTAGAGTTCTCGTACACCATCTCAGTGGTCTCCAAGTAAGGGAAGACAACATGGATTTTCGCCATCCAAAGCACACAGTACCGCTTCAGTGATAGTGACAGGGCCATCTAGGCCACAGATAGAAGGCAGGTCATGTTATCACTGTGGACAAACTGGGCATTTGAGGTCAAATTGCCCAAGGAGAGACGTTGAAGTAATGCAACAACTGAGGCAGAGTCAACAAGTGTCAGACAGACAGTAGTCTAGTGGGCGAGGACACGGTCAAGCACCGCAAGCGGGATCGTCTGCTCCAGGAAGCAGATGGTGTGGGCGACAACAAGAAACAACTCGATTCTATGCTATGAGTCAGCCAGAGGCGATAGTCAACCCGCGAGTGGTGGAAGGTTTGATGGAGTTATTTCATTCTGATTTGTCTTCTTCTTGCTTTATATATGTTCTGGTTGACCCAGGTGCTACACACTCTTTTATCACACATAGTCTGCTTGATAGCTGTCCTTTACCTATTAGTTGTAAGAAACATAGCCTGTTGTTAGAAACCCCTCTCGATGGTTCCTCGATGCTTCAAAAGGAGTGCCCGCCTTGTGTTCTATGTTTCTTAGGACACAATATACAAGTGGATCTTATACCACTTGATATGCATAGATTCGATGTGATCCTTAGGATGGATACCTTAGAGAAGAATAAGGTTGTGTTAGACTGTGGTTCCAAGCAGGCAGTGTTTGATGACGACAGAGAAAAGTGGATCTTCCAAAGAGATAGGAAGATTCTCCCGACATGTTTAGTGTCAGCGATGGTGGTTGAGAAGTTGTTGAGGCAAGGTTGTAAGGCATTCTTAGCTCACGTTGTGGATACCAAGGCAAAAGGTCCTAGCCTCGAGGAGGTGACGGTTGTCTGAGAGTTTGTAGATGTGTTTCCTGATGATTTCCCTGGTGTTCCCCGACCTCGAGAGATTGATTTTGAGATCAATCTGGTGCCAGGAACACATCCAGTTGCTCAGACACCGTACCGGATGGCTCCAGCTAATATGGAAGAACTCAAGAAGCAGTTATAGGATTTGTTGGATAAAGGTTTCATCAGACTGAGCACATCACCATGGAGTGCTCTGGTCCTATTCGTAAAGAAGAAGGACGGGTCGATGCGGTTGTGTATAGATTACCGGCAGTTGAACAAAGTTATGATCAAGAACAAGTACCCACTGCTGAGGATAGACGATCTATTCGATCAGTTGTGTGGTGCTATAGTGTTCTCAAAGATCGATCTACAGTCTAGATATCATCAATTGAGGATTAATGCGGATGACATACCAAAGTTAGCATTTAGAACGAGGTACGATCACTTTGAGTTTGTGGTTATGCCGTTTGGGCTAACCAATGCACCTTCTACTTTCATGGATCTGATGAACAGGGTGTTCCGTCCATTTCTAGATCAGTTTGTTGTAGTCTTCATAGATGACATTTTGATCTATAGCCGGGATAGGCAAGAGCATGAACAACATCTTCGACAAGCATTGACTCTTCTTCGCCAACATCAGTTATATGCCAAGTTCAGTAAGTGTGAGTTCTGGTTGAAAGAAGTGACTTTCTTGGGTCATGTGATATCTACAGAAGGAGTCAAAGTGGACCCTAAGAAGGTGGAGTCAGTTGTAGATTGGGAGCAACCAAAGATGCCGATAGAAGTTTGTAGTTTTTTGGGTTTGGCAGGATACTACCGGAGGTTTATCAAGGACTTCAGTGTGATCACATTGCCGATGACAAAGTTGACTAGGATGGATGTACCTTTTATCTGGGATGATCATTGTCAGCAAGCTTTCCAAAGTTTGAAGGAGAAGCTGATTAGTGCTCTAGTGCTAGTGCTGCCAGAGCTTGGGAAAGGCTATGTTGTTTTCTGCGATGCTTCCAAGAAGGGCCTAGGATGTGTGCTGATGCAGGAGGATCATGTGGTTTCTTTTGCTTCATGACAACTTAAGAAACATGAGGAGAACAATCTGGCACATGATTTGGAGTTGGCAGCAGTGGTCCATGCGTTAAAGATTTGGAGACACTATCTTTTTGGGGAAGTGTGTCAGATCTTTACATATCATAAGAACTTGAAGTACATCTTTTAGCAAAGTGAGTTGAACATGCGACAGCGTCGTTGGATGGAGCTAATCAATGATTATGATTACACCATTGAGTATCATTCTGGTAAGGCAAATGTGGTAGCTGATGCGCTTAGCAGAAAGTCTTCTTCTCTCCCCACGAAGAAGGCACAGTTGAATTCCTTGGTATGCCATAGGCGGGATATGTTTGTCTCCTTGCGACAGATGAATGTGCAGTTGGAAGTTTCCTTGTTGGCAGGACTGTTGGCACAGATGCAAAGCAAGACTACGCTAAGACAGAAGATCAAAGATGCACAACAGGCAGATGATACAATGCAGTTGATCAGGTCAGAGCTCGGTAGCAAAAAGCGTGATGGGTTCCATGAGTCCGAGGATGGACTAGTTTGCTATCATGATAGGATGGTGGTCCCCGATGTTGATAATCTGAGAAAGCTAGTGCTCGAGGAAGCACACACATCAATGTATGCTATGCATCCAGGAGTCACCAAGATGTATCATAATATGAAGGACATATATTGGTGGTCTGGCTTGAAGAAGGATGTAGCCGAGTTTGTGGCTAAGTGCACAGTATGTCAACAAGTTAAGGCTGAGCATCAGAAGCCGGTAGGCACGTTGCAACCCATGCTGATACCACAATGGATATGGGATCATATAACCATGGATTTCATAGTTGGTCTACCAAAGACAGCTAGGAATCATGATTCCATTTGGGTGATAGTGGACAGATTGACAAAGTCTGCCCATTTCATACTGGTAAAGATGACATATACATCAGAGAAGCTTGCTCAGGTGTATGTAGAAGAAATAGTGCGTTTACACGGTGTACCAACAACGATAGTTTCCGACAGAGGTCCTCAGTTCATGAGTCATTTCTGGGAACAGTTGCACAAAGCGTTGAGAATGCAGTTGAGGTTCAGTACCGCTTTCCACCCGCAGACGGATGGACAGTCTGAAAGGACTATTCAGACTTTGGAGGATCTTCTCCGAGCTTGTGTTTTGTAATTCCTAGGCAGTTGGGACGTCCATCTTAGTCTGATAGAGTTCACTTACAATAATAGTTACCAGCAGAGCATTGCCATGGATCCTTATGAGGCTCTATATGGAAGGAAGTGCAGATCCCCTTTATGCTGGTATGAGTCTGGTGAGTATCAGCTTTTGGGTCCTGAGTTAGTGCAGCAGACAACAGAAAAGATCAGAGTGATACAACAATAGTTGAAAGCAGCACATGACAGACAAAAGTCTTATGCAGACAATCGCCGATGACCTTTAGAATTCCAGATGGGAGACAAAGTGTATCTCAAGGTCTCACCTTAGAAAGGCGTGCTGAGGTTTGGCCGAAAAGGAAAGTTGGCACCCAGGTATATGGGGCCATATCCGGTGATAGGACGTGTTGGCAAGGTAGCTTACAAGTTAGAGCTGCCGCCAGAGTTGCACAAGTTACATCCGATGTTCCATGTTAGTATGTTGAAGAAAATTCATCCAGACATAGGGACAGTGATACAACCAGTTGAGGTTGAGCTTGATGAAGATGTGACCTATGAGGAAGGTCCAGTGACGATCCTTGATAGAAGGGTAAAGAGGTTGAAGAGGAAGGACCTGGTTCTTATGAAGGTTCTTTGGCATCACCATGGCATTGAGGAAGCCACGTGGGAGCTTGAGGAAGAGATGAGGAGGAAGTATCCCTCACTTTTTTCTTTAGATTTTGTGGATGAAATCCCTTTGTAGATGTTTATGGCTCGTAAGGACCCTGACCTTCATTTTGGGCTTATCCTATTTGCTTTGCCTAACCCCTGTGCTTACTTTCTTACTAATCACCTTTAATAGTTATTAGGGTTTGTTTGTGCCTTGTTGAGGGTCAGAGGTGCTACTTGCAAATAACCCATGTTTTAGGGTTGATGAGCAAGTTTGTCATCTTGAGAGATGTTTCTCTCTCTCCTTGCATCCTCTATAGTTCAGAGGATGGGTTGGGCTTGTTTCTTGAGATGTTTTGGGACTTGATGGGATTTTCTTTGCCTTGCTTTGTTTAGGGTTTTGTATCGTGTTTTGGAGAGCTTGAAGCTCTGTGTCACCCAGGGCTGTGTCGCCCAGGAGTGTGTCGTCCAAGAGGGGTGTATCGCCCATGTGACCTAGCTTTGGTTGTGTCACCATACCTTAGACAAGTGACTATCCTTTGTAGATGGGTGGCGTGGCATGTGCATGTGGTTTTCAAGGTGGCAAGACGTTGTACATGTGTCCCTAAGTGGGACGACACCTTGCCTTGTTTCCCCCTTCATCCTTTTCTATATATACATCCCCTTTCTTTTGCTTAGGATCCCTTTAGTTCTTTGTTGCCTCCTCTCTTCCTTGGTGCACGATACACCTCCCTTGGTGCTTGGTGGCCGATCCCTTTGAAGGAGTTATCTTCTTCTTCCTCTAGCTTGGTGGCCGATCTATAGGTGAGCCTTGCTTCCTTGGTAAGCATCTTCTTCTCCTTCTTGCTTGCTCTTCGGCCATGGTGGTTATGAGCTTTGTCTTTTTCCTTGAGGTGGTCGAAGGTGGTGTGCTTTGGAGCTAGAATCTTAAAGCTTGGAGCTTTAGAGCTTGACGAGTTTGCTTAAGGTGGGTTACATAACTTCTAACCCTAGCTCTACTACCTTCTTTATGTTGCATGATTCATATATGTTGATGATCGGCCATTGCATGTTGTGTTTCTTGCTCTAGTACGTGTTTTTGAACTTATGGATATAGTGACCATTATGTTGTTAATGTTTTTGATAGTTTATATGCCTTTGGATCTAGTTGGCCGAACCATAGTTTGGGGTTTTCTTGTTGAGCAACACCCCTTTCTCTCCTTGGTTTTTGAGAAGTGAGTTTGAGCACTAGTGATGTGGGAAATACCCCTCTCTCGTTTAAGTTGAGAGGTGAGTCTACATTCTAGTTGCTTGGGCAACACCCTCCTCTCACCATGGATTTGAGAGGTGAGATTTTGGATATGTGATGACCTAGGTTGAGGTTGATCCTTGTTGTTGCCTAATTTGTGATAGAGGTTGTGCAAAACCCTCTCTCTTGGTTGTAGAGAGGTGAGCTGATCATATTGATCAATTAGGGTTTGTTTCTCATGCGCTTGAGGTTGAAGATGACCTTGTCGGGTTGAGCCTTGTGCCTTGCACGATATGTCCTTTTTTATAAGTGCTGCCCGATAGCCTCTTGTCTAGGGTTTTACCCTTGGACAATACACCTAGTTGAGATGGTTGGTTTGGTGCCCTATATGGTTCTCTTGGTTTGAGATAGAGCTTGGGTGACACACCTTATATCTTGTGCTCTGAACGATACATCTTGAAGTAAGGTTGTGTGATACCCCTACCTTGTGTTGATCTTTGGCCGATATGATATGTAGTTGAGATGGATGGCTTGGTGCTCGATATGCTTTGTCCGATATGGAGCCTAGTAGGCTATCCTTGTGTTGGGTGACATGGTTTGGTTTTGGTGATGCCCGATATGGTGGTATAGAGAAACCCTAGTAGGTGCCTTAAGTGGTGACCGATATGAGAAGCTTGACTTAGATGGAAGATATGACCTTCTTGACCTTAGTGGTGTTGTCCCCTTGGCCGATGTAATGCTTAGACAACATCTCTATTTGGTTCCTTGGGCGACACAAGTTGGGTGAGTTTGAGCTGCTCGATATGGGTTGAGTGGAAACCCTAGTTGTTGCTTTGTTAGAGGCTGTTATGGATTGCTGCCCTTGTCGATCGATAGGCTTCCTTGAGGTGCTTTTGTGTCACATGTGTCATGAACATGTTGGGCGATATAGTGCTGTCTTGGGGTGCCATGATCTCGACCGATACAATGGTGAGAATGGTTTCCCGATACAACCCTAACCCTAGCTGGCCGATAGGGTTCTAGCCGATACATCCTTTGGTGAGGGTATGACCATACCCGATACATCTTTTGGTGAGGGATGGCACTGCCCGCCATACCTATAGTGAGGGTTGCAGGAGCTTTGGTGAGGGTTTTGATAACCCAGAATGTATATAGCTGGTAGTTCTCTATTAATAATGATAATACAAGTGATATGGTGTGATTACCTTGAATCCCGCAACTATGATAATGAAATAAGATGATAGGTTGTGAACTAGGAAGTTTGAAAGGATATGATGTTGCTACACGTGATAATATGACACATGTATATGATCACAAGTATGGGGAATGATATATGCTTATGATTGATAATAAAACTATGATTTCTACAACTTATGTGTAATATACTCATGGATGTTGCTTTATACTTGATAGCATGATAATCCTATTAATCCATGATGGCTTCAGTTATCTCCATGGATGTGTATACTAACCATGCAGGTATTTTTATGTGGATTCATAGCCTGGTAAGAGCTATGAGATGTATTTGCTTGAGTAGCACCATGTGGTAATGAGATAACAAGTTGATAGGTCTGAGGACCTGCTATAAGGCTGAGTGCCTAGTTGAGGTGTTATCCTCTGATGATGAGATAAGGGTTGCGTTCCCAGAATGCTGATGCATGATTATGATGCCTTTAGAGGCAGTGGTTGATATAATGAGGGATTGAGGTCACAGGACAATATGATGATGGTGATAATGATGTAATTCTATAAGGCTATGTTTATACTTTGGTTGCCTCAACAATTGGCTTAAAATATACAAATTAATTATAGATGAACATATCATGTAGTTTGCCTTGGCCATAGATCCATCATCGTCAGTATCATGGTGATGGTGAAATAGGTTTATCCCGCGGGATTTGCCTAGAGCGCATATTGTTGAATATGCGAGGTTTTCCCCTAGCCTAAAATAGGAGGAATCTGAGTACCACTGTGAATATATGGAGCATGGTGAACAGACCCATGGCTCAGGATATGTGATGATGAACATGATGCGTTCATGGCTCAGATGTATGTACTAGCACCTGTGTCAAGGTGAGCTAGAGATATGGGTGGCTTGTGGAGCTGACCCTGAGGCTGAGGCCATATAAGCGTGAGACTCCGGTCCTACTTTGGTTTTCATGCACTGACCATGATGAGGTGAGGTCATGGAGTCCGACTCTCCCATTGACCTTGTATGGCACCGGTTTTTGGGCTTCGCAGCCAAAGGTTGGATTTGAGCAGGGACATATCACTTCCTCAGGGCATAATAAAACATAATCCAGCCGAATAGAATATCTTGCTTAGAGCAAAACATAGAACATTGATTGAGGCCTTGCGTTTATAGATGATCCAGTTATACCTTGCAATTATGTGTTCGATCCTTATATTTTGTGATAAGTTCTTATAAAGCTTATCTTGTCAATCATGTTCCATAAAGGAAGACTTGGTTATATGCCTCCTGGATATCTTGGTAAGATTGATAGTAATAATAGTCTTGCTCAGTATACTTCTCTTGTTACACGCTTTATCAGTTGTCTGCTTTTATTGCTTTAATCTTCTGAGGTTTTATAGTTTCAGTGGGGAGTTATGTTTCTCGCTGGGACTGTGTGTCTCACCCCGCTAGTTTACAACCTTTTTAGATGATCGCTCTAGACGTGGTGGTGGTCGTGAGGTTGTGGCCGAGCATCAAGAAGAGTAGTAGAAGGCAAGAGATGGGCATGCTGCTGTTTTGGTGGTTTGTAGTAGAGTCCTAGAGTCATCCCTGTACTCTCAGGTCCTCAGAGGTGTTTGATGATGTTTCTCGATGTCTAGCTATTGTAATTTTGTATATCCTGCTGCTGGCCGTACATGGCCCGTTATGTATGTATAAACAGGTGATGAACTCTGGTGCTGATAGTACAGCTGGTTCCGAGAAGCTGTGGGCATATATCAAAGTTTGTAATATTTTTTAACATGTTTCTCTGTAGGATCTGGATGCAAAAGTTCTCTTATATATATTTTCTGCAATCAGTTTTAATTAACCCGTGTTTTCAGTAATATGTGGTTCCACACATTTTCGCGTGTCATCTCATTGTCGGTGTGATGGCCGGGTGTCACACTATGGATTACCAACTAGGTAGAACACCACGATATACTCACGTATAAGTTCTTGCCACTTCTTGACCATCATCAATGGATCTGCTTTTGGATACTTCTCTATATCTGATAGTCTTGGACAAGGAGATACACTCTCCCCTTATCAATTCTTTCTTTGTTACCTCCATTCTAGCAAAGATGCTTTGACTTGGTACTGAATACAATATTATTCATACTCCTCTCCTTATCTTAGAAATAGATTATACAATATGCGGACGACACCATTCTCTTCCTCAATCTAAATGATAATTTTTCATCATCAACGTTCATGTTTTGGGCATTTTCTATCATCTATCTGGACTAAAAATGAAGTTATGAAAATCCTCCATTATGGGCACTCATATCACACAAACAAACATAGATAGGATGATGCACCTACAACAATCAGAAGAAGAGAAGCATCCTATTAGATGTCTCTTTTACTTCTATTGCCACCCACAATTCCCATAACATGATGGAACTCTATTATCACATTTATTCAATAGAGAGTAGTAGTATGGAAATCACAAACACTCAGTTCGATAAGACGACTTACCCTCCTTAACTAATCAGTCACACCACTCATCACATATTATATTAGTTACGTACATCTCCCTACTAAGGTGGCAAAATAAGTTTGATATTATACAAAAGAAGTTTTTATGGGGAGACAAAATTAATAGTAAAGAAATACACCTAGTCAATTGTAAAACTCTACGTAGACCTAAACAAATAGGGGGCTGGGGTATTATCAATATTAAACTACACTCAAACTATCTTATACATAAAATCATCGCCACATTATGCTAAAAAAATCATTATGGAGAACACACATACTTGCAAAATATTGCAAACATAAGAACCGATGGCACAACATAAGCCGAATGGTGCTTGTCATTTGTTTCGCTTTCTTGCTAAAACTCTTTACATCCTACAAAATGATATCGTAGAGCCATGACACTCTTATAATCATGTCAAATTCTGGAGCGATCCATGACTTTATGATTGCAATATCCACTACATGAAACTTCATATCAGTATCCCCTTCCACTTTATCTCATATTAGCGCTGGAAAAGCTCTACTTTTAATTGCCTTCGGTAGAAAAAATCAATCTACTGAAAAGATTCATCTATGAACAATTTAACAATACTAAGATAGATCTCATTATCCACACACTATCTACCAACACGGAAAAGTGCATTATTTGAAAGTGGGGAAACAATTATACACCCAAATGTGGAGATCCTAATTTCATTCATCCTGGCATCACGTTAGAGTATGACAAACCACCCATAAAAAATTAAATGTCCATCCTATTTCATTACTCATATGGCTCATAGGACATGATAAAATACTCAACTGTGAGAATAGTACAAAATGAGGATTTAGGACCTACAATATGTCTTCTCTTTAGATCATCACAAGAATCTATGAAATGTTTTTTTCTTTACATATGCATTCACCCAAACCAAACGTAAAAAACATTTGCATTATTATTGATATTAACACATCTTAAGAGAGGAGACTATCATCCACATTTTCCATGCCAAATCCATACTAGAAAATATCATATCGTCTAAAATCTTTACCATAACTATATACAGGTGTATCCGGAAAGAAAGAAAGAATATACCATTTAATAATAAAGGCAGCCTAACTAACCACTTGCATACTGATATCAAATCAATATATGATGATATTGTCTCCCCTTACAGTTGATACACGTATACAAGATGTGAAGGAAACATAGATAATCTAATTAGGGATGCAGATGCATGTCACAACTTATATTCAATGGCACAAATCTTAGAGGACCAAAATGATGAGTAAAGGGACTGATCCAGTTTAGATGGTGACACATGTGCTACTTGATGGTTACGATGTATATTCTCTTTAGATCAAAGGCTTGTTTAAGGGGTGTCTTCCCCAAGTTATTTAAAACTATTGAGTACATTACTCACCCACTTCTTTGAGATTTTAGTACTAGTGGTATCTAAATCAAAAGAACTATCTTTATTTTCTTGTATTCCACATTTGCAGATTTGGTTTTCCATCCATTTTCATTATGCAAAGAAATGTTCATAAAAGTGGAACTCTCTGATCTGCATTCTCTCTCTTAGGCCTAGTTTGGTAGCTAACCTCACAAATCCTAGTAGCTATCTACGAATTTTTGGTGCTTGCCGCTGGGATGAAATGACGCCAGATGTGAGAAATAGTCTTGTGCGACAGGTGCTATACCTGCACCCCAAGCAAAATAGCACGAAGGATGACAGTTGAGAAGCATCCCATTTCTGACGGAATTTAGAATATGCCTAAACTCTTTATCACAATCTATCTTACGACAATCACAAGTAACATATATATATGTCCTAACTGTTAGGGTTGTCAATGGGTAAGGGTAAACCCGTTTACCCTTTACCCATACCCTATAGGGGAAGGGTAAGGGTAAAGGATTTTCTTACCCTTTACCCGCCTACCCACTACCCTCTAACCCGCTACCTTAGTGGGTAAGGGTAAGGGTAAGCCATTACCCATACCCTCTAACCTGCTACCCGCCAATATTTATGTATACTATATTAAATGTATGGTCATATGCTGTTTGAATCTATGTAATATTTAATATTATGAGGTCATCACTTTAAATAATACATGATATTCTTTTCTACTTCTTATATAGTTAACTTGGTTGTGTATGCAACACTATTTTGGAGGTGTAAGAAACATGAATATAAGTAGTCTATGTTCAATTAAATAATTAGTGATGTAAGACAAACATGTATATAATAACTAAATTTAATCTTTAATGTATCATTTGATACATATGTGAGGTGGTGTCTATTTTATTTTTGCTTTATTTTTTTGGATGCAACAACATTTCAGAGGGTATAAGACATGCATGTTTCTAAGAATAACTCTCTATGACATATCGTCCTTTAATATCATTTTAACGTAGAAGTCTTAATCTACTAGGAATAATTGATTTTTTCACACACTAATGTTATGGTACTACCATTTGTACATGCATTCAATACAACACTTGTATAATATTGCTTAGAAATGTTTTGTATATTTAAAATCCACTATGGAACATCTTGATATTTCACTCAAATATATGAATGTACTAGCTAGACCATTATTGTTAATATAACCACAAATTTTAAGATGACATATAAATTCTCCACTTCACCCTTACCCTCCCCGTTTACCCTGTGGGTAAGAGGATAAGGGTAAAAATA
The DNA here is from genome assembly GCA_963693085.1 of Alisma plantago-aquatica. Classification (NCBI taxonomy): domain Eukaryota; kingdom Viridiplantae; phylum Streptophyta; class Magnoliopsida; order Alismatales; family Alismataceae; genus Alisma; species Alisma plantago-aquatica. The sequence goes on along the minus strand of OY856409.1, from coordinate 1,504,620,160 downwards.
TTGGTGGAGTGGGAAATTACCCATACCCTTACCCGCCAAACTTGATGGGTAAGGGTAAGGGTAAAACCTTACCCTCCCCATACCCTCCCCACTGACAGCCCTACTAACTATTATTTATTACATCAACTACTATGAGTCAAAATGATTCCGTTCCAAACTAAGTCTTAAAGTCGAGGTCATGCATTTACCTTTTTGTCCAACCTTTGATATGCCTTCTCCTTCCTCTCGTCAAGTTCGATATCATTAAGGTCCAAGAAGTAACATTTTGTAGAAAAACCATTTGTAGGCTTTTGCCGAAAATACATATTGCGTTCGAAGAAATTGTTGGAAATGGAAAAACCATTCCACTTACGAAATGGAAGAAAGTAAATTAATTTTTATTATTATAGTGATAAGCTATATTATTTGATTTTCAATAAAAAAGCATGTATTGGTCCAATTAATTAAACCGATTGATGGTTAAAAGCATCTTATTTGGTAATTTGGTGTCCTGTCAAACTTGGTTAGCTATATGTGGCTTCCTCCTTCGGAATCATACGATAACAAGGTTAACCCTTCCTCACTCCGATTACCCATCAGCACCCTAGACAAGAATGTTCTTGAGGTTCTTGGAAACAAATATAATACAATACAAACTGTATAATTTTATTATTATTTAATGACGTGAGATATGCATCCCCAACTCATACTACAGAAGGAAGAGGTCGCGAATTGAACACACGCACGCTTATACCCCATCCTGGTTATTTATTCATAATGTTCAAAGTACATATATGCTCATCCCTCAGGAATCAGCTAATTAGAAGGCCCCACGCCCAACCCCTCTGGTATTGGCTCCTCGTTGGCTTGAACAAAGGAAGCAGCTGCGGTGGGATGGACTGGGATCATCTCGTCGTCGTAGCAGCATCGGACGCAGCGGCCACCATACCAGCGGCAGCAACGGCGGCAGTACGGAGGGTACCTTGGAGGATATCGCTGGTCAGGGCCATGGTGTCCGCCATTGGGCATTTCTCCTTCCTCAGTTACACCACTTTGGACGTCTGACATGGAAACTTCGGATCAGATGAGCGTGACATGTAACTAAACTAAACATAATAGGCTACTGTAACATGAGATGTTAGAGCAATTTAGCGAGCCACAGAGAATAAGCAAGAAACTCACGAGCTGGCTGATGATCAGTCGATTCATGGACTGCAGAGACGGCCAGATTCACCGCCAGCAGTGTCATGAAGAAGATGGCCAAGCCTTTGGAACCCATCGTCCTCAACTCTCAGGATCACTAGTAGCTAGTCACTCCTCAGCTCAACCAAAAGCTGGCTATGTAGTCATACTCTATGCTATCGAGCACTATTGATTGTCTATGAGGACCCAAGCCGCTTCCCCCTCTATATATAGCAAGATGGTCAGGCGGTCGAGGATACTTGATGGTTAAAGTGGGTTGTTTTGCTCCCTCGGAACAGCTCACGGGAAGTCCGCAGGGGCGTTGGGACTACACCGCTGGCATTCCTTGTCTGGCTCTGTTTCTGGTGAGCTAGAGGATCGATCGGAATGGCTGCTCTCAGAACCCGACAGCAGGTTAGCTGAAGGCAGAAAGCATCGATGTATATGCTGAGGATAGTCTGATAGGTGGTTTCTGTTTCTCCGGGTTTGTTGTGGTGCTCGTGCCATTTGAGCGTGTCCTCAGGCAATTACAGCTAGTGCGTAGGCACCGACCTGAGGGTTCGGTTTTGCTGTTCCTTATTTTAGTAGGAGCAACCTACTCCTCCCATCAACATACACGTGTCCCTGTCCATTGAATGGTAAGGTTGGAATTTGATTCGTATAACAGATGGCAATATCTAACACAAAGTGCAGCCTGTTCCTTGTTAAATTAGGAACAGAAAATCCTAGGGGCCGACCTGAATAAGAGACGTTTATATGTCCTAAAAACATGTTAAAATTGTCCTCTGCACAGAGGTGCACAATCTCAACATGATCGCTTTTGTTGTTATAGTTGTTGCTTTCCACCACTATGCATGAGGATTGGCTATTGATTGCTAAGCTTCATTGCTACTGATTTGTGGCAACCCGAAGGGGAGAGGACCATGCCGTTGTGAGGTCAAGACATGAGCAAGAGCAATGGTTGACTATGCTTGTTGGGTTCTCCAAGAGGTGAATAACAACATAGGTTCTCTAGGAGTTTTCTATCTTGTATGTATATCTCCTTGGATTGGACTTAAAAAACTGTTGAATCACACCTTTACTAGTTCATGTCAGGTCAACATGATGCCGGGGGTGGGGGTGTGATACTGATAAGCCAAGAAATCTATAGCAGGATCCCTAAAAGAACGAATATGCTCAACATCGAACCTGAAATCCTATTATGAGCTTCTTATGCTTAGTGAGTAACCTATGAATTGAAAGCTCCTAATCTCAATCTAGTCACCCGATCTATCATTTGAGCATATTTATTTTTTATATATATTTTCTCTATTCAATACACAACATATAATTAGGGTTGCAAATAAATTATAAGTAAGTCCCTTCATCAAATCACAACTAAGTTACAAGTTTCTAGTTGTATTGAATTGCATACATGAATGAGTACTTAGTAGGGTTGAAATTTTTATAGTAAAATACTAAATTTTGGCAAAATTATGAGATGAATTTGAGTAACGTTGGAGTTCAATAGATTTTCCAAAAATATTACAATATCTAAGTAAAAACATACAATGAGTTTCATCTTATGTTGCAAATTATTTGAATGTAGAGACATGCATTTTGGACAAATTGGCATATGTTTGACTAACAAGTCTACCAATCTTTCTATAAGTTGACAAAAATAAGGTCGAGGGCTAGGATTTTTTCTAGGATAAAACTTTGATAAGTTGATGTGACAAGTCAATTCAACTTGTCATAGGTCATCCAACTTGTTGGGCTGACCTAATGGTACAGATTTTGACGTGTTTGAAGTATAAGTAGGCCAACTAACTGGACTATCTTGAAAAGGTTGATTGACCTTACGACAAGTAGGTCACTTATTTGGAGATTCTAAGTTTCCTAAAGGTTGAGAAGGCTGGCTGAATAGTTGAAAATTTAGCAACTTGTAAAGTTCAATTGATTTTCAAGAAGCCAGCCAAATTCTTTGCTTTAATAGAAGTATTTGTTGCAAAATAATCAGATTGAACCTATAGCTTCTTCAACCTATTCTAGTCATCCCAAAACTTCAAAACTAATGGATTGGAAATAATAGGTGACTTTTGAAGATTTAGGAAACGAAGAAGATCTGAGGAAGGTTAGGTTTCCGATACAAAATACCTAGATACAATTAGTTGTTTAGGTCATTTTCTTCTTTGCTAACCTAATTTTAGATAGGCAAATTTGTCCTAGTAATCCTTACCAATATTTTTCCTTCTTTATCTATCTATATGACTAATTGACATCATAGTTTGTCTTTTTTCAAGGAAGAACAAAAATTGATGTGGGGATTCAGGATTTGAGAAAATTTAGGATTTTGGAGATGGAATTTGATTTATACCTATGGTTTAAGTTGTGAATTTGAGTGTCTTATTAATTTAAATCAAAATTTATACAACTTAAATTAAAATCAAAAGTTATGAGAATTGATGAATGTTAAATGATGCACATCTTATTTTAGTTTCAAAAATGTAAATATTGATTCATATGCACCCAATTTTATTTGACATTAGCATTAGGTACTAGATATGAGTTATATCAAGTAGTAGCGTACTTGTATGAATTTTAAGTGAAACTTTAGATAGTCATATATGATAATAGAAGGTTCAATTAGGTAGGGTTTACCTCATATATCAATGAACATGCATGTTTAGATCCTAATTGAGGAGGTTTAATTTTATGATTATGATTCACATTTATATTTTTAATAGGTTTTATTTGAGAAACAAATGGGATAAAAATAGTCTATTTATTGAAATCTATAGTCTTGTTATTCTTTGAAATTTAAAAATTGATAACAAAAGAAGATATATACTGTTAGTAAATGTTTAGATAAGTTAATTGTTATTACTAATTTACTTTTTATCTAGATTGTATTGAACATCATTAGTTCCAAATTGGAGATCAATGGTGATGAAGGAAATGTGCACACTAAAAGATAGAGTCCAAGAGGATGTAACTCAATGTTCCTTTTGCAGTATACTAAAATGCATGGGATCAATCTAGAGTGAGAATGATATCTTATTTTATTGAGTACTTAAAAAAGTTATAGGGAAGAGAAGACTCCAATTTTGTTATTTACCAATTAAAGGAGTAATATCCTACTCATGAAGCATTATATTGAGACGGAAATAGAAACCCCCTCTTGAGTACATAGAACATGTGACCCAATTGATCATCAAAGTTTTTGGACCTTGTTTTAAAATGTAGTGACCTCAGTGTATGTTGAGGTTTCCAGTTGTATTTGTCTTAAGGTTCGATGTCTTACCTATGGTAGATCCCAAATAATAAGAACACATAAAATTACAAGAATACATTTAATTGAAATGTAATGTAGACAAAATTCTTGACTTGTTGAACTATTTAATTTTCTTTATTTTTTTCCCTTGAACACACATGAGATGTACCTCTCATGTGAATGTAATTGGTGGATAAAGAACTCAGAATACATGTCTTAAGTTAAAGTATGGAAATTTACAATTACCAAAATACCACCTCGATATACCATAGAGCTTGTTACATATAGCCTTTGTGGCTTATGAATTTTCTTGCCAAGTCTATACTCTCTTATTCTTGGTACTATGGCGTGAACCAAACCCACTAACCAGGGATTAAGTTTGTCAGATTGAGTAACTAACCATCCACTTCTAGTTACTAACTTGAGAATCAACCTTAAATTTTTCTTTCATTAAATACATGTAACTAATGAAACATCTTGCAAACTTAATAGTTGCATCTGATTTAAGAATAAACATCACAAATTCACAATAGAGTTTGACTTTAGACAACATAATCAACTAAAAGACTTACTTTAGTATACATCAACTACATCTTATTAAAAAATTACTCTTAATCCTCACTCTAACATTCCTAGTACAAGAGGAGAGATAAGAGACCATCTAACTAAAGTGGCTATTTCTCTCAAGACCTCAACTACTATACTCTACAAAAACTAGCTTTAGACTCCTCCTTCTAAGTTTGACTTGTACCTAACGAATTTGTTGAGTAGAGTGTATCAACTATTGGCTCAAAACATGGAAATCATAAAAAAATCGTAGGCAATCAAGATATATTTTGTTAATTGAATTAGTTATTGAAGAATATTAGCATAGTAGTTGAAATTTATAAATCATCCAAAACGGAATGAGTTTTAATAATAACTACACATAGTAAATAAATTACACCAATGCATTAACCTGATATTCCTATAACTATACCTTGGACCCACATGAAATGTACCATAACATGTGGCAATATCACATCAAGCTACTATCTCACTATATATTAGATAGAGTAGACATGAAACTGTAACACTACTAAAATACATCCCTAGTTTATAATGGGGATCACCATGTCTAATCTTGGTGGTTGAATAGTTGAATGTATAAACTATACTTCTCCTATAAACTTGGGTACTCAAGAGGAGATTCAAATAACTTGAGTTAACTACCTGCATCAGTGATTCCACAAGGGCTGATACACTTAGTAGTATTTGAACTAACATGACTATAATGAGTACCATCACGATATACGATTCACGTTGGATACCTCACTATTTTAAAGATATAGTCCTCACTGAGCTTAGTCCCCCATACCACTTTGGTACACTCTGGCTACCTCACCCTGAACTCTACCTATCCTTATGCATGTTCCCTCCTTCATGTTGCAGAACCCCATGGTGGATTTTATGGGGTTCAAGGAAGTAACTAATGTCTAGTTGATTCTTTAATTTCACTGATAGACATACTATTGTTTTGTTCTTAGCTTAACTCTATACTTGAGGAATATATTTTTATTTTCTTCACATAAAACTTACTATGAATCACTAGCATTAATAGAGAAAACTACTTGAACTAATAAATTGAGCATACTAAATAACATCAGAGTGAACTACTCATTCAACTTAATAAGTAGATGGCTAGGAACAATCATGAATTAAATGACATATGCATAATACTATAAACTATTGAAGAAATTATGGCAAATGTAGAGTCTATTGCCTCTAATAATGATATTGTGATTCACCATGATTTTTTGTCTAGATATTTCATGCATTGAATGCATCGATAAGACTTTAGATGTATACTAAAACAATCAGCTTAACTGAAATTTCATGGTTGGAATCAATAAATAAGCAATAGTAATCATCATATAGGGTATCATATATTCTTTACGATTTTTGTCTTAATTTCTATGCAATTAAGGATAAATGATGGTTTTCCACTCAGTTGGACCAGACTTTATCTTACTCATCTTTAATATAATCTTTCTCTAGCCTAATGGTATCCAACCAATCCTAGATCAAGGTTCAAAGGACCAAAATCCACCTCTCTTAGGCTATTGTTAGAGTGAAATGCTCATGGGAGCTCACTAGAGGAAGACTATGATGAAGAAGAAGAAGACAAAGAAGAAAAAGAAGAGGGAAAAGTAGGAAAGCCTTCCAAGTCATCCCTACTATTGGCATCAAACAATTAAAAGGAGAGGAATAAAAAAGATTATTGATCTAATGTTACCATAATCAACTAAGATAGGTTTCCTCCGTTCTTCCCATGTTCTTTGTGTTCCTTAAGAGATCACCCTAGACATCACCCTTGACTTCATCTTTGTTGTGGTTTTGGGCTTTGTTTGTTTGGAAACTTGAAATACAAATCCAAAGGGACAAATTAATTCTGATATGAATGTCAAATGTTATGGTCTTTTTATTTGTTTTATAAGGCAATTGTGTTTCTCATTTTCATCAATTTTGTGTGATCATTGTTCTTCTTGGTGATTGGTTACAACAACCATCAGTCTACATGAACATCTATGTATTTGGCCGTCAATTTGCATATCCATTGGTCCATATGGCCATCCGTCTCACAAAACAATGACATTTATGTGCATTCTATCAAAATTAAAATAAATCTCTCATTTTAACTCTTATCGCTTCATTGATTTAATGTTTGAGTTTGAATTTAATTATATAAATCTATATAATTAATAAATGATTAAATTATTATATTACAATATCTTTATTAATTATTTTCTCAATTTCTTCTATAGTTCTTCCCAAATACATGTGTGGGTTATTAGCTATTTCAACTAAATCTCAAATATTAATGTTTGTTAATCATATGTTTTTAACCTAAGAGAATAATTTTAGGATAAAATAAAACAGTAATCCACAAGATAATAATGCAAGTTAATGAAGGTATAGTTAATGCTACGATTATCTTTAAAACTAAGAAATCTGGTAAAGCAAGATATGGTTTGTAACCATCATCCCGTCTAATATATATTTTATCCCAAAATTACTAGAAGAGTTGACGATACTTATTATGCATCTATTGTCAAGTTGATTCATTCACACCATGATTCCTCTAAAGGACCTTCACTACATTCATCTCCCTTTTTTTGAGTTCCTAAATTCTGTGATCTAGAATTTGTATGGGTACTAAAACATCATAGATGTCTTCTCTTAACTCTATTGGATCTGGGTCTATGGTCTTATTTTTACCAAAATGACACTTCTTGGATATGGATGCATGAAACATTTCATGTATGTTGGCTAGCTCGGGAAGAAACTCAAAGATGTTTGATACTGGTACAGTTATCTAAATGATTGGATAGGGACCAATAACCTCATAGTTAGTTTGCCTCTCTTTCCATACCTTATCACACCTTTCCATAATGAAACTTTATTTAAACCTCATCCTCAACCTCAAATTGAAGCGGAATATGTATTTTCTCTACATATATGTTTTGTCTATTGTGTGCAACTATAACCTATTGTATGATCACATATATCTTTTTTGTTGTTTCTTCCACCAACTATAGACCTAGAACCTACCTCTCAATTAGCTCATAATATTAAATAAGTGATATACATGTTTTATCATATAAGGATTCATGATTAGACTTGCCTAAACTAGAATTGCAACTATTATTATTGGCAAAGTTCATATGACTATGGTGATTATCCCAATTGTTATTGAACTATAGTACACATGTTTTCGGCATGCTCTTTAGGGTTTTAGTGGTCCATTTTGACCATTTCTATCACATGTAGGGTTAACTGTTGTTCAAAACTTCAAACATGTGTAATGTGATGTTCATATCACTATCATATATAATAGTGACTTGTGTTCCATGTAATCTACTATCTCATCTATATAGGCCTTGGCTAGTATGCATACATATTTTATGAAAACAAAAGGAAATTTTAATTCATTAAGCAAATCATTTGTGTTCATATTACACTACATACTCCCTCGTGGTTACAAAATTTAGAATGATCCATTTTATTGAGAGTTAAAAAGTTGGAGCAAGGGTTTCAGTTCAGTTGTAGATAGTAGAATCCACGTCCCCTGAGTTGAGCTTTGGCAATGGTATCATCCCCTTGTTGTCATTAGCCTAGTGAAAAAAGAACCTGATCTCCCAGTCACGACTTTGAAAGTCACCAATTATAGCCATCCATTTATCTAGAATAGGGACTAGTCATCTACCTCTTTCTTATCATATGGCAGACATTGCAATTGTTAGAAATAAAAATATCTTTCTGCTCCTATAAGACGCAAGAAGTCTCCAAGAGAGGCACATAGAGGCTACTTCATCTTCTAGAGTAGAGGTGGTTGTGATCTTTCGTGCCTTAGAAGCAATCATACTCCATACGTGTCTCTGCCAACCACTACATTGGCACTCTTCTTGTTCTTGAAAGTTGCATCATAGTAAAACTTGAATCATCCGCATGGAGGAGGAATCTAGCAATCATAATGATTTGTTCTTCATCTCCTCTTCCTCAAGGTTTCTTGTCTTCCAAGCCTCTCGAATAATTTCCAGGTGATGTAAAGTTTATATGTGATGAGGGGTTCTTAGACTATAGACCTTGAGGTCATCCAGATCATGGGGTATTGGGGCCAAAGCAATGTCCCTCAGTTTTCCAGTATTTGAAATCCAATAATCCCCCATCCCCTATACTTTGAGGTTGTTATCTTTGATGCACTCTTCCATTCTGACAACAAAATGACCCAAAACAACAACAAGGATGTATTTACCTTTCTCATTGAAATATTTGTGAAAGAGAGAGCATCTCCATTCTACATTCTTGTTATTTTAATACTCTTAAGCACGCTTGAGAAGGAATTACTCATTCTAGACTCACATCTATTTCATAGCCAGCCCACCATTACACTTGGTGCTAAAAAATTTGTCCCAAGAAGCCAAGTAGTTGTATCTATGCTTTTTCCTCCGTTCCATATGAATCTTCTGATCAACTTGTCGATGTGATTGTAGGCCAAAGTAGGAATTCTGGTTACAAATATGGTGTTTGTTGGGATTGTGACCAGTGTAGACTTAACAAGACATATGTGACCTTATAGAGAGAGATACTTACTAGACCAAGCATTTAATTTAGATTTCAAGGAAGAAACAATGTGCTAATAGGACACCTTCATGATTCTTGAGTGAAAAATATTCATTCCCAAGTATTTGCCAATGGAATCAGTAGTAGGTAATCCAGCATGCCCTACATGTTGGCTTTTAGGTCAGCCGATACTCCTGTAGAAAAATAGATATTTGATATTGCTATTAGAAATGACTTACTCGGATGTAGCACCAAAATTGTTAGACACATTGAGGATGGTTGTGATTTGATTTATCAAGGCTTTGGGAAAAAAAGAAAGTCATCAAAAAATATTAAGTGTGAGATTTTTGGCCGTTTAGCAAAAATCTTGATTGGTTTCTAGTTTCCCTTTTGAACTCCCCCATCTATCATTTAACTAAGTTTCTCTAGGAACTAAAGAAAAATATAAGGAGGTAGGGGCCACCCTATATTAAGCCCCTGCTAGGCCTAAAGGGATCATGTTTATGACCATTCTACATTATGCTAGTCAAACCCCAAGTAATGGAATTCATAATGTATTGGATGGTGTTTCCAGACAAGGAAACATTTAGAGAGTATCTCAATAAAATTCCAACTAAGTCGATCACATGCTTTTGTTAAATCAATTTTGATGGCCATAATATTTCCCTTGCTCTGATTTTTCATGTTGTGAATAATTTCTTGAGCAAGAATTATGTCATTAGTGGTTCTTTTGCCTAGAATAAAACTAGATTTAAGAGGAGAAGTCCAAGTCAACAAATGCAATTTCAGCCTATTCATAAGGATTTTAGAGGCAAGAGTATTAGTTAGAGAAATACATCTTAACCGAACACATTAGTTGGGTTGTTTTACTTGGGTAACGGAACAATGGTGGCATCACACAAGCTTTGATCTAAAGTAATACCTTGTAAGGAATTTCTAATGGTGCGGATGAGGGATATCTTAATGGTACTCAAACATTTTTGGAAAAATAAATAGTCTATGACATCAGGACCAAAAGTTTTATGCACATTATTAGACAACAATATATCCTACAATTCTTTTCAAAGGGTATAGCACTGATACGATTGCTTTGGGATTCATTGATGGCTTGAAAAATAGAGGGGAATTCTTTAATCTAGGACCTAAGAGGCATGTGATTAGTTGTGAATTGGCTAGAAAAGAAGTTTCTCACATGATTTTTAAGTAAAGCCTCTTCCTCAATCCAATTCCTGACCGCATCTTGGAGTCTAGTGAATGTGATCATTCTTCTTCTCTGATTAACTAATTCTTGATAAAACTTGGTGTAGTTGTCACCCTGGATAGCCTAGTTTAAGTGGCTTGTATGTCTCTTGTTGGATTTCTCTTCTTTTAGGATGGTGCTATATCTCTCTTGCATCTCAAAACATCTTCTATCAATGATCACATCATACTATTTCTCTAGCATATTATGAAGAAGAGTAATATCTCCACACAACTTCCTCTTATATCCATTCTTTTTGTTATTGACCCTCCTGTCTCATTCCATAAGAGAACCTTTGGCCTTTTTCATATCTTCAAAGAGTCTCACACTATTGTCCCATGCTTTCTCATTATGGAAGGAAACAATCACGTATCAAGTTGTATAAGGTCTGAAGAAGGGTTCTGCCACCTTTTTATTGACCGATTTGATAAGAAGGGGACTATGATCTGAATGTATTATCTGAAGGACTTTGACTATAGTATCACCATGCTTATTAAGAAAATATACATTAGCAAAATCCTTATATATTCTCTGATACAACATTCCTTTGTTGAAGGTGTACATGAGCCCTTTCGCCCCCAGGTCTGACAACCATGTCTCCATTAGGGTGTCACATAGAAAGTTGGCTTCATATGAACTAAAATATCATCTCCCACATTTATCAGTGGGGTGAGTTATAGTACTCCAATATCCCAATACAAACTTGGGGCCTATTACACATTTCTTGAGTTTTTAGAAAATGTTCTCACAAGTGTCTCTTAAGCATAGGATTGGGGCTTGTATAGATAAAATTAAAAGTGACCCTATCTACTTTGCAATGAATGAACTATTGGTGATTGTATTGAATGTCCACCTCCAACCTTTTTTCCAATGCCCCTCACATTCCAACATAATATATCCATAAGAAGAGATCAAGGGAGAGATAAGTTAGCCATCTAGTTGTGCCAAAATGTCATCCTTATCTACATTGGTCAGCATGTTTTTATTCTTATCTAAAAGATATATAAGGATAGTTTCATCCTCACCCACTGCTCCTTACTCATCTACTTATGGATGTATCTTCCTTAAGTACTTTGGCCTTATTGCACCCACTAGTGACTTCAGTAGGGGCATCTTGTTTACCTGAATCATCTTCTTGGGGCCAAGAATGGAGGAACCTACATTTAACCACTTCATTGGTTTCCTATTGAATGCATGTTTGTTCCTTCTCCCGAGCAGCATTTGAGCTTCTTTTAGACATAGCAACAGCTTCCGTAATGCATTATCAACTTCAACATTGACATTTTAGGAAATAATTTCCGAGCCTTCTTTGGTTTTACCTACTTTGTGCCTCCTCTTTCTTATGTTATGTTCTCCTTCAAAATTTCTACTAACCATCCTAACAACATCACTTTTTATCTAGTGTGTAGCTAAGACATCGACCTCACCCTCATCATCACCCTCAGCTTGTATAACTTGAAACTTGTTCTTATTTTTATTGTCCATTGATTTTCTAAAAAAATCATTTGTGAATAATCAACCTTTTGTCATGGATGCCTTTTTCGTAGTAGATCTTCTAGCTTCCATCCTCACTAGACCATTTTACTCCTTCATCTCTATTCTTTGAGATTTCATCCTCTTAATTAACATGAGTTGAAACCATGTCTTGTGGCACTACTACATTAGGATATTCGATGTCTCTATCCCTAATTCTACCACAAGAAAAACAAATGAGGGGAAAGTGCTCATATTGAATTTTGTATTCTCTTCCATTAATAAGAATGGTTGGAAATAGGGCCTTTTTAGTATCAATTTTTGACGGTGAGTCTAGAATTACTTCTTGACATTGATTCAGTATAGCTATGTACCCTTATGAGATTTCTCAAAGCCTACCCTTGTATACAGATGAAGGGGCAATTTGGTGACCCATATCTAGGTTATGACTTGCCTAGGAATTTCCTCATATGGGTGGAAAGTCTTAGTCCATGTCTTGATCATTAGACAATAGCCAATGAGAGCCCGTGGATCTTCTATAATCACCTTGATGTAATCAGCCTTGCAATTGAATTCAATAACATAATAGTTCAGATCTAGTTTGTACAGCCTCATTCTGCCCGTAGAATTCCAATGTGTCTTTAAGTGCTCTTGTAGGGTTAAGTAACCAACCTCCTTGCCATGATATTAGCAATCACAAAGTATCTATATGGAATGACAAGATCCTCCTCAATGTATTAGTCAATAGTTAGCTCATGTACACCATGATTTTGAGAAAGGATAAACTTATTGGGGTCAATGGAGGTTCATGATAGGTCATCCAGAAATTCACCCTCTTAGATTTTTTTAAGGGTGGTGTCCATGACACAGTAAAAAATGAGTTACCAAAGTTCTCGATCCATGGTAAAGATGTTCCAACATCTCTTTCACCCCGCACATGGTTGTCTCTTTACATGGGTTTTGAGTTCTATGTCCCATTTTGATCTGTGCTCCTAGTAGTAATGTTTCAACATCCACATGTTTGTAGAATCCTCCATCCCCGAATGCAAGACGAAGCCCCAAGCCTTCCATTAGTCTATCCGGTTCCATTCCAAAATGGAAGGAAGTGCTTCTTTAAGGGGGGTACGCTTTGATCGAGACCGAACTAGGAGAGTTCTGAGTCATCTCCTGATGAGTTGCATTGAACTCCATGACACACTTTTGCCTAGTATCAAATGACTTCTATTTTCTTCCATTGTCACCATTGATCGCATGTTTCTTCATTCTTATAAATCCTCATATGGGTACATTCTTAGTTTCCTTAACATGGAGAAAATGGGTATATGTAGTTAGACTATCTACACTCATCAATATAAAGTAAAACAATGTGTTTTTCTAAAAAATTAGGGAATTTCTTAGTCGTAACGACATGACTATGAACTCATAATGCTGACTTAGGTACATATGATGCCTTAATCCTCAACTGATAATAACTTGACCCAATATCTATATTTAAAAGAGTGTTTCTTCATGTAGCTAATCAAATAGATTATCGATCCCATGCAAATGATATTTTCTCTTGATGGTTGTCTTATTTAGATGCATATAGTCTATTCTCAACTGTATATCCATCTTTATTTTACACAAAAAGCATTTTATATCCCTGAGACAATGTACTTGGTTGAATTAAACTGTTATTAAGTAACTACTATAAATGAGTTCTTAATTCTTTCATCTATGAAGGTGACATTCTATAAGTCAGTAATGCAACTGGGTGACTACCAAGTATCTGTATCCCAAACTCAATATCTCTTTCAGAAGTTAGATCTAATAATCATCAAATCTGACACACTATGCAAACATCCTCTCTCTCTCTCTATATATATATATATATATATATATATATATATATATATTGATAGGTATATATATGGTAAGTATGAAGGATTTTTTATTCATCTTGCCCTCCTCTACAAAGCAAATTCAAACTGGGGTTATGAAAAGTAGGTGTAGAACAAGGACTAAGCATGATAGTAATACTATCATTAAAATATTCTTTATCGACATCTAAATAAGCCTGGGCTAGGTCAAGAGGTTTAATGTATTTGAAAAAATAGAATCGTTTTTGAGGTGGCATTTCACCTAATAGTCTGCAGGCATGTTGCATTCCTATACAACAAAGGTAACCTTGCAGTTTCTTTTGTCCTTCAAACGTTTTTGTATCTTCTCTATCCAAATGGCATAGATAGGGTAATCCTTGGGTTTCTTATGGAGGGCGTCCACAACCACTTTGTAGTCAGTTTAAAACAACAAGTTATCATAACAATCATGTTTAGTTTCTTCTACTTTCGTATCAATTGCCATCAGTTCCTCCTGTGTGACTAACTTTTTTGAACATGTCTTTCCAAATCCTACAATCCACGAGCAACTGTTGTCCATAATCACAACTGTCATATCTTCTTGAGGTTTTCTCCATGCAGTGACTGTGTTAAAAATGATGCTTTCGTCTATAGGATTCAACCATCTTTGAGGTTGTGTCTTGTTTGGAAGTTTCTCCTTGATTTCCTTAAGTATTAATTGGATCTAGTGATAGGCCAGTTTGTTGTATCACTTGAGAACATGTTTGTTCCTTCATTGCCACGAGTACCACCATCATATCATAAACAACCTACAGTCAATCTCTCCACTTGTTATGTTAAACCTTAATCGATATATTAGATTCAAGCTAAAGAAATTCCTCAGTAGGTTTCCTTGTAGAAAACCCCCATACCTCCTCAGCTAAATGGAAACCATGAACTGTGTCAATACTAGTGTCCTCTTTAAATATTTTGCATTGGCTATTTATAGCTATGTGGCATTTCACCTACCTTGTATTGGTGAGGCTAGCATCATGAGATAACATCAACATGAACATTCAAACTTTAGTAGAGACCTCGACCTTCCATATGGATCCACACACTCCTTCTATATGTATCTTTTTATGTTTTTGGATGAGGGAGTATGTAGATTTAGTTGAGAATTTTCCATCTTTTAGTACCCCTCCACACTTCCACACCTTTATATCATCAATATTGTGGTTACAAGGTGGGTCGAGTTCAGTATGGTAGTGTATGCATCCTTAGGAAACCATTCTTCTAGAAATTGTGTATCCCGATGATCATTATACATAATTGTACTAACTACTCAAAGGTCCCTCAGCTTGATGGGGATAGGATTATTATCCATTTCTGCTAAGGTAACCTACATGTTTCACCTTTTGTCATCCCAGAAGAAGGTATCTCTTCCATTGATCAACATAGTGTAAGCATTTATCTTGATTACATCTTTGTAGTTTACGGTAGCTATTCCATATTTAGTAAGATTAATCATCTTGTCTCCTTCATGGTGATTTTATTGCCTTGATTAGCTTGCACCGGCTAGTATTCCTTAAGGTGCTCACATAAAAGGCATATCTAGGAAAGAGAGCTTGATTCTAGTCTCACATTATCTTGATTCCTAGCCCACCACCTTATTTTTTTCTTGTGATTTATCCCAAGCCACTAACGAAATTGGGTGAGCTTGGTGATTTCCTCTCCACAAGAATTGTCAGATGGAACTATTGATTATGTCACATAGCATATAAGGTAGTAGGATTGTTTGCATAGTGTAAGTGGGGATAACAACCATAGTAGATTTTTCCATGTAGCTTCTTCCTGCTAACGATAGGCAATTTGCAGACCATGCATTTATCTTATAGTCCACCTTCTATCGAATCTCCATGTAGACTGTTTTGACTCTAGTATGAACAATTGGGATGTCCAAGTATTTGCCTAGATTTTTAGTATATTTGAACTATACATAGTATATAGATCTCCTTCTGAAGTTTGTTGATGTTTTGTATGAGGAATCTTATTCCTATTTCCCTTTGGTATTAAACATCTCCCATTTGATAATATCCTCCTTCACTGTGCCTACAGAAGCATTGGAATCCATGGTGGGACTCCATTTCTCCTATATCAGACAATTGAAGCTCGAGACTTACATACACTATGCCTTTATGATGGATTTGGGTTGATGATTAGGTTTCCTTATCGATCCAAAGATCATAGGGAAATGGTCTAATTGTATTCTGGGAAGGTTTTCTAATAAGAACTCAGAAAAAGTTTGTATAAAGGTTGTATTGGCAATGGATCGATCAAGTCTTCATTGCAGTCATCCCCTTCTGAAGGTATACTTGGCCCCTGAATAACTAACATGAGATAAACCTGCTTTGACCATAGTATTTTGAAAGAGTTTATCTTCTAAATAGTTGTATATATTGCTACTACTTTATTTCATTCGGATGAATGGTGGTATTAAAGTCTCCCAACTCAAGATAGGGTTTTTTGAACTTCTCTTCTTGACAGTGATATGCGGGCTTGCATACAAAAATGTGGCCATGGTTCTGTTGTTTACATAGTAGGTTATGAACTACTTGTGACAAATAAAGATTTTCACATTGCATTCTCCTTCATTTCAGCACATCCAAGTTCCACCAGCAAAACCCCTCATCTCCATGATGTAAAAGTTTTTGAATTCAAGTTCAATTATTGTATCCTAGGCTTTTGAACCACTCAAACATAGTTCAAGAATGGTAACTACCTTTGGCTTAGAAGATAGCACAAAGTTGAAGAGGACGTAGCAAGTTTCTAATTTATAGATTCCTAAAATGATCCAACACATGAGATTAATCATAAATATAGACAGTAAAGTAAATCTGTGTTGATTTCTACCAACTAGGCTCATTCTGTTATCTGAATTTCATTGTCCTTATCTAGAGATACCCAACTTTTGTTTTCTTTATCTCCCTCGACTTCTATATTTTGTGCTAGACATAAGCTCTTCCTTCATTTTCCTTATTTTCTTTATCCTTGTACCATTGCATTTGATTATGCCTCCTGACATCTTTGGGGTGTGTGTGATCCAACTTCAAATCATTATTAACTTATGAAGTGATGGGTGGATTAATGTCTGCAATTGTGTCCATTGATGCATCCATATTTAGGTTGATAACCTCAATAACTTCATCCACTACTGGATTGACTAATCGATGTTCTTCTATCGCCTTTGTGGTTGCATCAGAGATTGGAGCCTCCTTGCTTCTACATGTACCAAAAATGTTGGATATGTCCTTTAGTACTTCACTTTTCTAATCAGTCGATAATATCTTCTCTATTGGTTTCTTCTTTTTCCATGTCTTAATGGTAGGATATTTTCCCCCTTTCCTTGATCTAACTCCCATACTTTTTTGGGTTTTCCTCATTCTTCTCTTCTTGATTTGTCAAGTAAGAAAATTTATAACCACTACTTTGTTGTTGTAGTGGTGGCTCTCATTCTTGTGCCTGCAAGTAGTTCCTTCTTGGGTTGTTCCTTCTCTTTCATTGTTGCCACATGTTACTTTCATTATTACCAGATTTAGTAGTCACATGTTGCATGACATTCTTTTCTATGTGTTGTTGTGCATCAAGGACTGTCTCCATTTCAACTTTGTCACAGAATTGGAATGATACCCATTTTCCCACATCTCATACATCTATGCTAAATAGCCTCGTACTCAACCTCAAACTTAGTTCCATTAATCAAGATCTTGGAAATTAGGGGTCAAATGGTATTGATTTCCATTGCTAGTTTTGTGAACTTACTCCCGTCCTACTAACGATATGCATTTCAACCTTAATGAGCCTTCCTAAAGCCATTCCCATGTATTGGAACATGGTTGGAAGATACATATGTAAAGGGAGACCCATTACTCAAACCCAAGTGTTGTGGTATCTTGGTAGTTAGTGGAAGTGAACAAAGGGTATCAGTCCCAGATGGCTAGAAAAACCTAAATAGCTAGTGGGTCCCTGTGGATAGCCTATCATAGTCTCTTATGCAAGATAACTACACGACAAAGTGCCCTAGATCTATTTCAGATATATTAAAGAGTCCTATGATTCCTCACAAAGGTTTAAGTATTTATCATATAGTCATGTAAACAATATCACACCTAATGATGTTGATGACCACTTCATATTTTCAAGGTCTTATGAGATCACATTAAGCTTTTGGATCTATTATAATAGCCGAATTACATTTGACTATGCCCAGGGTCACATTTAGAACTGATAGTTTGTCTTTAAATAGCTTATTGAGGAAGAAGGTGTCAACATTATCTCCACTATCTCCTACTTTGACAAAGCCAAATGTGGGATTGCCTTGAACATTTCCTTATTGTGCTTTATCAGCCTTCTCCTTATTGGGGTTTGTTCCTGTGTCACGAGAAGTTGTATTAGACCCCTTCTCTTGTGTTTATTCTTGCATCCTATCATCTGATATGTTCACTTGGTTTGATGATGTGTCTCCCTTAGTTTCCCATAGTGCATATGTATTCTAACTCCAGGCAGGACCATCTAAACTCCCTTTTTCCTTACTTTTGCATGTTTGTTGTTCAATGCTTTCTTTGACTTCCTAACCTCTAGGTACTGTGTGATCTTCTTCTCCATGGCTTTGGATTCATCCATGGGTGTTGATTCTGCCTTTTGAACCCCCTCCTACGCATCACCTAGGATTCCTCACATGTGCTCAAAAGGCATCACACCCTCTCCTCATCCTCTAATCAACTACAACAACTGACACTATGCATGTGGATAAGACTTTCCTATCTTTAGTGAAGACACAAGAAATTTCACCTTGCTAAAAGATAGCCTATTTCTTCCAACAAGCCAATTGTACATAGCATGTTTCAAGGAAATCCATAACCAAAATGATTTAATGTTTTAGGGTATGAAATTAAATGCTATGGTATACCCACATGAACTCAAAAGACATCCAAAACACACTTCAATCAAATTTGTTGACTCTCCTAATGGTACTCTCCATATATATTCATTAGATAAATCATGAGTTTAAACATTTAATTCACTAAATAATGAACTCTATATAATTGGTTTTATTACATAAGGATCTAAAAAACTATAACAACAATGTTGATAATGAGAAGAATCACATGTAGAACAACTCTGAGTGAGACTACTCCTTCTGGTTGAGTCTTAGAGAAGAAACATCATATATCTCTCCCTTTACCACATTGTCCTTGTTGTCCACTACTAGAACTAGGTGCTATCCCTCTAGAGCTTGATGCTACGAAAGAAATTTCTCCTCTAAAGGATGTAATCTTTTCCAATGATCTATTGAATCAAATGCCCACATTTACAGGGAGTGCCAATTCTCTGCCATAATCCGGGCATGTGCCAAAAATGTCTTGTCTATGATTCCTAATGATTTGTAGGAGGTACCTATTCTCACTAGTAAATTAGAACACTGGAAGGTGGCATTAATCTTCTACCACATTTGGTACATGAGAAACAAAGTTATTTTAGATGAGTTCAACCTGGATCCAAATTTTGTATGGCATTCTATAAGCCAAGACGTCAAAGAAATCAATATGTAAAGATAGGTTTCGTTTCTTTTTATAGCCTGCTACACTTGTATACACTTGGTTATATATGAATAAAAGGGAACATGCTTAAGATGAAAAAAATCTCCTCTAGAGCTTGCCTCTGTGTAATCTAAAACTATGATTGTAAACTCTATGTTGGTGTTCTTTAATCAGGTCATTCTCTATTAAACTCTCCCATCTATCCATAGTAGTAGCATCCATGAAAATCAATTCCTTAATATAAACTAGAGTGTGATCTGCCACAAGTATCATATATAGTTGTATCCTATCTCTATGGACATGTTACTACTCCAAATGACCCTAAAGTCTTTGTCAAGGTGTCCACCTAGGTGGCGTATTCCATCTTATTAGGATAGATCTTCCTTTACTAATGATTAGATAAAACATCATTCAAACCAGATCATTGCCTTCAAAAAACAAGTAAGACATTATCTTGTTTTTAAAAAGAATCCACCATATCTAGTGTGTCTACTACTACTCTATCATCCTCTACCAAAATATACATATCTTTTTCTACCATCAGAATGTTTAGAAGCATTGAATGACTATTCGATATATGTTGCTTCCTCCAAAATCTCTATAAAGTTATCTCTATCCCTTCAACTGACTACAAATATTTGAGTGTGTATCTTATGGATTTAGACCTACTTGAAACCTCTTGCTTTTCAATTTTTAATCAGGTACAAGCTGTGAGATAAAGTTAACAAACCTCATATGATATGCCTCATACTCACCAACTATCGTATTTCTCTATCTAATGCTTTCTAGTTGTTTGATTTTGTTTCTTAGGAATGTAGGAGGAAGATACTTCAGGTAAAACTCATCCACAAAGTCCTTCCTTGTTATAATCATATCTCTCCATTTAACTACTACTCCTAACACGGCAATTCAACACATCCGTTAAGTATATATATAGAATGGTTAATCTTCTTATCCTTTGATAACACTATTAATGGAAAACCTTTTCCGACCATCAGAGCCACACATGTGCTACAACTGGGTCTATTGTCCCACAAAACCCAGTCCCTCTAAGGTTATTCATCCACTCAAAGGATGTCATCAGATATTTAATATAATATGAAGACCTCCTCTCCATCTTATACTCTCTTTCATACCCAATGTGATATGATACATTCTACATTCCTCATATATATCTTCCCCACCTTCAGCCATTTTCTAAGGGTGGGGCTGTGATGGCTCGCAACCTATTCTTCATAATAATCATTTACTCTTCCTTACATCATCATATCCATAATATAATCATGTATGATAAACATTTATAGCTCAAAGAGGAAAATATCCTAATCATATTGATCTCTTATCACCTCTACCCTAATTGTGAGATCCAATACCAAGGATGACTGGCCCAAACTCACTAACTAGAGTTTAAATATGTCAGGGAAGATTAGACAAACAATCACATTAAATTTTTCTTTATTTATATATATAACTAATGAAGTATCTTGCATATTTAATTGTTAGCATCAGATACAAGCATGACCATCACAATATCACAACTGAGTTTGACTTTTATAAGACAATCAACTGAAATAAATTAGTTTTGGCTTTAGTATACACAAAATACAACTTATTACAAATCTTCTCACAATCCTCACTATCACAATTCTAGGACCATCTGAAAGCTAAAAGACCATCTAACTAAACTAGATGTTCCTCTAAAAACCTCAATTGATCTAATCCTAATAAAAACTAGTTTCAGACTCCTCCTTATTTGAGTTGTACGTGTATGAGAAATATTTGTTTCATAAAATATGTGAGTGCATGGGAAGTCATAAAAAAACCATGGTAATTTAGGTATATATTATTAATTTAGTTATATGCAGAAGAATACAAGTATGGAAGTTGAAATTTATAAATCATACAAATGACAAGAGTTAATAATAAACACAATAATTAAATTATTTAAATGTGTTCATTTCATTCCTTATATTAGTCTTTGAACCCATACGAAGTGTACCACAATATGTGGAAGCATCATAGAAAGTTACTATCTCAACGTCTAAGGGTTAAATTATACATGGGATTGCAAGTATACTAAAATAGCTCTCTAGCCTGCAATGGGGCTTGCGACAACTGGCATCGAGGGATAACAATTTGGCCAAATAAACTAGATTACTCCTATAAGGATGAGTACTTAGGTATAGAGTCAAAATAATTGTCTTAACTACATGCATCAGTGTCACAAGAGACTTTGGTTAATGTTGGGTATCTAACTATTTTAAGGAGAACATACTTAGTAGGCTTAGTACCCTATACGTCTCTAGCATGCTCTATCTACCTCATCCCAGACTCAGCTAGTCACTATACATGTTTCCACCTTCATGATGCAAACCTTAGTGATGGATTCTATGGTGTTCAAGTCTAGTTTATTCTTTAGTTTCATTAATAGACTTCTAGTTTATTCTTTAGTTTCACTGTTAGACTTACTATTGTATTGTTCTTAGATTAACTCTATACCTAATGCTTATATTTTCATTTTTGAGCATAGATCTTAATTTAAATCATTAAATAAATTAAGTGATTGCTTGAATTGATAAATTTAACATACTTTATTACACTAAAATGAACTACTTATTTAAATTAATAAATAAAACAATAATTAATTAAATGATAGATTAGTGATACTATTCACTATTGTAGAAATTACAACAAACAAGGACTTTAATGCCTTTGATTATGCTATTAAGATTCACCACAATTTTGTGGATAATTTATTTTGGTGTTGAATGCATATGTAAGACATCATAAATATACTAAAAAAATCAACTTAATTGTTTTCGTATGTTTTTATTAATAAGTGAAAAACAATGATAATCATACTAGGAATCACATGTTCTTTACGGATTTTGTTTTAATTTATATGGATTCATAATTAAAATATGATTTTCCACTCACTTAGAATAGATCCTAGCTTAGTCATCTTGAATCTAATCTTGTTTTAGCATAATCATATCCAACCAAGCATGGATCAAGTTGAAAACACTAAATTCAACCCTCTACAGGATACTCCTAGCATAAAATGCTTGTGGTAGATCATTTGAGGAATAAGAAGATGATGAAAAGGATAAAAAATGGACAAGGTCATCCCCACTATTGGCATCGACCAAGAATAAGGAAGGGAATTAAAGATATGTTACTGATATAAGATTATCTTGATCAATAAACCTTGATTTCCTTCATTCTTCCCATGTTCTTCATTTTTCTTAAGAGATCACCGTATATATGACCACCAAGTTCATCTATGAATTAGTTTAATGATATGTCTATGTGGAAAACTAAAATATAAATCCAACTAAACAAATTTCATTGGATTCTTATATGTATATCAAAATGTATGGTGTTGTTTGTGTATCATTGTATTGTGTGATATTGTTGCTCATTTTCACTGGTTATGTGATGTTAGTGGTCTATATGTCCATGAGTGTACTTGGCCATCCGTCTGGGTAGACCAATGAAAATGCAAACCAGTTCTACACATCTACCAAGAATACAATAACTCTCTCATTTGAACTTCGATTGTGTCCATTTTTTCTTCTTTAAATTCATAGATGAACCCTCTCCAATTGTAGGAGTCTGATAAAATTCTTAGATATTTAGTAGGAATATATTATAATTAGATAAATAAATAATAATATTAAAAAGAACAATAATAAATAATAATTGATATTCAATTAACTTATGAATTATTTTCTTAAACATCTTACATTCGGTTACCATATACATGCACTTGTTATATTCTATATTAACTAAGCTCAAATATCAATGGATACACATGTCTTTGACCTAAAAAGCACATCTTTAATCTAAAATAAAATAAAAACCAACCATAGTAATGTAAGGCATTAATGAATGTGTAACTAACAAAATGATATCTAATACATTAGGATAAACTGTAAAGTAAGATATGGGTATAGGAGCTATTGCAGAGCTAATGTACTATGGACTAAAAATCTGATGTAGTGGTTTCATAAGGGATAACACACATGACAAGGCTTAATGAGGGGGATTTCTCATCTCCAATTTTGTTGACAAACTAAGATTGGAATACATAGATATATCTAATTAATTTACATATTCGTTGGCAATTATTCTCTCTAGTTGTTGTGGATACCTCACTATATTTCAGAGACATTGCTTCATGTGTTGGCCTAATACATTATCTAGCATGTTCTGACTACCTCTTCCTATACTCTACCAATGATATGAGCATTCATCAAAAATATACAAGTCCATATTTTTCAAGACATTTTAATTGTATAGTGATATACTTTTTATCTTTTAATTTCATTCAATCAATCTTGACTAACACCTTCTAATTATTATTTCATTGTATTTCAAATAAATGGATAAAACTTGGAAAGTTTGGGTTCACAATAAATTAACCATTTTAATTATTATGATCTTAATAAACTCACTAAGTAAATGTGAAGACTAATATAAACTTTAGATTCAATTTGAAAAATTTGCATTTGCCAATTGAAGCTCGAGCATGATTTTCCTATGGAATTAAGGTAATATTGGTTGAACACAATGTCCTTTGAAGTTAACCCTAAAAATAAAGATTTTAAGAATGCATAATGATGTCCAAATATTGAACTTAAATATTCAATATAATAAAGAATACATCTGAACAACACTTTGATTGTCAATCTAGACTTTCTTTCAAAAAATAGTATGAACCACATGTAGATTACTCAAATTTTGCATTATGGTTCATATGTAATTAATTATCATAGATTTATGGAATTAAAAAACCTATGTAATTGAATACTTCAAAGAAAACTAAATTAGACGTCCTTAATCCCAAATATTGTTGAAAATTAAACATTTTGTAGGAACCCTCATTCTTTACTAGTAGTATGTTCATTAGAATCTTAACAAGTGAAGTGAGAAAGAAAAATTGGTATACAATATAATGAAGAGTTGGTGTAAATCTTAGAGAATATTCATCCACTAATGAAATTAAAAAATCTAATAAGCAACTTTAGTTAAGATGTACATAATCTAACTTAAACTCATTTTCATTCTTTCTCTTTCTTTGCAGTCATTCTAATCATCATTTTAATTATAGGTATGGTTTGGGAATAGGTAGAATAGGGATTAAGCAGTCTATAATTAAATTTGAACTACTGAGATGATAGAGGGTGTATGATTATCACAATTTTACTAGATTTTAACTGCCATGGCTATCAATAATATTGATGAATTCATCTTAACTTGTTTGCATATTTTTCCTAGTATTGCACATCATTATTTCATTATAGTTAGATTTTCACTTGCTTCATGTTTTTAGTGATTTTGTTTGATTTTGATACATTATAAACTTTTGGTTGTAGGATTCATGAACATCGTGAAGAGGACATTTTTAAATCTTTAAATCTCTCAAAAATCTCTTGCAATGCCCTTTTCTCTTCATGTGCACATAGAAGAAGATAGATTGGGGCATTCATTTCAAACAAATAATAAACAATATCTCCAATTTTTGTTACTCGACGGGTTGACCATTTGTGAATGCATAACAAAGAGAAACTTTATCTAGAAATCAACTAGATCAAATTCCCCTTCAATTCATATATCAATTGGAACATTAGAACATTACAATGATATTTAGTTGATGACTTACCTTGTTACATATCTGGATAAAAATGCCCAGATATAGGAAACTCTATGGAGTAGCTTGTTATGGATATAGCCACAACATCCCATCGGAAAGTAATTTATCATAATCATCTAAATATAAGCAATCTATTAGGCTAGACCATCTAGTTGACCGGTAGTAGAGTGCCAAAAATTAGATAGTCAGATGTATATTGTGGACTCAATTGTAAGATGTTTTAAAGATTATTTATAAGATGTCTCCATACATCCTTTCGACATATCTTCATTTCTTTTACATGGATGTCATGTGGGGGAGAACATAGCCCTCTTAGGAGATGCACTCAAGAAGGAGGACTTTATTGATGATAGAAACACTTTGAAGGTGATTTCATACACAGTGTGACACCTTCTCCATCATCAACTATATTCTTATCCATTTATTTTCATACATGCACCATTGCCATGATTAGTGAGTATCTCCTCTACTAGGGTGTGGGGAGTAGCCCAACTATGTGATGTTTCTCTTGTATCTCTCATATTTCAGATATTTTATGAACTTATTATCTTTATTTTTCTTGTTTATATGAATGCATTATGATTGATCACCATGTAGTATGTTTGTATGGTTAAATAAGATTATCAATCTGTGAACAAAAGAATAATAAATAAGTATGTATTGACCCCAAGATCCAGCTTTGAATACGGTGCTTCTGGAGAGACTAATACATGACCTCCTGAATATCAAGAATGTGTGATGAAAGTGATAATTTTCCGTTAATGTATTCCTTTGTTCAAATAAAATAATATGATTTGTTTTCTCCACCTAATTGTTTCCATGATAATCTCATTTTAAATGAGAGATAGAATTTGTTATTAAGGTGAAACCTTATTCTTTTGTTCCCTTATAATTTGATTTATTATATTTGAGTCAAGTATTTCACAATTCCTCTTAATTTAATCAAATATGATAATATTACATATTATTTTAATCTTAGGATAGGCAAGAGAATCAACACAAGTAGAAACACAGAAAACAAAGGGTAGGAAAATAGATATAGGTGTTCTCTATTCCCACGACATCAAATGTTCATCTAGAAATAACATATCCTCACATATCCACACCTAACTACCTAACAAGGACACTTGTGGAGATGTTGCAGAACAACACCTTTGCATGATCAATAGCGGACATCACCCAGTCTCATTGTTTCACATTCCATGACCTATTGTGACACACGAAAGAAAGAACAATTCCCTCCCTAGAAGGTTCAACAATGTATGCTCTAGTATCCCTTTTGGATAATGCATGCCAATGTACATATATCTATAAAAAAATAAGACTCTAGATGAGATACAAAGTGATATCCTAGAAAAGTTCTACTCATCCTTAGCTACATATCAGATCATGGAGGAGATAAATCAATTCAAAAAATGCAATGTGTGTCTGATTATTAATCTATGAGTGGTTCAAAGAGCTCCTTCACAAATTTCCTCACCTTGAGTTGATCTCAATCTCACTAATTGATAACTTATATAGTATGCACATTTTAGTAAAAAATCCTTCCTTGGTTCTTCCTCTACTTACATTCATGCCTGAATTTTCAACATCACATTGAAGGTGGTGGAGAAGATCACAATAACTTAGAAGAATTGTGAATTTATATATTTAGAGGCATCACGAATGTTTCAAGATATAGAGAGAATGGACACTAACAAAAATCCATTATAGGCTCCCTCAAGAAGTTGAGACCAAAACTAAGGACATGCAAAGTTCTCTTAGTAAATAAGGAATTATAGGCCACCACCACTATATGAGAAGTGTTTTGAATATATATGCCAACTTTGTGGCAGAGAAGGAGATATGGTGGTAGGATGCAACTGTCTAACTTTTACAAAAAATGTGGAAGCACAGATGCAATAGTTCCAAATATGCTGGTAACGTTGAAGAGGTGAGTGTAATTAATTCTGAACTAGGTAGGGATCTTCTAATTCAAATAGGGCATAGTGATACCTTAGCTTGTAGTACAACAACCTAGCACGATACAGAAAATCCATTAGTAGATCCCAACATAGTTATAGTTGTGTAGAGTCATCTTGGGTTTCTTCATAATCAAACTTAATAATATAATTATAATTTCCAATATAGTAACCACCACAAAATTTCCAATAAAAATCATGACTAGAAACAAATTGAAATTAATTATCAACGTCGAGAGAAGCTTCTATAAATTAGAGAACACAAACAAATTCCAAAATTCAAATAGAAGATTGTCGTATAGATGAGGATTCTACAAAGACATCATTGTATATAATGCTCATCAATCAATAAGATCATAAAAAACTTAGATACACCATTGGAACATATTGTAGCACAAGAGCTAGGCCCAATAGTGGCTTTCACAAGGAAGCTAGAGAACAACACTATGCCACAAGTACTTAAGGTAGCGACTATGCATTAGGATTGATTTTTCAGAGAGATGAGCATTAGGGAAGAAGTTATCAATAACTTCATAGGATGCTAACGAGGTTATCCCATAACCATCTGCATATGACGATAATGTAGAGACATAGGTTGCATCTGAGGCACATGAAGCATAGAAGGTGCGACAATATATGGTAAAGAAGGTTGTCCTAATGGAAAGATAACAACCCGCTTCCACATCGACTAGGAGATATCAGATGTCACAAGTGATTTGATAAATTCCAAGATGCACTAAATAAGATAGATGTGAAAATTTTATTTCTAGAATCTAGGAATGAGATGCATTTTTGGTCAAAGTATTTTAATATCATGGTTATGCAAAAATACAATACATAATAACGTGAGATAGTAAAATTGGCTAGCACAACATATGATATTGTTCAACTCAAGGTTCCACACAAACTCAAGAATTTAGGATCCTTTAGTGTCTCCTCATTCATTTGTGACTCTACTACATCAAAGAGGACTTAAAAACATAGGATCTAGTATTTTTTATTATGGAGCACATTTTATGTAAGAGATTAGGGCATACATATCCATAGACTAGAGGTATGATCATTCTATTGATAGATTTCAATCCTTAAGGAATTGTCAACTATGTTCCCGTCCAAGTGAGGAAATTATTTTTCCCTTGTTTTTCTAGAGATATACATCAAGGAGGACACAAGCTACCCTCTGATCATCTGTATACCATTTTTGGTAACTCTAGGTGGACAATTAATGCAAGGGGAGGCATCCTAACATTATGATTAGGGAAGGAGTCCATGGACGTATATATTTAGGACCTTCCCTTGATGATTTTTAGGGACCAAGATGAGAACAACTCGAATTGTTAAGTATTTATATAAGATTGGTCCAAACTCAGATGAAATGTAAGCATGCACATTAATTATTACAATCCTCCAAAATGAATACAATGAACATTTATAGAAGAAGTAAATAACTTATTACCAAAATTTATTACATCTTGAAGGAAGAAAATAAGGATGAACATGTACAATAATATATAGGATCTACTACAACTTTCACCAATTACTCCTCCAATCACTCACAACTTCATCAGTGAATCCATACCATATCTAAACTTAAAAAATTCTAAGGATAATGAGGTGCAGAAAAATTATGTTGAGCACATGGTGCCTATAAAGGACTTAGTTATGAAATGTTGACATAATTTGAACTATGATAATATATCTTGGTAGTGTAATATTAAGACATAAGCTAGGTTTTAAATCAATTTCATTAAATAACATATTTAAGTCAAAATTCCATTATACTGAGAATGTGACCACTTTGTAAAAAACAAAGTTTCATGAGTCATAAATTGACTATTTAAGGTGAGCCAAAGCCCAAAGGAAAAGGAACCCACCAAGGTTGTGTCCTTACTTTACTATGACAAGCCAATATGTCAAAACTTGTGTCCTTAACCTGAGAATATAGTCACGTGCAACAAGGTTTATGTCCTTATCCTGAGAATACAAACATTTGAACTGAGATTTCTATAACGGAGTTATCTTTGTGTAAGGTTTTGTAAGAACTTTTTTTGAAGAAAAAAAAACTAGTCACAAAACATGTATTTCATTCAACAGAATATGTCAATAAGTATAACATTATATCCGACATACTCTAGAGGATCCATATTATTATTCTAGTCTAACTGCACTAGACGGGCATCAATAGGATATGTCCACATACCTTATTCAAATTCAAATAAAATCTTGTAGTCACTTGACTCAGTCAAACTTGGTCAAATGCATAAGCCAAAAACTTACTCAAATTCCATATACGAGGTTTCTATGTTCAAATTAGTTTTCATTTGCATATTAGGGCCATCCTAACCCAGCCATTAAACCAAAGGTTATAATACATTCTACAAACATAACATGGGTTAAGAGACCTTATTCTACCTTATTACCATACCATCATCAATTAAGTTTTCCATCTTGATTAGTGGTTTCTTTTACATACTCATATAAACTTTTAGAAAATGTATTAAGATTAGGGACTGAAAATGTTTAATGAACTCTATTAGGTACAAAAAAAATGGTGAATTTCATTTTATAATGGACTTCAAAGAATGTCATATCATGAAGGGTCTGTCTAATTAGGATGATGTATATTTTCTTGACTATGGGGAACCATTCACTCAATTGCAAGAGCACACTCACTATATATGGGATGCAATGTAGACGTCTGTCTTATACCCACACACCTATGATATTGATGATCAATATGTGGACATGTTATTTTCCTCCTAGATATAGTTGAGGAGCCTAGCCTTAAGTATGATGAGTGGAGTTGTATATGTGTTGTTGAGGAAGAAGACACTTCAGAGATTCCAGGATCAATTGCATCTCTACACGACTGAGATATGTGTTTGTAGATGAATAGAATGTGTTCCTAGTAATCATAAATAATATTACATGTATAGAATAAGAGAGGCTTCTCACTAATCTATGAATAAAGGTTGAGGGATACAAGTTATCACATTTATAAGGGGTCAAACAAGCATTATGTTTGCACAAAATAAGCATGCTTGATGACTTCAAGCCTTCTATTCATAATCAACTATGACTAAATCAAAACCTGAAAGAAGTGGTTTGCAAGGAGGTCATTGAGATAGTGATTGTGGGAATCATTTGATGCATCTCTGATTCTCCTTGGGTGAGACGTGCAAGTCATTGCTAATTAGGTAAGCACTACATTGGTTCTAAACAAAAAGAGTAATCTAATTACCACCTATTCTAGGACATTGTGATGTATGAGCAAAGCCTACAAAAACATCAATAAGGCCACACACAAAGATTATTTCCCACTTGCCTTCTTGTACCAAGTCATATAGTTCATATCATATCAACAATTCTTTTGTTATCGATACGATTACTTAGGATTTACTAAATTCTTCACCAAAATGACCAAGATAAGACCACATTTATTTGTCCTTTTGACACATATCCATTCAGACATATGCCATTAGGGTCGAGTGACACCTTTGCTACATTCCAACATTGTGTGTCTTCTATTTTCTTGAGGTACAAAGAGCCAATCATTAAAATATTTTTGGATGCCTTTTCGATCTACATAAATTTATTTGAGTCATGCTTGCACATCTCTCAATTATATTAACTACTTCAATGAAGGAGGTATGTGTGATGCTAAATTGAGATAAATGTCACTTCATGGTGTACGAGGGAATTTTTCTTGGGCATGTGGTCATATTAAGGATGATCGTGGTGGAGAAGATAATGATAGATATTACCTTAGTCTTACCCCCACACAACTCACTTAGAAGATCTGATTCTTCTCTGGACATACATGATTATACACATGTTTCATCAAAGACTTCAACAAGATAATGAAGACACTGAAAAATCTTTTTCTTAAGGAACTGACTTTACTTTGGTAAAAGACTGTCCACTTTCAATTCCTCAAGGAGGTGTTGATATCTACATAATATTAGTTTTATAGTAATTTTGATTAA
Organism: Alisma plantago-aquatica; assembly: GCA_963693085.1. NCBI lineage: Eukaryota > Viridiplantae > Streptophyta > Magnoliopsida > Alismatales > Alismataceae > Alisma > Alisma plantago-aquatica. Next base: position 1,504,588,910 of record OY856409.1, on the reverse strand, counting down.
TAATTTAGGAAAAGCAATAACATCCAACATGTTTCGCAACCAGAATGGTCTTTGTGTGGTTATCTACCTTAGCACAACTTCGAAATCTTTCATGACCAAATTTATGACCAGAAAGCTCATCACTTCCTCACAACATGAGTCCCACCCAATTGGTGTAGGTTGCCACAATCGGTCTAGCTCTAGTTTGTGCTTCAATATTTGAATATGTATCTCAAATGACATATAACTCGGGAAGGGTATGCAATTATTACATTGGGCTCTATAAGTCTCATTTGGTAAAAAAATTGCATAGTTCAGTGAACCATTCTACTGGTCTTTCCCCTTTCGGGATTGCAAGGAAGTCTAGGAATCATATAGACCTTGCCCCTTACCCTCATCTTCTAGGTCCAATCAACCATTGATCTTTTCATTTGCACAACATCCTCATGAGTTGCATTATGAGATCAAATGTCTAAATGTCTAAATAGAATTGTACTTTTTTATATATTTTGTAGTAGTAATATGAAATTCTTTTATTTTAAACCTACATATCATTTCTTGGAAAAAACAACTTTGTATTGTGCCCAAAGAAGTAGAAACACTTGTATAACGTAATGAACAGATCTGTATGTGCCTTTCGGACATATAATAGACCGGCAAACTACTTCAACCAAATTAAATAAGACAAAATTAATGGGTTTCAATTCCTATTTTTAAACCACAATACATTATCACAATGTGCCTATCCAAATGGCATGTTAAGGCCTTTACAAATCCGCTTTGACGTCTTCTATCTAGAAGAAAGACCAAAAAGGGCATCCTGCTTTAGGTCTTTAGTGTGATCATCACTACATCAAGTTGAGGCATTGGCCCAACATTAGCATCACAACCAAGGTGTTCATTGAGACTGTCTCTAAGAGAATGTTTGGTCCAAGTACCCAGTGGCAGAGCAAGGATTTGATGATTGGTAGTGTCAAAATTTGTATCACCAAAAAATATTAATTTGGTCTAGACATGATTATAACTCAAGACCCACTATTCAATAATAAGAACACAAACCACTATACAATTGGTAAGTTCTAGTTGTGTTGTGTTGTGCTGTCAATTGTGTTTATAGTAATGTAAATCTGTACATATGTTGCAAAAAATACAAAATATAGCGAATCTAAGAATCAAACCTAATACCTCATTCCCAAAGTAAGTGTCACAAACCACTACACCGGTACAACTTGTTGATTAGTTTTCAATGTACACTATATATAACATAAATATAAACTTCATATATATGTATGCATTGATGTTTTCAACATATTTTTTGGGGGGGGGCATGGCCCATGCTTGCCCCTCTTCTCTCTGGACATGCAAGTACCACTTATCAGTACCTTTCTAAACCAAAATGTAAGTCATTATCAACTCCATAGAGGACTAGAACATTAAGTCATGATCAACACCCTATCATAATGGTCAGGTGGAAGCTACACTTCAAAAATTATATCTTTTCGAGATAACACCAAATTATATTTGCAACCATTTTTAATTGAGGTTGCACTCATTCTTGCACATTCTTGTTGTCACAGACGACAAAGTCATTTTCATGGCTACATGTAAGTATATATCCATGGTCAACCTGAGTTTGAATCTCATCTGTCTTCTTAATTTACTACCTTCTCAGACATTCAGCCTCTGTCACAGACATGAGAGAAGGGGAGAGAATGCATTTCTTAATCACATATGTCAATGGCCATACAAACTGTTTGATGAAGTGCTTCACCAAGAATAGGGTATGCGCCTATGTTCAATATGGATATTCTGAATCATCTTCTTGTCTTATTGTGGCATGTTAGGCTCGATGAAAAAATGGTCACTAATAACTTGTTGAGTATCACGATCATACTTTAGCATATTAGCATTCAACTATATTATGAGTTAATGCTCAATTTGAGGCAAGTTTTTGTTAGTAAGGTTCAAAAAATCCCGTAACTGGTCCTTCCTGTATAAGCAAAATGTTGGATTATGTAAATATGATAACTTGAAATTTTGTATTCGGTTTGCTGGATTTTAAAAATGCATGATTTTTTTTGTTTGTCCATTGAACAATCCAAATTGGATTGCATCTTACAACATTATTTTGATGCAGAAAAAAATGCAAGATTTATATTACGTCAAAAAATGTTGAAACTCAAAAATTCATAATCCAAACATAAAACTTACACAAATAGATTAATCTCATAGGAAAATATGCAAGTAATCAAACACACCCTATGTTTATAAATAGGAGGTCTTTTGTAATGACAATGGATGGAGAGACTTCGCATATGATAAGATAGGAAGAGAAATGCAGATTGAATTTTTGTGTCAAATATATAGTCTTCATTGCAGCACGTTCAAAATAGGAACAACTCTTTTCTTAGATGATGAGTTTCTTAAGAACCGCTCTAGTATGATGCTCACATTTGGGTAGAATCCATTCGTGCTGAATTGCGTCTAGGTTGTCCTTTTCAGTGCTCAGATTCTACGATCAAGAATAAAAGATAGTACTAGTTATTATCAAAGGACAATTTACTATATATATATATAAAGATGAAACATACAGTTGCTGGGTCGATGCCAAAACTACTCTTTTGCATGGCATAGTTGCTCTCACTAGCTGCAAATGATCCAAGTCAAAATCATCAGAATACACAATATGTAGCTCGTCGATCAATTTGAAGGAATAAATGCTAGTTTAGCTAACCACTCTCTTCTCCCAGAACAAGGCTGAATAGACCTCTAAGTCCAAAGAGGTTCAAGAAATACCTAAGCAAACACAAAAGTTGTGAACGGGTTGGTTCAATATAAGTAAGCATTAGGTTATGAAGAGACTACGAATATGAGAAACAAAATATACCAAGATCTGCTACTAACGTAGGTAACATCAACTGTATTCAAGTAAAGACCAGTCTGTAGCATCTGTCTGAACCTTTCTGTCAATGGAAATGGTAGTTTTGCTGCAAAAGGATTGTATAACAAACTAAATTAGTAATATTTATATTGAGGAAAATATACATCATAAAGTAGCCAAAAAAAGCTATCGAAACACAACATGACAAAATGATTGCATTATTATACATGTAAGACAAAATGAAAAATAATGCCTCTTTCGAATTCAGTCAGCCTAGATATCCCATAAACCGAGTAGCCATCTGGAATAAAAAAAAAGACGAACTATAAGTGACTCATCAAACAGGTCTATATGGAGTTGGGGTGGGCGGGCACAGACCAAACTGAATTGTTCATTTTATAGTTTGATTTGGTCAGACTTTATTTCAAACTATTAGGTGAGAAAACATTAAGTGGGTTATAAATCATTTCACTGAAATGTCAACCATCTAACATGATTTTTATATATGACAAAACACAATTCAAATGTGTGAGAAAACATACATGAGATGAAAATGTGAAACACATATCTTTATCATTGAGGAATATTAAAACACATATATCATCAGCATGGCTACATAATCCAAATACATGTGTAGTATATAATTTAGTTTGGTTCTGTTGTAATGTAAAATATAGTTGCAGTTGTTGAAACATCAAACAATTATGTACTTATTTACTAGCGTATAATTATTTATAGATGAGTATTCTATAAAAAAATTCTCACAATTTTTATTTGTTGCTTAAACTTTAGATAATTATGAACATGTGAGAAGAAAATAAACAATTGCTTCAACTTTGAATAAGTACTTAAACATTAAATAAATATGAACACATTGAATGAAAATTCACATATATTGATTTGGTGTTGTTTAATTTGGTTTAGTTAAAGTGCATCTTTAAATTGAACAAAGTCATTTTAATGGTATGCACTGCTTTGGAACTAAAGCTAACCATTCATCTTCTAAAACTCAACCAACTTAATCAATTTGCTTCAATTCAATTAGATTATATAGTCTTGTTTGGTTTTCCTGGACAACCCCAAGATAGAGTATACCATTACATAAGCTATATGCGACATTTTTCATTATAGAAATTAAGAGTGAAAAAGAAAATGAAAAAGTTGCTTCCTTAGAAATGAATTATAGTTGCATTTTGGATTAGGTGGTTCTCTCATGCAATATTGACCAAGCTGAGTAACCAGATGAATCTTAATCAATTCCCAAATGAGAAAATGTAATCTAATAGTGATTAGTACATATAAACCAAACTAGAGACGTGCTAAATAACTTGTTAGAAAATATAGTTTATAGATAACCATGTGTCAATGCATGAGGCCAAATAATCAAGTTTGAATTTGTTGTTGAAAAAATGTTATCTTTTCTATTAGTATATGTTAAATTGAAATGGATGCAACTCGTGCATTTGAGTAAGACAAATGAACTTTCTTCTTTTTACATGTGAGAAGAACTTCGAGTCCCATTTTATACAACTCTAAGTTGTTTCGTATCTATTTACGTGGGAAGGAAAATTGTTCATAATGGATATAGATGTTTTTTTTTCCATATTGGGTCAATCCTAGACTTTTGGAATTTCTTCAATGATATCATTTAAAAAAGTGAAAAACAACTACAATCATAGTGGATTGTGTTAGGAACCTGATTGGAAATGATTTCACAAACTAATTTAGATGATGTTTCTGTGTTTGTAATGTGTATAAATGTTTATTTGTTTCACTCATGTGTCGAGAATGACTATATGTGCATTGTCATTAGTCCTAGTCATCATTTCCATTGTAAAGTAATCTTTTTCCTTCTCTATTTTGTCAAGCATAGTTATAAGTCTCTTGGTGGATGCAGTGCAATGTGAATTAGGATATATCTAAGCAGACGAATAGAGAGACCATCATCGATAAGAGGATGTTGCAGTCTAAATTCTCTAGTTACATAAAGAATATGAAAACACATTGCATGTTGCTATAGTAATTATTTTTTTTAAGGCAGTCACATATTACTATCATTGAAGCACACAAATTTAATATATCACACTCATTTATAAAGTGCATATCGACAAAGCTGCATATATAATATTTGTCAACTTTTTGAGTATCCAAATAGTTTATATAGATAAGAGCAACAACTAAACACTTACACGCCCAATCCCATTCGAACTAGTAAAGTAATATGATTCTAATCAATGAAAAGCTTATTTATCATATTTAGATAGTGTTGAGATTAGAGTTCAGTCAGATCATCAAGGGAAAAGGTGGAGGAGTGGGCTTGGTAGAGGGAGAAGAACATAAAAAAATCCCAAAAAGAAAATAAGAGAGGTTCACAAGCATGGTTTTGTGTATTCTCATGTATCTATATGCTTACACAAATAGGTAGTATAATATGTTTATATAATCTATCACACATACACACATATGTGTTTATATATAATATTGTGTGTGTCTATGTATATGTGCTTCTCTATGGTTGGTAACTTGTTTAGAGACATTCTGTTTATGTTTATTGGGGATGTGTAAGTATATTTACCAGACATAAAAGAAAACAAACAAAAAAACACCACTTAACAACTATGTTCACTTCGGTAGGAGAAACGTTTTCACATGTCAAATTTGACATGTTAACTAAGAGATGAAAGAGAAGATGTGAACTACCAATTAACAAAACACAAAAATCATTCTAAATTGAGAAACAAACTATAAGAATTTGGTATCAACTCTTTGATATAGATATGTATTGTTTAAAGATCATACATGCACTAATTTCATATGTATTATAATGATACCAAATCGGTGGGTTCATGATCTAGTACAAAGAGGAAGTCTATAATTAGAAATGATGTAACTTAAAACATAATACTTCCCACAAAAAGTTATCATTTTGTTTAGATTATAAGATCCCACTAAATAAAAACATTTCCTATAAAGATGTGAAAGTCAAACTGTCATCACGTGTTGGAAGCGTTTGCCAAACCAATTTGTGCTCTTACAATAGTACAACATGCCAAATTGTCATGGATGTCATATACATTTCATGCATGGGTATTAGAACTTAAACCACATATTAAGCTTATTTTTGTATCTAGATTTATTAAGTATATCATATAGAATCACTAGTCAAATTAGTAAATGTAATGATCCAACATAATGATTAGATTCATGCACATCTATTATTCTTCTTATCTATTGAAGTATTTTAGAAGTACTAAATAAACATATCACACTCACATAGCAGTAAATAAATTTCATTTATAATGTCCACTAGCACATACTACTATCATTTATAAGTAAATCGTAATCATCTTCTTATAAATAAATAGTTTTTGTCATTGTTTATCAAATAAAGGTATTTATATTTATCCTTGTCACACATGCTCATGGGTTTACTACTATTCTAGAATGACGATCTCCATCACATGATTGTGTTCCATTTTGTAAAAGAATAAGAATGGGATAGAAACTTCATTCTTGCTTAACATTGTTCTAAACGATACTTGGTTCGTACATGGTTACACCCAAGAATTCAAATAGAATGTCAACATGCAACATGTGATTGATCAAATTGCAAGTTGAGTGACAATTCATAAAATGTTATGTATTTATAGTATTTTTTTTACTATTCCAAATGGCATTCCAAGCTTTTAATATTTTAGCCATGTGCTTTCACATCCGTCTTCCTTTATTCAGTAGAAGCGAGCTTATATCAAACACGATGACAACATAAAATCTCACCATGGAGCAAGGGTGCACCCAATACTTGACTCTAAACATCATTTTGTACATATTTTTCCTCAACAACTCAGAGAATGGTGATTTGACAATAACGAAAAATGGCGTACTTTTCCAGACAATAATATGGGTTCTCATTAAAAAGTCATTTTCTGACAGGATTTGGACACTACGTTCTACAAGTTGAGTCATGCTTGGTTGTGGTAGGTTTCAATGTCAAGAATTTAAAAGAAAAAATACATCCTATATATGTCTTTTATTTAAGATACAATACATTTATTATATAATATATACTATTTTTATATGTAATACAATATGATATTTGTAATGTATATCATATTAAGGTTTGTCCGATCTTGGATATTCATGGTAGGTGTGTCATCAATAATTTGTCTTTCCACCCCTAGAGGATGTTTAAATACCATCCATATATAATTACAAAGGTGATATAATAGATACTAATTCTTGACGTTTTTGTGTGTGTGTATGAACCTACATTGATTCAAATGACATGTGTAAAATGTAGTCACAGTAGACACAAACTAACCTGCCACGAAGCCATAAAAGAAACAATTGACCCAAGTAAATATAAGCATCTGCGGAAAATGATAGGTCATTAGATAGAAACATGTATAAAAGGGGGAAGTTAAAAAAAATGAAATACGCTACAAGCCTGTGGTATAGACATGGAGAGGTGTCCATTTATCATTTTTGTTAAGATATCAGGATCATTCAGTTGATCAAAATAGCTTTTCACTTTTCCTCTTAAGACAAGGAGGACTCCATTCTCCTATTACAACATGAAAAATGGTTACTTCAAAAAATTTCATTCCTGCAAAAGCTTTACTCACCATTACACTCACTTCATCCTAACTACATGTGGGAAAAAGCTTAGTATAATATATGTAATTATACCAAAAAGTAAAGACATTTCATAAAAACAAGACTCACTCCTTGTGGTAGTCTTCTCAATTTTGTTTCTTTTAAACAATTGTATAATGACTTTATTATAAACATAGTTAGTGGAAACTTATAGTTACTAATGTGGGACAAAAGGTCTCAACACATTACATGTCTCACGCTTATCTTTCATATGGCCTCTACTTTGTACTTTACTATGTCCTAGATCCAACATTATCTAATCTGAGAAACAAAACAACAAAAGCAAGCTTCAAACATGAAGCAACTAGCTATGGTTACTCCAAGGTATTTGAAACATTTCAATCACAATGATAGAGTGAAATAACAATATGAAATAATTCGACTAAACTTCTAGGTAAAATTTGGATTGAGTAACTCAGACTCATGAGTTGTGAAATAGTATACTAACTCCAACAATTCAATAATTACTTACCTTCTACATTATAATCATAAAAGTATTTTGTCCTTCACAAATAGAAGACAAGTATAATGAAATATGGAAATGTTTTTTCAATAAATTGGAGTTGTGTGCAATCTCTTCATCACATGATACTAGTTACCAAACATCCATCACAAATAGAAATCTAAAAATTGTTTGGTTATTAATATATTGTATATTGTATATGTAGAGAAAACTGAATAGAATAAAATTGATTCTAAAAGTTTATAAAAGTGATTCTTTTTTTATAAAATATGAATGTAAAAAGTAGAAAAAATATCAATCAAATCCCTTAAGTAGTAAAAATGTGAGGGAAAGATATTTTTAAAAAATGACAAATTCTATTCATGTTATCATTGGCTCTTGAACCTAAGACCTCTTGATAACAAACCAAAGGTCTAACCAATGGAGTGTCCCATCTTGGACAGTGAAAGCCATTTTAATGTCATTGCAGTGGTGGAACCATAATAATAACACATGGCATAAAATTTGTATATCATACCTACTTCCATAGTTCTTACAACATGGTTGTACATCATAATTAATGATTGCTAGATTTGACTTTTATGCATAAGTAGTCAAATAGGGATTACAAAATGCTTTCTTTCTTTCCAATTATATTTCATCCATGCAGTATAAGTGTATAACTTCATCGAAACTTTTTCAAATTGATTAAATTGTCAAAACCATTCACTAATGTATATTTCTTATTTAAGAACAACATCAAGTTTTGCATTTATATATGTATCTTTTTGGTCTAGTAAATGTGTCTCTTAACGTGTACAAAACTTTGCCTCAACATTCATTCATTTACCATCAACTTGCCAATGGAAATGACATTGTCAATATTAATAATTACTTAGTATCAAAGACACACATGCAAGATGAATCATGGTGCATATTTCTAAAATATTTTATCAGGCTATCTCTAACATTTTCCCTTATCAAGTGTGATTATGTCTACTCATCAGTGTGGCTTTCACTTCCTCTCCTAAATTTAGGAAACACAAATCCTAGTTCATGACCTATTGTTGACTCACCATTTTTATTGTCATTAAAATTCATCACGTTAATAATCATTTCAAAGCGATTAACTTTTTATTCTTCAAAGATAACCATCACCCAAATGTGATAGTAATTCAAATGAAGGTATCAAATACATAATCAACCATGATCCATGGGTGTAAACTTAATCCTAAATTTGGATTTTAGGGTTTAAAGATTGCATGAAATTGAGAGAAAACAATAAAAATATATTTCATTTGTCAGCTACATCATTAGGGATGTCAGTACATGACCAGATGATTCTATGTATTGCTTAATATATTAAATTGGGAGGCAAGAGACTCTTGAATGAACATAAGTTAGGAAACCCAAAATCATTCCAATCCTGATAGTCTATGATTATCCCTTTGTTGGTCCATCAAAGATGGTTTATAAACGTATTGAATATCATGAAAAATGTCAATTAAGTGAAAATTAATAAAATTAACATTTGTGAACATTTTCCAAACCAGACAAGATTTAAAAATAAATAGTGGATGTAATTTTTGCTATCAAAATTTGTTCATAAGGCTCTAAAGGTTATATTTTAGTGAGATGAATCAATGTGAACATCTCATGTCCACAAGTAACATCATGAAGGATGTCAAGACACATCGAGATGCTTGTACACACTGCTCAATATATCCAATAGACTATGTATCTTTTGATTACATATGTGGTCATTTATCATGCACGACTCAACAATCACAAAGATTGACAATAACCAAGTGAAATTATCAAACAATGATCCTAATCTCACTCATGAGTAAAGGTCACAGTTCTACAACTAAAATAAGAAATTCTGCAATGGGAAGGTTTCAGACCGGAACTAACATCAAAAGAATGGAAGTTTTATTTGACTACCTTGTTAGGATGTCACCATTAGATAACCGTGGGAATTGAATTTCCAATCTAAATAAATCCAACAATTCCATAACAAATTACTTCTAGTACCTATCTAAAACACCAAAATTTATACACATATATCCTAACAATTTCTTGTCAACCTAATCTTCACATGGTGCCACTCATATACAGTAAACATTTATGCAAACATACATCAGATGGATGTAACAATCTGATATTCAAAATTGGGTGTAAGTTCATCGAAGGATCACACTCCACTCTCACTGTCTTGATATTTTGGAATATACATAACCTAATTTTGATGAAAGAGTGATGAATGATGAGGTCAAGTGGGGCACACGACAATCGTGAACCCCATTTGGAGTCTCAAACTATGTTGTATAGATTCCTTTAAACGTCCACACCTTTGACCCAAACCCAAAAAGCAAGATGCACCCTAAGAAATACCCCATTTTCCCCATCCCTTATTCAAGAATGGATGAGCTTTGTTGAGTGAACCTTCTGGAGAGTCTCCAAATATGGGGCACCCCGAGGTGTGCACCCTACTTGTTCCAGTCTTATTTTGAGAATTATTAGGTAAGCATGGTTTTACTCAACCCTAACCCTCTTGGTAACCCCAAACACTATAAAGATGACCCCCTCATCTATCATTTAGAATGGTCCACACCCCCAGAGTGTCATTTGGAGAGGGTATTTCCTACTGACATAGATTACACATTACACCCTATACTCAAGCCCACAACTCCTAGAACCTCATATTCACCTTGGAAACTCTAAAACCCCCTCTAAGGCCAGGGACATTTTATCCTAGCTCTTATTTTATGGTGAAAACTAAAGGTCACATGCCCTTCTTCATATCCTATAATGTTTAAGAAAAGTGGATCAAGTCTATTAACATATGTAGTTTCCACCTCCCTATTTTGATCCCATCATGGTGTCATGATATGAGAACATGTAATGTAAGATCTATTCCATGATCTTGATATGCTAACCCTTTTTTTAAAAACTAATATGCATGCATGTTCTCCTTTGTGTTTTATTCATCTATCTCAAAATCACAACACAAAATCCATTTTAGCCTCATTAGGCCGACAATATTGAGTTCGCAGATCATACAAAAGCCCAAAACCTTCCCCATGCATAGTTGGTTACCTTAACTCTATCTTTGTTTGACCTATAATTCCTTATATGCATGACTCTGAAGACATATTATGGATATCCTCAATTTTCTTATTAGCTTTGTAACCATTCCATTTTCAACCCCATTTTTTGCATATTAAGCTTGAGTTAGGATGACCACTCACTTTTTTGGCTTTTAAAACATTCAAAAGAACCTATATTTTTCATATGAAAGGTAAGTGTTGTCCTTGGGGTAATATAATATAAATACTTATAATCAAATACATGTAAAACTAAAATTAACATGTTATTTCTAAAGATAACTTGTTGTTAATTTAAGGTAACATAAATGGAATTACCTCAAGAATAAAAAAATGTTAAAGTCAAAACATATGTGATGGTTGATTCAATCAGAATTTGTAGACATTTATGTCCTAAAATAGTTCAATGTCAATCTTGTTAATATTCATGAAAATTTTGTTTCCAAAAGATAATTATGCATATAGTTCCTTGTAAATGAACGTATGTTCATGATATATAGCTTTGTAAGACTTAGTTCAATAATATGTTATTTATTGGTATACTAACCAACAATTTATTCCGAATGAGGAAGCGAAAACTACATAAAAGTTAATAAGATTGCACCTTTATACGTAGCATTGCATTATATATTACAAATCAAACAATTTCCTTTCTTTGAAAAATATACTTCTTTAAGAAATGGAATTAGAACTTAAAAAGTATTTAGAATTTCCAATAAGGAATGATAATATTAATGGTATCACATTACCTTGTTTTAATTTTGTGTTTTGACATGACTTTTCATGTTGAATTAAGTAGATTCGACATAGTTTTATAAAAACTAAGTAACATATCGAAAAATTAAGAATGGGACTAATCTTATAAATCATGAAAAAATTAAGAGAGTGTATACAACATATAATACTTAATTATATGAATAAGGAGACATGATGAACATGATCATGACAAACATATGCAAGAATCAACTTTCAGGTTAGGGAACATTAAGCAAGTTCGGTCCACAACTAAGAAAAGCATTAATTTTTCAAACTTTTATAAAAAGAAGTTAAATGAGTGATTGAAAAACATCCCATGTTAGATTGAAGAAGAATAAAATAAGGCATACATTTTCTTTATGATAATATAGTGGATCACTTGAAATAACAACAAAAGCATGCATGAACATGCCTTATAAACATTAAAGATAGTAAATACACATAATAAAAAATCACGGCTTAACCCATAGAAAAATAGAGTATTCCATATCAAATTGACATGAAGACAGTCACATAAGGGATTTTCACATAATGTTGTATGTTAAGAATATATGACTTTTCATGTGTGAGTTGCTATTCATTGGTGATTCTCACAACTTCATCTTTGTTGGTGATTGTAAAAGATCAATTTGGATAAACTCATAGGATTCACTGCACACAAAAAAATGATATCCTCCTTGACAATACATGCACTGATAGGGACTAATATGGTCAAGATACCAGTGAAAGAAAGGTCCCACTTTCTTTGGAGACAAAGGTGTTTAGCCTAAATAGTCATTGTGGTTGTAAAAGTGGAATTTTAGTCTCAACATAGAATGGATTCCGTACTACAATGGTGCCTATTTCACTTTTCATATTGAATGATTTCTGTAGGCCTTCCCATTATTATTAATTGACTTGTCTTGTGTTGAAACGAAGTTTTAACTTATGTTTGTATCCACTACATGCATATCTACAACTTCTTTGCAAAAATATAATTGAGGCTTGTAATTTTGTTAAATATTTTGTCAATCAATGTGGATTTGTGAATCAACCTATGAGAAGCAAGCTCCCAAATAGTATTATGCAAGACATCATTCCTCCTTCAAAACTTTCAAGCCTGTTTTTTGTATTAACACATGTGCATGTGGATTTTCTCATTAAGATGAAAAACACAAGCACAGGGGATCCTGGATGAAATAAAATAGAACATCAATGTTTTAGGGTATAGAGAGTAAGAAAACTATCAATACAAGATATCAAGATTTAGGAAGACAAAATGCTATTACCCTGTACACCTCTCTTGGAATAAGTCATATTGAACTTTGTATGAAAACCACACCTTAAACATTAGAGAGACGAGATTCATCATCGACTGGTTAGTATATAACCATAAATTTAAGTTAGCTTTCTCTCTTTCCCGCCATCATTCACTCTCTTTTTACCTATATGACTGACATCTTCTAAGGCTCCTTATCAACCACACATAAATGCGGTTGTTCATACAAAGATACAATGATCTTCACCTAAACTTTCAGAATAAAGCTTCATCCATAGTTTCCCTCCACATTATTTTTGTCTAAAAATTAGGGTGGGAAACGACTACCTTCAAGAAACCCACATGAAAAAATTAACATATAACAAAAATACAAATAATTCTACCTTTATTTTCAAAAAAATAAATAAAAGAAGTATGATATTATTGACATTAGGGTAGTAAAGATATATCCTCCACCAATACCCTATCACGATTCACCTCCTATATATCACATAGTTGGGGGGGGATCAAAACACTTGACTACAAGTTCTTTGAAACAAACTACTACTCCTCATTCTAGCATCATGTAAGGTGAATCTGACATACAACCTTCCTCCCTCATACAAGATATAAAACCCTCAAAAGGCGTGTCCTCCTAACTATCTAGCATATGCACAACCAAGACATTGGACCTATGTGTCTCCATGTCAATATAGGTTAGATATGCATTTGCATCTATCTTTAGGATGGTTTTAGATGTCTTACCTCATAATGTGATTGGATTGAGCTCTGCCAAAATCTCAATGTCTAGTAGATTGAATGAATCTCAATGCCTCAATAGACATAAATGAAATTATGACCTATGTCTTTGAGACACGTAACTACTATATCACAAATCCACATCATTCATTAGTCCCTACCATAGTCTCTCTCAATGGTTGAGGGATGAAACACAACATGTATGACCTTGTTCAATATAGATTTAGTAACCATGAGAGTATAATGGATCATGATGCTACACCACCTAAGGGTGAAAACAACACACCTAGTACACATCAACAAGGTAAGAAAATCAATACATCCAATTATATTTTAAGAATTTAACAAATTCTATATTTAGTTTCTCATCACCTATATCGTGTGAATTAAAGAAACCCATGGTGTATTCATAACACAAAATAGTTTCATAACCTTAAACTCTTGATATATAAGTAAATGACACCATAACAAGGCTTCTTACGACCTTAGGTATATGAGAAATATCTCGGGAATGGCCACTTTGCTAATATATGCCCTTGTGAATCAAACACACATATTATTTCTTCTCAACATGATTAGTTGCACCATTAGTACATATGTATGTCAAAATCACTACACCCTTATCCCATGGACATCTTCAAATTTGGTATTTCCATAAGGACAAATGTTTCAAAACCTAGATCTATAACATTTTAGTAGTGTACAAACCAATATGTTGGATGTAAAATAACATGCAAACATGTCTAATATGAATTCTCAATCTTTTATAATTTCTTTGTCTATACACCTATCCATCCTTAATAGTGGCACATATATGAAAGAAATTTATGATAAAGGAAGGATTTTATGACTGAACCAATAGTATCACAATCATACGGAATGACAAGGACACTGTATGGTTTTTTACATTACCCATAAATCATGTTGTGGTTTCCTCCTAAAAACAACCAAAGTGGATGACACTACACCAAGATATATTCTAAACTTTATAAAACCATTACCCCACCATTTATATCTATCTCTTGTACTTACACAAAGTCTCAAATATTTCCCCTTCAGTAATGATATGCCTACATCAGAAAATATCGTCACCACTACAAGTATGCATATAAATATCTTGGTAAAATCCATGAGGCTAGAATGTGTCCTCATTGGATACAACCTCCATAACCTTCATTACCTTCAACAAACAACCACGATGAGACAAAATAGCAAATGAGGAATAGTTCAAGTGGTCAATCACGGAGTTCCCTAACAAAGGGACCCATTTCAATTTGCAGCTATCGCCTAAACTTAACACCCCCTGTCATGGGTGTCTAGCCCCTGCTATGGTTTGAAGGGGGGTATCTCCACTTCTAACCCCAAAAAGATGAAAAAAGATCATTCATGTAATAAAATAAATGAACATCCTTCTCCATGGCATTACCATTAGCCAGCCTAAAATACAATCACAATGCAGTGCATTTACACACTGTAACAAAATTATCAATTCTCCATTATTATATCTACAAATATACGATTCATACATGCCTTGATATCTAAATAGATAATTTATAAAGGAATTTTCATGGCAGGTAAAGTAGTATAGTATGTTTTATCTCTCTGGACTCTCCCACATCATTAGAAATTTGAAACTTTTTAATTTGTTGCATTGTCCTTAGTGTCAGGCTACACTACCTACATCTAGATATTTTACAAGCCATCAACTACAAAAAATGTTAAAAAATGTGATTTATATGTCACCTGTCTCACAAGCATCCCGGCCAAATAAAATTCTAGGTTTCTCAAAATATAAAATATCATTTTATCGATTGTGATAACTTGAACCAGCCACCTCATGCTTGAATAACTTGATACATAACCCACCTAACTGGGTCTTTCATTTGTGATTCAAAAAAACTATCCATCACCTTAATAAAAAAAATGATAAACTACGTCATAGTTCCAAACATATATAAAATAAACAACATCACCTGGAAATAAAACGGATGATGGAAAACTATAAACTTAGAGTTGTTGCCCCACAAACCATGTTTTTAGAATTTTCTCATGGGTAAATGATGATATTGTTATGTTCCACATAATAGATCAATGAGATTACATCCATCTTTTCAGTCGAGGTTCACATGAAAAATCAAAGCAACTATCTCTTTCTGCATAACACATCTCAACACAGCATTTAAGTGCATCTATGTTAAAGTTTTGTTGCTTAAGGAGTAGACCATGACAATTGTTGGTAACAAAAGTGCAAGTACTTATATATATATATATATCCATGTATTTTCTTTGAATTATTTCACAATACCACCTATTTGTCATATGATAACATCATATATAGACATACAAACAATATTGAATAACACACATGAAAAGATAGCACTCGATTATAACAATTGAAACATATTATACAAATCTATATAGTTTAAAGGCTTTGTATTTTATGAATGAAATAAGTTTTTATTATCATTCGGGTGCCAACTTACCTTTGACGGATCTTGAAGACAATCTAAGTTGGTTCAAGATTGTACCCTCAAAAATTGTTTCTTTGTAATGATAAACCATGCGATATGATGTACATTCATGCCTCAAATTTGTTCACCATACATTATCATGTTCATTCTTCCTGAAAAATTTATGGAATGGTATTTTCAAAAATGTATAGAGTTGTTAAAGTCTACACTAGACCCCAATAAGTTATCCTAGCCACCCTTCACGAGACAACGCAACTTTCACTTGTAGAGCTCTCTTTCATGGGTGGAAACATCATCCAATTATGGATCCAAACTATATCGTATATCCTTACTGGTGAATTGTCCTATGGATGAAACCCAAACACCATAATAAAATCCTATCCTTACAAGTATTTAAATCAAGTAATGACGACTATACACTATTTTTTCAAGTATGTATGGTGAACTAACCCACAACCAAATATCTTTTTTCAGAAATAACACTTCTTGGATGAAAAAATATAAATTATTAATGAACCTTGATGCCGAATTTAACATTATAACTTCAAATTCTGAAGGTGTTCATAGTCCATATGAAACAACTAAACACCTCATTGTGCCAGGTATTAGATAATTCAATGTATTCACCAACATGACTAACCTTGTTGGTATAAACAAAAATAACACCCAATCCACATGGCCATGACCAAACTTGTTGACGGAACACATAATGGAATGATCACTACATGAAATATAACACCCTTTTTGTTGGTCATATCATATCGGACAATGTTTCCATTATCTTTAACATGTACTTCATATGTTGTGGATGATCTTTTTATCTAAACACTCTAAACTATACACTAAGATGATAAAAATTAATGGTGTTTGGATTCACCACATCACCAATCTCAAGATACATTGTTACTCCACAAAAACTTCAAACCTAACTTTTGCATAACATAATATTCTATTACTTTTGGTAAAATCAAGATTTTTTTGCCATTTTTAACACTAGTTTGTGGAGAAATCAAAATATCATTGTTAACTTATTTGAAGTATTTATTGTTAGTCCATAATGTTCTCATTAAAAAGTCATTGTTACCAAAATATGGAGAGTGTGTTAAGCATACAAAGGTGTTCACCGTCAGGAAATAATCATTCTATGATGTCTTACACATAAAATAGACAAGTATTTCCTACTAGTCATAAATATAGAACAATATGAAATGTTTGCTGCTAGTGTTGATATTCATAAGGTCATAAGTGCTTATGAATACATTAGCATACCTCATAATTAATGTAAGGGTGTTTGTAGTTTTTAAATTTGATTATGTACATGTTCCAAATCAAATATTATCATTTAAAATTCTTCATGTAGGAATATTTGCAAATTTTGTGTTCACCGACCAGCAAATGAAATTCCTGAGACAAATTTTTTTTATATCTTTCTTCATCATATAAATCTATAAAGATACATGTATTATTTGGGTGATGTTATTTAATGGTAATTACAATATAATGAATTCACTTTAGGATTTTATATTTGTAATGTTGTTGGGTTCCATATAAAAATAAAGACACTAAGATGGTTAGAAGATGGATTTCAAATCCATTATACAAAGAATTTCCTTAAATCAAAAGGATATTTTAGTCTAAGAGATTTGTTAAATCTCTTAAAGGGTGATCATGTCAAATGTTTGGTCTCTAACAAAGTATCTAATGGATCACTACCTACGGATAATTGTTGGTCTACATAATTTTCAAGTAGAATTAGAAAAATATAAAAGTGAACGTATATGCAAGATTTTTGTCTAAGAGATCTTTTTAAATCTCTTGAATGATGATCATGTCAAGTTGTTAGTCTCTACTAAATTATCTAATGGATGTCTATATGTAGATTTTAGACTACACAAGTTTCAAGTGGGAAGAAAAAATATAAAAAATGGTGAGCATAAATAGAGGTCAAAGTGTACATCATAGCATGAGATTTTCTATATATGAAAAAAGGGATGACATATGATATATAACCATCAACTATTGTCTTAATCTTGCTTTCACCTCAAAATGAATATAAAATATTATGCAAACCTTATATGCAATGTCTTTAAACCCACCATTACATTGAGTCCCATGATATGTAGTGAATAGTAGGATGAGGTCATATCTCTTTTGTGTGTTATCTATGGTCATTATAGTGTCTATACTTAGTGTTGTAATATGATGAATATGCACCACATGTATGTTTATGTCCCCCTCTCAATCAACGAAATATCCTATTTTGAGGTATGAAGGTTTTATCCATAACCATAATGAGGGAGATACTAATGATGTCGTTAGAGATGGATAACTTAACAAGTGTGTCAATGAGATGGTATTTATACAACAATTTAGGCTTGGTAACAGTAATGCTAGGTGGGTGCAAGATCATGGTTTTGTGGCACCATGGAGCTTCATCTCATCCATATTAGTGTTTTTAAGGAAGGTGGTGAGAAGGATGTATAAGACAGGAACATAATATAGCCTCAGTTTGGTTACCATAACCTCTATAATGATGTCCTACATAAAGGTAATAGCGAAGGTGTTTATCATCATCATTTTATAACTACATATGAGTTGTTTGGGAATCAATACAAGTACAAAAGATTATATTGTGGTGGTTTGTAGTGTTATGTGATTGTAAATATGTCTTAGCCTGGGTTATCCATTTTAGGTGTGTCTAGAAGGACAATAATATAGGATTTGTGGGTATTTAAAATAAAAATGAGTTTTGTGTTATGTGGTTGTAAATATGTCTTAGCCTGGGTTGTCCATTTTATGTGTCTCTAGAAGGATAATAATATAGGATTTGTGGGTATTTAAAATAAAAATAAGTTTCGTGTGTTTTCTATTTATAGTGTCGTTCTTGATATTCTTAATTGAGTTATCCAAAAATCAATTGATCATGAAGTATTCACATGTCCATGGAATAACTATAGATAATAGATGTGAAAGATCAAGAGAAAGGTTTGTGAAAAAGAACCAGAGGATAAATATTTATAGTATGTTTTCACTTTTCTTTTGTTGCATCTGACTAGCTATTTGAAGGGGTTGTTATATATCCTTTTTTTATCTTAGATAATATGAGGAAGCTACTAGTCATCCTTTTGTTTGAAGTATTCAAGTCAAGATCACCAAATCATCATAAATATTATAAATAATCAATTTGATGTGATGTTGAGAAGACATCACTTGTGTAAGTGAGCCAGAGATGGATGGGTCAAAAGTAGGAGGGGAGAAATGGAGTGATACTTGACATGTACTTAGTGTTTACTAGACTAGTCCTATAATTATATAAATGCCCATCTCTCTAGCATCTTAGTATGATTCTCAAATAGAGTGAACTCCAGAAGCTTCCTCGAGCAGTCTTTTGGGTCCAAAATTGACCTTTATATATCTGCTTTTAATAATAAGAAAAACTTTATCATATCATAACTCATCATCCTTATGGAGACATTTTTACGCCCTAACTGAACAAATGGATGGCCTATACCATAAAGTTATTAATAGAATATATGACGTTGAGGGGTACAATATAAACTATTAGAAAAACAAATGGTGTACTCAGGGATGATGCATTTTTTGGTCAAGATGGGCAGATAGAAACAATAGATCATTTGGACATAGCTAGAAAACTACTACCTAGGTAAATTGTCTATTTTCCTTTTAATAAAAGGTCAATTTTTGAATAAATGACTTTGAATCGATGTTCAAAGGGAAATGTACTCTACGAACTGTTGACGTCTAGAAGATGGTGACAATTCAAACGAAGTTCATCGTGCTCCCAACGCTCACAACTCATTTGAGACAATGGTAAATTCATACGACAATATGTAGTTTTGATCCTCACTTGCTCGTATTTGTGTGTTGTAAAAGGGTTCCCACCCCATGACTTTATTCTATATCTATATAGATGTTATGGGTTATTCTAAGGGGACGACGCTCATTTAATTTGATTTTATACATTCTTCATGGATTACATATCCTCTTCTTGATGGAACATGTGTCACATTGGCCATGTGCCACCCTTAGTGCTCTCCAAAAACTTAGATCCCATTTAATTCTGATTGACTTTCACTTTTCTAATTCAATGTTCTGAGTAATTCAAGCTTCCAATCACCCATCTTTAGACTGTATCATGTGATTTATTTTAGACATTGGAACCACCTCCGAAGATGGTCTGCAATTGAGACCCCCAACAGTGTAAACTCCTAGTCCCCCTCGCCTATTGCACAATGGGAGGAATGTGTAGATCATACAAAGGTTGAGCTACCTCACGGAATAAGGCTAGTTGAAGCGCACCACCAAGTGATTTCAATCCCGAGTCACTAAGGTCAACTTAAAAAAAGTACTACCCCCGAGCTATCACTCTCTCAGATTGCATGATGTGTTTTCAAAACATATAAAATATCCTAGAAACTTGTAAATTAGATATTAACATGACATGGAAGATATGAACAACAAATATTGGAAGGCCGCAATAAATTTATTTCAAACTAGAGTTAATATATTTTCTTTTTTTCTCATACATACAAAAATATAATCGAACTAAGAATACAAAAGATCAAAACATATGGGTGGTTTACAAAATATAATCTTAATCTAAGATATAGAAGTAGCATATTTTACATTTTACATCACGAGCGTTATGAGTGTTAAATATTGAGAGAATAAGTATACTAAAATTGTACAACCAAAATAAAAAAAGGTGTGTTTTTGTGGTATTCGGAGAATGGTGCTGACAAAGGGCTACAAGTTTAATTCCCATGTGGTATTTCATGTTATATCTTTCCCTAGCTTTTTAGTTTCACGTACCTGTTGTCATGGGCCTCTATGAGGCTTTAGGATCCTACGGGAATTCGAGAAGTTAATAAAATTAAAAGCGCCTTTTGAGAGAAGTTAATAAAATTAAAAGCATTATGTCTTAAGGAAAAAAATGGACTTATGTTTAGTTGATGAGTCATCAATATTTTGCAAGAACAACGGTAGCATACAATGGCGGAACCAGAAAATTATACCAAGGGGTCTGAAATCATATATGTGTGCATTTTAGCACATAGGAGGGCTGAGTCAAAAAAATGCCAACATTGAGAATAAAACCCGTGCCACTTGTTCAAAGAAACCAACTTTTTACCACTCTAACTAGGCCTATCCTTTGTATATTGGTACACAGTTAATGTATTTATTTATAGGTTGATCTATATTTAATACTAAAAAAACTACTATTTGTATTAATTTTTTGGAGGGAGGGGGGACTAAAGCCCCAACCGCCTCTCCTTAGCTACGCCCCCTGGTCGCATCCACCATGCACGAAAGTAAGAAGACTTATAAGAAGATCCAACTATTCCTCTGCACATGTTGGTGAACGATATAAAACAATTGACCAATGTGTTTAGCCGTCCACTTATCCCATATATGTATACTTGGAAGTTTGTGCAAGTTACCCATCGAAATGCTATAGGTATGTGGGAGTACGAATGGATTACTGTTGTTACAATTTAGTTGCTATAATCAGTTTCTCTATTTTGGGTATATTTTCAACTAAATCTGCAATAGGCCATAGTACCATTATGATAAACATATTACCCATATGTTTGCAAAATAAATCCATGGTAACCTGTCCACAACAAACTCATGGATTGACCATAGAACAACAAACCAGCAAAACAGACGCGTGTTCTAAGGACACGTTAAGGACTGATGGACGGAACAAGTTGTATATTGTGATACTTAGTATGGTAGATATTAGATTTCACGGAATATTTTTTTTTCTTTGAAGTAAAGAAAGAGAGAAATTTTATTACCTCGTTGGTGTAGTAACACCTCCTTGTCAAGAATGATTCCATGGGCACGTATTGTGCTCCCTTCCTCAAGCACGACGCTCGAAGAGCCGCCTGCCTATAATGCACAAAGGGAACACATTAGCCAGACAATGCCAATACGATCTCATATGTGCAATGAAAATTATATAAGAGAAAGCAAAGCCAACTAGGGAGCAGCAAGCAACCATCGACGAAGTGCCTTGAGGTCTGGGGTTTGGCGCCTAAATAGAAGACTGGTGACTTGGTGGCGCAGGACGCCAATGAGGATCATGACAACCGAGAGAGGGATGAGAACCCAATTTCGAATTGACGGGTCCAAAACTAAGTCTGCTTCAGCCATGGTAGCAATGATGTGGGAAGAGCTGACGAAGAGCGAAAGAAGAAAAGCAATTGATCTTCGATACTATAGGGATGTATTTACTGATGCAGTTGTTTTGACGAGGCTGTTGCTTGTTAATAGTATTAACTTCTTGAATTGAATGGAGTAGATAAATATGCATTGCATTTAATAATTATTAAAAGGACGATTAGCATCACTGACGACTCTAAATGTCCATTAGAATTTTCTTCGGTTTGCTTAGCCCCAAAATTAGTACTTTATTACATTCAATTCCGCTCCAACAGTTAACTATATCTCCATGCCAATTGCAATACTTACCACCGTTACGAAACTCACTCTCTTCACCTATCAGTTAAATAGTTATCATTTATTGGAGCTTAAAACTAGAGCTGGACAGTTTTAAAGAAATTGCTTTCTCATTTGCTGCAACGTATGTATGACGTCTAAATGTCTAATTGGTTCAGTCTACGGTGATGCGTATAAGAATACAAACTTGTATGCATTTATTTTTCTTTTTCTTCTCAAGATGTTACAATACATGAAATGCTTGGCCGCTTGGGCACATTGATTCTATATATATAAACGAGATCAATTATTAATATAAAAAACGCGTCAAAATCATACTAGCTCAAATGTGCATATCTTTTGGAAGCAATTTCAAACGACCTGGATGTTTTCTCCATTTAGTGAGGCTATTATTTCTTTGCACAATAATTCCTTGAACTAGATGACTTTTTATGATAGAAAGTTCATATATTATATAGTAAGCTTGCAAACATAAACATCTGCAAACTGAAGAATACATATTGATCACTCTAGAACGACGCCAGGACTGTATTATAGAGTATCATCGCTAGACGAATTGAAATGAAAGTTGTTGAATAAAAAGGTGAAAATGAAAGATAGTAGTAAATGTTCTGGCAGAGGCTCCCCTTAACAGTAGGCCTCAACATAAAAACCGAAGGATGTTCCTTGTACTCTCCAAAAGGATGGTAAAACTATAAACCAGAATCGTCAGCTAAGATCTCCTCTAGGGTGAATCGTCAGATATTGGTGCTTATGGAGAACAAGTTAGATCTTTGCTCTAAGGTTGACGTCGTAGGATTTCCTACAATGTAGAAAGATAGAGTATGTGTGTCAATCTCTATGATCATATGTTGTGGTGTGTGATAGATGTTGTTATGTTTTCTGGAATTTCTTTCTTTCCAAATGTGACATAAAATCGCCACCATGAGTATATCGGGCTCAAGTAGTGACTTTAATGATTTAAGGTTGTTAATCAGAAAATGAGATATGTATATCATCATAGTGTAGATATCTATGGTAGAAATGGTTGGTGATCTGTGAAATGTCAGAGAAATGGATGAAAAGGTATTCCATAGTCTTCTCATTTTTGTTGCACATGTAACATCTGGATGGTCCATGAAATCCTCTTTTTCTGAGGTTTTGATCAGTAAGAATTTATTATTTATGATAGGCCAAATGTTGACCTTAGTTTTTAATGGACAACGGATATCCCAACATTAAGAAAGATCTATAATTGTACCTTTATATGTGAGAGAATGATAGGATTTGTGAGGTGTATACTTGTTACCTCATTTCTAGAAGATGTGGTTTGTGGTGTTGTACTTCAGTTACATGTATGATATCTGAAATGGTCTTGTTTGTTAAGTTTGATGTAAGAAGTAGTATGAGGGAATTTTTTCTATTGCTGCTGAGAAGTTTCGATGCTTTGCCAGTGTTGATATGTTTCAGATTTGTTTGAATATGAAAGTGTTGTCCCATATTTTTATAATCATGTAATAATACCATGGATCGGTCTAGAAGTTGATGTGTTTTGTGACTTGGGGCAGCGTGTTGATCATATGAATGATTGTGTTCATGTGTTTGTTGATGTCTTTCCATAGAGGGGATGTTTTGCTTTTCTTTGTGTTCTAATGAGGGTTTTTGTTCTTGTAATATATGTGTATGATGAATGGTTTCCAAATTGTTGTAGTGTTTGAGGAGAGAGTATCTATGATTTTTGTTATAAGGCAGATCACATGTGTGAATAGGTTAATGATACCCCATTGTCCATATTTTTTGGTGTAAAAATGGTCTTCCATTTTACCAAGTGTAATTTTGATATATCTGAGTTGTTGGTGAAATGATTCCATAAGAACTTCTTCTTGAGGGAGTCTATCACTCTAAAAGATTTTCCAGGTAGAGGTATACAACAGAGATAATGTGTTGTAATCAGAGTGATGGAGTTGTTAAGAAGGGTGAGTCTTCCTACCATGCTGAGGAAATTGTTTGTCCAAGTTGATAATTTGCAACTGATTTTATCAATGATAGCTTTCCATATTTGGTGTTGAATAGGGTAAGGAGTGATGGGTAATCCAAGGTACATAATCGGAAAATGTTCAATGTTTCATCTAAGAAGTGTTTGGTATCTGAGAATAGTGTCAGATGGGGTATTGATACCAATGTTAGATAATTTTTCAAGGTTTATCTTGAGTCCCAAAATGTAAGGGAAAATACCAATGATGTGAATAGTGTTGAGAGTATTGTCTTTTGTTTAACCTGAATCATAGTATCATCCACATATCTTATGATGTTTTAAAAACATTTAGTGGGAGATTGGATAAAGCCCTTGTTAATCCCCATTTTGATCTTATATGTGAGAGTGAAGTGTTCATAATGAAGAGGTATGGAGATAAATGATCACCTTGTCTGAGTTCATTTGTGTAGTGGAAGCAACCAAATGGTGATCCATTAATGATGGTTGAGAACATGTTTGTCAATATGTAGGCATGTATCCAGATGATCCAGGTTGTTGGAAACATGTAACCCTGCATAGTGTGTATGATACATTTCTCGTTAACATAATCAAATGTTTTTTCAAAATCCAATTTCAAAGTGAGAATAGGCGTTTTGTTTTTATGGAACAAGTGCAAAGTTTCATTAACCATAATGTACATATCATGTATGTTTCTGTGCTTAAGTAAGGCTTTTTGGTTTCTTTCTATGATGTTTTCTAAATATAGTTTGATACGGTTGTTGAGGATTTTAGCCAAGATTTTGTAAGATGTGTTGATTAAGCTAATTAGTCGGAATTGTTTGATTTTGTCAGGTTGTTCAACTTTTTTGATAAAGGTTGTGTTTGTATGGTTTAGAACCTTGATATATTTATGAACATGATCATCTGTTTGGATTGCTCTGAGGAGGCGCCTGAAGTCATCTTTGATATGCTCCCACATGGTTCGGAAAAAAATTAGTGTTGTCCATATGGTCTAGGAGATTTGTCTTTCCCCAGACCGAAGATGGAATTCTTGAGTTCTTCCAAGGTGAAAGGTTCTTTTTTATTATGTGAAGAATTAATGGTTTTTTTGGCATAGTTTCTCCCAGCCAATAGATGCTAGAAAGGTAGGTATGTGCCCAATCTTGAAGATATTATGGAAAGGTGTAACAATGTTGTTATTGATGATGTATTTGTTTGATGTATTGGTCCCGTTGATGGTAAGGCTAGAGATGATGTTTATTCTAGTGTTATTGTTACACCATTTTTGGAAGTATTTTGTATTTTAATCACCTTTCATAGCCCATTTGGTCTTCACTCTTTGTTTCCAAATAATATCAATACTATTTTGGTTGTGTTCCATATCTGATTTGATACATAGAATGATGGTTGGATCGGAGCTGGGGTTGTTGTTCACAAGAAAATGTTGTTGTTCTAGGCCAACCAGTATGAGCATAATGTTGCCATATTTGTTTTTTTCCAAGTTTTTAAGGTTGATCTAATCTTCTTTGCATTTTTGTGAATGTAGTATCCTGGCTCTTTGGATTTCTATTGGTATTGAGCCAATGCTCACCATAGATCTGTAAGAAGGAAGGGTCTACCAATTTTTTCCATTATGAAAAGGCTTGTGACCCCATCGAGTATTGGTGGTATCTAATAAGATGCAGATATGGTCTAACATTGTAGGTGTGTCCGAGACACATGAGTGTGGGTAGTGGTCTTTCCAATTGGGAGAGAAGATAAAATGGTCTATTCTATCCCAAGAGTTGTTGCCATTACAAATTAAATTTGGGTTTGATGGGATAATGTTGATCGGATTTTGTTTTATAATTTTATCTCCTTGGTTTGTCAAATTTGGTAAGTTCACCAAAGTTTCTATGCAAGTTACATCTTTAGGTGTCGCAGGTGATAAGGTTAAGTCACCTCCTATTAGATAGGGTTTGTCTAAGAAGTACTAGAAGAGTTATGTGATTCATGGATGTAACTATGTTTATCATAGCTAGGTTCTCCATATATTTTGGTGTAAAACCAATTGTGTGAGTCGTGTATGTTGGTAATCTGTAAGGTGATGTTGAAGTCATGATAAACTGGTTGAGAGATGTTGAAAATATTTTTGTTGATACCTATAGTAATACCACCCTTGAAACCTTGCAGTGGTATTTGGTACCATTCATTGATATGTTTACCCCCTATAGATTTCAGTGCAAATAGGAGTGTTAGTTTGTTTTCTTATATGGTGATGATATTTATATTATACTTGTAGATGAAATATTAAATGCATTTTCTCCTTTTCACATTGGATGTGCCATAAACATTCCACGATGATATCTTCATGTAATAGGTGTATAATCAAGTTAACTGATCAAGGAGAGGAGCCTATATCTCAATGTGTAGTTTCTACATACTAATATTAGTGTTATGTATTTATATTTGATTTCTCCAACCCATAATGTTTTCTATGTTATGTAGTGTTATGTTAGCATCATTTTTTGTGTCAAAGGTAATTCCCAGGATTTTTGAAAATTCAGAGAATGATTGAATATCAAGCCATGAGGCTATATCATTATCTCGTTAACACAGACATCTGGTGAATTGAAATAGAATGGGAATTCTCTAAGATAAGAAATGTTGATGTGTTTAGAGTTTTTATATGATGCCTCAATGCCACACAACAAGATAAGTCAAAACAAAAGCACGCAATCAAAAACTAAACAACCATATTA
Organism: Alisma plantago-aquatica; assembly: GCA_963693085.1. NCBI lineage: Eukaryota > Viridiplantae > Streptophyta > Magnoliopsida > Alismatales > Alismataceae > Alisma > Alisma plantago-aquatica. Next base: position 1,504,561,441 of record OY856409.1, on the reverse strand, counting down.
CCACAAAAGCAAGTAAATTAAAACTGATTTTATATTACCATCACTAAGCGGAAACATATTACAACAAGGTCTACAACCCATAACATATCACATACCATACCAGGTACTAATGTTTGTCCAATGACCATCTACCACACACTTGTTATAGATGGTTTGTTCACATATACAAGTCACTTATACAAGCCATATGTACAACCAAGGAATACTTCCAAAAACATGTATCGATGTAAAAATCATCTATAAAACACATCCCTTCCGGACGTAAGAGTACAAGATGACACATAGGACTCTACTACATAACTAATAGGTTTCCAACCTTTTACTTCTAGTGATGTTCAAGCTACTCTTCCACAACAACATGATCATGCCCACGCCACTGATGACCACCTAAAATGATGTGGGACCAAAATGGTGATAACCATGTTCCAACGAGAGATATAACTCCCAACCAACGAATACTACTACAACATGATATAACATTATTAAGTAGGATGAGAAGATTCAACTAAATGAATCATATAAAATGATTACAAAAGTTTGGTAGATGTAACAACTTTAGTAGATAAGTAGATCATCATATAATTTTAGAAGGAATATGAAGAACATGTATAACAATTTATTTCTCTTACCACACTATATAACAAATAAGTAGTAATAAAAATAAGGAAAGGATAAACATCCAACATGAAGAGTGTTTAACCCTAAGAAGATATACTACATTGTTGTATTATGTATTTTAATTATTTTCCAGAGGATTTGAGTCGTACCACTGATGGAGCTAGAACTTACACCAAAAGATTACTCTACCAATGGAAGTCCTAATATGCACCAAAAACCCTAGGGAGTTGATGTCCTCTCTAGGTTTACCTACAACTGGTGCTAGATAAATGCTCCAACCCCACAAGAGTGTGGAAGCCTTATCATAGTACATATTTAGGATCGAACCCAAAGGACAACGTTAAGAATCTGAATGCCTTTTTCTTGTTTCATATCAATCTAAGTTAATCATCTAAGACCAGAAGTTTGATTTGAGTTATTTAACCTAAACATGCAAAAGTAGAGGCAAGAATAAAAACTAGTTTAATGATTAAAATCTAAGATTAGCAAATAATGATGGATCACTGGGGTGATGCGGGTATTCGCCACCACTACACATGAATTGCACTTGTACCAAACATAGCAAGACTTGTAAGCAAGATACATGGATGTTGTACAATACCGATGTCTTATAGGACAAGAGTAATGCACACATCCTTCACGGGTTGAGTAACTCTCATCCGGTACATATCTACGTGTCAATGAAGATATGTAGTCTCCGAAGAGAAAATCTTACTCAACCTCATGAAACGTGCATCAAAAAACTAGCAAGTGAGCGATGATTACCAAATCGATTAGTATCCTTATAGTCTATCCCTCTTTCAAGGATATAGCTACGAGAAACGTGGGAGTGTTGCAACGTCAGCCATTCCCGAACGAATGGTCAAGTACTTTGCACCACTCTCTCCTCAAAGTGTGTTCCTCGACCTGTCAAGGTTGCACTTTTGTACGTCAACTGATTCCATTTCATAGTACAAAAGTACAACGATGGAGGTGAGTTTACTCCACTCCTTAGAAAGCGTTCCTAGATACCGAAATGGATGTGCAGTGGATACACACACCAGAAACCAACACTAAATCGGTATTCGAGTCTCAAGAGCGGTCGTAGACAAACCACAACGAAAGACAATAAATGCATACAAGAACGCGGCCAACATTCAAGCATGTATGAAATTATTTAGTATTGAATCGGAATGATAACATCTTTTTAGTACAAGTTACAAGACACGGGCAGCGGGGCTAGTCTCCGTGCCCCAGTGGATGGAGCTACTCACTCCTCATAGAGGAAGAAACAAAGAAAGAGAAGAGAGAGAAAGAAAGCATCGCCGGAGCAGAAGAGTAGATCTGTGACAGCCTGGCGTAGATCGTCGCAGTCTCCGGGACTGCTCCGTTGTAGTCGATGACGCCTGTCTCTCCGCCTCGATCTTCGGGTCAACCTCCGGAATTGTAAGAGTAGGATGAGGTGGAGCTATGGTGTGAGCAATGGTGAGATGGTGACGGAACAGCCTTCTAGATCTGTGCCCAGACTGGCAGCACACCAGATCTGGACTCAGCTCGGGATTCTGGGGCTATGTGTGAAATTTGGTCAGAAACGGTGCTCGGGCATCCTGGCGGCGTCTGGAACTGCCCCCCGAAAACAGGGACCCTGCTGGTCCTATTTATAGAAAAATTGTGACTAAACGGTCTGGAGACCGTTTGGTAGCAAACGATCTCGAGACCGTTTAGTACTAAACGATCTCGAGACCATTTGGTATCAAACGGTCTTGAGACCGTTTCGTACCAAACGGTCTGGGACTCGTTTGCTACCAAACTGTCGTGAGACTCGTTTGCTGTTAAACGATCGTGAGACTTGTTTGTTGTTAAAGGATCGTGAGACTCGTTTGCTGTTAAACGATCGACGCCCAAACGACCTCGAGCATCCGGCCTCCACACGATCTTCGACCTTCTCCAAGCAAATGGTCAACGTTCCAATTCTAAACGGTCAAATCTCCACAAACTATCAACTTGGGAAATCGATCTAGCGGCCTTTAGAGCTATCGAATGATCTCCGACCCTTTTCTGTAGGTGTGGCGGCCTCGGGGCGACCCCAATCGACATGCGAAACACCCCCAATCGATCTTGATTAGGAGCTGCAAATAGGTGCTGGTCGGAGGTTGAAGACGACGCACCACGGCCGTGGCAGGGCACCACGGTCGTGGTGGAGCCACTGTCACACGACCGTGGCACCTCGCACGGGCGTGGAGAGGGTGAACTCGGCTCTGATGTCGTTGAGCCACGGCCGTGGTGTGCCACCACGGTCGTGGTGAGGCGACAGTACCACGGCCGTGGCACCTTGCACGGGCGTGGCGGCCGAGGTCTTGGCTCTGTGGGCGATGCGCCACGGCCGTGGCGTGCCCAGCACGGTCGTGGCGGAGAAGTACCACGGCCGTGGCATGTCTAGCACAGTCGTGGAGGATGGGGGCTTGGCTCTACTGGTGATGCGCCACGGCCGTGGCGTGACCAGCACGGCCGTGGCGAGTGCTCTGCTTCATATACTTGATTATTTGCTGCACATGCCTGGGGCTTTGAGGACAGAACACAGTTGATGTTTGATTGGATGATTGAGGGTGATCTGCAGAGGGAAAGGAGAGTGTGTAAGGGATAATATCATCAAATGAATTGGTAATTTAAGACTATTTAAGCATTATTTATGTGGGAATGAAGAAATACTGAAAGTAAAGCAAAGCAAAGGTGATTTAGACATAATGAGGTATAGAAGCCCTAGAAATGGCGACTGTAATGATGAATCTGGAGGATTCATCACCACACCAAATTTAAGCGTTACTCGTCCTGAGGAACGGATTTAAAACTTAAGACAGTCGACAAAAAGCAAAAAAATTAGGGCAAAAACGTCGGGAATCCTCCGAATTGGTGACTGAGGGTGGATCTGGAAGATTCATCACCACACCGAACTTAAGCGTTACTCGTCTCGAGGAACGGAAAACTTAAAATAGTCGCCCATGAAATCGTTCATCTTGTGATTGCCTCATCCTATTTTCAAATCATAATTTTGTTCATGGCTCAGATTGATACGGCGTCAAAGCTTCCTTAGATCACGGAATACATCTTCTGATATCCTCATTTCTGAGTTTACTTTGCTGAAGTACATCCTTCTCACTCTCTGTTGTATCGGTCATGTTAAAGAGTTCTATGAGACTTTGGATAGACCCACAGAATCAAAAAAATGCATATGATCTGACACTGGTGTTGAAAAAGGAGAGAATGGGGGTATGATCAAGAGATAAGAGTCTCTCCTCTGATTGAATCAAGACTCTTATCATTCGTTGACTCATTGAGGTACTTTGAATGATTTGTGCACAACTCTGGTTGACTTAGCCTTACACCCGATTTTTTTCTAAAGGTAACTCAGAGGTGTGTATAGGTTGGCTTAAGGCTTTTGGTTGTGTTACCTCTTTGAGAGGAGGTAAGGGGTTATTTTTGGATCCTTAGGATCTCACTACCGGTCACGACACATCTGCCTTCATGAGGGCAGCTAATGTACCGGCCGGGCAAGACCTTTATCGGTTATCCTTATTCAGGGCACAACTCTCATGTTTTTATTCACACTCTGGCTTTTATTCATTCTCACATGGCTTAGGAGAAAGGGTATTTTTTTGGATTTTTGTATATTTGGGATGCCAAGCCTCTTTTTGGAATTAGGGTAGGTTTTTCGCCAACCACGGTATGTGCACAATCATCATTGTAAACTCTTTGAAGTGAATTGAGAAGGTGATACACCCCTGTTATGTGTTGAGGGGTATGGAAGAAGCGGTAGTGGAAAAAGAGGTGTGGTGTACCACACCGAACTTAGAGTTTTGCAGAGGTGTGGTTTACCACACCGAACTTAAAGTTCGGCAATGTTCTAGTTTTCACTAGAAAGGAGTGTGGCGTGCCACACCGAACTTAAAACTTTGGCATGGTTAGAGAACAGAAGGGTATGAAAATGAAGGAAGAAGCGTAGAAGAGAGTTCGGATCATGATGCAGTTTGCTTAGCAATTCCATGCGACGTGTCTCTATTCTCCATCCCACTCTACTGAAAAAGAGACATGATAAAACATCAAATGAGAAATCCATACAACAGATCCATTAGCCAGATAGAGGCGTGATGTATTTGATCTATCTCGGCTTTATTGAAGTATATCATCTTTTCCTGTTTGGAGGTTTGACATTAGGATTCATAGGCTATTCAAGGTGAAAAACGCGCATTGGCTAGTTTTAAGCATTATTTTCTTGGGAATTTGTAACGAAAAGAGGTGATGATCTCAGATTCAAAAAACAAAAGCCGACTAGATAAAGGCTTTATTTTTGGAAGACTACCGAAAGGCAGAAAAATTATGAAAAAGAAACTAGAGTGGAAAAACAGGAAGCAATAAAGATAGAGGGTGGAGTGAAATTCATACCACCCGCCCTCCACCTTGAACTCATGAATTCTCTCTTTTCTGAGCAAATATTAGGTTCAAGGTGGAGGGGAAGGGTTGCTCAATGTTAACCATGTGGTCCTCGTAGTTGGAAGAAGGTGCGGCAAAGATGTCTCGCGATAGCTGGTGCCGAGAACGAGGAAGTGGCCCGAACAACCTGTTGATTGGGTGGTTGTGGCGACTCAAACGAGTCTTCTGGATGACTTGGATGCACATTTCTTTCGCCTCATTGTCCGTCTAGAAGAATCCAAAGACCTTCCCCCATCAGCGAGGGAGGCGAAATATAAGCAGTCGAAACTGGAGGCCTATGTGAGAAATTAAGGTTATGCCCACTTGTGCCCTCCAGTTGTGGCTCACCCTCGAAGTTCAAAGTAAAACTGCTTTCTTCAAAATCTAGGGCAGTTGATTGAGGGTCGGCCACCTGAACTTCCTCCTGTCTAGGATCAGGTGGTGGATCCGGTTCTGGCTTTATTTCGTCACCTGGTTTTTCTTGTGTGGGATATGGTAGCCAGGATGACGTTTCTTCATCAAAGGAGTTATTTTGAGAAGTATCATTATCTTTATCAATGTTGAAATTGGTAAGAGCGTGGTTCTTCTTTTCAAGGTTTTGTCCAGGATTTTCCTCGTAGAACATCCTTAGTTCATCCAAAAAACTAGAAGAGGATTTGACTGGTAAAACAAACTCTTGCTCGGGTAAGGAAATCATGGGATCCTGGGATAGAGGTTCCAATGATATATCTTCATGGGATGGATTAGTCCATGACATATCGTTCTGAGGGCTAAAATCCCCTGATGAACCCATTTCTTCGATATTGGGACTAATATATACCATTTCCGAGTCATGTTGTTGTTCCAGTTCTTCTTCATAACACTCCTCTGGTTCTATTGAGTGCTCGGGAAGAGTTTCTATGGGAGGAATGGAACCTGGCTCAAGTAATGGACATATCTCAGTTTCTTGAATATCAGGAGGGGCTTCTTCATACGGATGAGTGACTATAGAGGACTTGATGTCTTCTCAAGGGTCCTTTTTATCATTATAAGAGTTTACGGTAATATCGTAATCCGTTCCAAAGTCAAGAGATGGCTCATGTTTCTCTTCATAGTGCACTGTCAACTTGTTCAAGTGACTAGAAGGAGATTCAATAGAAAGATCATGCTCTTGTTTGAAGACTGGGTCTGACTGGACTTCTTGTGGTGGTGGTAACTCAGGTGATATCATCTCATGAAAAGGACTGGTCATATGATTGTCATCTTGAGACCCGTCATTCTCCCTTGATTCTTCTTCATCAGTGAGAGTGGTATGGTCCATTTTTGAATCAAGATCTTGATCGGTCCCATCCTCGAAGTTTGTTTCTAGATCATTTGAATGATCAGAAATTTCTTCATAAGGAAAAATCGAATTATGTTCCAGAAATGGGGTCATTTGAGTCTCTTGCATAAAAGGTGTCTCCTTATCTAAATCAGTCACATCTTCATCTAAGTCTGACTGTGAAGGAGTGTAGGGTTCTTGTAACGCAGACCTTTCTTTATTGGAATTCAATGACAAGACAGTTGAAGTTGAAGAATATTTGTCGTATAGGGAGTCAATCATTGCGAATTGCCCCTCAATCTGTATGGTTGGATCTGGGTCTATGGAGTCAGGAGGTGGGTAGGTATTGAAGTATATCCCCCATTGATCTTCTGACTATAGACAATCCTCATATCGGTTACTCAATCTTTCACCTTGGAGCATAGTGCATGAATCATTATTTGAGTCAGACCTTGGCTTGGAAAATGATTCTTTTTCTTGTGATGTTGTGAAGGAGTCATCCTTAAATTCAATCATTAACTCTGAGGATGATTCCCCACCTTGCACTGGTGCTTGAAGATCATTGGAAGGCATCTCCCACATGATGTCGTAATCATCATCGAAATCAACATGTGGACTAGGGATGTGCTTAGTTAAAGTTGGTGGAAGTTCTACATATTGCTCAGGAGCGTTGACAAGTTGTGTAAGTTGATCTATCAACTTCTTGATCGCGGCTGTCTGATCAGCTAGTTGTTGAGCCACCGATGTCTGTATAGCATGTAGTTCTTCCATCAATGTGTGTTGATCTTCATGCACCTCATCGTCTTCCATGTTCCCTTCTACATTGTAGTCCACGCCTTGAAATCCACCATAGTTAGGTTTTTCATAGTAACCTCCAGGGTGATACAAACTATAACTTGCATTATATCCATGGTTGTATGAAGAGGCTGCTTTGAGTTTCCCAGCTATCCGATTCATGATTATTTGACGTAGATCCATCACGTAGAGAGGAGGGACATTGAAGCGGTAAATTGATGCGTGAGAATAGTCACCACATAGTTGACATCTAATGGTTGGTGGTGTCGACTGCTTCATTCTGAAGAGAGTTGGTACCTGAAATCAAGGAAAGAGTGTATCAGATTTGACCAACCACTTCAAATCCAAGAAGATATGCGAGACTAAGCCCTTCACTTTTTATGTTTTTGAAAAGAAAATGAAAAACCCTAGAGAAACCTAAATTGACACAGAATTCGAAAAAGACGATTCTTATACCGTTGTCCCCGGCAATGGTGCCATTTTTTGATGGAGCTAGAACTTACACCAAAAGATTACTCTTCCAATGGAAGTCCTAATATGCACCAAAAACCTTAGGGAGTTGATGTCCTCTCTAGGTTTACCTACAACTGGTGCTAGATAAATGCTCCAACCCCACAAGAGTGTGGAAGCCTTATCATAGTACAGATTTAGGATCGAACCCAAAGGACAACGTTAAGAATCTGAATGCCTTTTTCTTGTTTCGTATCAATCTAAGTTAATCATCTAAGACTAGAAGTTTGATTTGAGTTATTTAACCAAAACATGCAAAAGTAGAGGCAAGAATAAAAACTAGTTTAATGATTAAAATCTAAGATTAGCAAATAATGATGGATCACTGGGGTGATGCGGGTATTCCCCACCACTACACATGAATTGCACTGGTACCAAACATAGCAAGATTTGTAAGCAAGATACATGGATGTTGTACAATACCGATGTCTTATAGGACAAGAGTAATGCACACATCCTTCACGGGTTGAGTAACTCTCATCTGGTACATATCTACGTGTCAATGAAGATATGTAGTCTCCGAAGAGAAAATCTTACTCAACCTCATGAAACGTGCATCGAAAAACTAGCAAGCGAGCGATGATTACCAAATCGATTAGTATCCTTATAGTCTATCCCTCTTTCGAGGATATAGCTACGAGAAACGTGGGAGTGTTGCAACGTCAGCCATTCCCGAACGAATGGTCAAGTACTTTGCACCACTCTCTCCTCAGAGTGTGTTCCTCGACCTGCCAAGGTTGCACTTTTGTACGTCAACTGATTCCATTTCATAGTACAAAAGTACAACGATGGAGGTGAGTTTACTCCACTCCTTAGAAAGCGTTCCTAGATACCGAAATGGATGCGCGGTGGATACACACACCAGAAACCAACACTAAATCGGTATTCGAGTCTCAAGAGCGGTCGTAGACAAACCACAACGAAAGACAATAAATGCATACAAGAACGCGACCAACATTCAAGCATGTATGAAACGATTTAGTATTGAATCAGAATGATAACATCTTTTTAGTACAAGTTACAAGACACGGGCAACGGGGCTAGTTTCCGCACCCCAGTGGATGGAACTACTCGCTCCTCATAGAGGAAGAAACAAAGAAAGAGAAGAGAGAGAAAGAAAGCATCGTCGGAGCAGAAGAGTAGATCTATGACAGCCCAGCGTAGATCGTCACAGTCTCCGGGACTGCTCCGTTGTAGTCGATGACGCCTGTCTCTCTGCCTCGATCTTCGGGTCAACCTCCGGAATTGCAAGAGTAGGATGAGGTGGAGCTATGGTGTGAGCAATGGTGAGATGGTGATGGAACCCCCTTCTAGATCTGCGCCCAGACTGGCAGCACACCAGATCTGGACTCAGCTCGGGATTCTGGGGCTGTGTGTGAAATTTGGTCAGAAACGGTGCTCGGGCAGCCTGGCGGCGTCTGGAATTGCCCCTCGAAAACAGGGACCCTGCTGGTCCTATTTATAGAAAAATTGTGACTAAACGGTCTGGAGACCGTTTGGTAGCAAATGATCTCGAGACCGTTTAGTACTAAACGATCTCGAGACCGTTTAGTACCAAACGGTCTGGGACTCGTTTTCTACCAAACGGCCGTGAGACTCGTTTGCTGTTAAACGATCGTGAGACTCGTTTGCTGTTAAACGATCGTGAGACTCGTTTGCTGTTAAAGGATCGTGAGACTCGTTTGCTGTTAAATGATCGACGCCCAAATGACCTCGAGCATCCGACCTCCAAACGATCTTCGACCTTCTCCAAGCAAACGGTCAACGTTCCAATTCTAAACGGTCAAATCTCCACAAACGATCAACTTGGGAAATCGATCTAGCGGCCTTCAGAGCTATCGAACGATCTCCGACCCTTTTCTGTAGGTGTGGCGGCCTCGGGGCGACCCCAATGGACATGCGAAACACCCCCAATCGATCTTGACTAGGAGCTGCAAATAGGTGCTGGTCGGAGGTTGAAGATGACACACCACGGCCGTGGCAGGGCACCACGGTCGTGGTGGAGCCACTGTCACACGGCCGTGGCACCTCGCACGGGCGTGGAGAGGGTGAACTCGGCTCTGATGTCGTTGAGCCACGACCGTGGTGTGCCACCACGGTTGTGGTGAGGCGACAGTCCCACGGCCGTGGCACCTTGCACGGGCGTGGCAGCCGAGGTCTTGGCTCTGTGGGCGATGCGCTACGGCCGTGGCGTGCCCAGCACGGTCGTGGCGGATAAGTACCACGGCTGTGGCGTGTCTAGCACGGTCGTGGCGGATGGGGGCTTGGCTCTGCTGGTGATGCGCCACGGCCATGGCGTGACCAGCACGGCCGTGGCGAGTGCTCTGCTTCATATACTTGATTATTTGCTACACAAGCCTGGGGCTTTGAGGACAGAACGCACAGTTGATGTTTGATTGGATGATTGAGGGTGATCTGCAGAGGGAAAGGAGAGTGTGTAAGGGATAATAGCATCAAATGAATTGGTAATTTAAGACTATTTAAGCATTATTTATGTGGGAATGAAGAAATACTGAAAGTAAAGCAAAGCAAAGGTGATTTAGACATAATGAGGTATAGAAGCCCTAGAAATGGCGACTGTAATGATGAATCTGGAGGATTCATCAACCACCCAAATCCAACTAACCACTGCTAAATCAAAATCAGTGTCATACAAGATAATGGAAGAGTCAGACTCTAAGATGTTCTTCGCACAACTCGGTCAGTACTAGTCTGCACCATAGTGACATATCAGTCAAACTGCCACCAACGACATATAGTCTAGATAAAAACACCTAGTCCTCCCTTGGTATAGTTCACAAAAGTAGACACCAAGGTATGCAAGAATAATCATGCCACAAAGGTATAATCACAGTTGTCCTCCAATCACATCACATATATAATCATTGAGACACGACCACAACCATTCTCAAACTAAGGGTTAGGAATGACTACAACCATCCTCCCTAAACACTTGCAATCTGGATGACAAGGATGGACTCTCCAAGCACCCCGCATACTCAACAATATGCGCTCTAAGTTTCCCTTAGGAATACTTGTTTCACCATCCAACAAGTTCTGACACTAGAATGGATCTATGGCCAGGGAAACTACATGATTTGGGTTCCAGTTGATGAGTTATGCTAGTTGGGTGTCTTTTACTGCATCAATCAAGTTACAAGCAAACCCTAAAGGGATTCTACAAAAATATAAGGTAAGTTGCAACTTCTATGATATAAATAGTACTAGTTCACTGTCATACACAAGGAAATCCTCATTATCATATCACCACCGGAAACCAATCCCTTATCACATCACTAAAGGATATCACCTCAAATAGATCACAAAGTCATTTCCAAGCCATAGGACCATTCACATTGTTCCCTACAAGAACATCATTATTTCTCCATGCCTCATCAAGGCTCATCATCATCATACATGTGTCACATAAGTGATACTCAAATAAAACATTAGCTTATGATGTTCACAAGATAGCAATTAGGATTACAACAGTTTAGGAGAGAGAAGACATTATATCAACATGCTAGTTATTCAAGTAACTTAGGCAACATCATTATGTACTTGCAATTAGGGTTACGTTTCAAATTAGTTAACCAAGTTAGGGTTTCAAAATAGCAACTAACATCAAACCCTAATTATCACCACTTCCCACATTATCAGAAGCAAAGAAGATCAACTATCATTATCATAAGATGGCAACATTATGTAAGCACATGTTCAGGGATTCTCATCGACCGAAGGGAAAACTAGCTCACATATCACTACGATCGAAGAGAAAAAAAACCATAGTAACCAAAGACAACCAATCAACCCTAGACATCAAAGAGAACAAGACCATATCTTTGACTAAAAAGACATCACTCACTCTCATCGATCGAACAAGAATTAACATCACAAATAATGAAGGACCATGTTTCATTGACCGAAGAGCATCATGTAATCATCATCGACTGCATAGAACACAAGAGCATGATGACCGAAGGTAAAGAGGGGGGAACTCATCGACAGAAGAGAAAACATGTCACCTTAGTGACCTTACAAGTGGATCCATACTTGGAGAGACAAAAAAATCCAAATTCTACAACCACATAGATCACATCATAATGGAAATCAAAATAAAAGAAGACCACCTCCAACATATGATAAAAATAGGTTGATCACCCCCAAAAACCAAAAGTCATTAAAATGCAAGGCATAAGAATAAGGTCATCACCAAAACCCTAATATTGATAATCAATCATGAGAGAAACCAAACCTTAAAGAAAGGAAGAGAAAGTCAAATCTTTAACCATCACACATACATCCAAAACTTACATCCTCAAACAAGAGAACAAAACCCATGATCATGAGAAGGAACCAATGTTTGGCCTATGCATGCAAGAACCAAAACCTCCACCATCAACAAGAGTTCAGATACAAGAATTAAGGTTTAGAAAATGGAGTTAATCTACTCAAGTTCACCACATAATCATAAGCCCTAGCTTTAGATATCATCACCACACTATTAGGAACCACATCTTAGACATGGATTAATTGCATGCAAGGTTAGGTCTAACAATAATCGAGGAGAAAGTTATAAAAGTCACCTTGATTGTGAAGAACAACTCTAAAAGCAAGATGCTCCAAGGAAAGAGAGGAAAACAAAGCTTGATCAACAACTCACAACCAATTTAGAATCACCTCAAGTAGGGAAACAAAACCATATGTTAAAGGCGTACAAGGAAGAAGGAAAACCCTAGGCCTAAAAGACAAGAAGCAAGAAGAGTTCTTCATCTCAACTTGAGTACTACCATGGAGTATCATGGATTTGAACAAGAAGAGAGAAGTTTCTCAAGAAGAACCACCATGGAGAACCATGGGTTTGGCCAAGAGAAAGAAGAGGGGTATATTTAAAATAATTTAAAACCAAAAAGGATAGATCACATACCAAGATCAAGGAGCACAAAAGGATCACCAAAGATGAGTTGCTCCAACCCTAGATCCACTCATGCAAGGGTTCAACCACCTTGCACCAAGATTGAGCTCTCCTTCTCCACTAAGAACACAAGGGATGAGCTCCAAAGAGAAGAGAGAAAGAAAAGAGAGCAAATGACTGCTTGCATTCAAAGAGAGGGGTATATATACCCAAGGGTAGGAGAGAGGTGAGGGAGGTTAGGTGTCATGCCACATGTGACACTTTTCCCTCATAACTTGGCCATGCAAGATCTAAAACCATGCATGAAACAAAGGTCATTAAAACCTAGAAAAACCATTGACCTCACTTGGTCCAAAAGACCATCGATCGAAGAGAACTAGGTCTAAAGTCCCAACGATTGCATAAAATCAAAACTCTAGGTTCTCATCAACCAAAGAGAGAGGATAAAGGCTCTTCGACCAAAGGGAACACATGTCCCACTTCAAACTCTTTGACCGTGGACATCAAGTTCGAAGGAACAACAAGTTGGTCACAAAAAACCAAAAACTCAATGGTCAACACACATGGTTAACACCTAACTAGGGCATCAACAACCCTAAAAACAACTCATGATGTCACCACATCTCTCCTCATCAAACCAAGGTACAAAAAAGTGCCCAAGGGCACCACTCTCTGCAACATGATACTAAAAAAATTATAGTACATAAAGCATGTGAAAAATTTCAAGATAAACCCTAAACATGGGTAAATTGAAATTAGGCCCAAAATAAGCACATATATGTGTAACTAGCTCAAACGACATCCAAACTAAAAACATAAGCATGTCACATGTTATTAAGGAATATCACATGATTAGATTAAGGTTTTAAGCATCTTATTATGTTAAGCAAGAAAGATCAAGCATAAGGCTAGGTCAGGGGCCTTGCAACACCTTCTTCCTCTATATTAAAGTAGTTTTTCTTTGTCAGTCCTTCAGGTGTTGTCATAAGTGAGCCGAAGGTAGAAAATTTTGTCATAAGTGAGCATTAATGTGTCTAGGGCCCTGGGAAGATCGAATTTCTTCTATAATAGCTATTTTTATTTTCTCTACCGTGTCTCTATGGATGTTGGTGGGGGTGTCGGGTTGTTGTGGAAGGGAAAAGGTTTTATGGTATCCAAAATGAATTATTTGTTGCTCTCTGTAGATGGTGATGCTATTCTAGTTATTTTGTTAGGACTTCTACAGTTGCAATTGCACTATGAGAGGTCTGATGAGTTCTTTCTTTCCCAAACCATTTTTCTATTGATCTGTTTTCTAGGGGCAGAGAAGTTTTTTTTTGTTAGCATTGCTGATCGGACAGTACCATGAGAGTGGGTGATATGCGATATCAGAGAAGGTGGTTGATGATTGAAGGATTTTCTTATACAACTTTAATGGTGTATATTTTCTCCCCAAGTCTGATTTTGATGTAGGCAGGAAGTGGGATAGCTTATTTGACCGAGAAAAAGTAGAAGGCTTTGATATAACTAGTAGGATACAAGGTGTCCTGACTAACGAATTGGAGTCTAGAATCTATGGTGTGGGCTATCGTTTGAAAGATATTAAACCCCATTAGTGTGGAGTAAGATCAGAGATGGAAACCCATCCTGCTCCTCCCTACCCCTCTAGAGATGACCCTTATCTAGGAGACCATTTGGAGATGGTTGCTTGAACAAAATCGGTACCACAAGGGATAGTCATGGCTTGTCCAAAGAGGTGTTCGAGTTTTGTTCCTTCAGGAACTGAATAAAGGAGCTGGGATGGGGATAATATTTTGGATTAAGGATAGTATGTCTAGGTAGAAGAAGAGCTATGGCTCTGGTGACATCTAGGATGTTGATAATGTTGTTACTAATGTTGTTTGAGATGGTTTTCATGATGTTACTACCAGTGAAGAAAGAGAGGAGGCACATGGAGTTAGTAGGAAGGTCGATCAGAACTTATTCTTCAAAATGGTTTGGAGGGGCCATGAGAACAAAATGTAAGGACGGGGAAGAAACATTTGCTTGTATGTTTAGGTTTTTGGAATCGTTTGAAGATGAAGGTGCATGGGACGATAGTATATGAATCGAGGAGGATTGAATGTACTCATAGGGAGCTGGGGGAAATGTAAAAGGTTTGGAAAGCCATTAGGTGCAAGATTTCTTAGATGGGTGAGAGGTTGATAGGGAAGGTAATCCAATTTTCATGTCAGGTTTGTGAAGACATGAGAATGGATTATGGTCTCGTGAAGATCGTGTTTTGTAGTGAGGGTGTATTGGTAAATGAATGTTTAGCATGAAAAGGGGGATTGTGAACAATCTTAGAATGTTGTTGAGCCTGGGAAGGTGGATGTTTATGTGGTAAGGAATATGAAAGGTGTCCATGCACTCTTCAGATAGAGAAGAGAGAAGGGAAAGTGCATCAAGACTTACGATGTCCATGACAACAAAACCTATCATAGAGGGTGTATCAGTGAGCATTTATGGCGGTGTTTTACTATCATCCATTCTAGTGGGTTTAAGGCTTGGTTAAATGTTGCTATCGATAGATCAATAGCCGTAGTAGAAGACAACAATAGGAAATTGAGATGGTAAGATGTGGCCCGTGGGTGTGAACATCTCTGATGTACCCCTAAAGAATGGTGGTCATATTTTGAAGGGGAACTAGAAAGATATAACTGGGATAGTTTTGAGGAATACCTGCTATTTCGAGAAGAAATCATTGATGATGATGTGTCTTCTTTAGTAGAGTTTGTGAGAGATTCTAATGTAGATTCGATCACTATAGGATTTGAAAGAGAATCCATAATAGGTTGATGTTCTGATCACATAAATAGTTGGTCTACTGAGTTTGATCCTTGAAACTCTAAGCGCTTGGCATTCTAAAGACCAAAAGAAGTTATGTAGGAGTTTCTATAAACAAAATTGTAACCCAAGACATGAGAGTGTGGTGTTCAATCAGCCTAAGATAGATATTTAAATCATGTTTGAGGTGTAGTTCTTCTATCATCTCCACCCATCCTTCTCTGATGTGCATGATCCAACATTTGTCAGTAGTGATAGTAATTGTGAACTTCCTATTGCCAATCTAGGTCTGAGATAGATAAATATGACATTTTAGACCTAGATTTATCTCAAACTTGTGGTATCTCCATTCTTTGAGAAGGGAGATACTTTTCATAGTATCTACATTGAGAGTGTAATCCATTAAGGGAAATTCAGATGCCATCACTGGTGTAGTATTGTATGGGGGTTGTTTTTTAGTCTTCTGGTTTCATCACATCCTTTGGTTAAATATGTTCAATAGATATGTAGAGAGGTAGCGGCTCTGTATCTACTTTTCTTATTTATGATGTTACTAATATGGCCTCTTATTCTCATGTTGGGTAGCAGCACGAGCACGAAACCTATTGTGGTAGATTTTGACTAGAATCATGTAGGTGTAATAGTGTCTTCTAAAAATAGACTAAAGTTGTACAATAGTATGAGGGTTGGATCAATAGCTAGTGAGTAGATTCAGATATGAAGGAGATAGGTAACTCCATAAAAATGATGTGTAGTCAGCTAAAGATCTAGCTAACACCTGATATACTCATTGGCTTGTATTTCTCTAGATGTTGCAAGTGAAGGGACCAATCTGAATCATCCTCTTGTCCTATATGAAAATCTAGTGAGTAGATTCAGCTAAGAATGTATTGGGTAACTTCATGGCGATGTACTATGTCAGTTGAAGATCTGGATATCTCCTGAGTATAAAACCTATGTTGTTGGAAGTATCAAGATGTTTCTATGGAAGAGAGCAATATGACCTTTCCATCACAGAAAGTATGATATGAACTATGTCATCTCTAAATCATGAGAACTAGTAAGAAAGGTGATCAGATAAAAAAAGCCCTTGTATGGTGTAATATAAGCTTAGAAGAACTCGGGTGTTAATGTTTGAGGACAATTGTTGTTCTAGAAAGAAGTTGGAGGTTTTTCTCACTAGTTGGAGTCCTAGTGCCTCCTTTGAACTAGATGATAATGCTTCCTTTAAGAAATTATGTGCATGAAATATAGAAAGTTGAATATACATTTCTTTTGGAGCTCAAAAATCATTTTCTTCATTTACGACTCCTAGTAGCAGAATGCCATCTATTTTCTTTCCTTGTTACCCTCAAATCATCCATTACATCATCAAATTTAGTTCCTCATGAGTAAGTAATTTCCTCCTCAAAATAATTTTATTAGTCTCCCTTACCATTAGAATAGTTTTCTTTTTTACAGAATTCACTCTCTCCAACAACCATTTATCTTGTAACTTCCCATTAAACTAGTGCAAGTACACATGTGGGATAATAAAGACATTGTCGACATTTATATTTAAACAAGATAATTATAGAATGTAATATATATCATGCTTTGAAATATTATAATGATGACCAAGATTACACTTCCCAAGGAAAATAATGCAACAAAATATATTACATATATTTAATTATTAGGATGTCCAACATATTTAATGCTTGTCTAGTATGATAAAATGTATAAAAGAGTGCATCACTTTAAGAATATTTTAAAAAATAAAGATGCCTCAAATTCACACCATAGGATTTGCTGGAAGAACAGACTGCACCTTGTTTAAGATGATGTTGCGTGTTAAATGGTTTCAATCCATGTTGTACTATTTGGTTTGTAGATATACGTGTTCATAGATAAAATAAAGTGTACCCTATGCCTTGAAAAAGTAGGACTAACAAATACTCACTCCAAATTCACACCATGTTTATCAGCAAAATTGGGACCAAATGCATGCATATAATAATACTTATAGTATATATTATGTATGATTGTAATAGTATATTATATGTTTCAGTAAAATTAGTCTAATTTACTTGTACGTGGACCAAATCATTTTGATCCAAGTCAAAATTGAAGATTTACTACAATGCTTGTGTGCATGCCTAGCTATGGTATATATACATAAAATCATAGATTAAACTCAAAATTCAAACATCAATATCTAATTATGCAATTAAATGAAATTACACATTGAGTTATATATAATGGAATATGATTTCCTAAAAGCATATAATTTTTTAAATCATAGTGTTCATCTTTTCAAACTATTGTTCTAAGAATTCAAGATGCTTTAGTTTAGAATCAATGCATT
Organism: Alisma plantago-aquatica; assembly: GCA_963693085.1. Lineage (NCBI taxonomy): Eukaryota > Viridiplantae > Streptophyta > Magnoliopsida > Alismatales > Alismataceae > Alisma > Alisma plantago-aquatica. The sequence continues at coordinate 1,504,543,705 of OY856409.1, read as the reverse complement.
TTGGCAAGTGGTTAGGTATATAATCTATTGTCTTTTCTTATTTTGAAAATAATTTTTACATCCATCAGTTTTGTCTCATATTTTATTTTACAAAAAATATTTATTTATTTTGTTTTTTGAAAATGCTTTTGGTTTCTGTGTTGAGTCGTTTGGAGTTTGCTGACAGTGTTTAAAGAAGCAACAATTATCCTCTTTTTGACTACCAATAAAAGTCATCCATTAACCACGACAATTAAGATGCACGTTGAGAAAACAAATAATTGCAAGGTAAGACAACAATAATTACCCTCTCTTAACTCCATTAAAGTTTCCCATTAATTGCGACGATTAATACGTACATTGCAAAGACCAACAATTGCAAGGTTGGCAACATGTGCATGCTATTACCATTGGGCGTGGTACAAACACTCTCCTTAGAAGGAGACATTCATTCTTTATTGGAGACACACCAAGATATAGAGAGAAACATAGAGAAAAAAGAGAGATTTTGTGTTCCAATTTCTCTAGACTAGAACACTCTAGTTTCTTTCCACCACCAGAATAGCCTCCGTTCATCTTCAAATCTTCTTTTTCACTGTTGTTCTTGCATTGACGACACGTCATGATGTTTTCTTTCTTCTTTGCAACAAAGGGCTGAAGGAATTTAGTTTGACACAGTGCTCTTACTTGCATCAAGCGGCTGTACCAAAGTTTAGATAGTTAGATCCTAGAGATAGATTTTCAGAAAAGCTCGTGCTAAGAGCGGCAGAATCCACCTTGAAAATAATATTTCACACACCTTCATCCCAGAATTCACAATTTGCATCTTCTAACTAATAATTACTTTCTCTCAATCCGTAATTGTTATTATTATTGTTGCATATTTGGTGGTTAATTGTGTGTCTTAATCTAATTAGCTTCTGTCTATATATCTAATAATTTTAATATGTATCTTACGCTCCGTCGAGTATGTTGCCCAATTTCAAGTCAAATTCTTAAATAGATGTTAATTATATCTATTTATCTAACTATCTATATGTTTGATATGGATCCAAAAACCATGCTTTCACTTGACAAAGTTGCTTCTCTTCACATGGAATGATTTCCTAGCTTGCACTTCCATCATTAGCAATAGAAATTGTGATTCAGAATTACCTCTTTGGGTCTCATTTCCGCCATCTTATCCCAAGACAAGTATGCTCCTGTGGTGTGTGAACTATAACCCATGAACCTCCTTAAAGGAGAAGGAAAAACTGAATCTTTTGTATGTACATCCATTGTCCCCACTCTTGTCTGAAAGAAAATCGACTATATGTGTCGAGACAATATTTGTTCAGCCTTATCCGATGAGCTCTATGATATCTACCATAAGACCCCAATCATTCTTCAAATGTGGATGACTTTATATTCAAAGTTTGGTCTAGAGGATATTAGTCTTGAGCATTACTCCTTTGTTGAATGGCTAACTTATAATATAGTTGATGATAAACATTTTTCAAATCAAGCTCTTTAATACAAAATATAGTTTCTAAATCTATGTCCAAAGGTTATAACCTTGATGAAATGTTCAAGTATCATCCCTCATAGAGAAACCCTCACCTTCTTTGAAGGATTTCACTAAGACCCATAGACATAGACAAGGAAACATGTCCACAACATCCTTAGTTAAATCCCTACAAACCGAGGATAAACATAGGGAAAAAGATAGGAAGTCTAACCCTCACTCAATATCGTACATGTGATAAACTGAAGAAGAAGCCTAACCCTTCGCATATCAATAAGAAATTCAAACCTTCTTTTAAAGATCGGAAGAACTACCAAAGTGAGAGTAATAATAATAGTGATCAATGAGAAAAATGTGTCTTCTTTGTGTGTGATAAACTTGGCCACTTAGCAAATGTGTACAGATTTCACAAAGGTCAGAGAAAGCATAATGTCCAATATCCTAAAAATTCTGAAGTAAATATGATCATTGTGGGGGCGGTCCATTCCTCTTATGTAGAAAGGTTCAAAAATCAAACTTATTTTTTTGCTGAATTATCTTTTTATTGGTATATGTACTCCGGTGCCACCTGTCATATTTACTTTAATCAATTTCTCTTTTCTTCCTACAGGCCAAATTTGACAGACTGATCAAATGGGGAGATCATTCATCCACCATCCTGATTGTAGGCTGTGTACGTGTTGACATAAAGCTTAAATCTGGAAACACTCTTAGAGAGCAAGATGTCCAACATATTCCTCCTTTTTGTAGAAATTTAATTAGTCAAGTTGTTTTACAACATTTTGGTTATACCTTGATATGTCAAGGCAATCGTATTGTAATTTCTGAGAATGGATCTTATGTTTATCTTGGTTATACCTATGGTGCTGTTATTAAACTATCTTTTTTTTCATGTAATATGTCTTCTTTTAATGATATATCTTCTACTATTTTACTATTTAAAACTAGTGATGTTTGGCATGCACGTATTGGTCATGTGAATAAAAATATGACGAAACACAATATTCATTTAGATCTGGTTCCAAAGACTCATATTGGATTTCTACTAGATTCTAGATTTCTTTGCAAGCTAAGTGTCCTAAGAAGTTATTTAAATCAGTAGATCGCAGTACATATTTACTTGAATTAATTCATATTGATATTTTTAAAATAATGTTCTTATTCATGATGGTATGAGATACTTTGTGACGTTTATATATGACTTTTCTAAATATTACTCTATTTTCTTGTTGAATACTAAAGATGAAAAATTAGAAAAATTTAAAACCTATAAAACCCAATTGGAGAAACAATTAGATAAGAACATTATGAGAGTGAGGTGTGATAGAGGTAGTGAATACACTTCTAATAAACTTAACAAGTTTTGTGAGGACCATGTATTTATATATGAAACCAATGCCCCATATAATCCTCAATCTAAAGGAGTAGATGAGAGGAAAAATAGAACATTGATTGATATAGTCAGTTCGATTCTAGCTGAGTCTGGACTTAGTCACAGACTATGGGGGAAAGCTCTTCATACAACCAACTACATTTGAAACCATATACCTTTTAAATATCTTGACAAAACACCCTTTGAACTTTGTCTTAACAAGAAACATTGTTTAAAGTACCTCAAAGTGTGGGGGTGTTTGGCAAAGTTTAAAATCCTTGATACTAAAAAGAGAAAACTAGGACCTGAAACTGTTGATATTTTCTTTGTAGTATATGTTGAAAATAGTAATGCCAATAGATTTATAGTACTAAAATTTGACATCTTAGAAATTATTCAAATCTATACTTGATATTAGACATGTAGATGTTGTATATTATGAAATCATATTTCCTCTCACAAAAAAGGTTCCTAGATAGGTTAGTGAAGATCCTTCTTCCTCTTCTCCTCAAGAACCTCTTCATGTTCCACCTTCATATGAAGTAGAACATGAACTCATTGTAGATGGACCTCCCAGTGAACAAGGTAGGAGTAAAAGGAAGAAATTTGATACAAAATATGGTCTCAACTTCTACACCTTCTTGGTACAAGAAGATCCTCTTACCTATGAGGATGCGATGAAATCCATAGACGCTAACTTTTGGAAGGAAGTTGTCGATAATGAAACAGTTGCAATTATGAGAAATCATACTTGGATTCTTACTAAGCTTCCTCTAGTCTACAAGAGTATTAGATATAATGGGTGTTTAGAAGTATTGGATTCTTATTGAGCTTCTTCCATATTGCAAGACCATTGATTAGTTTAAGGCTAGATCAATAACCAAATACTTTTGTCAAAATGAAAGATTTGATTACTTTGATACATTTGCTTCTATAACCATAATCTCTTCCATTCATGTCCTTATTGATTTGGTTGTGAACCATAAACTTGAAATCCATCAAATAGATGTCAAGACAACCTTCTTGAATGGATATCTCAAAGAATAGATTTAGATAGATCATCCAGAAGGTTTTGTAGCACCTAGACAAAAACACAAAGTTTGTAGACTAGTCAAGTCATTGTATGGACTAAAACAAGCACCTAAATAGTGGATTGATATTTTTGATAAAATTATTTTATCTACTAGATTTATTGCAAATGGATCTGAACATTGTATCTATTCCAAAACTGTTGATGACGCCTGAAATTTGTATGTAGATGATATCTTGTTTTTTGGATCTAATTTTAAATTTTTAAATGAGACTAAATATTTTCTTGCTAGCAATTTTGGCATGAAAGATTTAGGACTTGATGATGTAATACTTGGTTTTAGTTGAATAGATCTACTTTTTGGTTTCTTACTTGAACAAACTCATTATGTAGATAAAATCTTGCATTGAATTGAAATGTTTGATTGTATTCCTATTAATACACCTTATTATCCTAACTTACATCTTAAGGTACATAAGGGTACTCCTATGGATCAACACAAATATGCACAAGTAATAGGAAGGTTGATCTACCTAGATAACTACACTAGACATGATATTTATTATGTTGTAAGTAGATTGGGTTGGTACACAAGTTGTCCTAAATGGACCACTAGAAAGCTTTGGTAAGAGTGTTGAAGTACCTTAAAGGTACAAAAAGTATAGTCTTCACTACACTGGTTTTCCACTAATGCTAGAAGGTTATACAAATGTCAATTGGATCACTGATTTAGATAAAACCAAGTCAACTAGGGGGTATGTGTTTTTCCTTGGAGAAGGAGCAATTTCTTGAAAATCATCCAAACAAACTCTGAGAGCTAGATCCACCGTGGAGGCTGGAATTATTACTTAAAATTTAGCTTGTTGTGAGGCCGAATGGCATAGAAAATTACTTATCGATCTGCCAATTGTTTCTAAACAATTTTCTCATGTTTCTATATTATGTGATAATAAAGCAACCATTCACAAAGCTAAGCAATCTAAAGGTAACCAGGGAAAGTGCTTTCTGAGATTAAGATATGAAGATATGAGAGATCTTATCACCCACGATGTCATATCTATAGAGTATGTGAAACCCACAATGAATATTATAGACCTACTTAGTAAGGGTCTATCTAGATACTCAGTTCATCGAGGGGGATGGGTCTTCTATCCATAGATTAAACATTGTAGTGGATAATCCTAACTTTCCAAAACATAAGATCCCATAAGTATTGGTTCAATAGGACAACTAAAATTGGTGTGTTATGTGGAAACACACCTTAGAGTTTCACTCCTGACACTCCCTATGGTGCTAGTACATCATTTTATCCGAGTATATGAAGAGCTTTGCTCTAAATGGGTTCAAGGTTATTTATTGGTAGGGTGTAATTCAAACAGGACAACCTTGGAGATCCCTACTATATGAGTGTAACCTGATTTGGGGTTTATGTGTGTTGTTCATACTCACTAGAGCGCTCATGAAACAAGATTCTTATCAAAAGACATTTATGCGCAATGTCGATATGTACTTGTTCTCGTGCCACACTATGATTGTGTGATTTATTAAATTCTAAATCAGAACATCTGGTTTAAGACGTAGTTCACCTTATCTCTCTAAATTTAAGTGAGTCACTCTAGAAAACGGTTCAAAGTGACAAGATACCAATGCTAAAAAATATAATAATATCACAAACTTTTTGTTATTTATTGTTTTTCCAAAAGATGTTATGAAACATGTGGGAGAATGTGTATTTCCTTGTTCCAAAAATCAGTTTTACAACTATCAACTTTGTCCCATATTCCTTTTTATCAACACATTTATTTTACTTTTTGTATTTTCTAAAAGTCTTTTGGTTTCTATTTTGTGTCATTTGAAGTCTGTTGATAGCGTTTAAGGCAGCAACAATTACCCTTTCTTTGACTACATTAAAATTTTCTCATTAACTATGACAATTAAGATGCACATTGAAAAGACCAACAATTGCAAGGTAAGGTGAAAACAATTACCCTCTCTTGACTACCATTAAATCAGCTCATTAACCATGACGATTAAGATGTACCTTGGGAAAATGAACAATTTCAATGTGGACAAACTCTTCTTATAAGGAGGCATCCACTCTCCATTAGAGACACCCTGAGATAAGCAACAAATAGAAAAAAAGAGAGATTTTCATGTTTTAGTTTGTCCTGACTGAATGTTCCAATTTTCATCCACCACCACAGTAGCCTCCTTTCATCTCCAAACCTTCTTTCTTATTGTTGTTCTTGCATCAACGAAGCTTCATGATGTATTCTTTCTTCTTTCAACAAAGTTCTAAAGGAACAAGTTGGACACAATCCTCTCACTTGTACCGATCGAAAGTATCAAAGTTGGGGTGGATGAATCTTGGAGAGAGACTTCCAGAAAAACTCATGCTAGGAGCAGTAAGAATCTATCTTATAGAGAGTGTTTCACATGCCTTCATATCAGGCTTTGAAGTTTGCATCTTCTAAGTAATTGTTGTTTTCTCTAAATCTATAACTGTTATATTAATGTTGTATATTTGGTGGTTAATTATGTACCTTAATCTAATTAACTTATGTCTATATATCCAACATAATAAAACATATACATGAAACTAAACTATGTCATAGCAAAAGATCAACACACTCTATTAGATAAAGACATGAGATATATAGAAAATAATGTACTATTCTAAACATCCCATGAGTATAATTAGATAGTAGAGAAAAATTGATGCCTAGAATACCCAATACATCAAGTTTACATGTATTATGCATATAACGTTATGATATTGCACAATATAAAAATAATATATTGAATTATATTGTGTTTCTTGGTGATATCTCTAGGTTGCATCATAGAGAGTGTGAGCCACATGGACCACGATATGACTAACATGTTTGAGTGGTATAAAATGATATGTTGGGTGACAATTGTATAAGTCCATAACATTTGTGGTGAATAACATACATTATTACATGACATATAACTTAATTTTAGGTACTTGATGAAATTTTCCTTCAAGGTTGTCCTAGTTTTATTTTTTTGGATTGGTAATATGGGAAAATTATATATAAATATATGTAATTAAACAATTCCTCACTATATGTGGTTAGAATTAATATTTGACATTGTTTGAGTGATTTTTTTTTGCAATTTGAACATTGCAATTAATTTCAGTGTTATGATTTTAAACATAGATTGCGGTATGAATTAATGGTCAAAAATCAATATAGCATGATTTACATATCTCAAAGGGTTGAAAAATGGAGTTTAAATAGATTTACTATTAGGTAGATTTATCTAAATGTAGTATGGAGTACTACTAGATACCTACACTTGGTTGTACAAAATTTTGAATGAATGGGATGTAATTTAGTAGGATAATAAAATATGTCAAATAAATAGATAATAAAATTCAGAGGGCCATGATTCCTCATTCAAAGGCCTATATAGTGCACAATGGTAAACAAAATAGACCAACTTTGTCATGTTTCTTCTTCCTCTACACATAGTAGATGATGTTAAAAGGCTTTATGGCTCCTATTACTAGTGGTGTGATATTTGACCTCCTTAGTACCTTATTTGAATGTTGGAAATTGGATTTTCCTTACCTCTTCAACAAAAACTGAGTCAAATCCAAAGACTATGTGTATATAGGCATATATATACATATATATAATGTTATATGCATCCATATATATGTATGTGTGTGTCTATATATATATATATATATATATATATATATATATATATATATATATATATATATATATATATATTACAACTACAATGGAATTGATTCTGTGTAGAATGAATTCTATTCTAGTTTTACTCTATATATAAGAATCGACTTTTTAATGGTTGTAATGATTAAAAAATAAAATTTAAATGATAAAAGTAAATGTATAGAGATTGATATATGCTGATGAGATAGACTCCAAAACATTTGGGCTCAATCTGATAAGTATAGCCCTTACATCTTAACATAGTAGAAGTTGAAGGCTTGAAAGTAATCAAAATGTTGATTTTTGAACCCTTTAGATGGATGGCCTAAAAGTATCCAAATGAGTTGAAAATCAGTTTATATCTAATTCATGAGGTGCAGAATAAGTTCCTACTGTTGCTTTTATATATAGTTGATCCAAGATGTTAGTGTGTTGAGTTCTATTTGTGCTCTAATAGAACTGATTCTAGCCTAGTTTATATATATATATATATATATATATATATATATATATATATATATATATATATATATGAGAAAATTAACACAAATACACATCGTCATTTTTCCTGATATGCATGCATGATGCATGCCTTTTAGAAACATTCTCAAACGACTAGGATTTTTGTATATGTATACACACATATATACATATCTAACATATACATATATCAGTGAGAATATTTATATAATGGTATATGCATATATATATATATATATATATATATATATATATATATACATATACATACATACATGAGAGAGAATATTACACCAGTACACATTTTAACTTTTTTTGATATGCATGCATGATACATTCCCTTTGGAAACATTCTCAAATGAGTAGGATTTTTCCCTTTCAATGAAGCCATTGTTTTTTTGCACTATAACTCCTTGAGCTAGAGCTTCCATAAAACATAGGAGGTTAAACATGCACTATAAGTTTTCTTTGGTTTTGTTACTAGTAGTAATATCCACTTCGTACTATACACCCATAGATACACTTGGTCCTCATCAAAGAGACTCTTTCCCATCACATAATTTTATGAAGGATTTTATGGATTCCAAGAGAGAGAAAACAACGTCTTTGGTTGTTGTCACATCTTAAAATAGGAAAGTGGTAATATAAGAGAGTAAAAATAATTTATTTGAAAAATAGAAAAGATATTTTTTGGAAAAGATGTCACTTTTATTAAACCTACTCTAAAAGGAGTAGTGATCGATGTTTACATGAGAACGGAACATAAATATGGATAATGATCTACCCTTATTACATTGGATAATTAAATAAGTATCCTAAACCTATAACATACAACAATATCAGCAATGACTTGAACACACATAAATTACTCCGTAGAAATATTCATAGTTTAGGATTCATACTTGTGAAACATTTTAATCCTCAAAATATTCTCATTGCAGATGATTAGAAACTTGCATAACTAACTTGATTGTGGGTGAAATAAGAAGAAACTTTGAGTTTTCCACTACTACCACTCACCTTGAGACTGTCTTCCTAGTGGTTGAATATGTAGGCTGAATGTCTGAGATACTAAGGTAAGGAGAAGCATCAAATTGAATAATTGGATTTTAATTTGTAAATGGCGCATCACCAATGTGCTCTTAATGTTCTTCTGAATGGAAGATGACTTTACCCTCTACAAGAGTCAGTACAGTATGGTTTTCTTTATAAATGTTGCATGTTAGGGTACTGAGATGCTATGTGAGGGAGAGAATGGATAGGTTTTTAGGGGCTCTGTGGGATTTTTCTATTCCACTTTATTTTTTTTGACACGGGTGGAGAGCCCATGGTTATATAGGAGAGGAACTCCACAAGCAACCCACTCCGCCCCCAAATGTTTCTTTATTTTACATGGTGGTTAACTATTTTCTTTACATAATTCCCCATATATGTGGATTGGGTCAATTTGGTCCACATTGGCTATTAATAGGAGAGTGATCATTGGCTCTTTGATTATATGCCAATATCTCCCACTTGGTCAAAATGGAAAAATAGCATTCCTTCCACTATTCAAGTGAAGTGTTCATTACAATTCACTTTTATCAAAATATATTATCTTCCTTTTATTTTATATGTATGCACTCACTATTAATGAGGTCTAAAAATGTTATTGTAAAGTGTGATTTCCTAATCCCATTAAATTCACATGTTTTATAAAAATTTTGGTGAAATTTTTTTTGTTAACAAATATCAATCATATCAATTGTTGGGATATATGTAATTTTGTTTTCACCATTTTGTACAATCACACATATAATTTTATAATTCAATGTACCTTCTTTTAGAATTATATGTGTTGCTCAGATTAATTTCTTCCTAATTACCACAATATATTTGAATTGGATCTTCTATCAAATTAAGATTTAAATCAAGCAAAAATCTTCTAATCCATACCACATGGATAGTGGCTGAGCTACAAGCAAATAATCATCATGTTATGTGTATCTAGAAATATATCTTTTTTTACTTCCCCATGATATGGTTGCACCACCAAAAATGAATAAGTATCACAATGTGAATTTTCCATCAACTTTATCACCCCAAAGTCTGCATTGGAGTAACCTAATACCCCAAGAAATTATGCTTGAAATACTAGTTTGTGGTGAAATGTACCTTTTATATATGTTATGATTCATTAGACTGCTTCCCAATGCATTGACGAGGATTATTTTGATATCTTCTCACTAGTCAAAGGGAACTAGGTCTGGTCTTATACACAACATGGAATACATTAAACTTACAACTTCCTAAGCGTATGGAATTTGCAGAGGTACTTGCCATATACCAAGACATTGCTCCTTGCATGACCGTTTCCCATATACAGATGGTGTAGGTTCCAATTGCAATTTTGCATTCCAAACCTCTTAAGATTGTATTTAAATAATTTTCTTATTTATAACAAGTAATCTAAGATTCTGATTCCTTAGAATATAAATTCCAAGTACTATGTTGCTTCACCCGTATCCTTCATCTAAAATTTTCTACTAAATTAAATTTTGATGTTGTGTATCATGTTTATCTCATTTGCATCAAGCAAGATGTCATCCACATGCAATAACAATGTGAAAACAATTCTCCCACTTTGCAAGACATAAACATAACTATCAGTTAGTTCGAGAAAAATCTAAATCGAACCATTACATCATGAAATTGAGATACCATTGTGTAATAGATTGTTGTAAATCATATAATAATTTATTCAGCTTATGTACTTTATTCATTTCCTTGAAATTGGAACCTCTCAGGTTGATTTAGCTAAATATCTTGCATTAATTCCCTATAAATGAAAGAAGTTTATACATCCATTTTATGTATCTCCAAATCAAGATATGCAACAATTTCCAAGATCATTCTTATTGAACAAATTTTTTCCATAGGGGAATATTTTTCCTGGAAGTCAATTCAAACTTCTATGTAAACCCCTTGGAAAATAATCAAGCCTTGAACTAATCAATGGACACATCATCTCATAGATTTTTATTATATACCCATTTTTATCCAATGGCCTTTATATTTTATGGATAAATCACATAATTCATATACATTATTCATTCTCTTCAAATTCATTTCTTCCTTCATGGCTTCATACCATGATTCTTTTTCATGTGTATTTTGTGTTTCCTCTAATTACATGGAATGTATGTGACTTTTCCATGTCAACTAATAAACATCAAGGCTCACATGAATACAAATGATACTCACTCATCCATGTTGGTGAGGACCTTTGTCTTATATTTCCAATATTGGATCCATTTTCTATTTTTAATCTACATGTATATTTTTATTTTTTATACTTTCATTTTCCACATTTTCATTTTTCAAATTTTCATTTTCCATATTTTCATTCTCCATATTTTGTTGAGGTTCCAAATAATTAAATACTTCATTTTTTTGATATCTTTATAGTAATCATCATTGATTATCTGTATAAGCACCGTCTCTTTACCTTGAGATTCTCCTTCCTCAAAGTTTTCCAAGAATGTTGCATCCGGACAATCAGTGATCCCTTTTCTATATGAATAAGACTTTAACATGTAGATTTTTGAATACCAATAAATCTACATTTTAATATTCTAGGTTCCAGATTACTTCTAAGTTGACTAGTTATTAGGACGTGGTCTATGCATCCCTATATCCTGAGATCATTCAAATCTGGCTTGCTCCCACTTCATAATTTATAAGTTTTAGATAAGACAAATTTATTGGACATTTTATTCAATATATAATTTGAGGTTTGTAATACTTCTCTTCAAAGATTTTGAGGAAGACGTGAATTTGATATCATACAACTTACTGTTCTTTCTTCCACACCACTTATTTGTGGTGTGTAAGATGTTGTGAGTTGTCTTTTAATTCCATATGATTGACAACATGATCAAATTATTTTGAATTATGTATCCCACCTCTATCTATTTTTAGAACCTTAATACTTCTTCCATGTTTTCTTTCTAGTTCCCTTTTATATCTTTTCAAAAATTCTAATGCTTCTAATTACATAGAAATCAATAGACATAAGAAATCATGAGAATTATCTACAAATGTTTCAAAATATTCCTTGTTCTTATATGTTTTCACACTTAATGGTTCACAAATATCTAAATGGATTAGACCTAACAATTCCTTTAATCTATCTCCAACTCCAAAAGATCTCTTAGTCATTTTCTAATTAAGAAATATCATCATGGAGTTAAGTTGATATTTATTATGTTAGGAAGCAATATACTTCTAACATTTTTTACATTTTAGATTTTCCAAAGATGACCTAATCTAAAATGCCATAAATCACATTCAGATAAAGCATACAAGAATTAATTAGAATTAGCATTTATATCACAAACTTCACTACTATTATATGAATACAAAAACATCATGTTTGGGTACAAATTTTCCCATAGAAAAAATCTTCTTGTCCTTTCCTATAGGCACCCCTTTATTATAAAAGTGAACTTCTAGGCCATTTTTCATAAGTTCATTAATCGAAATCCAATTACATTATATGCACATAGCATAGAGAACATCTTTGAGAACCGTAATACTTACTCTAAGATTAGGACAATAAGTACCAGCACCTTCCACATAATGATAGGTATTGTTGCTCATATATATAGGTTGTTCCCTGGATTAAGTTCCTTGAAATATTCTGAACCCAATTTTGTCTTTATAATATAATGACCAAGTTCAACCTACTATACACTGGATTCAGCCAAGAAAGTATTGTTGCATTTGGTCACGCCTGCAAAATAACCTTTTGTTTGCTCCTCCTTATTGTGGGCCTTTGCCCTTGTTTCCATCCTTGTTTGGACAAATTGATTAAAAGTGACAAAATTCCCAACAAGAATGACAGAAGCCTATATGTTTCTTTTATATTTGAACTCTATCTTGTTTGTCCCAATCCTCCTATTTTGTGTCTTTGTATAATCACGTTTGGGCCTACAATTACTAAGTTTTCTTCTTGGATATTCACTTCCTGGTTCTTAGAGATAGACATTATTTCTTGCTTAGTTCCTAACTGAGCTGACAGTTCAAAAAGCTGAATAGAAGGGATAGCTCACAAAGTAGTAGTCACCATATATAAATATGCATACTATTTGTAATTTTTTTGGCATTTGAGTTCCTGAAATTGATAAGTTTTTAGCCATAACAATCATATTATTAATATATTTAATGATGTTTTATCCCTCTTGTATTTTATAAGAGTTTTACTTCTACATGACAAGTTGAGTGTTTGTCTCAATCATTTTTTTGTACTTATCCTTCTTAGCTTTCCACAATTCATTTGATAAGACCCAAAGAATTTAATGAGACTATCCTCTATGAAAATAAGAATTAGGCTTCTTTCCTTCTTGTCATTAGTCTTCCACTTCCCCTATTTCACAACTTCTACCTAAGAGGAATTAGTGTTGAGTTTCATACTAGAATCATCAATGTCATGTTCCAGATTTTTAAAGATAAGAGCATGTCTAATCATACAGTGCCACATTTCAAAATTGATCCCATTTTGTTTCTCAATTTTAGCCAACTTCACTGTTTTGAGCTTGCAGTAGACATGTGAACCTAATCGTAAGCATAACTGATTCGTAAACTAAGAGAAAACAAATATTCTTGTAAAAAGATTAGTTTGAGAGAAACTCTCACAACAAAGAAGTAGGGAGTAATTAAAACTTGTATGTATAGTTTATGGTGATAGAGATGTGAAAGACAACTTTAATGAATAAGGTAGTTTGCTGCTAGATTCAGATCTAATTCCTCTAAGCTCTCTCTCTCTCTCTCTCTCTCTCTCTCTCTCTTTCTCTCTCTCTCTCTCTCTATATATATATATACACACACACACATATATATATATATATATACATATATATACATACATACATATATATATATATACATATACATATATACACACAAATATACATATATATGCGCTTATGAGATGTCTAGCTATCAGATTATTAAAGACAAATATGACATGATATTATAAAGAAATATTTAAATAACAATAAGCACTACCTATAATATCTAAACAATGTTTCCGCTAGGATAAAAAGTTACAATACTCACGACTATGAAATCATTACAGAAAAGAAGAATAATATGAAAGGATCAAAGCTACATATGTTGAAAAAAATGGTTTTCATCACATGAACAAAAGAGATAACAATTATAGATTAATATACAGATATAATAGGATGTTGGAATTCAAAAGAGAAGGTAAAGCAAAACTAACGGGATAATAGCGTCTAGCGATTAGCATATATGCACTATGCACAAAAAGTAACTTACATTATAAAACTATATGGATCAAGGATGGAATAAGATCAACATGATACATCCAAGACACTATACCAACATAATTATAGAACAACATTATCTTGGTGAAGAGAAAAGATCTTCAAAGGGAGAAAAGTAAATATCTAAATACTTACAAATGATGACCACAAGAAGACAAGGTGTTAGATTACTAGGTGCATATGTAAGATTGGCTAGCATAAAGTCTGAGGAAAACATTAGATCAGAAGATTATGCTCTGATACCACTTTTGCCTCTTGGGGTATAGAGAGACTATGTGAGGGAGAGGACAAATAAGATTTTGGGGGATATGTGGGTTGTTGTTATTCTACTTTTCGTACATATGCCATTATTGAAGAGCCCATAGTAATATTTTTAAAGCACTCCTAAGCAAACCCAGTGCTCCCCTAAACTGTTTCCATATTTTACGTAGTGGTCAAATATTTTTGTTACATGATTGCCCACATCACGAGGACAAGATGAGTCTGGCCACTTTTGGCCATTAATTAGGAGAGTGATTATTGGTCCTCTAACCCTATGCCAACCATAATCATAGATGAATATGATTCAATAACATTGTGATAGTATATTTAGTAGTGTTTTTCATTGTTGTTATATTCTTATCCATTGTGGGCCCATATGGCTTTTTCTTTCTTTTTCTAGTAGACACCTTTGGTTTGTAATAGGAGAATTTGTTCTAGGGAATTATCTGACAAAAATGTTTCATTTTCTTCAACCCCCATCTATTATTGCCCATCTACTATATGTAATAGATCAAACCTGATATCTAGACGTTCCTACATTCTTTCTATATGGTTTTGATTCCCTTCCTGGGTAGTTGTTGTGCGTGAACCTTTCTCCCAGAAAATATTTGAAGTCTTCTCTTCCATCCAATTCACTCATGCATTCCCTTGATCTTGTGTGCAACATCTACATCTATAGATGAATTCAATGCATTGTAGTCCTTGAAAATATTATCCATTCCTCCACAGGAACTACACACATCCACAATATCACTTTGGAACCATGGTTTCTTGCAATAAATTTGACCAATCTTGTTTCAAACTCAACTTCTAGAAGAATAAGATTCAATGTGTCAAACTCCACTACCATCCTCATGAAATGATATCTTGTATAGTTAATCGTGTGTTAATCCATTATGATTAACTTCACTGAAGTTTCACCAATCCTATGAAGAGTATACAATTATATAAGTGTAGAAGAAGATCTAAAATATGTGACTAGGTGAAAACTCATGAGATAATTACTACAGATGGAATGAAATATTAATCTGATTCCCACATCATTAAACAAGAACTATATATTTACCAAGGTCCTTCAATTAATGTGATTGCTAATCTTGTTGGCATGACAACTGAATCACAAAAAAGTAGACACTGATTTTGTATACCCTTTGACAACTGATAGATCTCCATGATAGTCACAATCATTCATACAAAGAATGCAACCAATAGGTTTTACGATTGGTTTCACTAAAACTGAAAAATATCATGGTTTATAGAGAATTTCATGAGCATCCAGAGCGACCTATACTTCCATATATACATTGTCATGCACCAGCAATACATCTTTTGGATTGATAGTGCTTAGATAATTGTCAGCGATGAAGTGATTCTCTAGTGGATTTATGACGGCAGCGACATATCTAAATGAAATTTTCAAATGTGTAACTGTGGGCGTCATTTTTGAACTAACAATGATACCAATTTATACTACATGTGTAAAGAGGTGAAAACACCTCCTTACTAAAAATTTGAGCAATATAACCTCCAATCCCAACATACTCAAAAGGTATGCTGAGATGGGTGTAAAATTTTGAAATCTTTATATAATGGTAACAAAAGACCAAAGTATAGCAGCGGAATAAAATCATGACTATATTCAATTATAAAACAAGGGAGCAACTTAAACTTACATAATAAGGATCCATGTAGAGGAAATCTAAACCACCTTAAGATTGTCCCCAAGCTTTTTCTTCTGAATCTAAGTCCAGGTCAACATGCCTTATCATCCAAGTCCTCCACCTAGGGTTGGAAGCATACCCCAACAAGAAGAGAAAAATAAATGACATCAACAAAGGCTGGTATGTGCATATGAAAAAGAAAATTGAGCAATTTATAATGAATAAGGGACATCAAAAAATAAAAGACTTCCCATGCAAGAGATAAGGACTACCCAAAGAGGGCATAAAAGAATAAGATCATAACAAAAGAGATACTTGCCATTAAAATAATAATAAAAGTGGTGCCACAAAAGCACTCATAAAGATTTTAGGGCACAAAACCCATAACAACCTACATGTAGGTGAGATAAAAATAGCCCTAGAACAATATAAATAACAATTGGCAGCCAACCCTCATAAAGTTGAAACCTGATAGAGAATGGCACATATCCAAACTCTCAATATATATGAAATTGGGCCAACCCCAATAAAGCTGAAACCCGGGTATGGGGCACATAAGCTCCATCCCAAACAATATTAATATGGGAACATAACCCAAAAACCAATGCAATTACACCACTCTAGTGCTACTGAATCACATAGCTTGTTTAATGTAGAGGCAAGTAGAAAAGTATAGTTAGAATATACAATGTTGTCATCACACAATGGACAACTCAAACAAATAAGCATCCACTTCCAAGTGGGCACATATCATTATATAAGACCAACTTTCACCAAGGCACAAGATAGATCTTAAGATAATATACAAGTTTACCACAAACAAGATAGTTCACAAGAACCATGATATCAAAAATAAGAGCAGTGTATAGGCTATTGTCCATAGGACCAAGAGAAAGAAGAAGAAT